>OU452258.1:16203571-17444285 GCA_911728495.1 Furcula furcula
TTTTATATCTATGGTTGGGGGTTTTTAGAAATTTTAAATTTATACCCGTTAGTGATAAAACTATATATTATCCAAATCGGTATATAGTTGAATAAAGACTACTCAAGAGAATATGACTAAAAATAATAAAATAAAATTTTTATAAAAAAAAATAAACCGACTTCAACAGACACCATGAACACTAAAAAGTGAAAAATAATTTAAATATTATTGAAGTTGGTGCTCAAATAAACACGATACGTACGCTACCACTCGAATCGTCTGACCAGCACCAACTTCAATAATATTTAAATTATTTTTCACTTTTTAGTGTTCATGGTGTCTGTTGAAGTCGGTTTATTTTTTTTTATAAAATTTTTTTCTGTTTTAATATCTTTTATGTAACTTACTAGATTTCCTGCTGCTTCCGACTTGTTTTTTAAAATGTATGTTTGAGTAAAGTGTGAGAAATCATCAATTATTGTTTGGAAATAGCGCTCCCCATCCTTTGTAGCCACATGAGCTGGACCAGCAACATCACTATGTATAAGTTCTCCGACTGAACTTGATTGTGGTTTTGTTAGTGGTAAAAAAGGTATTCTGGTACTCTTGTTTTTCATACATTCATCACATTTATTCATGTTATATGGTAGGTTCATTGTGGATAGACTTTTCCTATTTAAATGACCTAATCTTCTGTGCCATAAGTCTTTATCTTCAGAATTGTAATGGCATTCCCCCTTTTTATTATATAAACTTAAATTTATTATATATAAACTTCCCTTTTTTTCACCGAAGTAGATTTTGTGGTTTCTTGCATGTATTTTTATGTTGCCATTTTTAAATAAAATTGTATTTCCATTTTCTTGCATTTTACTAACTGATAATAAATTATGTGTACTATGCGTTTCAACTAAGAATGTGTCCGCCATGATAATCACGACTGCGGAAACTTCACTCGTTTGTTACGGTTTTTGTACCGCCAGCAGAGCAAACACAAAATGAAAAATTCGGCCCGGTTTTTATTATTTATTGTAATGTCTTATTTTGCAAACTATTTTTGTTAAAACATAATTTTTAGTACTTATAAATCTGAAATGGCAACATGGCGGTCACATTCTTAGTTGATACGCATAGTAATTCCTTTGACAATATGAACTTCTATTTCGATCAAACTTTCTTTATAGTACACTGTTAATAATCCTTTCTTTTCAGACATCAAGTTTTGCCCGTTTGCTATTTTTATTACAATTGGTTTTTTCAGTACTTCCACTGTAGACATATATTTTTCGAATTCAGGTTTTATGAAATGATGTGTGGCCCCTGAATCAACTATAAATGTTATTATATTTTCTTCGGCACAGTAAATATGGTCAGTCGACAATGCGACAAATACAGATTTATCATTTTGTTCGATCTTGTTTTCTTCTACGTGATGTGCTCTTGGCCTGAAATTTCCTTTTCCTCTCTGATATATTTTCCCTCTTGTATTGTGTTGTGTATTCTTTGTTTTGCATTGAAACGATTTATGGCCTCCCTTACCACATCTATAGCATGTTAGAAATGCATTTTGTTCGAATGCTACTTTATCACTTTTTCCCTTTATTTTCATTTCTGCATCTAGCAACCTGGATTTGACGAAGTCTATGTTTAATTCCTTTTCGTCACACATGGTCTCCAGAGACGCCACTACTATGTCATATTTAAGTGATCAAACGAACTTACCTTAAGTGAAGTTCGATCCTAATTATCCAGTCCTTGACGAAAGATTACTTGTAGTCCTTGTACATATACGTTCCGGTCTAGTCGCACAAGTTTAGAGAGGTTTTATAGAGAAAACAATATTATTGTCTCCCTCTCAAACACCCCGCTCCAGCAGAACGGCAGACACCTCATTATCTTTAGAGTAAAATGAAATACAGCTGCAACATTGATTCAACAGGGACATTTAGGGTAGGGAGGGACCTTAAATCTTTCGTCAAGGACTGGATAATTAGGATCGAACTTCACTTAAGGTAAGTTCGTTTGATCACTTAATTATCCCGTCCTTGACTTCAAGATTACTTGTAGATGTTTAGAGATAAAAAATCAATGTTGCACTTAATGAGATTCCAGGATGCGATAAAGTTTTCTTAATTTGATGATTAAGCTATTAGTTATAATAAAACCAAAGTAGAAATTGCAAAATGCATACATACATTTAAATTAATTACTATAGTTATGTTTATATATTTCTGTTTTTTTTTTTTGATATATATATATTTCTTTAAATATATTTATTTTAATTATTTATCTATTCAATAGTTTAAACTTTTACCTTAACATTGTTGAACAATTAATTCCGACATTGTTACCCAAGTAGCAATTGAGGTCCATTATAGAAACTTAGAGACTGCTTGCTAATTGTGCAGACCATCCTGAAAACAGTTTTATAATGGTTTTAATAATAAAGCCTTTCTGGACAGCCGCTGAAGTTATGACTTCATTTCTCGTATCTACTGTAAGTAGTAAAGATATAAGCATCAATTGTGCTGTTTAATAATATTACTTTTTTATATGTTCATCGTCCCATGGTTTGAGAAGATGTTGATAAATTTATTATATAAATTAATAATATACTTAAAATAATATTTTGAGACAATCCAAATACGGTAGAGCTTGCGTCATGGCAACCAGACAACCGATACTAATAAGTATTAGTAGTGGAGGTATAAAACTATATACCTTTCCTCCTTGTAAATATAAACTAAAAAGATAAACAACACCCAGACACAAGCTAGGAATCGAACCCTCGATACATAGGACAGTGGCTAGAGTGACAAGATAAGACCATATCATGGAGGATATAACTGAAAAGTTAGTGTTGGTGCCAGACAAATATCAGGTCTTCGAATGAATTGATGCATATTTAAAATGGTTTGACATCTACTTACAAATTCCTAAGGTTTTAAGTCTGTAACTGGCCTTACGTTTGATATATTCTAATAGTTTAGCTTTTGTTTATTCTACAGGCAGAGAGTTAACGGTATAGCTATGTACTTTTAAGTTTTGAATAATATTTTCTAAACTAATAAAATCAGCTACTGTAAGTAATGTTTTATAAGTAACCAAAGATATTATGGTTGTATGTAATATAGTAATTAGATTCTATGCAATGTCATAGCGAGGAAATATTGGTTTCAGTTTACAGATTCCTTGAAAGAAACATTTAAAACTTTTAATAATATTGCCTATTTTGTTTATGTATATCAAAGAAATAGCTAATTTGTTACTCTTCAAATAAGTATAGAATTTATAAAAACTACTTATTAACGAACTTATCAGGGATGAGACGTTAATATCATTATAAAATCAATGTTCTTTGCTTGAAATTAGACTTATTTTACAAGTTCTCTGTGAAACAAGAGAGAATAACTTCTGCAAAAGCTGATCGTTGTATGTGTTGTCTTCGAAAACATACCAGAACAACAAATATGCTGCTAGAGGAAGATGGCAGTGCAGTGAATGCTTTGGAAATAATTTCTATATAAGTAAATACACACATCAAAAGTGTCTAGGGATCAAGCATTTTTAAGCGGATTTCTTGAGATTGAGATGTGGCTTTGTAATAAATTTATGATTTTATAAATTTATATGGATCCTTTTTGGTGCATTTCATAATTTGAATCAGGAACTGTGAATCAAATTCGAGTAAAAGATGAAAATCAGCTGTCAATATTTTCCCTATAAAAACATACAACGCATTGAAGACATTATTAGTGCTACTGTTTCCCTACTACTGATTAAAACCAACGTTATTATGGAGCGGCGACGTCATTTAAGCAGGGAAGAAATGCTCAGAGCCGTGGGAATGATAGAAGCTGGTTCCCGGCAACGTACTGTGGCTTTAGCTCTGAATACAAGTCAGAGTGTTATCAGTCGACTTTGGACACGTTACCGAAGCACTGGTACCGTGGCTGAGCGCCATGGAGGACGGTATCGCTGCACCACACGGAGACAAGACCGATATATTCAAATCTTAACTCGAAGAGCTCCAACAATAACTGCCATGATGTTAGCCATGAGGCTTCATCACTCTTCAGGGAACTTAATTAGCGACCAAACAGTCAGAAACCGCTTGCATGAAGTGAACCTTCATTCCCGAAGACCGCTACGGGTACCACCTATAGCAATGCACAATCGTAGGATTCGATATCAATGGGCTCTTGAACACAGAAATTGGGCAGAAGAACAATGGCGTTTCGTGTGCTTTTCTGATGAGTCTCGTTTTGGTATGAGACCGGATACAAGACGTATACGACACTGGAGAACCCCTGGACGCCAACAGCGATTAAAATCCTGCCAGGAAGTCCATCCTTATAGTGGTGGAACCATCATGGTATGGGCGGGTATTTGGATCGGCGGAAGAACTGAGTTGATTTGGATCAGAGGCAACCTCAACGCTCAAATTTATGCTGAGACGATTGTATCAGACGTCATCGTTCCTCTACAAGTGCAAATCGGTCCCTTATTTCAGTTAATGCATGATAATGCACGACCGCACACCGCAAGAGTTGTAAGACAGACTCTCGCCGCAGCTAACATCAATGTCCTGCCCTGGCCTGCTCAGTCGCCAGACTTGAACCCGATTGAGCATGCATGGGATATGCTACAGAGAAGAGCTCTGCCGAATATGGAGGGTATCCAGTCGCAAGAAGACCTTTTTTTGTTGTTGCAACGAACATGGGCGGCCATTCCACAGCGTGATTTGGATGAACTCATTTTGAGTATGCCAAACCGATGTTCTTGTGTTGTTAGTGTTCGCGGTAGAAACACGGATTATTAATTGTTTAAGTTACCCAATAAAATTTTAAAGAAAACTGTTATTTCAGTCTTTTTTTCGAACTTTTGTGTTAGTGGTTCAAATGTCAAAAATCCCTCTATTAGGAAAATGGCAAATTTCTTTATTAATGCAAAGGTGACTTGGTTTATCGTTACTGTGACAAACGAAAACACTTTATTTGATGAATCCTTAAAGAAAATTTTAATTAATATCAATCAGGAGAAAAGTTATTGCAAAAATATATGTTGATCCCTAGACACTTTTGATGTGTGTATTTTCAGGATTTAAAGATGGTGTACCACGGTTAAGACGACTATAATAGGAAAACTCCTAATCAAGTTATTAGGGTTTATCCTAATCAGGTTAATAAAGGCTTATTAACGTTTCCAAAATATAAGATGGAAAGATTTTCCTAGGCATTTAATTTCATCCGGGCAGAGTATAGAAAGCAAAAAACCTGAGACTGCAGATAATATACGGGAACCGAACACAAGCGTAGATATTAATTACATTTGAGGCTCATAATAAAAATTATGTCTATAATAGTAGGTAATAATAGAACTTTTAAAGGCAGAACTTTCTGAAATAAGCTGTGCCTTTGTAGTAAAGGATAGTATCTTGCCTATATTTCTTCTTTCCTTTATTGTTACTGTGTGTACATAAATTATAAAACAATAATATAAATGCCCTTCTGGTAGATACGACCACAGCGGCCGATCTTTCACAAAATCAGCCTTCTACGCGAGAGATATTATAGTGAACAAGTGTTTGCGTAGACACAAGTGCACTCATCTTCGTTTACACTCACAATTCGTTAAGATGAAAAATTGGCACGACTGGGGAGAAACCAGGCGCAGGACTGACCTTTTACAAGCCCATCCGACGCATGGATCATCTTACTTTACAGACAATCAGTTGACCGGCCTGCATTGTCCAACCCAGCAATGAACAAGTATATAAAGTGGTTACTCTCCACGGGATTTCACGGATTTGAACCCGCGACCTCCGGTTTGCAAAACAAGTGGTTTACCGCTGCGCCACTGAGGCTATAATGAGGCTCATAAAATAAGATATAAGATAAAGGCCTCTTAGAGGTCAACTTTTATTATATGACAGCCCTTTGTAATAATTTTGGTAATGGTTATTACGATTCCCAGCCTTTTTTTTTTTTTTTTTTTATAAAATCTCCATCTGCAACTAAATTTGAGGATCATGAATATGGCCTATATTCGATATATAATAAATGCCTCATTTCGATCGTTATCGCTAAAAAATAGTCTTTGAAAAAAAATTACATTTGTATTTTTGTGCCCTTACCTGTTTTTTTTTTTATATGAGGGTACCCTATGTTATTCAAAATATTTTTTCTTTTAATATTATTCTTTTAATTTTGTTATACATATATTATTATAATTGTTTACACCCGATCTCTTGTTCTGTGTCTTTGTTTATCCTATTACTATTATATCGGCCTGCATAATATAATAAACTTATACTTGAACTAATGAGTTTGTTAATATGTGCACCTCACTTCCAAATATTAGCCTATCCTAATACTAGCTAGGGTAATAAACTGCTTATTCTGTGTTAATAAGAAAAGGCAGTGGTATTAGGTATACACACGATAGTCACAATTTTTCTTGTCTCCAGAGACTAAATCAATGGATTACCATTCGTTTTAACACACTCAATGTGGACCAATGCTCACCAGTTTTTCAAACCAATCGCTACGCTTCAACTTTAAGGTTTGAGTGCAGAGGAGTATGCCACTCGTTAGAAAGGCGTCCGTGAAAATCTGAAGAATATATTCATCTAAAAAAATCAAAAAGTTCACACATTTCACACAGTTAGAACATTCGTTTAAGCAGGAGCTAAGTATCTAACTTGCTCAAGCGACATAGTACAACGTACATTGTCACAATGTAGTGTACCTACAAAGTGTAATGGGACTTGCCGAAATAAGTCTAAAAAGGCAGACACAATTTTTTTTTTTAGTATTATTATTATTTTAATTGTTTTTATTTTGTATTTGAGTTTAACTGTTGCGGAAAAAAACAAGCAAAATTATGGAGCCCAGAATAAAACTTACTTTACTACAAGTTTTCGAAATAAACATTTATATTAATAATAATTAGTGATTAAACTGAGAGATAGATTGAGTTGCATAACGGTGCTGTGACTCGTGGCGGACACGGTCGGCAATCAGTCAAGCGGTGAAGATGGCAGTCCTCGACGCCGCCGCGCAGGCGGCGGTTAGAGTGCTCACTAAAAACCTCACTGGTTTCAGTCCACGGACTATGTCAGTGCAGTTCTGGCCATCATGCTGGTGCTAGGATTCAACTTAGGTCTTAGGAGCCTTTCCCGTTTAAACTTACAGTAAGTATGAAATCTGGGCAAGTATTAACTTAACTTACTACTGGTTTTTAATCATATATCTACCTCTGTTTTTTTTTTTTTTTGTATAATTGCTAGATATTCTCCATAAAATCTAACAAAAAAGAAATAAATCTGTTACACTATCTTTAAAGGGATCTGTCAAGGGTTGATCGATCAGTTGAATGATAACCGACCTACTGGTATCAGTTTCGGCATAGTGAGAATAAGCCAAGAGTTGACCCCTTCGTTTAGAGTACGGATATTATTATTATTATTGTTTTTTTTTTTCTTTTTATGATGTATAGGCTTGTCCACCTTCCCTGAAGCCAAAAGAGCTTTACTGACTAATAGACTTACAACTATCAATTAGCATGGTGCCAATCTCCAGGTTCAGAGTAGCTATTACAAATTGAGGAATAAAGATTCATAAACCAAGTGAATCAACTTCGTTAGAGATTCCTTCCGCCTCACGAACAAAAATCTCATCTGATCAGGGACTATTATGTGACATTTGTTACCGTGCTTTGTTGCCTCCGCACCTTCGAGCACAAATCCCGTTTCAGCGCGAAGCTTACATTTGACCAAAGAATACCATTAGGTATCTTTGCATAGTTTTTTTTTTTTTTAATCATAATTGAGGGTACAACACCAGCGAATATTTATTCGCTTTTATCTAAAATAGACATACTTACTTACTTGTAGTAAATAATGCGGGTAGTTAGGATACGAAGAAAAAATGCATTATCTGAAGATTACAACAGATAAGCTGCACGATTTGCGATGAATCCAATTGTCATATTTAGGACATTGTGATAATTAGGCAAAATAATATCCGAAGAATACAACGGATAATTAAAAATTAGTGCTTCCCAATGAATGCAAAGGGTACACAAACTCAGCTCGAGCGTAGAAATCTTCGCAGGTACAGGAGGTACAGCAGTGCAGCAGCAGCAGGCAGGCAGGATGATATTTAGACACAATCATGGATGAATTCATCCATGGGCACAATAATATCCGAAGAATTCAACGGATAATAAACATTAGTGATTCCCAATGAATTCAAAGGGTACACTTTAGCTCGAGAGTATAAATCTTCGTTAACAGCGACACGAACAATGTTCCACTATTAGTTTTATGACTTCCTTTACTTTTCTTATTTATTTTAGTTTTTTTCCATGATTTCAAAGATCTTTTGTATTTGAACTCGTGCGAACGCCGTGAGCGCACGGACAAGAATGAGGTGTCTGCCGTTCTGCTGGAGCGGGGTGTTTGAGAGGGAGACAATAATATTGTTTTCTCTATAAAACCTCTCTAAACTTGTGCGACTAGACCGGAACGTATATGTACAAGGACTACAAGTAATCTTGAAGTCAAGGACGGGATAATCTTCATTTAGTGTTAATAGCAAATGACATACTTTATCGCTTTCATCAATTTTACAGCCTGACGCTTCTATTTCGTTTATCAAGGAATCAAATTTAAGGAAATGATCCTGTAGACTTTCATTTGCCTTACATTTTAATGTTAATAATTTTTTCTTGAGGAATATTTTATTAAAAATACTCTTTCTTTCAAAGATTGCTTCCAGTTTGGTTAACATACACGACGCAGTTTTACATTGTTTTACAATATTTATGTATTGGTCGGAAATGCATTGAACAACTATCGATCGAGCCCTTGCGTCTCTTTTCTTGAAATCTTCGCTGTCCGTTTTTTTAGTTTCAATAACATCATCTAATCCTTTTTCCTCTAAAATTAATTTTAGTCGGAACTTCCAGTTTGAGAAATTTGTTGACCCACTTAGAATTGGCAATTTTTTCTCTTGAGCTGCCGCTGCCATTTTGTTTTGTTGCAACGCCACAACGCTCACAGCTATCGATCGATTTTATTCCACAACAATACTTACTTCCCTATAATCCCTAATCCTAATCGGGCGTCTGGGCCCATAACCTATGAGAACTCGATAGGAATTTAGGGATAAATTAATCTGTACATATTTAATATTATAAAGTTCCGTAAAACGGGGTGTATAGAATTTGCGGGGTGAATAGAAAAAATATCAAGAAAGTTTTCAAAGCTAATATTTATTTATTTTTCGTTGAAGAATTTTGGTAGAATTTTAAATTATTACACATCAACGTTTTTTCTTTGCGTTGGCAACAATTTTTAATCGTCAAAATTGACATTTGTCCTTCAAAATTTACTTCAAAGTCTACCTTCTGTGAACTCGATAAATTAAACTGCCGAAACTTTTGATTTTAGATGAGAAAAAATTATGTAATGTGCTGTCTAATGTGTTTATATCAATATGTGTATGATAAATTATAAAAATACAGTGAGGGTATGGGAGAATCCATTATAAAACTTAAAAAAAATGTTAAAATCACAGCACATGTAAATTTATTGTATAAAAGGGGTCAATAGAATCTGTTGAAGGATGAATAGAACTGTAGTATGGGTCTAATGGAAACGTAGGACGGAATAATAGAAACGCTGAAGGTGTGAATAGCAACTAATGAGGGGTCAATAGAGATAAATAAATAGGGTTGTCAAAAACTGAACAGAACTAAATAACTCCCCTACATTCGTAGTTTCTGTATTAATGAATACTAAGTCCATACGTATACCTTAAATGACTTATTAGTTACCAACATTAAAATTACTTAGTTACTTGTCTTATAATAATTTACTATCTACATGAATTATGAAATTAAAACAATGTTTAGACACACAACCTCACATTTTGCATGTTGGGTAAGTAACTTTTGGCAACCCTAACAATTTTTCCATTCACCCCTTTACGCTTTTCTATTGAACCCATTCGTTGGGTGAATAGAAAAAGTCAGTATTTTTATAAATATCTAGAAAACCTTTGCTTGTATTTAAAAAAATAGTGGTATAGCTCTTTCTATATGGGACCGGACATGATATAAAAATAAACTAAGATTAAAAAAACAAGTTAGTGTCCACAAATTCTTAGGACAAAGTTGAAAATCATTGCTATTCACCCCGTTTTACGGTTTTTATTATTCACCACAATCATATTTGGCTTACACCGGCAGAGAGAGAGAATCGTACAGGAAGTGCATAGAGTATAAAACTAGCATAGACTATAACTCTAACACAACAACGATAACTTATACATAATTATTATTTTATCTTTGTTCTATACATCATCGCATAAAGTGCATCTTAATTACACTTTTATTTCATAGTGAATTAGGACCCTATCGTGAAAACAATACATTTGACACCAAACAGGAAAAATAAAATGTATAAACAATGCTAGAACAGCTTTTATGTAAACGAAACGGCAAAATGTTTCCCATAGAAATGGAGAGATCCAACAATATTTTGTTAATGCGCCTGATGGAATTCAAATAATAATAGTGGAATAGTTATTTATCCATACAAATGTCACATATCTTTATCATAAGGCGCTTAAGTATCCTGTAAGGTAACCAGTGATTAAATTCTAAATAGAGACCACGATATAATAATTCTAATCCATTTAAAATGAGTAGACCGACGTGGTACCTATGCCTAGTCTAGGTGAAACATTTTAGATAAGCCAAACGAAAGATATTAAGTAAATTGATTAATTAGTATATTTTAGGAGTATTTTTAGTCTTGCTATACTAGATGGCGCTAAACTTCGCTCCGTTATAAATAAGCAATGTGTGTCTATCTATATATTAATTACAAAAAAATGTAATGTAATAATAATAATATCCATAATAATATATATATAAATTTAAAACTGACTTAAGACATTTGAATAAAAAATAAACAAGGTCATGTTTTGCGAGATTAAACTTTGTATGATGAAAATTTTAAAATAATTACAAGGGCCTTAAGGGTTTTTTTTTTGTATGAGTAGTACTGTTGGCCGCAGATGGCCATTACAGCTTCACCGGACAAGAGGGCGAGCGCTTTGAGCGCTCCAGCCCGGAAAGATAGGTAGCGACTAGCTCAAGGGCACCTCAGGGAGGTACGGCCTCGGCTTGGGCTGCCGCTTAGAGAGTGTGAGTTTACCACCGGTTCACAACGCGCCCCCGCTGAGAAGAACCGGCAAGAAACTCAGCGAGGGGATGCATGTCGAGGTCGCATGCGTACGACCCTTCGGCCTCGCCGGCGAGACCGGTGTCTGTGTGTTGATGATGTGTGTACGACTCGTGACGTCGTTGTCGGTGTTGGTGTTGGTGTTGTGTCATGGTCCAGGAGGACGGACATCGGGTCGGGTGGGTCGAGCAGTACATGCCGCGGACGACGGCGATGTACGGTAGGTCGACGATCTGAGGGATCCTTAAGGGTGATTTTAGGGTGTCCGGGTAAGAATAGTAACCTCTCATCTCCTCCCGTTGGTTGTCGTAGGAAGCAACTAAGGGACAACCAGAAGACGGGCAGCAGCGTCTCATCTTTTATCCATCTCCACGTATACTGCGATCCCCAAAACGCCTGCCAAGCGTTTGACAACAGTGAGACATAAACAAGGGCTGGTACTAAAAATAATATTCTATCTTTAACGCAATCGTGAAATATGCCGTTCTTTTGGACAAACGCTCATTAAGTTATCAAAGACTATAAATATCATCTATAAATATCATGAGCTGTTAGTACTACTATGTAGTAATAACAGCTCACTGATCATCAAATACTATCTTCACGCGAGCGAAGCTGCGGGCAACGGGCAACAGCTACTTTAATTGATAAGATTTTGCAGACTGACCAGTCCTTCGATCTAAAATTATAAGGCTTTGTTGCTAAAATTATAAGTTTGTACCTTGTGGGTACGGCGGACAGGTAGTCCGAGTAGTGTCTCGTACCGGTCCATGACAATGACCTCATGAGTGGAGTACTCGTCATTTAAATATGCAAAATGCAGTCGCAATCCATGGCTTGATTTCTAAGTTGTAACGCGGAGTATTGCCCTGGCCGTCTTTGTTGTGTTCGGACCTGGATGCAAACAATAACATGGTACGCTTATATAAAGTTCTTAGTATTCTTAATAGTGTCTAATGGAATCATTAAAGTATTCACACGTTCTTGTTATGATGCCCGGTCGGGTTGGTTTAATGGACTATGATGGTACACTCGCTTTCAAGAAGTGAATTAATTGGAATTTAATTATTCACGTATCGATTGTTGTTTATTGGATAAATTATACGAGATGCGTCGATGAATGGTGCAAAGAGGATATAAAACGTAAGTATAGTGAGTATTGGTGACTACACCAACAAAATATAAATAAATTCGATATTACTTAAATGTAATACTTACCAAAAAAACATTGTCTGTATCTGCGCGAAATGATTTAACCCGAAAAATGTAATTATTTAAGTATTTTAAAGTTTTGCAACTCACCAAAGTTTTAGGACTTAATCTAATCTAAGGGTGACTGCAAATTTGCAGAATTTGCAGCGCTGCAGACGCTTTGCAAATTTGTGGTCACCCTAATACATTTTTTTATTTTGAACATGAGGCAACTTCGTAGCAAGAAAATATCCAATTCCCTCCGAAAATATGTGTTTTTGTGAGGAAAGTAGCGGCCAAGAGCTTGTATTAAAAATACTTCTCCACCACGTTAAGCAACTTTGTGACTACACATCGCATGGTGTAACAGTATTTGTATTTATTCCGTAAAGGTAATTAATTATACAAAGCTAAGGCTGATTAGCCTTGGGTAGCTGCCAGGGTGTCTAACCACTGGACCATCAGGCCCGTCAAGATTATGTAAGAAGATCAAGGTAACACAATGGTACCCAGGGTTAGTAGTTCTTCATATTCAAATCAGGGCATTTATAAGCCTCCGTGCTGTTTTCATTTCATCATGCATAAAATACACTGACTGGTCAGAAAGAGGCGTCCTGTGTAGTGTTTTTTTTTTTATAAACTTGCGCCAATGTGGGTACCTACCTATAGATTTTTATGAAAAGATTAAGTAGCTAATAAAATTTTAACCATACTACATTTTTATGTTATTTCTTAACACTTCCCGAGTGCCCAAGCATGGTGTGATTTTTTACATTTTTGTAATTTTTTGTTTTAATTTAATAGTCATTGCCATGAACAAAGTAGTAAGGAGCGAAAGAATGTTAGTTCTGCATATGCTTTTATGACAAAGAGAACAGTTGTGCGTATAACAGTACATATTAATTTTCTCGCTTTGAATCACCACTTAACCGTTATTAACAATTAAAGTTCAAAGTTCTGGATTCTAGATATAAAAAATATAAACAGTTAAACCGGTTGAGCGTATACCAGCTCAGCGCATAACACGCACAAGCGTCGCATAATAACGTTGATCACGGTCAAGAACAGTACTCGAAGATCGCGAATATGAAGGCACTGGCGTTGATAATCGTTCATCTATTGGTTGCAAGTACAAGTTCCAATAGTCTTTACGATGAGGCTACCGTCACTGTTGATGAAGAAGAATATGCTGAACCGAGTGTATGTAATAGTTTCTGTGGCGAGAGCGTTAGAGGGAAGAGGATATCCAGGGAATCGCCTAAAAGTAGAGTTTTAGAAGCCATGTATACCACAAAGATGTTACCAATGAAACCGGACGAACCGGACGTGTTGGCGTTCTTAAGGGACAAGTACGAATTACCTAAAGGTAAGTGTTCTTTTAAATAGATAATGTGTCTATAAATTGCCGGAGTCCTCATTTAGAACATCAGGTAGTTAGATGGGTTGTTCGGGTTAATGAAGCATGATTTATAAAGTGGGGTGACTAGGCCCGCAACCTAAGTGGATAGAAACGTAGACGAATACTGTTCTAGGTTTTCTAGGTGGTAGGCATTTTGTGTTAAGGACCGAACCCTTCTTAGGAAGCTTTATCTCTGGTTCACTAGAACCAGAGTTCCGGAATACACATGAGTATACTAATACTCATGTGTATTCCGGTGAGGGGTAAGTATTATAATCAGATAAATTATTTGACTCAAGAGTCATCGGACGGAAATAATATCAATCAATCAAATCAATCCCTTACGTATTGAGTGTCCCTTCAGATCGGACAGAGCGATTTGCGTCGTCATTTGTAATACGTGCTAAGGACTGGAATAGTTTGCCTGCGTCCGTTTTCCTGTCCGATTATAACGATTGAATACACACTGCAAGGCTATAGCAGGCTTTGATTAAGCTATAGTGAACTGCAGAGATCGTAATGTATATTTGCCTAAACTTTGAGGAACGTCGTAGTTGAAACGTTCCGGGCCGTTTAAAGGCGGTTTAATCCAGTATGTTACTTCCATCCTAGAAGTAGTTTATGTAAATATAATCTACCTATTCCGATCTCTGGTGATTTATCCTCGATTTCATCGCCGCTTTCCATCAGATGGGATTCCAATCACGCACTGGCTTAGATAGTGTTAAAAGGTACAGGTGACGACCAGCAATGCTGCATAGGCTACCATGTCGCTTACCATTAGGCGAGTATCGTTCTAGTCTCGTCACTATAAAAAGTATCAGAATAGCACTGTTAAAATTACAACGAGGATAGAAATACATTTATTAAGTTGTAAAAATTAAAATACACGGCCAAAAATTCCGGGTACGATAAAATCATTAAGAAAATATATTTATTTATTACTATATAATAAAAGTATGTTTACTTATTGACATAAATAAAAATGACACAAATGAGTAACGGCGATGGCATTGGATTTAATTAGATGTTATTACATATGTATAAAGAAGGAGCGCTTTGTTTTGTATCAAAAAACAATAGTACATGTCGTATGTATACTTTCTATATGTGGCAGATCCCTTGTGCAGGAAATGGTCTAGGTAGGAATATTATATACACGTTATATACATTTTTGTGGTCAGATTTTCTAGCGTAAAACAACAGAAGGGTACTCTAGCATATGAATCTACCGGTCCTACGAGACTTAATCATTAACGTCTTCGTTGACTAGTTAATCTATCTGCCATGAGCAGGTGAGTCGCTTGCGATCAAGCGAAATTGGAAAATAGCTATTTCAGAGCTGAAGAATACTAAAGATATTCTGCGTGAAGGCGTCAGCGATATTTCCATTTACATTACTGTTTAGATTATTTGGCATTTCGCCATAGGACAACATATATAAACAACCCTACAAAACTATCTTAAATTGGCATCGAAATCGCAAGCTAAACAGCCTTTATCGTCATTTATTCTCGACAAATAAAATATAATTTGTTTTAACTATTTAATAATTTGCAGTATCTATATTCCACTTTTGTTTTACTACAGGCTTCAAAGGACCTTTAGCTGAGTACGATTTCATCATAGTAGGGGCGGGATCGGCGGGTAGTGTCCTAGCTTCACGGCTCAGCGAAGGCCGGAAGGCTTCCGTATTACTGATAGAAGCCGGTCTAGGAGAAAATTTGATAACTGGCGTGCCAATATTGGCTCCACTGTTTCAACAAACGGAGTACGTGTGGCCATACCTAATGGAATACCAGCCTGGAGTTTGCAAAGGTATGTATGCACATACTTTTAAGTCGTTTTTTTTATGGGAGTGATGGACGCTGTTGGCCGCAGATGGCCATTACAGCTTCACCGGACAATAGGAGGCGAGCGCTTAAAGCGACTTTTAAGTCGGTGGACTTAAATAACGCATGGACAATGCGAGATCGCCCGCTCGATATTAGAATAGCCCTGGAAAAATAAGATGGCGAAGAAGTTTACTAGGTGGTAGGTTCCTTGAGCTAGTAACAGTCCAGGTAAGTACCACCGCAGTGTCAGATATTCTGCCGCCAAGCAGCAGTGTGTAAACATTGCTGTGTTCCGGTGTGAAGGACACTGTAGCTGCTGAAATTAACGGACACAAAAGACTTAATATCTAATGTCTTAAGAGTCGGCAACGCGCTAGTGATTCTTCTGCTGTAGCTAGCTAGTAGCTTGGTGGTCAGTGTTCTAGGTCTCTGTGCTTTGATGCCGACAAAGAGATGCCTCCAGGTTCCTTTTCCTTATGTTTTATAAGTATTAAGATATTCGCGTAATGGCATACTTACATTAAAGATGATTAATAGTATTTGCAATTACATTGAGCAAAGTACCCAAGTACCAAAGGTTGCCTGGGAGAGATCACTACTAGCAGTCAGTGTACAAAATACTATAGACTGTTTGGTTTATAGACGACGTGCTAGTAGTCATAAGGCCGCCCATTGTACATTTACTGTACTGCTATATTTTTCTTGTTTTGTTATGTTTTATATTGGTTGTACAATAAAGAATTATCTTTCTATCTATTTATCTATCTAGACCATGTAAGTACTACTTATTATTATATAATTATTAAACTTGCACATACGGTAGTAGACTAGTAGGTAGGGTTACCAACTCTTGAAAGGACTAACCCGGGAGAATTTTATGAAATCGAGTAGAGGGGGGGGGGGGTATGTTGTGTTGTGAAGAAAATCTCAATGTACAATTCGAACAGCATCTAATATTTGTCGGTTTTCACCACAAAATCATAAAACCTTATCCAAAAAAAAATTATTAAAAATAATATCTATTGAAACAAAATATTTACAGTTTATTTACAGACATGTACACTTAGGGAGTGTCCTAATAGAACGCGATCAGGCGATCATAGCGCGAACGAACGACGCGACCATCAGCTAGCCATACACGCACAGATGTGCCCGCGGCATCTGTCCGACAGGCAGATCCGCGATTCGTCACACACGAGTACGGGCAGTAGTTCAGATCGTAATTCTAGCAAATACGGTTGTCTGTAAAAATGTCTATTTCAAACAGTGAGCTGTTATCAGCTCACTGATTTCAAAGCATAAATTATCAATATTATGTGATGGTTTTCTTTGTGTCGAAGAAAGACAACGAAGAAGAGTTTGGGGACTGACGTCAAATCTGGCGGGTACATCCGTCGCTCCGTTCCCACCACAGACGCACGGATCTGTCCGTCAGGCACGTCTGTCGGACAGATCCAGCGGGCAGATCTGTGCGTGTATGCTTAGCTATCGCGCGATGACTGGCGAATGTACTGGCGGTCGCGCGACCGCCAGTTAGGACACTCGTTCGACGTCCATATGTTTGAGATTTCATTGCGCGATGGTAGCGTCGTTCGTTCGCGCGATGATCGCGTGATCGCGTTTAGTTAGGACATCGCCTTAAACTAGTTAGTATTTGTAACTCTACTTTTAACAAACATGACCATTTTGTTCAATTCAGGACAGGGCGAGTCCCTGTCCTGAATTGAACAAAATGGTTGAACAAAATGTCTTTCGATTTCGTAAAGAAGTCAACCCAGCTTATATCCACTCGGGGTTTGCACAGTCGTGCACGCCGGTAATTGTCTATTATGTAGAGGATGCATGAGAAGCTGAATTCAACCAAGGAATCGACAACCTTGACGGCGAGACGAAAAGGTTTACACTGGTAGCGACGAATGCGTACATAATATTTAGAAAAACCGGAGAAATGATTCCACCCCGGGAGGTCGGGAGGTTAACCATTATTACCGGAGTCTCCCGGGCAATCCGGGAGGGTTGGGAACCCTACTAGTAGGCCTAATTAACGTTTTCATAGATTAAAGTTAGAATAAACGCCTCAAACTAGGATAACGAGTCGACGAATGCTGCCATTGCTGCCAAAAGTACTATACTTAAGTGTGGCATTGTATATAAATTAACTTCCTTATACATACATTAATTATAATTTAAACTTTTTAACGAGTCCTTGCCTTTGAAATTATGTATTACACAAGGTTAGAATTTTATTCATGTGTCTATATAGTAATTAACAACACTGATATTATCATATCTTTTTCATACACCTTGATGGCACGACAGGCGAGACATATAACCGTCGCCAAGAAATATACACGTAATAATTATAATTACAAATATCTTCTTTCAGGTATGGTTGACGAGAGGTGTTTCTGGCCCAGAGGCAAGGCTGTAGGCGGCAGCAGTGTGGTCAATTACATGATATACACCAGGGGTTTCAAGGAAGACTGGGACAGGATAGCAGCGGACGGGAACTATGGATGGTAAACATAATTAATTAGTACTTACTTAAGATTCTAGTATACTTACCTAATACTACTGCTACTAGTAACGATTAACGATGGCTTACCTGAAAATAAAGGAACACTAATTTAATTTAAAAAAATAATAAAATTGAATACATAAATTACTGCTTTTTAGCATAACGATATCCTGTTAAATTTAAGAACTAAATGTTTCCAGGTCTTATGAAGACGTTATACCGTACTACAAAAAATCGGAACGTGCCGATCTAAAAGAACTTAACAAATCACCATGGCATGGACGCGACGGTGAACTAAATGTAGAATATGTTCCATTCAAGTAACTATCAAGCTAATCAATTCATTTATGATACGTACGATATAACTGAACTATTTTTTTAATAAGTATTTCATTACTATTTTTACAGATCGAAACTTTCGAAATCATTTTTGGATGCAGCCAAATTACTAGGCCACCGTAGAGTCGACTACAATAGTCCAGATAGTTTTGGCTTTAGTTACATACAAGCAACAATTTCAAAAGGAATACGCACCAGCGCCGCTAAAGCTTTCCTTCATAACAATAAGCAACGTAAAAATCTACACATACTGCCTAACAGCCGCGCTACCAAAGTTATCATTGATCCTGTCCATAAAACTGCTGTTGGTGTCGAATTTCACAGGAACGGAAAAGCATACCAAATTAGAGCAAACAAAGAAGTCATTTTGTCAGCGGGACCCATTGAATCACCTCACTTGCTCATGCTGTCTGGTGTTGGTCCCAAGGAACATCTGAAATCTTTCGGCATACCCGTGATACAAGATTTGAAAGTCGGAGAAACTTTATACGATCATATTTCGTTTACGGGTTTAGCGTTTACTATAAATACAACCAGGTTAACTTTAGCGGAAAGGAAAATTGCTACAATAGATAATGTAGTTCAATACCAGTCTTATGGTGATGGACCGATGTCATCGTTAGCGGGCGTCGAAACACTTGGCTACATTAAAACAAATTTATCTAACGAAATTGGTGATTATCCTGACATAGAACTCATTGGTACCTGCGCATCACTCGCCTCCGATGAAGGTAAAATCGTAGCGAAAGGGAACCACATTGCCGACTGGCTTTACAACACTGTTTATAAGCCGATAGAAGATGTTGAAAGTTTTACTATAATGTTTATGCTTCTTCATCCGAAATCTAAGGGTTACTTAAAACTACAATCAACGGATCCATATCAACAACCGAATCTGTACGGTAATTATTTGACTCACCGAGAAGACGTCGCTACCATGATTGCCGCGATACGATACATCATAAAACTTGTCGACACACCTCCATTTCAAAAGTACGGAGCAAGGCTTCACAAGAAAAAGTTTCCAAATTGTAAGCAATTTAAATTCGATACCGATGACTACTGGGAGTGTGCGGTGAGAACGATCACGGCAACGCTACATCATCAAATAGCGACATGTAAAATGGGACCTGCGACGGATCCCGAGGCAGTGGTTGATCCAGAGCTGAGAGTCTACGGCGTGCGCAATTTGCGTGTAGCAGACAGCAGTATTATACCAAGGACTATAGCAGCACACACTAATGCACCAGCGATTATGATCGGTGAAAAAGCTGCTGATCTCATAAAAAATACGTGGAACTTGCATTGATAAAGTGTAAGATCAAAAATATATTTAAAAAAAAATACTCTTTATTCGCCGTGATATAAATTCACGGCGCGACGGTATGTAATTTATGTGTACGTATGAGTTAAAAATAGGCAGTCCCAAATGTGTGAAGTGTGTCCCTGAAATATTTTAAACAAGATATCGACTTAGTGACTATATTATCTGCATAAATTCAGTCTTGGGTTCATTTTCAAACTACAATACTGGAGACCTGAATTAAAAGCAGTGAAATAATTTTTGCTAAAATGTAATTATTTCTAGAATAAAACCATAAAAACTTTATTGTATTATGTTGGTACTATTTATAGCGTAAGATAGTAGTAGTGTGGTAGTGTATTCTATTTATTAATTATAGTAGTCAATTAATTATAATTTAAATTAAAGTAGACTTTAACTTTATTTCTCCCCTTTTACGATAGCGCCTTAAACAACGCGATAAATGGGCACGTACTGGTAGGCCAATTATCGTAATCAAAACAATAACGTTAACGTAGCGACTTAATCGTTGAAATTTTTTTTCGTATTCACCTCCGTCGATTTTACTTCAACGGCAACAATTTAAAAGACGTTCGATTGAAATAACGTTGGAGCGTATTCTGGTGTTATAATCATCGTCCAATCGTTTTATAACATTGACTAAATGGTATTCTTGTATGAAAATGACGTTAACACCGATCGGATGCGAACGAGTAAGCGTCAAATTCCGCGATTCAAGAGTCGTTGAACAAACGTCGGTTAGTTGAGACGATTTTTGACGTATGGACCTATTCGAGTTCCATGCCCCATATTAGAGTTAGAGATATTGAATGTAGCACTAAGCCGGAACATAGAGCTAAGAGTGAGTGAGTGAGACGAAAATAGGATCGTACGCTGTGAGTGAAGAGTAATTAGAAGATAGTGTGAGGGAGATGGTTTTAAGGTACATATAATTGGAGTAAGAGAGATAGAATAAGGTAAATAAAAAGAGAAAAACACGTCTTTTAAGTAATATACCATTAGTATGTCTGTGGAGGGAACGGAAACGAATTAACCCTGAGTTTCCCAAAACCTAAGCTCTTAGCTTATCTCACAAGACTCCTACCAAGACCAAAAATTGATGAGGACGCCATCTATCAGGGAATAGCAAAACGTACAGAACAATGAATCGTTGATTAATCGTTTAGTTTCGATCCAATTGAGTTGAAGTCCTATCGAACTACGTATGGTATACGAGAAAACCGATTTTGGATAGAACTTCGATCGAACGACAACAAAACGTCAACGATATTCGGACTGTTTGTTATTATTACGAGAATAGGGCTACTTGTCTGTATTGGCACGGGTATTTTTGCACATGTATGTGTTGAATATACACATAATTTGCTGTCATTGGCAGAGGACGTTATCTGGCTGTGATGTTCTGTAAACTGTAGGTACTTCCCCAGTCATATTTCCATTTACATGGACGTTCCCATTGTGTCCTACCTAATAAATAAAAATATTGTCATCAGCCATTTTACGCCTACGCGGAAGAAACAACGGAGGAGATATCAGTCCCAGGACCGACATTTTATATGCCTATCCGACGCATCGATCATCGCACATTCCAGACAATCCGGTAATTGGCCTGTAGCCTGATTCTCGTAATCAAAACAATAACGTTAACGTAGCGACTCAGTGGTTTAAACACTTTTCGTATTCACGTCCGTCGATTTTACTTCAACGGCAACGATTTAAAAGTCGTTCGATTAAACTATCGTTGGAGCGTATTCTGGTATAATAATCGTCGTTCAATCGTTTTATAACGTTGACTAAATGGTATTCTCGTATGAAAATGACGTCACTACCGATCGGATGCCAACGAGTAAGGGTCAAATTTCGCGATTCAAGAGTCGTTGAACAAACGTTGGTTATTTGAGACGATTTTAGCTTTTCTTATTCTTGTGGTGAGAGTCAAAGTAATAAAATAACTTTTAAATGAGCCACGGACTTACGTATTTACTATCAAATTCGTCTGCACAGCAAGAAATACAAAAAGAAAGCTGATAAGGCGAAATATGTAAAATATAAATAAATACGTAAAATTTGGGATATGGAACGCGACTAGGCATGATAGAGCTCATGTTAGAGATATATTGATTGTAGCACTAAACTGGAACATGAGAGCTAGGAGTGAGTGAGTGAGACGAAAATAGGATCGTATGCTGTGAGTGAAGAGAGTAATTAGAAGATAGTGTGAGCGAGATGGTTTTAAGGTAAATATAATTAGAGTAAGAGAGATAGAATAAACTAATAAATAGAGAAAAACACGTATTTTAATTAATAAACAATTAGTATGTTTGTGGAGGGAACGGAAACGAATTAATCTCAAGTTTCCCAAAGCCTAAGCTCTTAGCTTATCTCACAAAACTCCTACCAAGACCAAAAATTGATTAGGGCGACATCTATCAGGGAATAGCAAAACGTACAGAACAATGACTCGTTGCCTAATTGTTTAGTTTCGATCCAATTGAGTTGAAGTCCTATCGAACTACGTATATGGTATACGAGAATACCGATTTTGGATAGGACTTCGATCTAACGACAACAAAACGTCACCGCTATTTGGACTGTTTGTTATTACGAGAATCGGGCTACTGTATTGTTCTAACCAGTAATAAACAGTGTCAAATATTCTGCCGCCAAGCAGCACTTGCACTACTTGCACCTACTTGTCCGGTGAAGCTGTCATGGCCATCTCAGTGCCGGATTAGCCATATAGCAGGGGTCAGCAAATGCTACGGGCCCCGGGCACATATAGCAAAGAAAAAAATAAATAAGATAATGTTTATACCATCCACCCTCTATTTGGAATACGTAGCAGTCTATATCAGTCATATAAATTTTTCTTTCTTTCTTTTCTTTTCTAACCGACTGATTAGTTATTCTAAAAGTCATCATTGGCCGCATCTATTAATATGATTTTAGAAGTTGACAGCACGACAATACAATACTAACCAGTGTCTTCAACTTGGTCTTCAAGCCTGTCCTTCGAAGGGAGTTAAATAGCCCTTACTGTTAGCTACATGCTGTTTGTATAACCCAACCATTTATAATAGTTTTCTGTTGATAGTCTATCGGCCTATTAGAAAGTAGCGCCCGAGTCTCCAACACCCAATACAGATTCCGAGAGGGTCGGTCTAACATAGACACGACCATGACCACGACCGCGTGCATACACTTTTATAGCAGGGTAGCAAATTTCTTACATTATTTACTGTAATATGATCATTTAGAGAAGTCGTAGGGTAGGCAAAGTATTTTTGCCTGTATGGACTACACGCCACTGGACACGTCCCGTCGCGTCCAGGCCCTCTCGGATGCGGTAGTGTGTCAGGGTGGTGACATGTTGGCGATGTCTCTTGACATCGCCAATGCTTTCAACACACTTCAATTCAGATGTGTGATGAAGGATACGGCTATGGTATCTTACCATCAGGTCTCTGCCTATTTTAGGTGAGTAGGGTCCTATTTCAAGGACCGAAGTGTCGTCTGCGTTGAAAGTGACGGTCTATTGCACTGTCACATAGTGCGTGGTAATCGCAGGGTTCAGTGCTCGGCCCTCCTATGTGAAACATCGCATACGTCTGGGTGCTCCATAGCCATTTACACTGCGGGCTCCAGCTCGTCTGTTACGACTGGGCTTGAGGGCGGCCCTGGATTCTTATCCACCCTGCCCTGTGTTTCCACGGACCAAGGAAGAGGTCGCCCTCATTACATACAGCTGCCGAAGGTGTCACGAACTAAATTGGGAGCCAAATTAGATATTCGGGTCTTGTCCTCGACCCGAAATGCCGATTCGTCGTCCATTTCAAGGGTCGAACCGAAGCTGATTGTGCTGTGGGTCCTCTGTAGCGGCTTCTTTCGAATTTGGGTGGCCCGAGTGATAGTTGCCGTTGCCTGTATATCGGGGTAGTACGAACGGTGTCCCTTTATGGCGCACCAGTGTGGGCCGAAATCTTGACTGCCTAAACCAAGACCCCGTTGCAACGACCACAGAGGGTCATGTTGTTCCGGGGGTCCGGGTGATACGAGGATACCGCATAATATCGTGCGAGGCCGCATGCGCGCTGTCGAGTCGCGCTACGCTGGGATTTAGAGGCGCTGGTGTTGACCGCAGTTTATTGACAGAACACAGAAGTGCGAAGCCGAGATGATACACCTCCAAGTGAAATTCAGTGGTGGCGAAGGGAAGCACAAGACGACACATTTGTGTGGTCACAGGAGCGAGGTGCGGAACCAAACGCCGGCTACTTGAGCATATCGGCGGTGCACCCGGTCGTGACAGACTGGGTGCACCGAAAATATGGTACGCTCATTCCAGTGGCTCATGCAGATCCTGTCTACTATTACAAAACAGCCGGAACGGAGGAGAACCCCAGCTGCCATAAGAGTAAATGCACTGAAGATCATGGCGCAGTACACACTTGAGGTTTGCACGGCGCGTCGGCGTGGACGGTGGGACGTAGTCAGATGTGCGCCGCAATTGGGGCCGACATGTCGCTGTCCGCCTTGATCCAAGACATAATAGGCAGTGAAAGGGCGTGGTGTGAAAGGGCGTGGTTGACAATGGCTTCCATCTGTGAAATCCTTATTTTGCAGAAGGAAGCAATGGAGTGGTTTAGAGAACGATCCCGTTGCTGATCCGCGATACCACAGGAGGCCCGTGTAGAAGGCGGCCCAATGCTGACCTTATGACCCCATAGTCAGGCAGCAAGAACGGGTGAACTGTTGCCTGTGCACTGCACAGTGACAAGTCGCCCTCGAGGAGGATGGCGTGCTAAGGTGTCTCGGTACGCTACGGGATGATAGTATGCGGGGCTTTGACACCTGCACACAGGTCCGTGGGCTTAACACCCACGGACGTAGGAATTGCCGCAAGAGGAAGGATAGCCGCTTGCGGGACTTGGTCGAGTACACACGTACGTACCCCTTCAATATAACGGGATGAGGACACCATGGAGTTTTAGCCAGTAGGAGTGACATCTCATGACATGACCATGACATTGACACTGCTGCACCAGTATGGGTGTTCATGAGGATTTCCCACGTAAAAAAGAAGAAACTCTTGGTATTCTACAGAATACATTTCAGAGAGTGTGCGCAGGATTTTTACAAGATTTGATTCCGCCTTCTCCTTTCGATCCACGGCGTAGCTACGCACTCTTACGTTGTAAAAGTCCCATCTGAACAAATGCAGACTGGAATAGCGTGTTTTTCGTGCCAGTTGCCCTGTCAATTATAATTGTTTGTATTTTCAAGACTAGATTAAATAGAGTTTTTATAACCTGGGGTGCTTTACCATCCGAGATTAAAGTCAAGTAAGAACTAGCTCCTAAAATGTAGTAAAAAAGAAGCGTATGCAATTTTTTGTGTTCTGAGAACGTCTAAATAACCTCACAAATAGTAACAAAAAAAAACTATGCAAGTCAAGGGCCCCGCGTTCATATTTGCTACGGGCCCCGCGCTGGCTTAATCCGGCACTGGGCCATCTGCGGCCAACCTTACTACAAAAAAAAAGCTAAGCAGCAGCTTGCGCGTGCCGCTGCGACAAACGTGAGCGCGTCTGTCGCAGCGACACGCGTGAGCGCGTCTGTCGCAGCGACACGCGTGAGCGCGTCTGTCGCAGCGACACGCGTGTGTCCACGGAAGAACAGCGTTGTTGTACCTTATAGGAGCAATGACATATTCTGAGTGGGCACCCGTTGAACGACGATAGCATTTAAGGTATTATTATCAAGTTTGTTTGCTGTGACTCATTCATCCACAAGCTATGCTCAGAACTCTATAGTTAATCGCTTACACAGAGATTATAATAAGAAATTTAATTCAGCGGACGTTTTTTATGGTAGTAAGTCTAGTTTTAAAAAAGACATTATAAAAATAATGATGCAAGAGGGCTATTCATAGACACACGCATGCAGTTTTATTCATATACCCACATGAGCACACACACACACACATACACACATCTACTCAAATACACTGCTACACACACACTTCTACACACATACACACACACCCATCTACACACACGCATACTATTTAATTCTTGTTGAATACTTTTTGTTGAATAAGTTAATTATTCTTTTTCTTTTTTTCTTGTGATTTCTTTGACTACTTAGACTACTTTAATTTAATTAGCTAAATAATGTAAATCCGTTATTGGCTTTTTGTATAAGAAATATGTTCTGACTGTGTTATTTTATGAGCTGTGGATTTTGTTTCAAAATAAAATAAAATAAAAATAAAATTATTTAAGACATTTTTTTTATTTTCGTTATGTCGTTGAATAAATAAATTATTTTCTCTTGAGTGTGTAAACATTGCTGTGTTCTGGTGTAGCTAGCTGGTGTAATTACCGGACACACCGACTTAATAACTAATGTCTCAGGGTACGAGCCACAGTTCAATGCACTTGTCTTTAGGCAGACGTGTCGCTTACTATCAGCCCGATCTTCGGCTCTCCTCATCCAGTGTCTGCCAACCGCTTTGCGGACGGATATCGTCGCTCCACCTAGTCACACTACGCTTCCCGATTCGCGGTCTCCACTCCAGAACCAGTTTACCCCAACGGTCTTCGGTTCTTCGGCAAATATGACCAGCCCACTGCCACTTCAGCTGGCTAATCCTTTGAGCTATGTCGGTCACTTTGGTTCTCTGGCGAACTACTTCATTCCGTATTCGGTCCCTCAGAGAAACACCCAGCATAGCTCTCTCCATAGCCCGCTGAGCGGCCTTGAAGTTGTATTTACCTAGTTGTAGCGTCTGCCCTAAGTATGTATACTCCTGGACATAACTTCGTACAATTAATACCAATGCCACAGGTAAATTTTTTATTTTATATAGGCATACAGAGAGGCCGACATAAGCCATCGAATTAGTTAACATCCTATCTTTTAGCGTCGCGCGACTTTTTGAAAGCAAGCATGGAACGCGAATCAGGCGAAGGCTTAGGCCTCGTTTAGGGAGGCGCGGGGCGTCACGCGTCGCGATGAGCGGCGCGGCCCGCACTGAGTTAAAACATATGGCGTTGTAGGAGTGAGGCCTCATTTAGTGGTTGGCCACAGTGACGCGCGGTGACTTGAGCCTAGCGCGGGCGCGGCGGCGGGCGCGCCGGGTGGCCACAGTGACGCGCGGGCTGTTGTGGCGATAACACTTATTGCAGGTGTCGGAAACCTTATATGAGGATTCTGTATTTTTTACTGGATAGGCCAATCCTGAGATGGGAGGCGTTGATCATAAGAGATGGTGTGGTTGCGCACGAAATAACTAAAAACAGTTCAATTAATGGAGATTTAAAAAAAAAATATTAAGAATGTCAAAAAAGTATATTTTATTTATTAAGGAACATCAACAATATACATATTATATGGGATATACACTTACAATTTCAAATAACCAAAAAAACCTTTTTTATACATGTACTAGCCGACCCACGCAGCTCCGTCTGCGCTATTTTTACGTTAACTAAACTTTTAATAACAGACATTCGCATCGAACACATAACCTCCTTTTTTATAGTCGGTTAAAAACTGGGCCCCACTTTTTACTTGCTCTCCGAAGCACGGACCCATTTGGTTCAAATGGCTTTAAACGGTCACCCATCTATTTAATGACCTTACCTAACGTTGCTTAACCCGATCGATTACAAAACCTTGATAACAACTCTTTATGAGCGTTCCCTTACTAATATTTATTATATTATAAAGAAAAATTGATAAAATCGGAAAAAGCGTATAACCAAGTACCCATTTTGACTTTAATCCCCTCTCCCAAAAAAACCGTGCTAGATTACGGGATAAAAAGCGATTATTCCCAGTCGTCACCACTGGCAACGTTCCCACTGGTGACAAACGGGAAAAAAATTCCCATTTGTCGCCAGTGGTGACGAATGGGAAAATGAAATCCCAGTTGTCACCAGTGGTAACAATCGGATATAGGAAGTCATCATCAGACGGAAGACGTCCACTTTACCTGTTACGTGGTATCTTTTCCATATTTTTTTACGGTCGCTCTATTGTGTGGACTCGCGAATGTAATACTAGATATATCTTAGAAGTTTTATCTCAGAAGCGAAAATGAAAAGATCTCAGGAAATCGATCGAAGAGAATTTTACCAGCGACCTCAACGACGTTATTGTACCAGAAGTACTAGGACAACAGAGGGCACAAAGAGGCTTCATCTCTTTTGTGATATCAAGTACCTAGGTATCAGTTTGTACCTGTGGTTCGTATATACCAGAAGTACCTACTACTAGAGCAGGACAGGTAATTAGAAGGTTTTACCACATAAGTGAGGTCTGGTGTTTGATATCCAATTGTGACCTTCAATTTATACCAGAAGTACCAGGGTAGCATAGAACATAAGGAAGCCTCATGAATAATGGTCTCTCAGGTGCGGATGCAACAGCCGCGAAAGTTTTAGTGGATATTAATCCGATATACCCTGGCTGACTACCACCGGGTGAACTTATCGAAGGTTACCCCCACGAGAACAAAATAAAAGTATTCTGCTCACTAATAAAGTTCCAATTTTCTAATACGTCATCGTGTAGAACTACTAGGAATAAAAAAAAAATATTTAATGCATTCCACATTCAGTCATGTAGAACTAGTAGGATTTTTTTCCCTCGTAATCATACATGTAGAACAAAATTTAAAACTACTGGGAATAGGCCCCTATATTCAGCAGTGGACGTCTTCCGACGAAAGAAAGAAAATACATTTATTTGACACTCAAAATAACAAAGTAGGTAAAAATTCATAGTAAAAAAATTCCAAAGGTGTCGGGTCCAAAAAGATGCTGCCTCAGCATGTTGCTATGCCAAAAATAAACTCTGAAGATCTGATTGATGATGGTGATTGTTTTATTTCAGTGGCGACAATTGGGAATTAAAAGTCTCAATTGTCGCCACTGGTAACAACTGGGAATTTAATGTTTCATTCGTCACCACTGGCGACAAATGGGAATTTTTTTCCCGTTTGTCACCAGTGGGAACGTTGCCAGTGGTGACGACTGGGAATAATCGGATAAAAAGTATCCTATGTCCTACCTCGTAGTAAGATCTCAAATCATGCCAAGTTTCATTTGAATCCATTCAGTAGTTTCGGCGTGATGCGCAGCCGTGATACAGACAGACAGACAAAAATTTAAAAAAATATATTTTCGGCCTCAGTATCGGTTATAGAATGCCCTCCAAATATAATTTTCAAAATATCTTCAATGTACAGAATTGGACCTGTTACAGTTTTATTATAAGTATAGATATAGTGGTCGGCCACACTGCAGGCCTAGCGCGGCGGCGGCGGCGGGCGCGAAATATCAAACATATGAAACCGCCGCTAGCGGCCACACTGAAGTGACTTAGTGGTCGGCCACACTGCAGGCCTAGCGCGGCGGCGGCGGCGGGCGCGTAATATCAAACATATGAAACCGCCGCTTGCGGCCACACTGAAGTGACTTCGGCGGGAGCCTAAGGCCTCGTAACGGAGGCGCGGGGCGTCACGCGTCGCGATGGGCGGCGCGGCCCGCAGTGAGTTAAAACATTTGGCGTTGTAGGAGTGCGAGAGAGATGCGAGACGCCACGCTACACGCGACGCGCAACGCTCCGCGCCTCTGTAAACGAGGCCTAACGCGACCGGCTTGAGCGAGTTAGCGGGCGTACTTTTCAAACGTTCCTATCCGCTCGTTCTGGCCACACTGCGGGCCTAGTCAACAAGCGACCGATCGCGCGGCTGGCGGGGTATCAAACCATTTCGGTCTTATCGCTCGTTTTAAGTTTTTTTTTTATTATTAAATAATTTTAAATACATGTATAAAAAAGGTTTTTTTGGACATTTTAAATTGTAAGTGTATAATATGTATATTGTTGATGTTCCTTAATAAATAAAATATACTTTTTTGACTACAATTTCAATTCTTAATATATTTTTTTTTAAATCTCCATTCATTTAACTGTTTTTTGTTATTTCGTGCACACCCAGCACACCATCTCTTATGATCAACGCCTCCCATCTCAGGATTGGCCTATCCAGTAAAAAATACAGAATCCTCATAAAAGGTTTGCGACACCTGCAATAAGTGTTATCGCCACAACAGCCCGCGCGTCACTGTGGCCACCCGGCGCGCCCGCCGCCGCGCCCGCGCTAAATAGGCTCAAGTCACCGCGCGTTCACTGTGGCCAACCACTTAAAGTTATTTAATAATAAAAAAAATACTTAAAACGAGCGACAAGACCGAAATGGTTTGATACCCCGCCAGCCGCGCGATCGGTCGCTTGTTGACTAGGCCCGCAGTGTGGCCAGAACGAGCGGATAGGAACGTTTGAAAAGTACGCCCGCTAACTCGCTCAAGCCGGTCGCGCTAGGCTCCCGCCTAAGTCACTTCAGTGTGGCCGTAAGCGGCGGTTTCATATGTTTGATATTTCGCGCCCGCCGCCGCCGCCGCGCTAGGCCTGCAGTGTGGCCGACCACTTACGGAGGCGCGGAGCGTCGCGCGTCGCGTGTGGCGTGGCGTCTCGCAGCTCTCTCTCACCCCTACAACGCCATATGTTTTAACTCACTGCGGGCCGCGCCGCCCATCGCGACGCGTGACGCCCCGCGCCTCCGTAAACGAGGCCTGAGAGAGAGATGAGACGCCACGCCACACGCGACGCGCGACGATTCGCGCCACCGTAAATGAGGCCTTAGGCCTCGTAAGTGCGCGCATCTCTGTACAATCAATGATATTTTATACAATGGTATATCATTATGTACAATACTTTCATAGACCGGACAGTGACCATAACTAACACTGCTGGAACAAAACTCGTAGTAGCTGCGTTTCGCTCCCTGACTATCCTAGAAGAAGGCGCTCTATGTTATTGTGCTTGACTACAGACTCACCTAATGGAAACCGGCTACGCAATCGAGAAGGATACAGCACATAAATATATTAACAGCCTATTCCCTAAAGGCTACTCAATTTATAATCGGGCGATTCCTGATTCGGACGGAAAAACCGAAGCCGGCAAACTGTTCCAGTCCATATCAGTCTTTAATCCGGACTGAAGGCACGTTCACCACATAAATAAGGGTGTGTAGGTACGCGCCGGTACACACCCCTCCACACAGCAAAGCCACGGGGGTTTTAGTTAGTAAGAATCCCACATACACCGGTCGAGCCCCACAGCTCCCTGGAACCGTTTGAAGGTTTCCCCGCGAAATAAAAAAGGTACGCGACGGGCGTCTGATCGTCCGATGATGGAAGGAGGATGGTGGAATCAAGTGATGTAGGATGGATGTAAGTACATACCTACTATTCCTACGTACAGCCGGCTTATCATATGGAATAAGGACGCATCAACTGCATGTAATCACCTAAGAATCTTTTAATCTCAGACTGGATGTTACCTACTCAAATTTAGGTAAGTACACAACGAAGTTTCTTGCGGTACGCTATATAAATAGGAAATTAGGCAATTGTGTTCACAGAACACTATTTGATTGTGTTACTCATACAGGGGCGTGGACAAATTACATTAATCAGTTTAAATAATCGTCATGACAAAAGGCAGATTAGTAATAATAAAACCAATACTAAATTTTTTTGTGAGATTGCGAGGGAAACATTGGCGCTCAGAGCTGTTATCAAATATACGTAATTTAATATAAATAACGACGTAGGTTTAGGTTATTTTTTTAGGTGTAAACAACATTGTTTTTATATCTATAATTAATTGAACAGAACTCAAGATCCCTACAGGTACTACACAATAACCCTAGAGGGCTAAAATAAAATAAACGAATAGGAAAAAATATTATTCCCACAATCTTTTACCTGAAACAATTAGCGCCTCATTCGGTCCGACGGTATGTATATTTCCCATTTTCTTGCAGAATTCGTAACAAAAATAACACTAAAACTCGTAACAACACAAATTCACTACTTTAATTATTAACAAAAAAAATCACAATCAATAAAATAAACATTTATTTTTGCTGCCAAACAACAATGAATGAATGAATGATAGCGGTTTGCTATTTCATTCCATACACGTGACCACAGATTACGTTATATTTACTTTCTTTGGCACACAGACGTACAAAGTCTCTGCTTTGCTTTGGCAGTCTTGGCAGTTGGCACCTCAGAGGTTGGCACATTCTGGCTCAGGAGAAATAAAAAATCAGTCAAGTGCGTATCGGACTTCAGAGTAAATCGGATACACGGGTTCTACGCCACACCCCCAGGACCAGCATCACTAGTTGTACCTCTGTACACAGGACATTTTACTCGTTTTATAAGTTACCGCTAGGCACTGGTGTAAAATGTATGGCGAATGGCGATATAAAAAATAAGTTTCGGCTTCGATAACTATAGAGAATAGAGGATGATATTATAGAGGTGGCACAGCCCACCGGGCATAGAGGAAAGTATTAGAACAGTTAGTTAATCTGTGGTGGTATGTATGAATGGCTAATGGCGGACGGATGCATTGTGATTGTTTATTGAAACTTTTCAAGCTTTTTCTGTTGTTGGTCGAGTGCCTAGAAGCGCAATCATAAGTTATAATAATCTGTTATAATTTGTAAGTGTCGACGTGAGCAATAAGAAATCATTGTGGGTATTTAAAGTATGTACTGTTTTACTCGTCAAATAGTATTCATTTTGCTCGCTGTACCTAGCTAAAATGATCTACTTTTTTACATTGCAGATCTAGCGTGGTAACTTTATAAAATAAAATGTCTGATGCAAGTGATTTAGACCGTCAAATCGAACAACTAAAGAGATGTGAGATAATAATGGAGGCCGAGGTTAAAGCATTGTGTGCCAAGGCCCGTGAAATTCTCGTGGAAGAGAGCAATGTCCAGAGGGTAGATTCGCCTGTAACGGTAATAATGCCTTTGATACATATTTTTTCAGTTTAGATCAATAACAAAAAAAATAATTCATACTATACACACAATACATGCATGTAACCTACATTTCATAAATAGACAATCTTGTCTGGTGCAAAAGAAACATCACATTAGTTATGTTCATAATAGTGTTTATATCTGAATTTAATTTAAATATAAGGAATAAATGGTAGGTATAAATGTAACTCCTTTTTTTTATGACACTCATAGCCAATTGTAACTACTGTTTGGTAAACAACCAGTTGGGTATGCAACGTCAGGCAAGGTCAGTCTTTAGATGGTTTAGTGGCATTTGAACTAAGCGTCTCCATGCTTCGGAGGGCATGTATAAAGTTGATCCCAGCTATTGTCATCTAGACAGCAGTTGTTAAGCAAAGTCAGAGGCCAAAGGGACAGCTTGAAAACTCTGACACCAGGTTGACCACTAGCCATACGACAGCAAAAACAACTTAATTTATAACCATAGGTCTTTCTAATTTCAGAAAATAAATACTTACTATCTAGAAAAATATTAGTACTTATAATATTTTTATAGTAAGGGAGTTTTTTACAGATATTGATGTGCCCTTTGGCTCATTTATTAAAATAGTTGGCTTATTATCTCTTACTCAGTATAATGAATGAGAGTAGCCATTAATATAACAGGTTAACCTAGATTATTACAATTTTTTTTATTTAATCAAGGAATACTAAAACATGTTGTAATGTTGGTCACCATTCACTGCAGTGTCCTATGAAACTACAATAAAGCACTTGTTACAGGTGTGTGGTGATATTCATGGACAGTTTTATGACCTAAAGGAGCTGTTCAAAGTGGGTGGCGATGTACCAGAGACCAATTATTTATTTATGGGTGACTTTGTAGACAGAGGGTTTTACTCTGTTGAGACATTCTTATTGTTACTTGCTTTAAAGGTAAGATATCTTTTATAAAACTATTATTCTGTATATTGTTTATTGAAATGAGCTTTGAAGGTTACTATCCTTGTTTATTTTTCGAAATATTCTCAAAATAACATGTTGAGCAGCATGCTCACTCTCACAATGAGTGCACAACATGATAAAAAAATGAGAGAGAATGTCTTTACAAGTTAAATTTGACTTCCTAGGTGACAGGTACTATCGCAGACACAAACTGTGTACCAGTTTTCAATCAAAATCGTTTGAACGACGTTACATGCTCTTACCCTAACCGCACGTAATTTGGGCTGGTTTGTGCAAGATATTATTGTCCTAAAGGTGATACACCGCTTGTGACCACGAAAGTACATTGTATTGTGCAACTTGTGCAAGGGTCTGTCTAGGTGGGTACCACTGCAGTGTCAGATATTCTACTGCTAAGCAGGTGTGTTCTGGTCTGAAAAATACTATAACTGGATAAACAAATGTCTCAGATGATAACACCATCAGAGAAACATTTTGCTTGTCTTATCTTAAAGTTAAATAAAAAAAATTGTGGAGTAAGTTAATACACATGTAAATCTTCAAACTAGGTTGCATGTGATTATAATTTTAGGTTCGCTATCCAGACCGTATCACACTGATCAGAGGTAACCATGAGTCCAGACAGATCACACAAGTGTATGGGTTCTACGATGAATGTCTCAGGAAATATGGATCTATCACAGTATGGAGGTGGGTGAATATAAATTAATAATGACATTAATTATTTTACACTTAGGCATGTCATTTTAATTGCCCTTGCATGTGGTACAGTCAGTGTTGTACGTCCCGATGTATAATCGAGGTATGATTGGACAAGCTAGGCAGGTTGAACCCCGATTGTAGCACTTATGTTAATTTAGGTCAGCAATATTACCTTCGGAGTCACTGGACGTTTGGGGTGTGGGCTCTTTGAACGTCCTTTGAGTACGGCGGCGACTCCGAGGTGGACGGCGGCGGGGTTGCGACCCCCGTCCCCGTGAGCACCGTGACAGGTTCCCGGGGGGCTACAATGCGCCCCTCGGCAACGGGCTCAAAGGCAAGGCACTGAGGGACCCCTGGTGCAGATCCCACCGGAGAGCCCTGGGGTCCCCAGCCTCCGTCATTTTTATTCCATGCCTAATACGTTCATACCTCGCTCCAGCGCTGGCTCTCGTCCATGTCCGTTTGTATGCAATCAAATCCCTGGCGCCCTCTAGTATAGACAACCGGTCAAAATGGAATAGTAAGCGGTGCTCCCCGGCGCCCCTTGAGACCCTGAGCCTGGGTGCACCGCAGACCCTGCTTTAAAAGTATAGCCGCCCCTGGCAAGGCATTTTATGGCTTGGCCTACTGGGCAGACACTTTTAATTGGAAAATAAACGAAGACTTATTCCATGTTTTTAAACTATTTACGCTATAAGCCAAATCCAAAAAGTTCTTATTTAAGAACTGAAGTCATTTTCTATGCAGCTGGCTGCATAGAAGTGACATGCATGCAAGTGGGTGCCACTATCTTTGGTACTGACCAAAGGTAGGTTAGGAACTGTCCTAACATACATTTTAGTACAGAGTACTAAATAGAGGAAAGAGAGTGCGGCAAGAGTGGTGTTTAACTTATAATAATTATTATGTTAGCTGTCAGTGACACTGAAGCTTTGAAATGAATGGATTAATACTTTTTTTAAATTTCAAAGTTACTTAAATCATTCTAATTTAGCCCTTACCGTTTGATGAACTGTGATGTGTTTAATCTTCTTTACATAGTATAAAACAATGTCGCTGTTTCTACGCTTAGAATTTTTAAACTACGCAACAGATTTTAATGCAGTTTTCGGCAATAGATAAAGAGATTAAAAAGGGAGGTTTATTAATGTATGTATTATCCCCGTGCGAGGCCGGGGCGGGTCGCTAGTGTATAATAAACTGAATATGTCTATTTCAGGTATTGCACAGAGATATTTGACTACCTATCGCTTTCTGCAATCATTGATGGTCGGATATTTTGCGTGCACGGCGGGCTCAGTCCGTCGATACAGACGTTAGACCAAATACGCACCATTGATCGTAAACAGGAAGTTCCCCACGACGGACCAATGTGCGATCTTCTCTGGAGTGACCCTGAAGGTACTTACGTAACTGTCATCATCATCATCATCAACAGCCCAAGAAAGAAATACACTTCTGCCCATCTTCTTGTTGTTCCTTAGTCGTCTTTTACATCATCCAACAGGAGGAGATGGGTGGATGCTATTCTTACCCACAACACACCATGGGCAGTAACTGTAATATGCATAAATATGCTTGAAGTGCTTTCAATCAGGCGCGAATCCAGGGTTTTCTCCATTCTTTGACTTCATTTAAAGCACCACTACTAGGTGATCGGACCCTTGTACAAGGGGCCGTCTACATAGCTGTCAGATATTCTGCCGGCAAGCAGCAATGTGTTAATATTGCTGCTTCAGCCATTGTGGTGTTGTAGTCTAACTACTGGGTTAAGCAGGAGACATAATAACTGATCAGGTGACGAAGTTCTAGCTTCTCTCGTCGCATAATAAAGTCTAATAAACTTAAGCTCATGATGCAGCCCTTCGTCGCACGGATCTGGAGTGACGAGTTCAAATGGACGGACATCGATATCAACATCAGTGTTAGACTAAATATCGACCATCCGTGGCATTGATCTATAATTTATACTAGATTAATAACCACGAACTGAATGACAGAATGACAGTTCATAAGCATTTAAACATAAAACTTAATTACTACACAATAAGGTTCAAAGCACTTGCAAACAATTTGAAATAAGAATTCGAAATAACGACGCGCGCGACACAAGATACTTTGATTAATATTTTATTAACCGGCTTCAAAAAGAAGGTTCTCTATTCGACGCGTATGTATGTAATATTGATGAAAATGCGTAATATTAATATATGTTAGTCTATGTGGGCTTCTAAACAAATTTACCAAATTTTATGTGTGTATGTATGTATGTAGGTTTGTCCGCCGATTTCTCAGAAACTACAAGTCCGATTTCGAAAATTCTTTTTGCAATAGTTAGAGTATTGTTCAACTTAGAGTACAAGTTTCATCAAAATCGGTTTAGTAGTTTAAGAGATATAAACTTTTTATGTTTTCAGTAAGTTACTGTAACGTAGACGTTCGAGTTGCGTGATAGTGCTGATACGTATCTTGGTAAAATAAGTCACTAAAAAGTGTTAAATAAACTATTTTATAAAAAATAAAAACCGACTTCAAAGTAAAGTATCTAAAAATCATAAAATAACGAAAATATATTGAAGTCGGTGTCAGCTGGTGATAGTGTTAGTTAACATGATTAGCTAGCACCGACTTCAATATATTTTCGTTATTTTATGATTTTTAGATACTTTACTTTGAAGTCGGTTTTTATTTTTTATAAAATAGTTTATTTTCTTTAGCATTTTTCGAAACGTCACACTTAATCTAGTACAAATAATAAATTGATCATCCATGGAGTCAAGCATGGTCGTTTCCCACGTCTGCAGACACACAAGGGTGGGGCGTGTCCCCGCGCGGCGCGGGCTACCTGTTTGGGTCGGACGTGGTGGCGCAGTTCAACGTGTCGAACGATATCGACATGATCTGCCGCGCCCATCAGCTCGTCATGGAGGGCTACAAGTGGCACTTCAACGAGACCGTGCTCACCGTGTGGTCCGCCCCTAACTACTGTTACAGGTCAGTCGACTTATATAGCCGCCAAACTATCACACTATCAGCCATCTATGCGAGAGATATTATATTGCACACATATTTGTAAAACATATGCACTACTCTGATGGAAGACTGTCATGACCGACGAGAAGTCAGATGCATGACATATTACATACCAACCGATACGTGGATCATCTTACGTTCCAGATAATTAGGAGATTTTAAAGCCCGAATGGTTAGGACCTAAGCCATAAAGGATAACTGTACAAAGTTATTGATCCCCGCCAGTTTTAAACCCGCGACTTTTTGTTTGCAAAGCAAGCGGCTTACCATTGCTATAATTAAATAATAATATCTTGGGACAATCCACACATGGTCATCTGATCCCAAACTAGGCAGAGCCTGTACTATGGAAACCAGACAACTGATACTAATACTTATATACATTTTTTTTTGTAAATTCATACGTAAATAGATAAATAACACCCAGACACTTGGTGGGAATCGAGCCCACGACCCATCGGTTAGCGGACAGGGTGTCTAACCACTAGACCAACGGGCCCGTCAACGCCTACGCTATATGAGGTTATATGCTTGAGTTAGAGTTGCTCTTACGTACTGGACGTCCATTGAGCACAACGGCGACTCCGAGAAGGACGACAGCGGGGTTGCGACCTCCGTCCCGGTGAGCACCTCGGGAACCTGCCCGAGGGCTACAACGCGCCCCTTGGCGGCGGGCTCAAAGACAAGTCACCGTTGATAACCCCATATACCCCGGTTGATCCCCACAGGTCCCTATGAAGGTAGAGAAGAGAAGTCTACTATAGAAGGTTTCCACGCGTCAGCAAAAAAATGGTCTTACATACAATTGAGTTGGGGTTGATGAGCCCCTTCTCTCTGATGTCCCCATGTTGATGCTACTGCTCGAGCCATACTCGTACGCAGGTGCTGTTTGGGGACTGTTCCAACTGCTTCCCTTTCGTTACAACCTTTGACCTTTTTGCTAGACGACCGCTATGTTATTCTCTTCACTCTGCATTGTCGGTTCGTGGTGATTATGGTCGGAGAGCGAATCGTTTCCGTATCTGTATTACTACGATTTAAATTTGATAAGTCAGTAGATCCATCATACTGGTGATATACCAAGTGAGCTCTCACTTCCGGATGGCCAACAATGATAAGCCTTCCTTTTGAGCTCACATTCACTGTTCTTATAATGCTATTATAACCAAAGTAGACCTACTTTGAATGTGAGTGAGAACGGTCACTCTGAAGTATTTTCAGATGGTGAAATAAAAAACATTGTTTTTAGTGTCGATTTCACATAATCGGCCCGTGCCCAACAGTGGGCCATAAACAAGGGCTGGTATTATTATACTGAAGGGTGAGATGATGACTGACTCAGCAATGATCTTATTCTCTTTCACTGTTCTTCGTTTGATAAAACACTGGTAGGGTAGCATTATGTAACTTTCATAGTAATTAATTATTATTATTAATTCGTGTGCTCTGGATACAGATGCGGCAATGTGGCCGCAATATTAGAACTAAACGAAAATCTTCAGCGGGAGTTCACGATATTCGAAGCGGCGCCGCAAGAGTCCCGGGGCGTTCCTTCCAAGAAGCCGCAAGCCGACTACTTCTTATAATGTTACATTCAATAGACAATTAACACAGAAACGAGCGACCCATCTAGTATTATGTACTATGGTTATAATGTAGTGACAAAACATTACAATATGTGGAAATAATTTTATTGTGATCTTAAGACTGGTAAGTGTAGCGCGTTTACGTGACGACAGTGTTGTTTTAAGTCAATGAATGTGTGTTTAATTTGCCGCATCTTAATGCGTCTCGTGATTAAGTGCTTCTATAGTGTTTTGATGCGAATTTCATGTTTTTTCTAATACCAAATATCTGTGTGTACGTGCTCCACAGGCTTTGGAGGATTTTTTAAAATAATTATTTAGTACTAATAATAATACCAGCCCATTTTTTTGTCCCACTGTTGGGCACGGGCCTCCCTGAAGGTGAAGGGGCTTAGGCCATAGTCCACCACGCTGGCCAAGTGCGGATTGGCGGACTACACACGTCATTCGAAAGCTAGTCAGGAGACTTTCTCAGACATGCAGGATTCCTGACGATTTAGTACTAACGGTCAACATAAACTTCGATTATTGATGTTAATGTCATGTTTAAGTGACAATCTTTACTATATCTGCGCCAACGTTACGATGGCCGCATTGACGTTCACTTCGTTCCCACGCTCTTTCCATAATATATTTAGTCTTTGCTTCAAGATTAGTTCCCAACTTACACGAAGTAACGCAAAAAACGTCAATACGGCTATCATGCCGTGCCGCATATAAGTTAATTTAATCTAATTGTTACTCAATGTTCAATAGCTGGTATTGTTAGTTTTCTTAACATGTAAGTAGGTACGCGTCACTGACTTACTAAAAAATGTTTTTAGTATGTGAGTGGTGTGTATAAATTTCACAGAGATGCATCTGGTATAAATGCGACATGTTAATATTTATAAGTAAACAATTAATAAAATAATAATAAAAAGAGAATGTTTCAAATGATTCGTGGCAAATAAATAAACAGAGCAGAGCGTGCTTAGTATGGCGCGCAAATCATATTTATATATATATATGTATGTACCTAACTATGCCTTTTATACATATATGCACTATGACGTAGTATTCCACATGGAAACGTAATTTGAAGTTAAACGAACTGCCGCACTTACAAACGTCTATTAGCGTTAATTCTAATTAAATCTGCCAAACCTGATCCATTTCTGCATAAGTTTTATTGTTTATTATCAAATCGATTAGTCCGGACTGAAACGACGCGCCGTCTCATCATCAAAAAATAGAAGGGGAATAGTGGATTTAAGTCATGTTTGTACATGCACCCATGTACAAACATGACTTAAGGGGAGAGATAATGATTCATTAAAACACTCTGACTGCGGCAGTCAGACATCAATAGACGTCAATTAAATGATTTTACTAAGCTCCGGCCTCAATCGTAAATATTTCGTACCTACATAAATATATTATTACGAATACTGTTTATAAAAATAACAACGCACTTTAAAAAATAGGGAAAAGTGTTCATGTTATCGTTGTCATTACTTTCTTATTAATAGACTTGTACTTCTTCGTATAATGTAGGCAGGTCATCCACTTTTCCATACGATGTTCATTATCATTTTAAGAAAACATTTAAATTTTAATGGGAACAAGGTAAAAGAGTAGTTTGAATAACTGTAACCTGTCTATGGAAAATAATTGAAATAATATCCTATCTATATAGGTAACAAATTCATCGTAACCTTACGCATCAAAATCATATGAGTAAATTAGGTGCTACCGTGAAACAAGTAGATATACATATACTGCTAAACATAACCTTCATTTTGTATTTCCTGTAGTCGGGTAAAAAGTTTACCCAATCGAAGATACAAACCTATAATATGTATTTATTTAGAAACCATTATGCAATCTAAATTGATACAGTTGAGATCTACTGATTGAAATGCAGCACAGTATAATAAAACATGGAGGCGCGACAAATTATTTGCATAATTCAACATTATAGATTGTCCCAGAAATGGGACATCAAGTCTGCAATGAATGACACATAGTGTAACCAATTTGCGAAAGGAAAAAAATATAAAACCTAATACCCATTCCGCGACATGTGTAACTTCAAGTACTCAGAATAATGTCAGGTGTTTTCTTTCTAGTTTCTTATTCCTCAGTAGTAATGTAAGTGTGATTCGTATAAATAGTCAACATGCAATTTCATTGTAAGTAATGCTCCCGCGATTGGTTAAGCATGTCAAGCATTAGTAGTAGTTAAAAATGTTTCAATTGATTGCAGCATCTGTGGGCTAATTGAAATGAGTCTATTATATGCTTTTTTTGGCTAGACTTCTTATCTTTGTAGGAATAGCATTGTGGTTTAGATGTTTGTAAGCCACAGTGTTTAAAAAAAGAATAATTTATGAAATTAAATCTTCTCTGATAAAATTATTCCTCATGATTTGGGGACCCAATATGATTCTTGTGTCAGTCTTTTCTCATTAATTTAAATCAATGCTTTTTAATTCGCCATCTGTTGAGAAATTTATATACTATCCAAAATTGTTAACTTATTAGTAATAATATCCAATTTGTATTCCTACTATACTTTTATACAATTAATTAAAATGCCATGATATTTACGTATTTTATTTAACAAGGTTATAATCTTACTGAGGTAGATGTTCACTTAACAATTCGTATCTTTAACTACAGTATCACATAATTCTGGTAATATATCTCCACATTTAGCCGATACCTTAATATCTACAATATCATCGGCTCTAGTAGGTCCTATATTTAGAATGGCTATTCTTTTTTTCTCATCTTTAGCTTGTAAAATTATTCTATAGCTTGAATACACAGTTAAACTTGAACCTAAAACAAATACAGCATCACTACTTGACACCTTGCTTTTGACTAGATCTACTCTTTCTTTTGGTACATTATCTCCAAAAAACACAATATCCGGTTTTAGTGGGCCTTTGCACTTGGAGCATAATGGTACCCTGAACTGCTCTTCTTGCTCCTGAAAACAAAATATAGAAAAGTATTAGTACTAATAGTTCAATGCACAATATTCCTTTAATAAAATATTTTCAGAAGAAATAAAAACTGACTTCAAAAAGCATTAAATAACGAAAATATGTTGAGTTGCATATGCATTTTTATTAATATTACATAATCGTCGAATACAGAACCTTCTTTTTGAAGTCGGTTAAAAACATTTTATGTATTAAGTGCAAATCAATTGGGTAGGGAGTCCAGAGCAGCTGGCCGAATGGGGTATATAGTTTTTATGTACTTTTAGTTCAATAGTGATGGACCCTTAGTTGTAGTGATTAGACACCCTAGCTGCTAGCACATGGGAAGCAGGTTGTGGGTTTGATTCCCACACAGAATAAATATGTGACTAATGTTTTTGTCTTGAGTTTGGGTGTTGTTTACCTTTGGATATATTTCCAAAAAAAAACATACTATTTATGTCAGAAACAGGTTACCATAGAAACAGGCTTCATCCAGTTTCAGATCCGATAAGGATGTGTGGAATGTCCCGTATGTATTATTAGGCTCAATTCATACCAAGATGGCAGCGGCACGGCGCGCACTTTCACTGTGAAAGAATTTTAAACTTTATCTACAAAACGTAAAAGACCAGTATCGCTTGTAAAGCTCAAAGAAGCCGCGCGGACGCCCGCGCGCCTTTTGGGGCGGAGTTTCCTTGTAGAATGTACGAACTAGACTCAAGGCGAGAGGCTGCTCGCGACGTCGCGGGCGGCCGCTGCCCGCCGCTTCGCGCCTCTTCTGGCCGCTGCCATCTTGGTATGAATTATTGAGCCTTATAGTCACCTCACAGCTATTTTTATTCCAGCCTAGTATGTCCCAACCCTCTATTAGATAAAATTCCATTAACAAATATATAAGATAAATTTACTTGTATTTTATGGCCTGGGTCGGGAAATGACTTCAATTATCATCTTCTCTCAAAGCGTTTCTGACAAGTGTTTGGAAAACACATAGTAAGCTCTGGATCAAACATACTTAGCGTTTTGTATTAACCTTTGACAAGTCCACATCACCATCAGGGCGTATCATGGTGAAAGTGCTCTCCATGTGTGGGTTATTTCTAGCAAGTTCAAGTTGCAGCTCGGCTCTATCCACCATGTTGGGACAGTCCAGACATTTCACTAAAAATCCACTGCCATGAAGTTCTATGACATTCTCTGAGCCAGCTTTATGGTGCAATCTGTCTACATTTTGTGTTACAATCGATGACACCTTTCCTGCCTGTGAAGCATCGTTAGAATGTTAACTATAACTACATTTTAGATAGCTACACTCAAGCTGGTTACAAATATTCGATCTATATTGATCTCACCGTTTCCAACTGCCTTATAGCTATATGAGTGCTATTTGGCTCTACAGCGCTAAACCGCTGCCAACCAATAAAATTCCTCGCCCAATACCGTTGTCTAACTTTCGGATATTTTATAAACTCTTGATATTGTACTGGCTTATGGTTACTGCGCGCATATAAACCTACCTCTTCGGATCTGTAGTCAGGTATCCCTAAAATAATAATACTATAAATGCATGAATAAACATATCATCATCATCATCAGCCGAAAGGAGGCCGAAAGACGTCCACTGCTGAACAAAGGCCTCCCCCTCAGGAGGGAGGGGTTGCCATAATCCCCACGCTTGGTAGGCGTCTTGGGGATCAATAAACATATAGTTATAGGTAGTAGTAAAACTTTTGTATCATGTTCATGATACTTATGTGAGTACTTCTGCTGTTATTACCAGACTCTGTAGAAATACCAGCACCAGTGAGTATGAGAATCTTCTTATGTTTTGTTATGAAATTTCGAAGTACTTCAAAATCTTGATGACCTGGTGGTCTATGCTTAGGAACAAATACTATGTTCCTAGATAATGCCTGGATATTTGTTGACATAAAATTTGCACGTCTATACATTATTAATTAATAAAAAATTATAAATAAAACCAAATAATAAATAAATATGAATGAATGAAGGATATTATTTAGGCCGAGACCACAGGCCGAGACTATTTTGATGATTGGTGAATGAATGAACCCCACAGCCGTAGACAGAATATAACAAGACGTCTAGCTAGCGTGCCGCCGATAAGGACAGAAAATCAGCATTCGTACACGAAACACACTTTTATATGGATATTTATTCAAATGCGGCTAATATGTACTTTAGAAAATATTCAAACACCAAAGATCGTGGCCAAAAAAACTTCAAAGTATACTGCACCGTCGGTGCGGTTTTTCGTCGAGTTCGCGACAAATACTCAATACAATACACGCTGAAGGACAAAAAATCATATGCTGTTTCTTTCTATCACATGTAATATATATAAATGCATTCATTTCTTGTGCGAATGAGAAAGAAAGTCCCAGCTCTCTAGGGAGGCCACATCTTTAGAGGAAAGAACATGAACCCGTAGAATCGATCGCGTCTCCGCCCGTAACTATAGCTATGGTAACTTCATCTATTTTTGACAGAATTCATACGAATGAAAATAATTTTAGTTCTCCATATAATAAGTTAGTCTGTGGTTCAATCAGTGTTGCCAATTCAGTGTTTTATAGCTAGATTTAGCTATAAATCAACTTCATCAGCTACAAATAATTCGATCTAGCTATTTTTATCTACAATTTTTAGCTATTTTGATATTTACCTTAGAGGAGATACCACTGGAGATAGCATGATGTGCTAACCCCTCTGCCAAATTTTGTTCATATGGTCAGGTCATTCTTTATTTGTGTGCGTATCTTTTTGAATGTGTTGCGAGTTTATTATAGTGTGGGTATGCGTGAAATTGTATCTGTGTGTGTTTACTTCGCCTCCCGCACCCCGCAAAAGTGCCACGAAAAATTTGTTCGGCGAATCGACGCGATACTAGCTCCATTACAATTACTCTGAGCCGTAGAGTAACGTAAAGGGTAAATTGCCGGATATGTGGCGGATGGTTCATTATCTATTCTCCGAAAACAGAAACATTTGAAAGTTTGGAAGTTGAAATAAGTGTTTTATATTATACTAAAGTAGGGCCAATTAATTGGATCACATTTGACGGAACCTTGTAACGGCGGGCATAAAATATTATTAATTTTTCATCATCATCATCATCACCAGCCGGAAGACGTCCACTGCTGAACATAGGCCTCCCGCTTGGAACGCCACAATGAACGACAATTGGCGATTTGCATCCATACCTGCGACGCGCACAATGTCATCTGTCCACCTAGTGGGAGGCCTACCTACCTGCGTCTTCCGGTTCGTGGTTGCCACTCGAGAACCTTTCTTCCCCAACGTTTATCGGTTCTTCGAGCGATGTGGCCTGCCCATTGCCACTTCAACTTGCAGATTCTGAGAGCTATGTCGGTAACGTTGGTTCTTCGGCGAATCTCCTCATTGCGGATTCTGTCGCGCAAAGAAACTCCGAGCATAGCTCTCTCCATAGCTCGTTGTGTGACTCTGAGCTTCTCTAAAAGGCCAGCTGTTAAAGACCACGTCTCAGTACCATATGTCATCACTGGCAACACACACTGGTTTAATACCTTTGTCTTCAGGCACTCCAGAATTTCAGATGAGAAGATGTCACGTAGTTTCCCGAACGCCCAATTGCTAACTTTTTTTCAATTACGATTACATATTTATTGACTTGACTTTGACTTTTGAAACAGAATAAAGAAACTGACAGAGGTCAAATGTGATCTATTAAATTGGCCCTACAGTAGCTGACCCGTGCAGCTCCACCACACTTTTTTGTACGTTTACCAAAACAAAAAGTAGTCTATAATAGTACTTAGTTAGAAAGGCATAACCTTTCTAACAGTGAAAAAATAGTACCGGAGATTGCACCGAACATCGTAATTCACAAACTTATAGATATAATATATTACTTAACATCCATGGTCACGAAACAGTTTGGATATTGTTGTGGTTGAAGTCGCCTGGAAATGTTTTTTGGCCAGTGAGTTATTTTTTTATTGCACTGGCGCAAAATACGCCCTTCACACAAAAGTTCAGACCAGAATGGTTTTCTGAACTTAAACTTCCTGAAACCAGAAAGTTTAATTGATTATAAAATATTTAAAAAAAATTGAACCAACTTAAATAACACTGAAAAGTATAAAATAATTTAAATAATATAGAAGTTGGTGTTAGCGTACCTGTTGTGTATATTTAGCACTTTACTTATTAGTGATATTTTCATACATAAGGATTGAACCATCGAAGACGGTAAAATAATCTAGGTGGTAGGTGGTTACATTATCGTCTCCATAGTTTTACATAAATGAAATTTATCCGGTCGTAATGAAATTGGCATGGAATCATCATAGTAGTTTACTCTCTCGAATAAAAAAAGAATCATCGATATCGGTACTTAACACTTTCGCTGCTGAAAACTATAGCGGTGAGTCGAAGAAAATATCACGCGTGTGCGCAATTACTCACCTGTCTAGTCCAACGAAATGTCGGAACACGAGTGCGCATCGACTATCGCCGTGAGTCCGTGAAATTGTAACGGCTGTGCGCGCCGACTTGCCTGTATAGTTCGGCGCTAAAGCAATACGCCAGTGCGCTCAACTAACGCGGTGCGTCCGCCAAGTTTAACGGCTGTGCGCAATAACTAGACAAGTGAGTTTCGCCGTGGCAAGACGGATATGCGGCTGATAGTGACCAGATGAGTCGAACGCGTGGCAAAACGGGTGTGCGAATTAACTATAGAGGTGCGTCCGTCGAACTAAAACAGCAGTGCGCATTGACTCACATGGCTAGTTTATAGGTACAATAGTGTTTTCAGAAGGTTCTAGTTTCAGAATAAAGTAAATATTTACTCATTAAAGTTTTATTTATTCAATAAATGGACGAGACAAGCAAGTCGTTCACCTGGTGGTAAGCGACACACCTGCCTATGTCTGGTAATTTCGAAAGTTCTTACCGGAAGACAGCAATGTTTACACACTGCTACTTGGTGTCAGAATGTGTCACACTACCTACCTGGATGGTTTCTTGCAAAAGATATCTCATTCATTAGTAATTAACAGCCCAAAGGCATCCACTGCTACCCACAGGCCTCCCTCTTAGAAGTGAAGGGTTGCCATAATTAATCCCCACGCTTGGCAGGCAACTAGCTGACCAGCGCAGCTGCGCCTGCGCTTATGTTGTAAGTACCGCGATAAAAAATTTGATACATGATACATTATTATGAAATACTTTAAGCGAGACCATAATCTGCATTCTCAGTATATTAAATCTGCTAAGTAATCTATTGAGCCGAATCTATATTAAACGAAACCATATCGCGGTTTAGAAATGGTATAGCGCCATCTAGTGGGATAAATGGTTTAGAGTGGCTAAGAATAGTTAGAAAGCCTTTTACTATATAAATTTACGGATCCAGAAGGATGTAAGTAGGTACCGTGATAAGATTTTTGTAATTTACACGAAATACATTAAGCGGAACCATATCGTACATGCCACCTACTGAGTGAAATGGTAGGCACTGACTAAAGTCGTTGTTAGCTCCAGCTTGATTGCAAAACTGAAGACGACATAAATAACCTTACATAAAGTTTGTACATATTGTGTAGAGAATGGAGTATGTTAAATTTTATATTTATAAGTGGTCAATTAGTTCTTATACATTTTTGTATACTTAGTTTACCTACCTATCTTTTGAATTTTAAGATTTACTTCAATAATTTTGATATATTAAATAATGATAATATATCACATCAACATAGTAGGTACAGAAGTTTCAGATTTAATGGAACCATTACATTTTTTACACTATGACGCCATCAATAAATTGAAACCACCACAAAAAAACAACTATTTAAAAATATAATTTATAAAAAATAAAAACAAAAAAATATAAAAGAGTCGGATTCGAACCTGGGACCTACAGCGCTGGTAAGATGCTTCAGTAACCACTTGGCCACAATTCGCATGCGATATATTGCGAAATACCTTATGTTATGAAAACTAAATGTGCTTATTCCCTATTGTATATAGCGTAATAATACATATCTTAATAATTAATGATCAGTTTTATAAATTATAAAGTGACCTATTCACATACAAAAGAAATTACGTGGTAATATGTGCAAGTAATGTTTCACTGCTTAGCCCCTATGATACATAGCGTGATATACTAGTTTATGCCCAGACTTCTACTCAACACATCAGTGAAAGTCCTATTAAAATCCACCCACGGGTTTTCAAATGATACCTGGATACCCAAACAGAGAGACCGACAGACAGACAATAAATGCAAAAAACTCTATCAGCCTTACCAATAAACGAGTTATAACAGTTATACTTTAGAATAAACTAAGAATAAGCAAAATGACTACAAATAAACGAATAATAGCTTATACCTAGTATAGCGTTGACATTTCTTTTCATACAATCGTTATTCTGAAGTTATTCCCGCCCGCACCCTTGTATAAATCTAGTATAACATCAAAAATACCACGGTTTGTGTTAATTTACGCGCATTAAAGTTCTTTAACATTTATTTTAATTATGGAATTAGATGCAATAGTAGAAGTAGAATGATTCAGGCTCAAAAAAATTTTGTACATAAGAGAAAATCCTTTCGATTTTTACAGCGATGACCAGCTTACCGATAACCGTTGGGGAAGAAAGGTTCTCGAGTGGCGACCACGAACCGGAAGACGCAGCGTAGTTAGGCCTCCCACTAGGTGGACAGACGACATTGTGCGCGTCGCAGGTAACCGGTGGATGCAAATAGCTAATTGTCGTTCATTGTGGCGTTCGAAGGGGGAGCCCTATGTTCAGCAGTGGACGTCTTCCGGCTGGTGATGATGATGGTGTGATGATGATGACTAGCTTACAATACAATATCAATCCCTCAATCTCAATATGGACCGCTTTGAGGTACTGGGGATACACAAAAGGTACCTAATAACCTTCACCTACTCATACAAGTAATTTTTTATCTGCTGTATCAGTTTTGCTGTGTTATGCTCGTTTTTTGTTATCCATTCCTTGCAAGTGCAAACATGCTGCGGATATTCATACTGGGTACTCTATTCACAAAAATACACACATTGTAAAAACTGTTACAAAAAATCTAACAAAACGGTCAAGTAACGTACAGTTGACAAAGGAACACAGCTGTTGTTAAAGACAGAATGCACTTTTTAGAGAAGTTTCACTATCGTCGCGCTGTTGCCAATTCGTGCATCTTGACTTAACGAAAGAATAGTTATACCAAAGTTATAATTACTTTATTTGTAAAAAGATATTCTGGACATATTCTTAATTTATTACTGTTATAACTAAACCTAGTATAAGAATAGAATAGATGCGGTGTAACTAATTTTTATTAGTAAGGCTGTATGTCGATAGTATAGTGTCAAGTATAGTGTAATATAGTATAGTGTGTACAGACAAAGTGCTTTTTGTGTTTTGTTATAGTATATAGATAGAAGATAGATTACACTCTTATATAGGTAAATCTTATCTAGGTGTTACTAGACATACTTAATAAGACAAACAGACACAAATGTTTGTCCTGGGTGGGACGAACATTAGTGTATGTGTTTTTCGAACCCACGACCTATAGGATAGGATAACCACGAGGGTGTCTACTTGACTAACAGGCCAGCCAAATGTTGCCTGGTCACCATGGTTTAGGCTCTGTCTTGTTCGGGATCAAATAACAGTGTGTGTAAGTTTCATGTTGGTTGCACATACAATAAAGAATTAACTATCTACTTACTATGTTGTTTGCTACCGATAGTACCTAAATAAACTAGGTCAGTAACATATTGATGTGATGATCCGGTACTCTTAAATAACATATTTAGATTTTTTTCTTACCATAAAACCAACAATAAGACTATAATTAGGTAGGTAGCTATTTGAGTGTTGTTCAAACATTATTAAATGTTTCACAAGTTTTGTTTCAAGTAATAATTGGAATCCTTCTAATGTATGCAGGTATTGTTAACTGTTTTTTCTATGACCAACAACTATACTATTGCGTGAATATATAAACACAAAAGACCAAGTTATTTAAGTACTTATAAGTACCTTTTTTTTGTAAATTTGCAAGTAAACCAATGTTGTAGTTTTGGAAGTTACGACGTATAAATAGCTATGCTCTATTGTTCGATGTGTACACAATTATTGCCGGCTCTTTCGTAATTCGTTAGTAAAAAATACCGCCATTTGTTTATGGTGCTCATTAGTGCTTCTGTTTTGTTATTTAAACAGTGGCGTTTTATTACTACTACTGGAGGCTATACATACTGGTACTAAAATGTACATACTTACGCGAGAAAAAGTTTTCTTTTAACAATCAAATAGAATAGAAGTAAACTATTCATTACAAAAGTCGTAACGGGGTTTGCAAATATTTTATTAGTTATCAACAGGTTTATGGCTCAAGAGAAGTGGTATTATTTTCCTATTCGACTTTGGAAACGCTCGGGAATACAGCCATAAACAAAAAATGTTTCTAACGAATCATATTGCTCAATTCGAAAACCCATGATTCATTTACTAGCACCAACAAGAAACTCAGTGGGGCAACGAGAACATGTCGAGGTTGCATGCCTTAGCCCTACATCATGCGGATGAACCTTCTGCCAAACCCGCGGGACTAGTGTATAGTATTGGTCGTTATATTCAATAACATTTAATTTATGCATTATTCTTAATATCAATATTATTTATTTTATTATTAAATAATTATCATTATTAAAAATAACAGACATATCGATCTGCCAATAGTAGTCGCCGACATTACAATAACCCAATCAAAAAATCAAGTTTATTGTCAAATTGACCTTAATGTCTTAAGGCTACAATAACGTATACACGTACGATTATATAATATATATAATGTTTACTAAAATAGAAGGGAAAAGGGGAAGAGGAAGACCCAGACGAAGTTTTATGAAGCAGGTAGCAGAAAAAGTGGGTGGAATGTCGTATCAGGAGGTCAAAATGAAGGTATATAATAGAGCAGAGTGGAAATTGCTTCACCGACAAGAACCCAGCTCTTAAGTTGGAGAGAGATAATGTTTACGTGTACATACGTACGATTATGGTCAATCAAAATACAGCAATACCGTTTTTTTTTTCAAATTCAATTTTACACCTTAGTTTAAGCGTTATCGTTAAATTATAGCTCCTTTACTTCACAGTGTACTCGTATAATTATGATATTTTACTACATGGACATAAAATTCCGTTTCGTTTAGAAACTCAAACTCAAAAATAGTTTATTTCAAATAGGCTTAACGCTAGCACTTTTGAGAGGTGTTGTCATGTTTTTTATTTTTTTTAAAAGAGCTACCACCGGATCACAACGCGGCCTTAACTGAGAAGATCCGGGAAGAAAACGAACATAACATCCAGGGCATTTGTTATAATTTAGCTCTGATGAGACTAGCTACTTTCTCTGCGTTGCATACGACTGTAATAAAGTTTTCAACACACTTGCTCGTAAAGTGAGCCTTATTACATCGTTTTTAGGGTCATAAACATAGCTATAAGACACGCGTGCGTAATGACATTACCGCACTAATGTATAATACACACATCAAAAGTGTCTAGGGATCAACATATATTTTTGCAATAACTTTTCTCCTGATTGATATTAATTAAAATTTTCTTTAAGGATTCATCAAATAAAGTGTTTTCGTTTGTCACAGTAACGATAAACCAAGTCACCTTTGCATTAATAAAGAAATTTGCCATTTTCCTAATAAAGGGATTTTTGACATTTGAACCACTAACACAAAAGTTCGAAAAAAAGACTGAAATAACAGTTTTCTTTAAAATTTTATTGGGTAACTTAAACAATTAATAATCCGTGTTTCTACCGCGAACACTAACAACACAAGAACATCGGTTTGGCATACTCAAAATGAGTTCATCCAAATCACGCTGTGGAATGGCCGCCCATGTTCGTTGCAACAACAAAAAAAGGTCTTCTTGCGACTGGATACCCTCCATATTCGGCAGAGCTCTTCTCTGTAGCATATCCCATGCATGCTCAATCGGGTTCAAGTCTGGCGACTGAGCAGGCCAGGGCAGGACATTGATGTTAGCTGCGGCGAGAGTCTGTCTTACAACTCTTGCGGTGTGCGGTCGTGCATTATCATGCATTAACTGAAATAAGGGACCGATTTGCACTTGTAGAGGAACGATGACGTCTGATACAATCGTCTCAGCATAAATTTGAGCGTTGAGGTTGCCTCTGATCCAAATCAACTCAGTTCTTCCGCCGATCCAAATACCCGCCCATACCATGATGGTTCCACCACTATAAGGATGGACTTCCTGGCAGGATTTTAATCGCTGTTGGCGTCCAGGGGTTCTCCAGTGTCGTATACGTCTTGTATCCGGTCTCATACCAAAACGAGACTCATCAGAAAAGCACACGAAACGCCATTGTTCTTCTGCCCAATTTCTGTGTTCAAGAGCCCATTGATATCGAATCCTACGATTGTGCATTGCTATAGGTGGTACCCGTAGCGGTCTTCGGGAATGAAGGTTCACTTCATGCAAGCGGTTTCTGACTGTTTGGTCGCTAATTAAGTTCCCTGAAGAGTGATGAAGCCTCACGGCTAACATCATGGCAGTTATTGTTGGAGCTCTTCGAGTTAAGATTTGAATATATCGGTCTTGTCTCCGTGTGGTGCAGCGATACCGTCCTCCATGGCGCTCAGCCACGGTACCAGTGCTTCGGTAACGTGTCCAAAGTCGACTGATAACACTCTGACTTGTATTCAGAGCTAAAGCCACAGTACGTTGCCGGGAACCAGCTTCTATCATTCCCACGGCTCTGAGCATTTCTTCCCTGCTTAAATGACGTCGCCGCTCCATAATAACGTTGGTTTTAATCAGTAGTAGGGAAACAGTAGCACTAATAATGTCTTCAATGCGTTGTATGTTTTTATAGGGAAAATATTGACAGCTGATTTTCATCTTTTACTCGAATTTGATTCACAGTTCCTGATTCAAATTATGAAATGCACCAAAAAGGATCCATATAAATTTATAAAATCATAAATTTATTACCAAGCCACATCTCAATCTCAAGAAATCCGCTTAAAAATGCTTGATCCCTAGACACTTTTGATGTGTGTATAATTATTCCTACAAAGTTAAATTAGTACCTTACTGCAAATTGTACGCAAGTAAACAGAGAATTCTTAATTTAACCGGGTAATAGTTTTTCTTTTTTAGTAAAAACAAACAGGTTTTGCGGGTGGAGTGCCACTGAAAATCCATTATTTTTTTGGAATAAAGAAATGTGTACGCCCTTAATTAAATCAAAAACACATTTACTATTATCAGATTATTTATAAATAACAATAATGTGTTATAAACTGTTAAAATATTTGCATTTTATCACTTAAGATTATAATTTTGAAGTAGGCTGTATGTTCACTCACATTGCATTGAGACCGTGAAAAAAAAAACGCGCGCCATTTTCCTTATTTGTCATATTTAGTTTTTATTGTGTTTGTCGCTGTGTAAATTTTTATTTGTTTTTTTTTCCTCACAAGTGTGTTGAAAAACGTCGTATAAAACTCGTGAGCTCTGCTCATGATGACACACTCTGCTAAATTACGCCCTCGCCTACGGCTCAGGCTGCAAACCACAATTTTAATTTTTGAACAATAAAATTAATCCATTTGCGACGAATACATAACCTCCTTTTTTTAGTCGGTTAAATATGAAAACCCACTTTTGCATGTCCTCCTAAGTACGGAGACGCTTAATTCAAATTGAATAAAACGGTCACCCATCTTTGTAATGACCTTGCCTACCGTTGCTTAACCTGATCGATAGCCAAAATTTTATAACAACTGTCTATGAGTATCTCCTTATTTTAATTGTATCGTCGAAATATAACCTCCTTTTTTTGAAGTCGGTTAAACACTAGAACCCACACTTTTACATGTCCTCCAAAGCACGGAGACGCTTGATTCAAATGGCATTAAACAATCACCCATCTTTGTAATGACCTTGCCTACCGTTGCTTAACCTGCGATTGCCAAAATTTGATAACAACGTCCTCACGCGCGGAGAGCCACGCAACGACTGAGTTGAAATTCAGTGACTAAATGCGATTACACCTTCCTAAATGCGTTTCTAATTAGGATTCTAAGTGATTTAGTCAGTTAGAAACCATCCTTGCCTCTGAATTTAGAATCCTAACTTCCTAAATGCGATTACACTTCATTGAATTCAGTGACTAACTCATTTAGCTTCCTAAATAACGGACGGTGTAATAAGCCTTTAATATATTCGTTAGTAACATCGCCGCGTCGTGGCAGGCGGCTGTGGTGGTCGTACAATATCTATGTAATTTAAATAACGGATAAAAAATAACGCTTGCCTAAGATAATAAATAATAAGCGATTTGATCATTTATAAATAGTTCAGATGCAGGCCGATGAAAATACCATTCCCTTGAACCACTTGACCAGACTTCTATACAACCGTCACCTTCTGATTGATATAAATAAATATGATATAATTATTTAACGTAGTTTACAATAACAATTCGAAAACTGAATATAAAGTACATTGATGCTTAAATATTTACTTTATTTTGAAACCTAGCACCTACCGAAAGCACTATTGTTTAGACTAGCCAGGTGAGGCAATGCGCACTGCTGTTTTAGTTCGACGGACGCACCTCTATAGTTAATTCGCACATCCGTTATGCTACGCGTTCGACTTCCCTGGTCACTACCAGTCGCATAGCCGTCGTGTCTCGGCGGAACTCGCTTGTCTAGTCGAAGCCGCATACACGTAATGCCACCGGCCGACTAGACTAGTGAGTCGATGCGCATAGCCGTCGCGGCACGCCCGTCTCGACCGTGTTAGTCGGTTAGCACACGCGTTGATTGAACAAACGGCTGTGCGCAAGACTCACCTTGCCTATATTGAGCCGTATACGTCGTGCGCATACGATATTTGCTTAGCAGCGAAAGTGTTACATTCGACTAAAACAAGACAGTATAGATCCATTCTATACTTTGTGATCTAATTGGGCATAAACTAGTTTAGTCTTTTCGTTTACGATAACCGATCGGTGGATCAACGAATTTTATTTACAAATTGAATTAAGTATATCGTGTCTTTTTTCAAGTCTGCATATGTAAATCATCATCACCATTCATCATCTTCATCATCATCATCATTCACATCTTCGTCACCATTCATCATCTTTAACACTATTCATCATCATCACAATACACATCTTTAACACCATCATCAAAATTCATCATCATCATTATTCACATCTTCATCACCATCATCACATCAACACCACACATCACCATTCATCATGATCATCATCAGTCACATCTTCATCACCAATCACACACATCATCATTATCCATCATCATCATCTTAGACATCTTCATCACCATCATAACACATCATCACCATTCATCATCATCATCATTCACATCTTCATCATCATTCATCATCTTCATCATCATTTACATCTTCGTCACCATTAATCATCTTTAACACTATTCATCATCATCACCATACACATCTTTAACACCATCATCAAAATTCATCATCATCATTATTCACATCTTCATCACCATTCATCATGATCATCATCTTTGACATCTTCATCGCCATCATAACACATCATCACCATCACCATTCATCATCACCACCATTCATCATCATCACCATTCATCATCTTTATCATCATTTACATCTTCGTCACCATTTATCATCTTTAACACTATTCATCATCATCACCATACACATCTTTAACACCATCATCAAAATTCATCATCATCATCCACATCTTCATCACCATCATCATCACACATCACCTTTCATCATGATCATCATCATTCACACCTTTATCACCATCATCACACATCATCACTATCCATCATCATCATCTTTCACATCTTCATCATCATAACACATCATCACCACCATTCATCATCATCATCTTTCACATCTTCATCACCATCATCATTTGAAATTCGAAATAACCCCCCACACGTTTCCTTTATACGGGGTGTAAGGGACATCGTACCGAAAACCGATACCAGGGATCCAGTACATGATTCTGAACATTCTAGTGTTGAAATTTTTCATCGGCATTTTCATAAATTTCCAAAAAAGAATCCATTTTTTTTTAATAAAATTAGTCTATCATCATTATTGGTAATAATAATAGAGCATAATTTTAATTTAAAATTTTTCAGTAGAGGCCGCGTTGTGATCCTGTGGTATTTCAAAAAAACTTGACAATAATGTATAAGTGCCATCGATATATAGTATATCGATTAGTGCTCTCGTAAGGGCTATGCGAAATGATAAAGTAATTTTGAATTTGAATTAAAACTGAATAGGTACACAAATACATTGATTCGTAAATATTCGAACTGAAAGCACTAAAATATAAACTAGCCACGTGAGGCAATGCGCACTGCTGTTTTAGTTGGACAGACTCCCCTCGATAGTTAATTCGCACACCCGTTGTGCTACGCGTTCGACTTCCCTGGCCACTACCAGTCGCATAGCCGTCGTGTCTCGGCGGAACTCGCTTGTCTAGTCGAAGCCGCATACACGTAATGCCACCGGCCGACTAGACTAGTGAGTCGATGCGCATAGCCATCGCGACACGCCCGACTCGAACGTGTTAGACGGTTAGCACACGCGTTGATTGAGCAAACGGCTGTGCGCAAAACTCACTTTGTCTATATTGAACCGCATACGCCGAGCGCCCGATTTTTGCTTAGCAGCGGAAGTGTTAATTGTCAGAGTAATGTAATGGAGAACATCCTGTTTTATGGTTTTTACCAGATAAATTCCTCCACATCGTTCATGGTCCTCCAGAAAGTTATCTGGTTGTGATAATATTCATACAGATTCATTACAGTGGTTCCTTCTTTCGAATAAAAAAAGAATCATCAAAATTGCAGCAAGCATTCCTGCAGGTTTCCTGCGCAGTCGCCATTCTTGTTTTTTCAAGAACTACTTATTCTTAGCGATAATTTTTTTATGGGACCCAATTAATGGATTGAAGAATGAATGGAAGAAAGATTTTATCAAATCGGTTTATAATTGCCAGAGTTATGCCCGAACATCCATAGAAAAAAAATTACAGATGAATTGAGAACCTCCTCCTTTTTTGAAGTCGGTTAAAAAATTCATCAAAAATTGTTGGCTTTATTTTTTTCAAACATTTAGCTATTTTTATCTGCTGATCTGGCTTTCTTTTAAAAATTGAGTTGGCAACACTGGGTTCAATCATTCATTAAAATAGATTGACTCGCTCGACCGAAGTTTTTTTGTTGAAGGAATTTATTTTACTTTCTTTCAATTTATTTTGCAATTGTTAAGTTTTATCTCTTTGAGACTTGCGAAATCTTCGATAAAAATTAATGGGAGCCATAATTTTATAAAAGAAGAAGAAGGTACAGAATGGGACATTGACATTCTCTATAATCTATCTAACCCAATTTGAACTAACTTATAGGTCTCATAAATTAAGGAATTGTTAGATAATATGGCTCTATATAGGTTAAAATCAGCACCATTTATATTAATAGAGGATGATAGTAGTAAAAACGTGTTACCATTACTGCTGGAGCTCTTACACGATGAGAAGAATACCGTAAACTTGTTCGCTTATGAACAACCTGTTAATCTTTGGAAAAATATATTTAGGAACCACTCCAATGTTTATTGTTACGACGAATTTTGTGACCAATTATATCAAAAATATGTAAATGGAAAATGTTCAATGTTAATAGATTCAGTCAATCAAATGGTTCTTTCGATGGGCTGGAATGAGTGTTTAAAAGTTTTAAAATGTCTGCAGAGTGATGTTAACGTCAATAGACTAATACTGATTTTGCATTTAGACTGTATTCCTCATAATACTAAGTTACAGACACATTTAAATCATATGGCCAGTGCTGTAGTGTCTTATGATACTAAAAACTCAAATAAGATATGGGTAAAATTGAAAAAAGGTAACAAACTTATGAAGAGTGAAGAAATACTATCATATGACTCTAGAACCTGCACTCTAAGGTCTACTGCTGTATTAAAAGAGGAGGCAAGAGAAACTGATGTAATAAAACCCACCCCTGGCAACCTCACCACATTTAAAATTGAAGTAGACCAAACGGAAAAGATTGAGAAATACAAATTAAAGCTCCCCTATATGAGCAAAATACATGAAGGAGAGAGTAAAGTATATTATGAGCCTGATGCTGTTGATGACTGGGATGAAGAAGACCCCGATGAAGATCTGGATATATAAATAAATATTTGAATTATAACTCTGATTTTTCTTCCCTTTACTAATGAAATTAAAATGTGTGACTGTAGTTCCTTTAGTTATCATAAACCCATAAATGAAGATATGATCCTCAATATTGGGAGACTAAGGAGGTCACCCCCACAATATATCATCCTTCCACACTCACAAACGTCAATTAGTTATTCCACCTACACGGTGCGCGCGACGCAGGGCCTACACTGCGTCGTCGTCGCCCGCCCCGGGGTGTCGCATTTAGTTAGTAGGGACGCCCAGGGCAAACGCTGTCCCCACACTGCATTGGCGACCCACGAGCACCCTTTAAGGGAAAGGGGTCTTAACACCCGAGCGGGATCAGCCATCCCCCTCCCTGCTGATACATCGGTCTCTCAGAAGGCAACGGCCCTCCACGCCGATGCATCCGCCAGCATAGCCCACACTCTACTGCTCTGAGTGAGGTCGTGTCCGATCGGTTGACCAGGATCCGCCGACAATACTCTGATTCGCCGCTCCGAGGCCCATGCAGGGGCACTCCCAGTCCCACCCGTATTTGCGAACACAGATCAAGAATAATTTTGCGAATCACCTACGCGTAGTGTCGAGTCAGGTGGCTCCCTGCTCCGAGGTAGTTTATGGAACCATAGCACCTCAGTCTTGTGAGGCGATATCTGGAGACCCAATTCGCGGATTTCACGACTTCTGCCCCAAGCTCAGCGGGCCTGATGGTTCTCTCAAAGGTTTTTCCCTCGGCCAACACTAACGTGTCGTCCGCATAGCAGACAGTTACGCTGGGGGAAGATCGACACGCAGGGGGCCCAACACATACCCCTGCGGAACTCCGCCAGTGGATCTCCCTCCATATTATGGAGCCGTCCTACCCCGTGTACTGGATGAACCTGCCGCGCAGATATACATACCTACCTACCACTAATTCGTTTGGATATCATACAAAATAGGTTATCGATGTATGTGCTGTACTACTCACGGCACTATAAAATTGTATCATCACTATTAAGGCTCTATTCACACCGAGATGGCAGAGGCAGTGGCGTGCACTGAAAGCAGGCAAAAATATCTGCGAGTTGTTTATGCTTTATGCTATTTGTTCGTGTTCCAGCACAAATATCCTTAAATTAACCAATATTACCAACATATCCATTTACATTAAAAAAAATTACGTTAATTCACGTCCGAACTAAGATTTTTTTTTAAATTAAGGCTGTTTAGAGAAATCCTAGGGTAGGCAAAGTATTTTTGTCAGTATGGAGCCGCTGAATAAACTTATTAATGTTTTAAAATGCAAATTAATATGTCTATAGTATTTGCTTGCATATGGATATTTGAAATGGTATAATAACATACTTAAAATGGGTGAAACAAGCCGAATACATTTTTTTGCCTACCCTCTGTGCACGCCACTGGGCAGAGGCGCGACCCGGCCGGCAGAGCAGGCTCACATTGCCGCGCGCCTTATCTTGTCTTTGGTCTAGTTCGTACATTCTACAAGGAAATTCCGCTCCCGACACCGCACGAACATAACGCAAGTTGCCGCGCGGCCTTTTTGAACCTTTCAAGCGTCTCTGGTCTTTCAAGTAGATAAAGTTTAAAATTCTTTCACACTGGATGTGCTCCGCCGCACCGCTGCCATCTTGGTATGAATTGAGCCTAAAGAACAACTACACAAAGTTGTTGCTCCCCGCGGGATTCGAACCCGCGACCTCCGGTTTGCAATGCAAGCTGTTTCCCACTGCGCCACGGAGGCTGCAATACTATATAATAATAATATGGAGGCCATACCATTGTATGTATTATGGAGTTATAAGGTACTTTAGTTAAACCCTCGGTTACAAAGAATTCACTTTTTATTCATTTTCTATGTTCTGTTACAATTTTGCGATTTTTTTTATAATTTCTTGGCCACAATACTTGACATTACACAAAATGTAATAAAGTAGAAGTCCCAAGTACGTGGAAGTTAATTTTATTAATGACACCGTAATTAAATCACCATTTTATCTCAACTCTTAAATTATGTATCATAATTATTACTCGTTCAATGATTAATTTTCATGACCTAACAAACTAAACAATTAATAAATGACAAAAAAAAACAATCACAACAGAGAATCATTTAAGAGGCTCTATCGCAACAATGCTATAGTAAAATAATTATTAAAATATTTTAATACATCATAGATAACCCACAATCGAGGAACAAAAAATATTTTTCTTCCATATCTAATTTCAAAGAATTAGTATTATGCGAGCCGATATCGTATGTACACACAAGCCCGGATAAATCTTGAGACAAAACATAATATAGATAGATACTAGCAATTTAATTACTGCGGGTAAAGCAAGCGACGCGCGCGCATCTGCGCTCAAAAACGAGCCGGGAGCTGCGCAAAAATATTAAGCTTTCGATACACATAATAAAGCTAACAAAATATACGCTAAAAATGATTTACAACCTCGTATAACCTAACAAAACGTTTGTAGTTCATATACAAATTTAATATGCACTGCATTGAATCGGATACTGTAAAGATCGGGGCACACGAACGGAATCGGCAGCGGGCTTAAGGACGATACATATACACACGGGGCGGGGGGCGGGTAGTGCGCGGGACGAGGCGGGGGAGGGGGGAGGGGGGGGGGGAGGCGCTACTACTCGCCGGACAGCTCCTTGAGCCGCTCTTCCCGCGGCCGCGCGCCCCCGAATATTGAGTGAGCCTGACTGGTCGACGCCAGCGAGTTCACTGGTTCTTTCACAGTTCTCGGCTCCAATTTCAGTTTTGGCCTGCCGGACGTGTCTGCAACATTCGCATTTTTGTTTGAATCTGATGAGAGAGAATAAGATATTAAATCAAACTGTCAAATTTCTGTACCAATTTTAAAGCATATTTTGTAATATCAATGTTATTATTGTAAAGCGAATTCGATGTTTATGACACTGTAGTAAGAAAGTTCAGTAGTAAGCATTGCATTGCAGAAGAATCTTACAAAATAACGCCACCAAAGACTCAAATGTTACAAATGCACAAAAATAATGTCTCGCAAAGGCCTTGCATTTGGTATCCATGTTTTTGGAAATTAAAAATGAAAGCAAAATGGCCGTCAGTCGTCATTTTGAAGCTATTTTTTTATACTATACCGCGTTTTTTAAACGCGCCGTCGACGCGCGTTTGTATCGTTACAAGGGCAAACAAACCAATGATGTGGAAAGAAAAACGCGCTGTCGATGTCGCGTTTAAACAACGCGGTGTGCATAGGCCCTAAAAAGTTGAGATATTCTCGATAGTTTTGAAGTTTGTTTGCCTAGGAAAACGATCATCACTGGCGAAAGAACGATCTTTCTTTGGAACCTTAATAAACTTCTTTCCAATGTAATTTCCCGATGGGCCCAATGAAACCAGTTAGATGGCCTTCAGTGTGCCGGCGTGTACACAGCGTTAGTAGTGGCAGCATCGATATTTCAACTGGATAAACATTCACTAACAAAATGACATCTAGAATATGGTCGCGGGGGTCGCGGACTTATCTATGCTGGTGGCGGAAACGTGAACTAACGGTTTTATTATAATAATGATGTGTAAACTACACAGTTTCATATAGACAGTAGCGACATTCGTATCGGCAAAAATAATATTGACAGCCTGTGGCTTGAAGAAATAGCGACAGAAGGGCGCTATTTCCGTGTGCCACTTTTCGGACCGTAACAGCTAATCTAGTTGAAATATTATATCGATGCGTGCAGTGGCGTGCACAGAGGGTAGGCAAAGAAACATACTCGGCATGTTTAACCTATTATAATATGTATACCATTTTAAATAATTAATTAAATTATTACAGTATCTTATTACAGTTTTTAATTTGCATTTAAAAACTGTAATAAGATTATTCAGAGGGTCCGTAAACACAAAAAGACTTCGATTTTTCTAAATAATCTCAGTTTAAAAATATTTTGTACTGACATTGTATTAACGTGATATTTTCAAATGTAAATGGATACGTCTGTAATGTCAGTTCATTAAAGGATATTTGTGATGGCACACAAATAAATAGCTAATAGTAAAGATAACTTGCAGATATTATTATTTTTGCCTACTTTCTATGCACGCCACTGTATGCGTGGCAGTGTAAGTGCGGCGCGTGTGTGTGTATGTACCTGGGCGCGCGGGCGGCATGTCGTCGAAATTCCTGCGCGGCGGGGCGCGCGCGGGCGCGGGCGCGGCGCGGCCCATGCGGCCCCACTCGCCCCCGCGCGGCTCCTCGGACGCGCCGCGCGACGAGCGACCGTCGCGAGAGTCCCGCTCGGCCCACCGCTCGCCGCCGCCCCCGCCACCACCTCGCTCACCGCCTGCGAGATAAGAACCCACACATTATCCAATATTCCATGTCGATGTAAAACAAAATAAACTTATACATAATTTTAGGGTTCCATAACTAAAAGGTAAAAAAGGAACCGGTTATGGTCTGACTTCACCTGTCTGTGTGTCACACCTATATATTTCAGGAAGCACTGATGCTTTAGATCTTACTTAATACTTACTCATCACAAATAAGTTTCTCTTTTCTTTTTAATAGGGGTTAAATGGGGCGTCAAAATTTCAAATTGATACTACTATATCGAGTGAAGTATCATATGAAAGGACTTTATTTGCACATTTCAAAACAGATTTTTATTTTGGTTTATGTCACATAGGTTTTAACTTATAAACAAAAACATTTAAAAAAATACCGTTTCCATTGGGGGGAAATGTTCTACATTTCTTTCACGCCACTTTCTAATCTTGCCAACGCAACCATAAAATCACTGACTCTTAGCATAAAAATTGAAACATTTTTTTATAAAAAGTTATAAAACGTTTGTGGGTATCAGTTATTGGTATGAACTAATTATAAGTTAGTAGTATTTATATAGCATAAAGTAGTGTAAGTTAGTGATAAAATAAACAGAAAGATCGATTTCTAAATTAGGGCAGTTGCCAGACAGGCTGAGAAAAACAAATATGGACGATCAATGTTCATCATCAGCCGGAAGACGTCCACTGCTAAACACAAAGGTCTCCCCCTTAGACCGCCATAATGAAAGACAATTAGCCATTTGCATGCGCAGCGAACAATGTCGTCGGTCCACCTAGTAGGAGGCCTGCCTACGCTGTGTGTTCCGGTTCGTGGTCGCCATCCGAGAACCTTTCTTCCCCATTGGTTAAAGGTTCTTCAAGCGATGTGGAATGCCCTTTGCAATCAATATTCATTGGATAATAACTGGTAGTTTCTTTTGAATATTTTAATTCTCCACTGGATATTCCCTGATAAGCTTCAATACATTCCTACAGTTATATCGGTAGTCTGGTATCTATATCACATGCTCTGCCTAGTTTGGGATCAGCTTTGATTACAGGTGGGACAGATGATTCCATGGGACGTGCAGTGCTGGGATGTTGTTATTTATAAACATTTCAATTTAATATGTTACAGTTATAAATATGAACAAGCTGCTTATAGTACAACATAATGGTATGTTGACATAACCCTAATATTACTGAACCATGTACTGGAAGCCACACAAGATATAAGGCAATTTGTCATGAATGGAATAAATAAGCCATCAATATTCACTGTTAACAATGTCCTTGGAGTTGTGACAATTTTTAATGTATAATTTTAATTTAGTCGGTTTCTTTCTGAATGAGTATTCAGTATTATTCACAACGAATATGCACAAAGAATAAATAATACATCGTAGATTGAAATAAAACTACCTACTTTTACGGATTATATCGTGGTTTAGTTTTATTTCAATCAGCCCAGAAAACTGCACTGTACTGCCGCACGGCACACGAGACCGATTAGTCTATAAAGTTTCGTGAGCCTGGTAATTTCACCAGTTACAGTGCCCTTCACACCGGAAGACAGAAATATTTACACATTGCTTCTCGGCGGCAAAATATCGGAAATTTTTATCATTTACAATGTTGTTAGAATGTCAAATATAATTAGGCAAGGAGAAATATTTTTGAGATTTATCTACCTGATAAATTAAAAAGTAATTTTATTGTTATACAAAATACTGGCATACGTACTCCAAAAGTGCGTTTTATGTATTTACAGAAGAATATTATAAAGGTGGCAGTTGTAGGGAGTGAGAAATAGCTTCTGCATGAAAAATATTCCCAAGGCCTATAGCTTTAATCTCTTTGTATGTAGTACAAGATAAGTGATTGTTATGCTAGAATATAAATTAATAAAAATTAGTGATGTGCCTGATATCTGTGTCCATATCCGAGAGAGAAGAAAGATTCGTATCGTTACTTTTTTGGCGGATCTTTTAACTTATTAATTTTTTAGACATAGATGAAATTCTACATATTTGTGATTAGGTCCCAATGAAAAAGTCCATTCAGACTGGCGGCACATAACAATAAAAACAATTGTTTGTCAGGCATTTGGCGTTTAACGTGTTAAAATTAAATATTTGGCACATTTATACTGCAAACTGTATGAAGTGACGTCAACTATTGTTTCAAGGTCACGCGCACAGACACCGATTGTTTAGATCCATATATATATTTTCAATGATCCGGCACATCACTAATAATGATAACAGGGTCCAATGTTAGTGAAGGAATGGTGTTATGTTACCGTGTGCGAGCCCTGCGCCGCCGTGGTGCTCGTACGTACCGCGGCCGCCACCCTCCCGCCGAAACCCGCCGGCGCGCCCGCCATCACGCCCGCCGTCGCGTCCGCCGTCGCGACCGCCGCCGCCGCCGTCCCGCCGCCCGCGGTCGAACCCGCCCCTATACAACGAACACGAGCACTGAGCACACTTCGTCATCGGCTGAAAGACATCAACTGCTGAACGAAGACCTGCCCCTTAGAAGGGTGACAACAACACACCAAGGCAACGCGCAAACAGGCATGTTCAATACACAAATGTTTGTATTGGTTATATAAACTAGATTTGGTGTCACGGTTCAAAAAGTGGTAGCCAGAAATAGCCCCCTTGTGCCGCTATTTCTTTACAAGCCACATCCTGACAAATTTATTTTGGCCGTTAGGAGTGTCGCTACTGTCTATATGAAACTGTCAAACTACAAGTCATTATCATTATAAAATTGTTAGTTCACGTTTCCGCCACCAGCACCGATAAGTTTGCAACCTCCGCGACCACATTTTAGATGTCATAATGTTCGTGAATGTTTATCTAGTTTATATATTATATCGATGGGCCAGGGTGTCTAACCAATAGATCAACATCATCATCAGTCAAAAGATGTCTACTGCTGGACAGAGGCCTCCCCTTTATAAGGGACGGGTAGTCATAATCCCCACAGTCAGCAGGCATCTTGGGGATTGCAGTATAGGTTGTAAGTGATTCAATAGAAAGATGCTGCTGCCCGTCTTCTTGATTTCCCTTAAGATGCCTCTCACAACCCAACGGTAGGAGATGGGTGGGTGCTATTCTTAGCCAGAAACTTCACAGGCTTGGTACTACTTAATATGTGAAGACCTTGCAATATTCTATGAAAATTCACTCAATCTGACCGAGCTGAATCATTGGTAGTATAAATATTTTTACTTTGTTACCATGTGAACCCACATTCTTTTCATTGGCCTCAACCTCATTCATCAGTAGTAGTCGGTTAAGTCTGTTTTACTGTAGGTACAAATGCAGTGTCTGATATTCTCCTGGCAAGCAGCAGTATGTATGTACACCACGTCAGCAGTATAATATCTGATAATCTTAACTACTGCTTGACCGTGATTCTACAGCCAGCATGCCAGCATAATCGCAAGATTATCTAAAGAATATAATAATAATAAACAAACCACAGTTCTTTAGGACAAAGAGGCCTCTGCCACAACCACTGCACTGACAATAGTCTTAACACATGTTAGCGTTATGCCACTAGTTAACAATTTTAGGCAGCAATTGTTTGTAAGCTGGAGATCCATCCCTAGTTGGGCAGCAACAGTTTAGAGCAGATACAGCCACTTTGCATTCAGATTGTCACAAATATTTGATGGGTCTAGTGGTTTCTGATTGCTACCCAGTAGGTGATTGGTTCAATTTCCATCTTGTGTCTGGGTAGTATTTATGTATATAAGTATGTATTTGAAGAAGAAATATATGTGTTTGTATCAGTTGTCTGGTTACCATAGTATAGGCTGTGCATAGTTTGGGATCAAATGTTGGTGTGAATTGTCCCAGGAATAAATCCTGGGGCAATTATTTACAATTACAACTTACCGGTCATTTCTTTTTTCCTCAGCTACATCAATTTTAATAAAGTTACCATCTACGTTTATAGAGCCATTCAACTCTATTGCTTTAATTAAATCCTCGAGAAATTCAAATTCCACGTAACAGAATCCTTTGAATTTGTCTGTCTCTCTATCCATCACAAGCCTCACATTTTTTATAGATAAATCCTGAAACACAAAGATTATTAAACTGAACATTCATTATGATTTGCGTGGCAAGTTTGTTTGTATTTCATACATACAGTTTAATAGAATAAAATTAATTAAATCGGTTTTAACAAAATTATTTTGATGAATGTTGTTATAGATTCAGCAAACTGATGTGAATTTAAACGAAGGTTATAAAAATTAAACAGTCTAATGATGTAAGTAATGTTAACATAACAAGAATGATAATACTAAGCCTCCTAACTATGCATTCATCAAAATTAAATAAACCAAATTTTGAGAAAATAATGGTGGTCATTAATTCAGTAAAAATAATGAATAATAATAAAAAGAGTGTAATATCAATGGCCTGCAGTAACTTTATTTGACGAATAAATGAAGATCTGTGATCAAAGTTATAGGATGCGTATACATACAGGAAAAATTCTATTTATGTCTCCTTGAATAAGTCCAGAAGGCAAGTTCCCGACATAAGCCTTGTACGGAGGTTCGTTGGGAAGAGGGCGACCACCGGCAGTTCTCCTGCCGCCACCAAAGTCCCTGAAATAACCATCACAACCGTGAACGACTCATAACCTCTAAAACAGAAGGTAAACTTTATTACAAAATAATTAGCTAGAGACGCCGTTTGACGACAGATATCACAGATAAATCCAACAGAACGTTACATACTTGAGCAAAAACACCTTTTTAATTCAATGATAGCGGAACAAAAAAACATGATTTTTTTTTATACTAAAGCTTGGATGGTGCCGCACCAGTATAAAACGCTAAATAAAACTTCAAATGCACACAACACATTACAGTACAACATATTTACTTTAGTATTTTAGAATAAATACCTGGAATTCATATCATCGTATCCACTTCGACCTGCCATGTTTAGAAACATGGAACACTAAAGGCGCGCGCATCAATTTCTCTCTGGAAGCGACGAAAAAAACCTTTTTTTATATGGTAACACTATGTAACGTAGAGTGCAGGAGCCTCAGAGTAAATAGTATATAGAGTACGCGTTAGTCTATGGTTAATTTAAACAAAGCGTAGGCAGATTATGTTCTACGAGGCATGAAAATCGAACTATTTAAAGTTATATTATAAGAGTTATATTGATATGTAAGTGATAAATAGTGATGAGTTTGATCTGTCACAAGCGCATGTGTCGATAAATACAACTGACGGTATGGTACCTACTGTCGTTTACCTGATATTTATGTATTTTGATCTTAGAGGAGATACCACTGAGGTTACATGTGATAGAAAGAAACTGAGCATATAATTTTTTGTCCTTAATCGTGTGTTCAGCATCTGTCGCGAACTCGAAGAAAAACCGCACCGACGGTGCAGTATACTTTGAAGTTTTTTCGGCCACGATCTAGTTTTGGTGTTTTTAAGTTGAATTGCACTAAGAAATATTGTCTATAGTACTTATTAGCCGCATTTGAATAAATATCCTTAACATGTGTTTCGTGTACGAATGCTAATTTTCTGTCCTTATTGGCGGCACGCTAGCTAGATGTCTTGTCATATTCTGTCTACGGCAGGAGCCCTGTGCTGTGCAGCCCAGCCTGCACGGTGAGATGAGAGTGTGAGCCCACAGAACAAAGTGAAGTAAACACATACAACGCTTCCTGCAGGACTCCCAGCAGTGCTGGGAGTGCTGGGCCAGCACGACTGCACGACGGACGACCAACCCCCGGTCACCGCGTGGTTCCATCGGCATCGGCATCGTTATGTATCGTGTAAGAAGACTGATTTTCTGTCCTTATCGGCGGCACGCTTGCTGTCTTTTCTGTCAATCAATTGTCTGGTTTTCTGTCGGTCGACGCTGAGGGTCGACCCATGAAAGGATCAACTATATATTAGGCTGTCGTGTCGTGTCACGGCCTCATGCTGTTGTGACGCTGGGTGTGCACACTTATAGTTCGTGTCGTGGCACGCTCTGGCATCAGTGTATGATTAGTGCACAGATTAACTGGATTAGTGTCAGTGCTAGTCTTAGAGGAGATACCACTGGAGATAGCAATGCGCTAACCCCTCTGCCAAATTATGTTTCATATGGTCAGGTCATTCTTTACTTGTGTGCGTATGTTTTTGAATGTGTTGCGAGTTTATTATATGTAGTGTGGGTATGCGTGAAATTGTATCTGCGTGTGTTTACTTCGCCTCCCGCACCCCGCAAAAATGCCACGAAAAATTTGATCGGCGAATCGACACGATACTAGCTCCATTCTAATTACTCTGAGGTGCTAGTCTATTGATAAAAATAGTTCATCCAACATAACCTTTGAGTATTAAACCAAAAGGAGACGACAGGCGCACTATTCGCTATGAGAAAAAGTCTGTCACTTTCTGCGCGGGGGACGAGGTAACTCACACAAATACTATCTACTACTAATGCATTCTTCGCCACGTCGCTACGCAGGCACACGACCATATTATCAAACACTAACATAATCTATACACACACAAGTAAATTCACACACAGTGACAACACTGTCTGTACACGAGATGACGTCAATTTTAAGTAAACGAGGATAGTGCATGACACACTATAAGCCCACTGAGTTTCTTGCCAGATCTTCTCAGTAGAGGCCGCGTTGTGATCTGGTGGTAATTGTAAAAAAGTTGACAATATGTAAGTGCCCTCGTTAGGCCTATGCATAATAAAGATATTTTGAGTTTGAGTTTGAGTTTGACTATCGATATTTTACTGTCGATGAGTTCCGATAATATTTTTGGTGAAAGTTAAAATAGGTATAAGGTATTTTTAAATTTAGGATCATAGGAAAAGAACCTTGGGTTGTCGTCAAAATCCGATTAATTAGGATAAGTCAGTATGGTTAAGTCTGATACTTCAAGAAATACCTAAGCTGCATTCTTACTCTTATATTATGAAAAGTCTGCCTATATACAACTTTGTGCAATAAAAAGAAATAAATATCTTTACTCATTCCTATGTTAAAATTTTAACGGCTAAAAAGGGAAAAACATTTTGCTATATATGTTGTATTTTTGACATAAGCTAGCGTTGGTTAATCAATGTCAAGTAAGGCCAATACCGTCGTCTGGATTTTCTTGAAGATTTGAACTGAGCTTCCCTGTGCTTCGGTCTCGGTTGTTGTAGACAGTAGTCGTTACCTTCGGAGTCGCTGGACGTGCGGGGTGTGGGCCCTAGGACATCCATTAAGTACGGCGGTGACTCCGAGGAGGACGGCGCACTATGGACGGAAAAACAAGGTTCCCTTTCATAGGATTTTTAAAAAATAAAATATTTTATTTGATAGTTTCAAGTATACAGTTTTGTCGAGTACATTAAAACATTGAATAAATTAGTAGTTACCGGTTTTTTTTTCGAGTTTATATATATGTAAAACCTAAATATTTTTACGGCTGAAATGCCAGTTCACTATATTCGGCATTTCAGCCGTACAAATATTTACGTGAAACCCATATATTTTAAGAACTTGTGTTAGCTACCTATATTCTTGCAAATAAATATAAAATATCATTCATTCATATCGCATTACTTGTTGTGTTGTGCATACGTTATAAATACGGTTTGTTGTCTATCAGGGATCAATAAATGGTAAAAAAAATAAAACAAAACTTATTATATTGAAAGGGGAAGTTCGGGGTCAAGGTCAAATGTCAAGTGGTTTTTTAATAGGCTCGGCAACAATACCTAAAAGTTTCAGCTTTACAATCCTAGACAGAAAAAAGTTATGAGGAAAACTAATTCCATTTTCATACATTTGAAATATATAAAGTCATTCTTTGTTGGTATAGAGTCGATAAAAAAAACCGGTAACTACTCATTTATTCAATTTTTTAATGTACTTGACAAAACTGTATACTTGAAAGTATCAAATTGTAATTGGTATCTTAGGCTACACCTTCTCATCTACTATAAGCTTTTGTTAGTTAACTATCTCATCTCTTATCTCGTCTGCTATTCAACTTTTATATTGTACAATCCATATGCACCTGTAATTAAGGTCTTGCTTGGCTACCTATAGTCTATTTATAATAAGCATCATATTTTGTAAAGCTTGTATCTTGTTGGTGTCTTAATAAATAAAAAATTATAAAAAAACAAATAAAATATTTCATTTTTAAATAATCCTATAAAAGGGAACCTCGTTTTTCCGTCCACTGTGCGGCGGCGGGGACCCTATCCCCGTGAACACCGTGTCTGGTTCCAGGGGGGCTATAATGCATACCCCGGTGGAGGGCTCAAAGGCAAGGTACTGACGGGCTGCTGGTGCAGATCCTACTGGAGAGCCCGGGTGTCTCCTTTCATGTGCCGATGCGACAGCGATGCGATAGGTTTACTTGCGCTTGACCACAATCTCACATAATGGTAAGTGAAGATAAGATGTGGTCTAGGATGGACCACGCTTACCCATAAGATGCCTGTTCAATCTAGACTTGTAAACACCCAAGTTATATTTATCAGAGAAAACGTTGTCCGGGAGGGTATTCCACAGCTTGGCCGTGCGCATGAGGAAAGAAGAAGCGAAACGCTTAGTTCGGCAAGTTGGAGTGTCAACGTTAAAGCGGTGGAGACCCTGCCGCCGCCTGGCAGTCCGGTAAAAGAAAGGGGATGGTCATGAGTGCCGCCAGAGTTACTTTCAGGGGGGTGCATCTGCATCTACACATTTTACTATTAACTTAAACTATAGAATTATACATGTATATGATGTAAATAAATGTAATGTCAAATTCAAAACACGCGGGTATTTGATTGAGTATGTTTCGCTAATCAAAAGCGTACTTATGTATTTTTTCTATGTATATTCTTCCGTGACAGGGGGGTGCAAGTGCACCCCCTTGCACCCTGCTGCCAGCGCCCATGGGGATGGTGGTACAAGGTCAAAAAGTGCTTGAGCGCATTCACCGTGGAACAATCTGTAAAAAACCGATAAGCATGCAACTAGGTGACGATGATCCAATTGTTGCAGTATTTCATTTGTTAGGTCATTATCGTCAATTATCCTGCGAGCGCGTCTGTCTAGCGAATCCAAAGAGTCAAGTTGATATTTGGCAGAGCCATCCCACAGGTGAGAACAGTACTACATGCAGGGTCGAACCTGAGCTTTGTAAAGATTCAACAGCTGTTCCTTTGTGAAATACCGCCTCACCTTATTCAAGATACCAAGTTTTTTAGCAGAGATTTTGGCTTTTGACTCAATGGATCGTCCGAAATTAAGGTCGGAGGATAAATTGAGACCTAACAAATCTAGAGGATTGGATGTCGGTATAGATACACCACAAAAAGCAGGAGTATAGATGTATTTTATGTATTGTATGTATAGATGTATTGTATGATCATTTTATAAAATATATAAAAAGATTGCACCGACTTCAATAACACTAAAATGCATAAAATAATTTTAATATTATTGAAATTGGTGTTAGCGTACCTACGGAGTATACATATTTGCATTTTTTTACATCATTCATGTTTCTTCAGGAACAATTTATCAGGACGTAATGAAATTTGCATGGAATCATTATAGTAGTTAACTTTCTCGAATAAAGAAAGAATCATCGAAATAGGTTCATATTTGAAGTTAGGCTCAATTCACACCAAGATGGCAGCGGCCGACAGCGCACTTTCAGTGTGAAAGAAAGACATTTGCCAGAGTTATGACCATTTTTTCCTTAAAAATGACGAGTCTCATCCTTAAGGCGTTATTACTATTTTCTGACGCGACATTCTTGTTTTTTTTAGGAACTACCTACTTATTCGTAAATCGCAATCGTTTTTAATGGGACCCGATCAGGGGATCGGCCTATCCGTACAAAAAATATTTTTTCATATCGGTCTATAATTGCCAGAGTTATGCGCGAACATACGTAAATGTAAATATATATAGTCGAATTGAAAACCTCCTCCTTTTTTGAAGTCGGCTAAAAAGTGACACGGCATGCGGTACACTACACAAACTCTTTTGGATATCTGATTAATAAATAGTCAGAATAACATACTGATAGTCGATATCGATATTTGATTATCAGCTGTCCCAGCGCTAACTTTTGCTGCGGTGTGGCCAATGTATTTAAAAATAAATAAAAGTATTCGGAATAAAAGTGACGACCGTAAATATCTTATAATAATTAAGTACACCCAAACATAAACATACAGTTTCATAGAATCGATAATTTTTAAAGTGTTTAGTAAAAAAATATGTAGTAAATTCAAGTAAAGATACTGAATTTCAAACAGTAATCTTTAATTAATTAATTATGCATCTACAGACATAAATGGTATTAACAATAATTTACGTGAAATAGAAGTCTTAAACTAATGTCAATACATTCAACTTTTAAAATTACGCTAGTTACGCTTTTGTACGATTTAGTGGCAACACTTATTGATTAATAATATTTTTTAGTTTTTTGCAAATTTAGTGCATTATTTGACAATTTATAAACGAAATAATTATTACAGATGGAAAGTAACGTTATCCTTGGGTACACTAGATAAGTCTTATATTTTTTTACACGAAAACGCGCTGGCATTTGGCATTTTTAGCTTACGTCGTTCCGCGCGCACCGGGATTTGTTGAATGGCGTGGTTTTTTTTTTTTTTTTTTTGTATGAGTAGTACTGTTGGCCGCAGATGGCCATTACAGCTTCACCGGACAAGAGGGGCGAGCGCTTTGAGCGCTCCAGCCCGGAAGGATAGGTAGCGACTAGCTCAAGGGCACCTCAGGGAGGCACGGCCTCGGCTTGGGCTGCCGCTTAGAGAGTGTGTGAGTTTACCACCGGTTCACAACGCGCCCCCGCTGAGAAGAACCGGCAAGAAACTCAGCGAGGGGATGCATGTCGAGGTCGCATGTGTACGATCCTTCGGCCTCGCCGGCGAGACCGGTGTCTGTGTGTAGGTGTGTGTACGACTCGTGACGTCGTTGTCGGTGTAGGTGTTGGTGTTGTGTCAAGGTCCAGGAGGACGGACATCGGGTCGGGTGGGTCGAGCAGTACATGCCGCGGACGGCGGCGATGTACGGTAGGTCGACGATCTGAGGGACCAGGACCAGGGTCGGGGTCGGGGATATAGTCGGCAGCGGCGCCGATGAGCGGGTTCGGGTGGACGCATGCTTTTTCAAAGTAATGTTCGGACATTTCTTTGAAAAATTTGCGGATAGGGACTAGACCGAAGTCGGAATGAAGGTCGACATTCCGCATGTACCACGGGGCACCGACGGCATGTCGAAGGAATCGGTTTTGAATTGAATGGCGTGGAACGCGGGTCAACTAGTTTTATATAACGGGTATGACCGGTGGTCTCGTACTTTGACAGAGGGGAACGCCTGACAGTGGCCTCTCCGGTTGGTTTAATACTCAAAGAACATAACAATGTGTACAGATTCTGATTCTGAGAGATTTAGAATACGATCTTAAATTTTTGTTAATTGATGACACAAAATTATCGAAACCTACCCAACCAACTACCCACATACAACCTATTGCAAAAAAAAATAATATAAATAATAGCGGCTACCGTCCACCAATTAATTTGTTGAAAAATATTTGCTATCCTATCTTCCTTCCCTTCCCACAACCAAGACAAACCTAAACAGATCGTCAAATCCATCGAGCCGTTTAGGCTGTTAACCGTGCCAAAGAAAGAGACATACAAACAAACATATTTTCATACATATTTATCAAAAACATACTCCTAAAAAACATACTCCTTCTCTCCTTCTGTGGCTATCAGGCAAAAAACATAGTGGTGGTAGGGGTGCTGGCGCATTCAGTCTCGACCGGTCCGCGGCACAACAGATTGGACTCCACCACGACACGCCATAATAATGTGGCTCCATACAAAATGTATGTAACCGACTGCTTCTTCTCTTGGTAACCGATAAGCTTCTGACGCGCCACGACACGACACGTCAGCCTAATATATTTTAACCTGTAGAATTTTGTAGAAGACCCATGGAAGTAATAAGTACTACGTACATATTACTTCCATGAGAAGACCTCAATAGAAGACAGACTTTAAAAAAAGCGTTATGCCCATAGATTTAATATCGTTATCGTTTTATTTCCAAGGTTTTATTATAATCTATGGTTATACCAGAGCGGGAGCTCTATGCCATGTTCTATGCTCCTTGATGGTAGTAAACTGTCATCTGTCAATTGTCTGTCAATGGCAGTAAATTGTCATTGTCAATCAATGCAACAATCAATGAAAAAATGAAACGGAAAATGTGCGTTCCATGTGGGATTTTTATGTTGTGATGAAATAAAACTAATTAAAAATGAATGAAGAAACTGAGATTAGTAAACCAGTAACGGGAAACAAAGTTAACGCATCTGTGCTGGATGCGTTTGATCTCCTTAAAGCACCGAATGATACTATCAAAGTGAATGGTGGAACTAAAATAATATTTCAATTGCAAGGCAGTGAGGTTAGTTCAAGCAGTCTATATAAATATACTCCAAACGAGAAACAAATGTTATAAAAGCATTCACTTATGTATTTTACAGAATGACAAGGAACTTCAATATGTGTTGAAGAGATTAGTGAGAAGTTTGGGGGCAAATGTGCCAGATATGAGGACAGGGTATTTTGCAACGTTAGTGACTATTCTGACTAACTTTACACAAATAAATGTGGCTCAACTACTAGAACTTGTCAAGAAAGAGCTTCATGCTAATGGATCCTCTAAAAGTGTAAGTTGTTTAAAATTAACTAACCACTTTGTGTGAAAATTCTATTGTTAAATATTGTTTCTTTTGGTGTTTTTACGTTTACCCACAGCTGTGTTACTTAAATAAATAATTAATGCTTTAGTCATCATCATCAGTCTACCGCTGGACATAGGCCTCCCCCAAGGCACACCACTGAACATGATCTTCGGCTCTCCTCTGGTTTCTATTATATTATATATTATAGCGGTAGATATTGTCAACCCACCTGGTCACAGGCTGTCCTACACTGTGCTTAATAATAATTACTATTTTTCCATGTATATAAACACTAACTTTTACTATTATTTAATAATTTATTTTGTGTTGGCCTGTATGTCTTAAATAAAATTAATCAATTTCTATGGTATATAGAGTAACCAGCATGATAAGAAACACTAAAACCACAGAGTGCCAATTAGTAGTGTTTAAATTATTAATATGTTTCCATCATTTAGTTTATTGTAAATTATTAGATTTTATAAAATTACATACAATTTTTACTTAGGACATAAAAAGGAAATGGAATACTCTAATGAACCAAAAAATGGCTCAACAGCTTTTTTTGTCTTTTCCTGATTACCACCAGTACCATCAATGTGAATAGCCTAATGAATCAGAGCATTTTTAACACTCTGTATATAATGTATGTCTATATCTTTGGCGCAGTCTACAGCTTTATTATACAAATGGCGACATGTAGCCTGATGTAGCTGCCATTTTGTATTTTTTACTTCTAAAACCTTTAAGGCCCATGGTACACCAAATGCGTAGATGTAAGCATCAAATGCTTGTGCATATACTAAGTTGTTGTAATGTCTGGATCTTTATGAGACATGGCACACTACATGCATGATGTATATGCACATGTAGGCAGGTCATATACCAAGCATGGCGTCGCTACAAGCGACATGATACGCACACACATTTGGTGTGCTCTGAATCTTAATATCAATATGAAATGAAAGGTCTTATTGAGACAAGACACAATATATGTATATACAGGTGTATAAATTATAGGTATGTGTGTAATGTAACTTAAGACAATTTTGTTTGTTCACACTTAGGCTTTCTGTGCTTTTATAATTTATTTAATTTAATTATTAATATTTACAGGAAGTAGGTGATGTTGCCCTAGGACAAATTCTGGTCTGTGGTGCAATATTCAGATCAGGTCAGTGGTTAAAATGCTCAGTGGAAGAGCAGTGTGAGGTTATACAGTTGCTCTTGGCTGCAAGCAAGAAGAAATCTTATCTGAGTACAGTTGCACATCTTATATTAATGGACTTTGTTAATGGAGTAAGTTTTATCATTTTCTTTTATTTTTTACATAATATTTATGAATGAATTTGATTATTAATTAATATTACCAACATTTTTAAACAAACATTTTTCATATTGTAAGTTTTTAACTAATTGTTTGTTTGTTACTGCTTTAAAGTTTAACTTTTTTTTTTTCAATAAGCTGAGTATGTGCATTCTTCTCTTGTAAGAGCTGAGACAGCTTAGATTATTGGTTTGTAGTTCAGTGCAGATTGGTAGATTAGATAGACATTTTATATAAATTCTAGACTTAACAAACTTTATTGTCTCTCAATAAATAGAATGTATTGATACTAAATAAATTGATGACCAGAAAGTACTAATGATCGTTTTCAATTTAAGTTGGATGAAGAAAAATTTGCGACAATAGTTTGGCCACTTCTTAAACAAGATTTAAAGAAAGATATCAAAGAACACACACTCGATTCACTGTACTTTCTCATGGTTATAAATAAGAAGTTTCCAAGTAAGATTAAACTAAGGAAACTTATTGGCAACCCTGATATACTTTGCGAAGATAATATACATAGTCTGTGTGAGAAAATAATGGTAAGACCCTAAAATCTTTTGTAGCATGTAAACATTGAATTAAATATCTATCAAATTAAGTATCATTTATTTTTCAGACTGGCATTGATTTCAATTCATGTAGTCACCCTATCTACAAGGAAATTGGTGTAAATATAGCTAACATGCAAACTCTGGGACTGTTTTGGACATCTGGCATAGATAGCCAACTTGTTAAACACAATCGAAACAGGGAGCTTGTCACTGTAAATTTATTGACCACAATCTTGAGCAACATCAATGATAATTATGATGTTATACCTGATTTGCTCAGTAAAAATTTCTTCAAACTTTTCATGGACTGGTTTAAAGGGCTCCAAACAGCAAGTAAAGTCCGAAGCAAGAGAGATAATGAAGATGACAATAAAATAATGATTAAAAAACAAAAAGAACTGTTGAATGCTTTGGCCAAAGCATTAAAGTCTGATAAAGTGGAAAATAAAGTGAGAGTTGAAGTGTTAAAGAAACTCTTGTTTAATCCTGGTGAAATTAATTTCACAGAGATAACTGGCACAACTATTGTAAAGTCAATAATAGCTGATTTAAATAAGGATGGCGTGAAAAAAATGGCAAAACTGTTCAAAGGGGTTCTATTGAACACTACAAAAAAATTTGTAAAGGAGAATGTTGAGAGAAATTGGTATAACAATGAAAGAATGAGGGCAGCTGAGCTGTTGTCATATTTAGTGAGCCATGAAGCTGTGAAAGATGACACAGAGTTCAAATTGACATACATGAAGTTATTGATGTGTTTTGGCTTCTTCAAAATTGGTGGTGACGATACAGTTGCTATCAGCAATGAGCTATCTGGTACGCAGTTTAGTGTTTTAATCCTAGATATATCATGGCTTCATAATTTTAACCGGTCGAACATGTCATAATGTAGTCAAATACGGCTTTACTGGTGGGCTGGTTGAATCATAGTAATAACATTAGTTAAGTTAAGATAATTCTCATCATCACCAGCCAGAAGACATCCACTGCTGAACATAAGCCTCCCCCTTAGAACGCCACAATTAACGACAATTGGCTATTTGCATCCAACGGTTACCTGCGACGCGCACAATGTCGTCTGTCCACCTAGTGGGAGGCCTACCTACGCTGCGTCTTCCGGTTCATGGTCGCCACTCGAGAACCTTTCGACCCAATCGGCCATCTGTTCTTCGAGCGATGTGGCCTGCCTATTGCCACTTCAACTTGCAGATTCTGAGAGCTATGTCGTTGACCTTAGTTCTTCGGCGAATCTCCTCAGTACGGATTCTATCGCGCAAAGAAACTTCGAGCATAGCTCTCTCCATAGCTCGTTTTGTGACTCTGAGCTTCTCTAAAAGGCCAGTTGTTAAATACCACGTCTCAGTACCATATGTCATCACTGGCAACACACACTAGTTAAAAACCTTTGTCTTCAGGCATTGCGGAATCTCAGACAAAATGATATGATGATTAACTAAATCCAAATGGGAGCCTATTTACATTCTAATTGTGTTACTTTAGATCATTCTCTTTTTACAAAATTGCTCAATTGAATGGATTATGCAATATTGTCTTCACTGAATATTATTTTTTTAGGATTCCATACCTAAAAGTTAAAAAAGGAAACCTTATGGTGAGACCTCGTCTGCTTGTCTGTCTGTCACACCTATATATTTCAGGAACCATTGACGCTATCGATTTGAAACTTGGATTAGTTTTAGATCTCTTACCCTAACCCAAAATAAAAAAAATCTTTTATTGTTTGTTTAATGAGGGTCGCAATGGGTCTTCAAAATTTCAAAGTGTGAATACTATATCGAGTAGGGGGTATCATGTGAAAGGGCTTAATATGCAAATCTCAAAACAGATTTTTATTTTGGTTTATGTCACATAGTTTTTGACTGATAATCAAAAATTACAAAAAAACACCGTCCCTCCCCCCTTATCTCCGAAGTTTGTGGAGGGATTTCAAATAATTATGGGTAATACATGTCTATCTATATTTTACAGAAATAATAAAAAGATCTTTCTAAGTATAAAAAAACCTCGACAAACAAACTTAGTTTTGTGATTCGTTTTTTTTTGCTATCTGAGGTGTTAGATGAATAGTAAAATAACTTTAATAGGTCCAGAGACAGGATGGAACCCTCGGTGCGTGAGTCCGACTCGCACTTGACCGGCTTTTTTATTTATTTACGCCAATACTACACATTGAAATAGAACTATTTGATTTTAACGTACTATATTGCTGTTTATTTCTTATTCTAATTTAATAAATAAACATATTTTTTTGGATAATAAAAAGCAAACCGCGGTATAATCCATAGAAATAATTTTATTTGTATGTCCTAATGAATTAACGATTTTTAGGTTTCAACACGTTCTATTCGCGCGGGCTCGTCTCGTTCGTTGTTCTATTATTAGATCAATTCCCAGTATCATCTTATCAATCACTTTAAAAAACGCTACTGGTCATTTAGAGTAATATTAGTAACAAAGTATCCAACCAACATTGCATTATCTTTTCAGGATCCATCAAGTCGTGCTTCTATCGTTGCTTCACATCTCGCTTCTCAAACATCGACGGTTTGGTTACCGTATTATCGTCCCTTTGCAGTTTTATTTGTGATGTCCTCAAGAAGGAACAAGTCCGAACTAAAATAGAGAAGCAATTCGCCAAAGAGAATATGGAATGTTGGGAAATGCTAATTGATGTTTGCCTTAACATAGAAAACAAAAAATTGAAATCAAAGGTCGATAATGTTTTTCTCATACTACTGTATCAACTTGGGCTGTTTTTATTTTCTGAACCAATTCATGTTAAAATGGCGAGAAGTTCTATAAAAGAACTTAAGAGCTGCTATGAACATTACAATAAAGATAACATAAAGAAAACGCAAGTCGAAATAGCCAATGTAAGTGATGAACCAGAATGGATAGAAGTTATGGTGGAAGTTCTACTTTCGATTCTGTCTGCAGAATCTAGTGTCCTAAGATCTGTAGTACAATGTGTATTCAGGCTTTTATGGGAGTACTTGACTCCGTCGTCTATTGAGCAGATAGTTTCCGTGTTGGATCCGGAAAGTGAGTCAAATCCTTTGACACAAGAAGATGAATCCGAGGATGAGGGCGAAGATGATGTGGAAGAGAGTCCAGATAAAGAGGACGGTGATGATGATAGTGAAAAGAGCGATGAAGACGACAGTGAAATTGATGAAGACAATGATGATGAAGATATGAAAACACCAGACCAGCTGAGACTGGCAGTACAGAAGGCTCTCGGTGCGGCGGTGCCAGACACAGACACTGAAAGCGTAGACGCTGATATGATTGATGAAGAAGAAGGCAAGAAACTCGACGAAGCATTGGCGGAAGCTTTTAAACAATTCCATCAAGGTAAAGGCAAGAAATTGAAAAAAGACCGGAAAGAAAAAAAGGCGTTATCGGATTTCAGAATAAGAGTTCTTGATTTGATTGATATTTATTTGGAAAAGGATCCATCTATGGATATCTGCCTCGGAATGATCGCACCCCTTGTTCGATGTTTGGAGTTCTGTGTTCGAGATAATCAGTTCAGTGAGTTAGAAAGAAGGGTCAGAAAAACCATCAAAGCCCTTACTAAAGTGCGCAAGTTTTCGTCAGTAGATGATGTTACAATCGACTTATTGTGTGAATATCTAAAAGCAACAATAGACAAAGGTTTACGGTCACATTTTCTGTTTCAAGTTCTAGGCGATGTAATTACGCAAGTAGCAACATTTATTATTACATGTTCAGTTAGGATTGACGTCAAGTATACGAAAAAGAATAAATCTGGATCATCTATAATAGAAATTCTCAAGGAGTCCATGCAGAACTATTTCCAGAGTCGCAACTCTGTCTTGCCGATTATTTTTTTCCACAATATATTACAAATGGAATGGGAGGGTAGTTATGAACTCGTGGAAATAGTGGCGGAAAATATTTTTAATAATGACGTCAGGCAATTTCGTAGAAACGAAGGTGTCGAACTATTGGCAGGTTTCTATAGATCTTTAAATAGGCGTAAGCCTACTTCGGTACAAGCTATTCATAAATTGACAAATTTAGAATCCCACTTTAATAATGTTTTAAATAAAAATCTTGACGGCGACAATAATTTTTCAGCAAAACATAACTTTTTCGTTATATTGAGAAAATTACTGAATACGATGGAACAATTCCATAAGAATTGTCATATTGAAACGAAATTAGACTTTAAATCGTTGCTTGATATTGTTGGTTCGTGTAAGGGTATTGCAAAAGCCAATAATAATAAACAAAACTCTCAAAATGGAGATCAGTCAAATGGTAAAAAATCCAAGAAGATTAAAAAGAAAAGAAAACTGATGCAGATGAATGGACAAGTAGAACCGAAGAAAAAGAAAGCAAAGAAAAACAGTGACAGTGAATAAACTATACAATTAGAAATAAAGTTTATGTATTTACAGTTAATATTTTTTTCTGCAAAATCAGGTTTTAGGTAAATCAGGGGTAAGTATATAAAGGGAGATGCCCTTGCATTGTGAAAGTCCCCGCGACTTTCAATGAATGCATGTGGCTAGCTGTCGTTCATTGTGGCATTATGATCATGGGGATGCTTTTGTTCACCAGTGGATGTCTTCTGGCTGATGATGTGTCCTTGCGCTCAACGAACAAAGGCCTCTTAGAAAGAAGGGAGGGTTGGTTTGGCTATAATCCTCGCGCTTGGCAGGGGTCTTGGGGATCGCAGTAGTAGTAGGTATAGGTGGTATGTAATCCAATAGAAAGTTGCCGCTGCCCGTCTTGTTTCCTCTTACGGACACCCAACGGGAGATGGGAGAGTGGGTGGGATGTGGGATTTAATAAGTAATAATAATATTCTGGGACAATTCCACACACGGTCAACCGATCCCAAACTAGGCAGAGCCTGTACTATGGAAACCAGATAACTGATACTATACATATATACTTGTTTTTTTTTGTAAAAACTTAAATAGATAAATAACACCCAGACACTTGGCGTAATAGCTTGGACTCCTGCATCGCGCCGCTGCACCTCGCTACCGCATGCCGAATTGATTTGATATATTCTTAGGTAGGTTAGGTATATTTTAGAATAGATAGATCGATAGATAATTAAAAAGAAATAAACGGACTTCAACAGACCACACCCTGAAAAGTGAAAAATAAATTTAATATTATTGAAATACCAGCACCATCGATATACTATCCAGCACCCACCCACCCGCTGGTCAGTCGATTGGTGTTTATTTTAGCACCAACTTCAATAATATTGATGTTGTTCTTTGAGTATTAAAGATGTTGTTACACTATCGCTGATGTTGATCCAACACAAACAATGTTTAAAAAAAATGAAAAAGAAACCATTCATGTTCCTTGCATCTGTAACGAAATGGAAGAAAACCGCACCAGTGGTGCGTTTTTCGGTCACGATCTAGCTTTGGTGTTTATTAATAAACTTTATGGACTGACGTCATTGACGTTATAAATAAAAAAATGTAGCTAATGCTGCCACCGCTGCCGGAGTTCTTCAGGGTACGTTCTCCACCACCTATTCTGCTGCATGTTAACTTCTTCATGAAAGATATGGCTTCCATTAATTTAAGATTTCGCCAGTGTCACGAAGTTATATCATCATCACCAGCCGGAAGACGTCCACTGCTGAACATAGGCCTCCCCCTTGGAACGCCACAATGAACGACAATTGGCGATTTGCAAAGTTATATAGCAATTGCAAAATAAACTAGAATATCAAGTAATAATGAGAAAATGAAAATTGGAAAATTTGCGTTCGCGGTCGTGACCATTAAGATCGCGGCCGCGAAATAATCTTAATGTCTAGACTTTGATTTATAGAGACACAACAAAATTAAATGTTGAATGCAAGAAGTTTATGTTGAATGTCACCCGCCGAGTGCTCGTACCAGCAAGGATATGAACTACTTGGAATAAACGATTTAGATCGAAGACGAGGTGTAGAGCATGAGGGATGAAATGGGGTCAAGTCTGGCCAAAGTTGTCAAATTCCAAAATTATAGGGCTACTTGGGTACTCCCACTGCATCTTGACAACCAAAATATCTTGTGAAAATCTGCCGGCGCACAGAGTTAGTCGATAATTGGTTGAAATTAGTTACCATATTAATGATCGGCCTGAGATTCAAAAGTAAGGTAATCAGCGGGGCCCAAATCTATTGCGTATTTTGTTTGGCAACTATGATAGCAAAGTGACCGTCAAATAACTGTCAAATGATTCATTCGGTATTGCCTAACTTGTGTGACAAATAAATCATCATCATTAGCTGCCGATAGACGTCCAGCAGGGTTATTGCGTATCTTTAGCCACCCAAGTGACTATCAAGCTTCAGTTGTCCACCGAAATTTGATGTCAACCGAAAGTGTGATAACATTGGTATTACGTATGGCTTTCGGTGGACATCAACCTACGGTGTACTACGGTGCTCATCACTTGTCTTTTAGCCATCTCTACTTTTTTATCGACATTATGCGACCAAGTTGAATTTCCCCCTGAACCATTATACAAAGAACATTTAGTGGTACTTTTTAATTTGCAGGTATTTTCGCCTAGTGGATATTGGGAGCATAGACAACAAAAGGTTAATAAAAAAACCCAAAGATATTGTGAAAAATCCTAATTCTATGAAAAAAAACAAACTCACTAAATTAAAATAAAGTTTTCAAGAAATTCGAGGTGTTTTACATCTTTTCATGCCATTTGCCGCTAAACTATAAGTCAGTGACAAGAGAAAGGCAGCATCCGAAATTAATCAAAAATAACTATGTACCTACTTCATTATAGCTCAATGTATTATCGCGGACAAGAATGCTGTACCAGTTTACAATTAAAATGGTTTGAACGTCGTTACCTACGTGCGCTTACCCCGCCCGCATGCATTTTGGGCCAGCTCGTGCAAGCATTTATCATCATAAAGGTGGTACACCGTTCGTACCGCGAGAGTAGTAGGTACACTCGCGGCACGAAAAAAAATCTTCAACGATTCATCTAAATCTCAACTTCACAGCGCCCCCACCATAGCCCCCAAGGATACACTCCAACCAAATACTTTCTTTAGGTCACAAAAAAAATTATAATCCTGCGAAAATAGTTGTCACATTTTTACCTACGTTGATAATGCTTCTAGTCAACGTTTCAAATAGCCGGCTTATTAGTTGCTTTCACGATGGTCATCGCAACTTGGGTGACCATCAGTTTGATGTACACTTTACTTACATAATACCAATTATAGGTTATCGATACAGAAACATCTGTCAAATATTGTCTACGGTGATCATCACCGAGAATCGGTGCTCATGACGTCATTTCAGTTGGTCACTCAAGTTAGGCAATACCGAATGCATCATTTGACAGTTATTTGATAGCCACTTAGCTTTGGTGATCATCACTTTAGTTGTCAAACGAGATACGTAATAGCCCCGAGGTCCACTGCTGAACAAAGGCCTCCCACTTAGAAGGGAGGAAGGGGTTGCCATAATCCCCACGCTTGGCCACAGACGGCCTGGGGATCGCAGTATAGGTGGAAGATAAGTCCAAAAGAAAGATGCTGCTGACCGTCTTCCTGTTCTCGCTTAGTCGCCTCTTACGAAACCCAACTAGAGGAAATGGGATGGTGTTAGTGCGACGATGTCTCATCTAACATCGAACAATCAAAGGCACAAGAACTTCTCGTATACCTTTGCATTGTAGGAGGTTCTTCAGTTCGTACTATATTCCCCATTTATAACACAAATTCTTGATTGCCTGTGTCGATCTTTAAAAAAGTGGTCAAGTGCGAGTCGGAGCCGCCCATAAAGAATTTTGTACCATTAACATTATATTTCATCATTATAAATTAGTAATAATAAAATTAGTACGTATATTGTCGTTATAGTGGCAATAGAAACTGAAAATTTCATCTCTTTACCTATTACGGTTTATGAGATACAGCCCGCTGACAGCGTACAGCGGAGGCTTAGTAATAGGAGTCCCTTTGGCACCCTTCGGGTACCTAAAAAAGATTTCAGCGTGGTTGTTATACACACGCAAGACTCTCTCAAAAAGTACATAAAATAAATAAAATTAGACAGGGTCCTCAGCGGGGCTATTACGTATCTCGTTTGACAACTAAAGTGATGATCACCAAAGCTAAGTGGCTATCAAATAACTGTCAAATTATGCATTCGGTATTGCCTAACTTGAGTGACCAACTGAAATGACGTCATGAGCACCGATTCTCGGTGATGATCACCGTAGACAATATTTGACAGATGTTTCTGTATCGATAACCTATAATTGGTATTATGTAAGTAAAGTGTACATCAAACTGATGGTCACCCAAGTTGCGATGACCATCGTGAAAGCAACTAATAAGTAGCAGTGTTTTATACTGGTCAACTCCAAAAAAGAAAAATTATGCAAGTTACAAAAGTTTGCGAACAAAAGCTATAACCGGTAAGTGATACCGGTACTCAGGGCCATGAAAGTGTTACCGGTACCATTTTTAACCGGTAATCAGGTCCCTGGTTACGTGTAGCCAGAAACGCCTGCGCCGGCCGCGGCCGGCGCGGCGGTGGTATGCGTCAGTCCTGAGGCGTCAGACAGACGTCCCAACAAAGATATTAGATGTAGTGAAAAATCCTAAATCTATGCGTCCATGCGTCCCAACAACAACCTTTCAAGATGACGAACTAAGAACTATATAGGTGTCCTTGTTTTTCTTGATGCAAGTCCTATATGGCGAAAGAGGATGAATACAAAGTGGTTTGTTTGGGGTTCGGGTGGAATTCCTACAAGTTCTCCATTCTTTAGTCCTTCCTCCAAGGTCTCAACGACTTGAACTTGGTCGGAGCGCTTGTTGTCAACCATGTAGCCACGCCTTCATAAACATTATAAAACGTCTTTGGTTGATAGAATATTTACATATTTTTTCTGGCAACATTTTCACCGGAAATAAGTAGCAACTCATGTTTCACAACCTGCTCAAAACTCAGCCAGCCATCTTTTGTGGAAAAATCATTTGTTTCGTGTTTCCAGGGTAAATTTCACAATTGTAATTAATGTCAGAGCCACAGTCTTCGCTTTTATTAAAAAAGCAACTAGCTGGTAAGTTCATTGCAGTTCTGAACATTATTTATGCCAGTCACTGCATGTCAGATCGTCGTCCAAGCAATCATTGACCTGAGCGGGTCGAATTTTGAGTATCTATGTGGTTCGGATAATACTGTGAGTTTCAAACTTCCCATGATTTCTCGTGTTGTAATTTAGATAACACCAGAAAGACTCGCTGTTACAAAATCAATATTCTACGAGTTGACAGGTATTCGTGCCAAAGTCAAATTATTTACAAGTTTTGGCAGAGTTTCTTGCAGATTTCATCGCCTTTATTCTTATGTTCATATTCCTTTCGTTCCTCATTTGTATTTATGTGACTTATTTCCAGAACTAAACAAAAATCCAGTGGAAGGGTTTTCTGCTGGATTAATAGATGACAATGATATATACAGATGGGAAGTCCTTATTATCGGTCCTCCAGACACGTTATAGTGAGTAAAAAATATTTAATGTTCCTAGTTTGTAAAGTTATTGACTATTCAGTTAAAAGCATGGTGTTTTGTTTGTGTCCTGATACACAGCCATATAGCCTATACATTTGCATGACTAAGCAATATGATTTCCTTGGGTTTTAAGTTATACCTACTACAAATGATAGATCAAGGGTCAATAGTAAACTATTTCATTGAATGTCTTTGAAATTATTTCAGTGAGGGTGGATTCTTCAAAGCACATTTACACTTTCCAAAGGAATATCCTCTAAGGCCACCACGAATGAAATTTGTCACTGAAATATGGCATCCAAATAGTAAGTACTTTAATATCAATGAATAATCTATAGAATCATCATCATTCATCATTAGCAGCCGATAGACATCCACTGTTGAACAAAGGCCTCCCCCTTAGAAGGGAGAGGTTGCCATAACCCCACTCTTGGCATGCAGGCTTGGCAGGCAGCTTGGGGATCAGAGTATAGATGTAAGATAACTCCAAGAGAAAGATGCTGCTGTCTGTCTTCCTGTTCTGGTTTAGTCGCCTCTTACAACACCCAATGAGTGGAGATGGGGGGATGCAATTCTAACCTGGCACCCCACAGGCATCCGCATACATTTGTGTATTTGGTTGTAGCCTTAATAATAATAATTCACTTTAGGTACACTAATATTTTTCCTGACTGAATTGGGCCCTCAGCCTTATATCTATATTGGACTATCTGGGAATAGAACCTATACCCACATTAGTATGGGCCGAGACATATAACCTAAGTACTAATTGGGTTAAAGCTGCTTCTGTTTAGCTTATTTCATCATCATCAGCAGCATAGAAGGGTGGGATTGCCATTATCAGGTGGCTTGGGGATTGCAGTATAGTTGGTAGATGCTGATGTAGGTAAATGCTGTAGCCAGTCTTCTTGTTTTCCCTTTGTCACCTCTTACAGACACCCAACGGGAAGAGATGGGTGGGTGCTATTCTTACCCGCGGGATAGCTCATTTAGTAGAACACTATTTGTAACACAGATGGTGACGCTTGCTTTACAAACCAGGTGCAAAGGTCCAGGGATCCAGATTTAAAATCAATTTAGTCACTTTATCTAAACTACTACTAATAATAATAATAGCTGTGACCTTTGCTGTATAAAAATCACCTAAGTACTTCCCTGTATGTAATCTCTAGGGTGCTATTCAGTTCTTATTCTATCACATACTGACTTGAAGTAAGAATTTAAATTGTACATACCAGGGTTCAAATGTCAATGCTACTTAATATAATGATAAAAATGGTTGTTGCAAATAAAAATGGTTGTTTTTTAAATTTCCAGTTGAAAAGAATGGTGATGTATGCATATCAATACTTCATGAGCCCGGTGATGACAAGTGGGGCTATGAAAAGGCATCAGAAAGGTGGCTACCAGTGCACACAGTTGAGACAATTCTCATTAGTGTTATCTCCATGCTCGCAGATCCAAATGATGAGAGCCCTGCTAATGTTGATGCTGCGGTAAATATCTTTGTGCTTATACTATCAATAAATTTGCTTTGATATCTTGCTTTTCAGTATTGTACTTCTTAGGGATTATGTGAGATTGTTCTTGAAGCTCTATACTAAAGTTTATGGAGTAAGACTGATGACTACACCAAAGATTTAATGAGTAAGCTATAGGTAAATTTATAGTAAAACAGATTCACCATGTACTTAGATTTCGTTGTTGAAAAATATTGTAGTTTGTTTTTGTGTTCATATTAGCCCGTTAAACTAATTAATGCAATAGGCGTGTATTAATTTTGTGAATATGCATTCTCGTAGAAACTATAATGGTAAAATTCTACTAGTTTACACTGTATGTAAACTAATAAAATAATAAAGTTTTATAGTATAGTCTTCAATGGACGATAGTAAATTATTTGCCACTGAAAAAAAAAAGAACAGCTCCATAATTATTAATCGAAAATTTAAATTTGGGACTGATTTTTATTAACACCTAATGCATGAAATAAAGACAGTTTTCTTTATCCCTAACTAAAACAGTAATATTTTATTGTATTTTTGCTGCAGAACATAAATTATTATTGTGAACTCAAGTAAAAAAAAAAGTATTTAGAGATTTGTAATAGTTGATTTTGTATTGTGTTGTTTTAATCACATGACTAACTCAATGAGACAGAGAGCTATCTACCTTATGATGGCAAATCCATAACATGGTTTTGCCATCATTTTGACAAGTTTTGTCAAGTTACTCTGGCTTGACCAGTTCACAATTTACTCAGATGTTCTTAGAACGCTCTCCCTCTAATATAAGTTTAGTCATGTAACTTGACTAAACTTATATTAGACTTACTTGAAAGTACTTACATGTAGTTCTGATAGTATAAATCCATTTTTATCTATAATATTCATGTTATTCCCACTCATTTTTAATAATACTGACTTGAATGTTTGCATTCACAGAAAGAATGGAGAGAGCGATATTCGGATTTCAAAAAGAAAGTTGCCAGATGTGTTAGGAAAAGTCAAGAAGATTGCTTTTAGGAGTGAGAGGGGGATTTAGATTATGTTGTTGAAAAAGGGCCATGTGACACTACTGTATGGAAACCACGCAAGATTGAATCGTGTCTCACGCTAGGCAGCGCGCAACAATATATCTCACGATACGAGCAGCGTACCCGCGCGCTTTACTAGGTGACTGCTTATTCTGTTTCTTTTTACAGAAAGAATGGAGAGAGTCATATTCGGAGTTTAAAAGGAAAGTAGCACAGTGTGTGAGAAAGAGTCAAGAGGATTGTTCCTAAATAACAGTGCCCTTTTTCATTAATTTAGTTGGATAGTGAGTGTTTGGTGATGCAGCTCGGACATTTTTGTAAGCAGGCCCCGGAGTGACTCGGTGCGGCCCCCCATCCGGGTCAGAGACAATATTGAAATTGATTTAAAATAAATACTTATAAATAATAAATTAGCATCCAAGGTCTTTTTCATCTTTTTTAAGACATGTTATCTATAATAATGAAATATGTATGGTAATTTTTATAGAAAAACAAATCTGCATTTTGTTCCTTACTTCCTAAAGATTAAAAGGTCGATCTCTGTATAGTAGAAACCAAATCTGATGTAATATAAACATAATAATTTATTTATTCCGTGTGCAACTCTATTGTATAAAATGATGCAATACTACAAAATATGACGAAATGTAAAATTTTTTATTGTTCAAATACCTTACCTACCTAATATTTGAATTGTAAGTTACCGAAATAAGGCGATGAAATACGTTGGTACTCAGTTTTGTAATGTCGCTTCTATGAACTACAATTTTCTAGTGCTAATTTTAGTAGTAAAATTTTAATACTTATAATTTTAAATAAATATAACTTTTTGTAAACTTGTAATTGTATCAATACCTTGCCCTCAATGCACATTTAATTAAAGCACATGTTTAAAATTGCAGTTTAAACGTATTACTGAAAGTTGTATGTTATGGATGCAGCTTGGCAGGCGATTGCTCAAATTATAATGTGAACATGATGAAATTTCAGGTGGACATAAATAATACGCGAATTCATTATAAACTTTGGTTAATTGTTTTTTTACCTTGTAATATTAAAATAAATGTTACCGTTATGTATATTATGATATAAATGAAACCCCCATGTTTGCTCTATATCATCGAACACTGATTTGTGACGTGTGTATAATACTTTTACCTGTGTATATTTTTTGCTATAAAATCATAATGCAGTGATAATGATATTTTATTTACTTCACCTTCACAGTTGATATCTGGGGCCCTATCACCGCCTATATTAGCAGTATTGTTATCTTATTTTACCTGGGGCCCTGCCACCATCTGTGTTAGCAGTGTTATTATAATCATACTTGACATGAAGTACAGACGTTAATATACGCGTAGTTTATGGCTCTGTCACTTTCTGTCAAGGAAGTAAGGTGAAAATAATATTGCTCTTAGAGGTGATGGTACAGGCCCTGAGACGTCAATATACGTAGTTTATATATAATATAGTAGCGAGGCGGCTGCGAGCGGCCGGGCGCGGCCTCTTGCGCCTGCTCTGCCGGCCGCGTCGCGCCGCTGCCGGCCGCTTCCGTCCGCTGCTCTTCTGGTGTGAATTGGGCCTACAGCTCTTGTTACTTTCTATCGAGTAAATAGGAAGGTGAAAACAATATTGCTATTAGAGGTGATGGTACAGCCCCTGTTAGTGTAAATAATACTACATATTGACTGTTCAGCTTAGGCAGTGAAGTTGCTGCCTAAAGCTGTATGTTTTTTCCAATTCATCATTATTTGGGGGCCAACAATATTATAAGTTTACAACTCTGTTGCTAACTAGTTCATTTTCCAACGTTCAACTAAAAAAGGCACAAATAATTATTATTGTTTAATATCAAAATATAATACCTAAATAAAATTTAGCCTTATGTGAAGTAAATAGCTTAGCAATCAAAATCATTCACTATCAGAATTTTCAGCTAACACCACACCTCTTATGCTCCTAGGATCAAATGTACTTTCAAAACACCTTTTAAACACTGACTTTATCATTGTCTTGGCAGTGGGTGATCCAGGAATGTTATCTGAGTTAATGTTATCCCTCTCATTACCATTTAAAATACTGACATTTTCTTTACTTGCACTACCATTCATTTTATTCTCTACAGGTAAATCTTCTGGTATATCTACAAAGTTAAATAAATGTGAATCTTCATCTAAACATTTTATCACATCACTATCTAAATGAAGTTTCTTTTTTGCAGAGGAATGTGTGCTTGTATCTTTACGTTTATTCCTTTCTACACTGGTATTCTGTGTTGATGTTGCTTGCGTTGCAGTGTCAGGTTTTGTAGTAGCTAACACAAAATGTGCTTCAAATGTGCAACCATTATGTACAATAAACACAGCTGGTCTGCCAGTTGTCTCAAAATGTACTTGGAGAGATAAATTAAGAGCTTCTGCGAAGGCTAGCAGAGCTTTGAATTCTTTTAAAGTGAATGTAATAGTGGTATCTTCACCAATTGTGTACCCATCAAATTCTGCTGGTTTCAAAGTGATTTGTGTTCTTATAATTTTAGTTAGGTCTATATTGTTGTCTATGTAGTTGCGAAGTATAAGGGCCTGTGATGACGCTTCAAGTGTCACTTGGTCATCGGAACTTTGAAAGTTGGCGAGTGCTTCAGATAATATTCGTTGTGATGAAGTAAGTCTGAAAAATATAATTGTGACAAGTTGGTTTCCAACTATTAAAAGTATATTGTGACTATTTAAATAAATTTAAAGGTTCTTTGGTGGTAAGTTCATATTCATATAACACCATAATATTTTCAGTACTAAATATCATAACTATTTAAATAATACTATATGACTATAAGTACAGCACCAACCTGTTTGGTACAGAATCCTTGGTGTATACTGCCTGCATTGCCTTACAATCTAATATAGACACAAAATGTGTCTTCACAATACCATGTCGACATTTTAACTGGAATATTAGCTTGGAGGAATCTGGATCGAGTTTTATTTCTAAGTTCTCCACTTGTTTGTCCATATGCATCGGCGATTTGAATATGCCTAGCGCGGATTTCATAGATATCTTACATTTCAACCCTTCGTTGTCCTCTGTACAATAGTAGTTGTAATTGAAATGTGAAAAAAAGTTCTTATTGAATTTCACCATAGCGTAAGCTGATTCAGCTGCATTTAATGTTCTTAAGAGTATACAATCCGGAAGGGATTCCAGATATAGTTCATCTCCAAATCTAGCGAGAGCGTGAACGGTTCTACCTAAAACTGAACGAACAGAAGCAATGTTTTAGTTTGTATTTATAAACAAATACCTTGTAATATGCAGAATATGTACTACGTTTAATACTCGCCCTTAACATTAGGTCCTGGAACATAGCACTTCATAATGTCGCTAGCATGTAAATAAATAAAATATTTGTATGTATATAAATTATTAAAAAAACTATTTTTTTGACATTTTATCTCACTATCTCAATGTTTGTCTTTGTTTTCTTTATTGGTACCATTACAGCCATTTCTTCGCTTCCACTTCCACTTGCTTGCTTGAACCGCGTGCGATAATCATTTTGTGATTTTGACACATGACAGTTGACACTGACAGACAACATTTAACTTTTTAAGAAAAAATATATGGCCTCCATCGTTTATAGTCGATGATTTTGCCAACAACAGTGTCTATGGAAGTAGGAAGTGATAATAGAACACGTACGGTGAAGAAAATTTATAAAGCCCCACACAAAAGGTGTTTTTGCTTTTGATGTGGTGTGTGTGTGCACGTCTTAGAGCAGAGTACAGAGACAAAGAGGATGTAATTGTTCCTGAGATACAAGCTCTCTCGATACAGGATGTAAATAGTTCTGGGAATAGGTTGGTCCTGATTTTTAGTTCAGGATCGATCATGTATACCCAGGTCACTTAAGACGGTGCAGCGAAATGCCATCTAGCAGTTTCGGACTCGGTGGAGATGCGTGCTAAGAGGTTAATCTTTATGTGGTTTATTCCACTTTGATCACCTCAGAATCAAATCACCTGCCTGGTTGACTTGAAACCGTTAATGTTTGTGGGGGCTAATTTACAAATAGCTAGAGTTAGGTATGGTTGAGGGTATTTTAATGGCTGATGAGGCAGAAGCATTCAAACTAGTGCGCGGGTACTGCTGGTGGGACTGGTCCGACTACTGTCCATCCGTTTGACCTTTGTTTATTAAACACACACTAGCACCTACCTTAAAGAAGACCGTCGCTTTTTGACGCACGCATTCGTGGATATAAGTAGTATCCTATAATCTGTGTTTGTGGAGAGCTTGTTTGAGCAATACAAATGGATTTTAGTAAGTCTATATCAGCAGCGTCTCTAAGTTGTGCATAGGCGATACCAATAACAAATCAACAAGATCATGCAAGCATAATTAAGTCAGCAGTCAATTTGAATACGTAGATTTATTTGACGTTACGAGACGTGTTTTAGGTTTTTGTAGTACATGGCGGGCCTGATGGTTTAGCGGTTAGATACCCTGGCCGCTATGCAACAGGTCGTGGGTTCGATTCCCAGCGTCTGGTTGTTATTAAGTATGTATCATGGAAAAATAAGGTATAAGTATTAGTATCAGTTGTCTGGTTACTATAGTACAGGCTCTGCCTAGTTTGGGATCAGATGACCTAGCGTGGATTGTACCAGAATATTATTATTATTTAGAGAAGAACCCTGCATTGGAGTAGAACAGAAGTTGAATACGGATCAACGGTGTGGTTGTGGAGCGGTTCATAGTGAAAATGCATTAGTACGAGTATATCGAAGTGAACATTTCATACTTACGACTTGTTTTGGATACAGTTAGTAGTTACGTTAGTAAATTCACAGGCAGCCAGTGCGTGAGCTAATGTTGAGCGCGTGTTCGGCTGATTGGCATTTAGTTTCCCAATTCTCAGCTTATGAGACAAATTTACAAATCAAATCGTTTAATTCGTGTGTAAAAATAGTTTATTTCGTGTACATAGGTAAAAAATATTAGGTGTTAACAAATAGTTCTGCGTCCTCTATGTACTACCGCCAGGCGGCATACGAAATGTATAAATATATTATTCAAATTAAATCATTAATTACTACTTGCTATGTCATATCATTAAAATAATGCTATTAATAATAATATGTAAAGAATTATGATGAGACCAAACAAAGAAACAGTATTAAAAATAATCCAAGTGAGGAGCGAAGTTAAGTATATAATATTAATTATATCAGAAAGAAATTGATTAATTGAGTAATAACATTTGTCTATCAAGAAAGCATGCATTTTCTTTTTAAATTGTATTAAATTTATTTTTTTTCAAATTATCAGGTAACTTATTATAAGCTATTTGTGCCATGCAAAGAAAACTTCTATTTAATAGCGCAGTATTTCCATAACCGACATCAAATTGCAAAGTATTTTTGTCACGCAACTTCCTATAGCGACATTTCGGGAAAAAGCATCCAGAATTATATAAACTCGTTTATATAATTCTGGATGCTTTTTCCCGAAAATACTTGCTTCATAGACATACAGCGAAGGGAGAGTGAGGATCTTTAAATTCTTAAAATGAGGCTCGCATGATGTTGTCATTTGCAGATTACATATGGCTCGTATACATTTTTTTTGTGCTTTAAATACATTTTATTTATATGGTGCATTACCACAGAAGAGTACACCGTATCTAAGTATTGATGCAATAAACCCATGGTATGCGGCTAAAACGGCTTCACGGTTAACAACTTTAGCTAAATGATATAGAGCATACGCTGAGCTATTTAGCCTTTTACAAACCTCATCCAATTGTGTTTTCCACGTTAAGTTATTATCAATGTTAATTCCTAACAATTTTGTCACATTTACTGCTGCTATTTTTTCACCACTATAACTAGCTTTACCTCGAATTCTCTGAGTAAAATGCATATTTTTTGTCTTTTCAAGATTTATCATTAAATTATTAATAGTTAACCATTGAATTATTATTAGTTAACCATTTACGGTAGGGTATTTTAAGTTGGTCAAAGCTGTTGACATAATACAATAACGTCGGTCCCAGTACACTACCCTGCTGAGGGATCTCGCAATCGGCTTATTCCAATTAATAATCATTATATTTAGTTCTTCATGTATAATTAGTAGAAATAAAAAACAGACAACCTACTTAGTTCTACACGGATGTAGGGGTATAACTACTTATTTTTTTTAATTACAAGTAGTCAAATACGTCGATTTGTATTGGCAAAAAAAAAAACATTATTTTATTGGTGAGAAAAAACACATCAATGAGTGTTCACACAATCACAATTTCCTTTTTTTTAAGATAATTATGTTTGCGACTATTGAGGCATAATAGTACTAGAATTGTATCTACCAACTTTTCCCTTTGTTCACTAGTGGTACTTAGAGGGTTACATTAGAACTACTTACCTACGCACTGTGTACATTAACCTTAGAATGGAAGGTTAATGTACTACAATCTTTGAGTATTAAACCAAAATGGTTTAATACTCAAAGACTACAATACACCGAGTCCGATTTGTAAGATAATCATTTTTTCAAGTGCCGAAACAAAATCTAAGTTTTAGATTTTGGTTTTAGGCCGGCAACCGGCAATAGTGCTATCTATCGTCTTTGGCTATTGTCATGTCACGTAGTGAGTGACCGTAATAATTTATTTAATATCTACTATGCGTTTCAACTAAGAATGTGGCCGCCATGATGATCGCGACTGCGGACTTCACGAATTTATTACGATTTTTGTACCGGCAGCAGAGTAAACACAAAAGGCAAAATTCGCCCCGGTTTTGATTATTTATTGTAATGTCTTGTTTTGCTGTCTATTTTTGTTGAAACATCATTTTTAGTAATTATATATTTGAAATGGTAAGATGGCGGCCACCTTCTTAGTTGAAACGCATAGTAGCGATCATCAAAGCGTTGCATGATCATGAACCAGTCTGCCAGTCTCATTTTGAATGTGATACGGTGAAGGTGTTGGTGTCTTGTTTTGTTTGTATGCTGTGAACATCGCGCGCGCACGCACGCCGTTGCCGCCGCGCCGCTGGCAAGAGAAAGTTCGACCTATACAGATAGTGCGACGATTTTTTTGGATTACATGTAAATAAAACCTGTAACAAGGACGGCTGAAATGGAATTGTCTGGTAAGCATTTTAGTTTGCTATTCCTTTTAAATCATCAAAATAAGCGTTGAGTAATAAAGTAGGAAAAAGGTCATTGAGCAGAACTAGAACCGGTGCTAGAACTATACCGTTCCTAACACCAATTACAATTCACTTATTTATTTCGTTTCAACTAATAAATAAAATAGAAGGATAGGTAGCTACATTATCTTGTTCTGTACGACACTTATGCTATACAGATTTTGTATGCCCTATAGCAGAAACACCTCAAATACCTACAAGATTGAAGAGGTCAGTATCTTCTATACTTACTTCTTAATGAAACTTCAGGTCCAATTCTGTACATTGAAGATATTTTGAAAATTATTTTTGAAGCATTCTCGGTATAACCAATACTGAAGCCAAAACTGTATTTTTTTTTTCAATTTTGTTTCCACAAAAATGAAAAAAAAAAAATACAATACATACAGGCGGCGTGATGCGTGGCCATGATATATCATGGCCACGCATCACGCCGAAACAACTGAATGGATTCAAATGAAACTTGAGTTAATACTACGAGTAAATACTACGAGGTAGGACTTAGGATACTTTTTAACACGCTTTTATTAGCTTGACCTGTATGTATGTATGTAACTTTGTAACTATGATGGTAATGGAACACTACTACACGTCCAAAACATTTGAAATTTTGCACATGTATCAAGGACCGGTGACAATACAATAATATGGTATCCTCGAGCTGATCTGATGCTGGGGCTCGAAGGTGGATAAGGGAACCCTTGGATGGCTACTAGTAAACTAATCGAGTTTGGGCTCATTTGATTTGTTTTAAAGAGTTGTTTTCACTTTGATCATTAATGAGGACCTGATGATGGAACTGGAAGGTGGGTAACGGAACCATGGAATGGCTACTAGTAAACACATCGAGCATGGACTCATTTCATTTGTTTTAAAGAGTTCTTTTCACTTTGACCAATAATAAGGATCTGATGATGGAACAGGAAGGTGGGTGACGGAACCCTGGAATGGCTACTAGTAAACACATCGAGTTTGGACTCATTTGATTTGTTTTAAAGAGTTGTTTTCACTTCGACCAATAATGAGAACCTGATGGTGGAACAGGAAGGTGGGTGACGGAACCCTGGAATGGCTACTAGTAAACACATCGAGTTTGGACTCATTTGATTTGTTTTAAAGAGTTGTTTTTCATTTTGACCAATAATGAGGACCTGATGATGGAACAGGAAGGTGGGTGACGGAACCCTGGAATGGCTACTAGTAAACACATCGAGTTTGGACTCATTTGATTTGTTTTAAAGAGTTTTTTTCATTTTGACCAATAATGAGGACCTGATGATGGGACTGGAAGGTAGGGGAATTACGTAGTGCTTTCTTAAATTTAGCAAACTCATTGCGATACCTATGCGCAGGTAGTATCTACCGTGTATATATATGTTTTGCAACAACCTGCCTACGATTCAAGCTACGAATAAATAAAAATTGCCAAATGTATCCGTATTTTAGACTAATATTTCTAAGACTAAAAAGTGTAAAATAAATTCATAGTTTAAAAAACTAAAAATACACGCTTTTATAAAGTACCTATACTGCGCTAAACAGTAATAAATAATTTATGGAACTCATTCTTTCTTTCTACGTTATGAAAGGTTACAAATATGGGTGACCGTGCCATTTGAACTAAGCGTCTCCGTTCTTCGGAGGGCAAGTAAAAAGGGGGTCCCAGTTTTTAACAGACTTTAAAAAAGGTTATGTTATGTATTCGAAGCGAATGTAGGTACCTAATACCTAGTATTAAAAAATAAGGAGACTCATAGACAGCTGTCGTCAATGTGGCAATCGATCAGGTTAAGCAACGTTTGACAAGGTTTTACATGACTGTTTAAGCGTCCCCGTGCTTCGGAGAGCAAGTAAAAAAAGGATCCCAGTTTTTAAACGACTTTAAAAAAAAGAGATTATGTATTCAACGCAAATGTATGCTAAAATTCAAAATTCAAAATTCAAAAATTTTTATTTCAAATAGGCTTAACGCTAGCACTTTTGAACGGTCATTTTTTTTAAAAGCTACCACCGGATCACAACGCGGCCTCAACTGAGAAGATCCGGCAAGAAACTCAGCGGGCTTGTCATTTTTTCACATTTTTTTTTAAAACAAAGTTTGTCTTTTTACAATTAGATTAGCACCAGCGACAGTGTGTCCTGCCGTTCAAAATATCAAATAAAATAAAAAATACGACGAAAATACAACAAACTAAAATGCCAAAGGGATAGTAGTCGGACCAGTCCCCCCAAGCAGCACCCGCGCACGAGTTGACTCGAGCAGCAGCCATCACTCCCCTCAACCATATTGGAGGGAAGGGGGTGACCCGCCACACGAAGCCGCCACAAGCAAAGACTTTTCGATGGCGAGCATGACCGATCCAAAATCACAGTGGCACACGTTAAACATTTACCTTCTGCTGTTAAGCAGTGCCTCGTCAGGCAAGACACAAAGCACTTTAACATATTACCAACTTTTGTCACAAGTCGTCTAAGTTAGATACATACCAAGAATAATTTACAAGCTCAAGTGAATTGCCTTCAGAACGTAAATAAAGTAATAATCAATTTTGCTGCTAGACTACAAAAGAAAAAAAATAAAAGAAAAAAGGATAAAAGGACAGCGGCTATTATGTTTAGTTAACGTAAAAAGAGCGCGGGCGGAGCTGCGCGGGTCAGCTAGTAATATATAAAATAGATAAAAGTACATCTATACTTATAATAAAACTGTAACAGGTCCAATTCTGTACATTGAAGATATTTTGAAAATTATATTTGGAGGGCATTCTATAACCGATACTGAGGCCGAAAAAGTAATTTTTTTAATTTTTGTCTGTCTTTCTGTCTGTCTGTCTGTCTGTATCACGGCTGCGCATCACGCTGAAATTACTGAATGGATTCAAATAAAACTTGGCATGATTTGAGATTTTACTACGAGGTAGGACATAGGATACTTTTTATCCCCTAATCTAGCACGGTTCTTTTGGGAGAGGGGATTAAAGTCAAAATGGGTACTTGGTTATACGCTTGGTCCGATTTTATCAATTTTTCTTTATAATATAATACATATTAGTAAGGGAACACTAATAGAGAGTTGTTATCAAGGCTTTGTAATCGATCGGGTTAAGCAACGTTAGGTAAGGTCATTAATTAGATGGGTGACCGTTTAACGCCCTTTGAACTAAACTGGTCCGTGCTTCGGAGAGCAAGTAAAAAGTGGGTCCCAGTTTTTAACCGACTATAAAAAAGGATTATGTATTCGATGCGAATATCTGTTATTAAAAGATTAGTTCACGTAAAAATAGCGCAGGCGGAGCTGCGTGGGTCAGCTAGTAATAATAATAAAAACTCCGCTTCGGCCGTTTATAGAACCGGAGTTTCAGAACTGATTCTGTACGAGACTCTTAATTTACTTGTACGGATCTGGTTCCGATCGAGGCTTTTTATTTACTTGTATGGAAAAAACTCACATGGTGACAGAGAGGCTACGAAAATTGGAGACCGCATGGGCACAAAATAATCGATTATTTTGTGGCATGGGGGACGTCTACGGAAGTGGGTAGGGATGTCATGTGTGCGGCCATCGATATACTATTATATATCGATGTGTGCGGTGCTCAGACTAGGTGCGGTGTGACGCGCGTGCGGGAAGGCGAGTAGGTTAGGTAACTGTCCGCCCGAGAACAGCTGATTTACTATACCTATTGTTAAATTAATAATAGGTAGGTACTTAACCAACATAGTAAATGTTTTGATGATGTTTTGGGATAAAAACAGAAAAAAAATGTAGTAATAACAGCTCACTGGATAAAAATAACATTGTTTGAAAATTAACCTTTCGCTTCATGAAACGAATTACTTCCTTGTAATTTTCATCATTGCCCGTGGGGTGTCCGGGTAAGAATAGCACCCACCCATCTCTTCCCTTTGGGTGTACGTAAAAGGCGACTAAGGGAAATCAGAAGACGAGCAGCAGCGTCTTCTGTTTTAAGTTCCATCTCTTCACAAAAACTGCGGCAGGGTGACAACCGGTAGCAATCACCGCATTGTTAGAGGCACATTGAATATCAATGTCAAACTCGAGAGGTCTCGTCTGATGAAGTCCACGCTCCATCCGGGAACCACCCAAATCCGAAACCCCGAAGACTTTCAACTCGAACTACACAATCGCTTTCAGTGCCTAGCCGAATGCGAAACTGTGGACGAGTTAAACAATGGGTTGGTGCAAACTGTCCATACAGTGGGGTCCAAGTTCTTTAAGACCCCACGCCGTAATACGCCTCAGAAGCTCTCCAATCAAACCATTAAGTTAATGGAAACCCGGACTGAGATGAGACTGCAATCTTCAGCTGATATGTCAGAATATGCTGAACTCAATAGACGAATCTCGAAATCCATGTGTCACGACTTGCGTTCCTATAATACAGCATGTATTAAGGACGCAATTGAGCGGAACCAAGGCTCTAAAGTGTTCGCAAAGAATTCGTCTATTGGGCGCAGCCATATGACCAGGCTGAAGATCGACGATGGCAGTGTCATCTCATCGAAACCGGAGATATCGAGAGAGCTCGAGAGGTTTTACGGACAGTTATACACCTCAACACAGGTACCCATTGCCAGAACAGCTCAGGACACCAGAGCCAAATTAACCCGACACTACACTGAGGACATCCCAGACATCAGCCTGTACGAGATTAGAATGGCTCTCAAACAGCTTAAGAACAACAAGGCGCCGGGTGAAGACGGAATCACAACAGAACTTCTGAGAGCGGGTGGAAAACCGGTACTTTTAGTCCTCCAGAAGTTATTTAATTCCGTGTTACTCGAGGGTACTACGCCAGAAGCATGGCACGGGAGTGGCGTGGTTCTTTTCTTCAAAAAAGGTGATAACACCTTGTTGAAGAATTATGGACCCATCTCACTCCTGAGCCATGTATACAAGCTGTTTTCGAGAGTCATTACGAACCGTCTCGAACGCAGGTTTGATGACTTCCAGCCTCCCGAACAAGCCGGGTTCCGAAAAGGCTTTAGCACCGTAGACCATATACATACGCTCCGCCAGATTATACAGAAGACCGAGGAGTATAATCGGCCATTATGTCTATCTAGCGTTTGTGGACTACGAAAAAGCCTTCGATTCAATCGAGACCTGGGCGGTATTGCAGTCCCTCCAGCGGTGCCATATCGACTATAGGTACATCGAAGTGTTGAAGTGTTTGTACAGCAACGCCACCATGTCGATCCGACGAGACGAGAGCACGAAACCAATCCCATTGCAGCGAGGCGTGAGACAGGGAGACGTTATTTCTCCGAAACTGATCACTAACGCATTGGAGGACGTTTTCAAGCTCTTGGACTGGTACGGATTCGGCTTCAACATCAATGGCGAATACATCACTCACCTTCGTTTTGCCGATGATATAGTCATTATAGCAGAGTCGCTGGAGGACCTCAATACGATGCTCAGCGACCTCAGTAGCGTTTCCCAACAGGTGGGTCTTAAAATGAACATGGACAAGACGAAGATTATGTCTAATGTCCATGTTGCACCCGTACCGGTAGTTGTTGGGCACGTTACACTCGAAGTTGTTGACCACTACGTATACCTAGGACAAACTATCCAGTTAGGTCGGTCCAACTTCGACAAAGAGGTTGCCCGAAGAATCCAACTCGGATGGGCAGCGTTCGGGAAACTACGTGACATCTTCTCATCAGAAATTCCGCAGTGCCTGAAGACAAAGGTTTTTAACCAGTGTGTGTTGCCAGTGATGACATATGGTACTGAGACGTGGTCTTTAACAGCTGGCCTTTTGGAGAAGCTCAGAGTCACACAACGAGCTATGGAGAGAGCTATGCTCGGTGTTTCTTTGCGCGACAGAATACGGAATGAGGAGATTCGCCGAAGAACCAAGGTCACTGACATAGCTCGTATAATATGCAAGTTGAAGTGGCAGTGGGCAGGCCACATCGCTCGAAGAACCGATAACCGTTGGGGAAGAAAGGTTCTCGAGTGGCGACCACGAACCGGAAGACGCAGCGTAGGCAGGCCTCCCACTAGGTGGACCGACGACATTGTTCGCGTCGCAGGCAACCGGTGGATGCAAATAGCAAATTGTCGTTCATTGTGGCGGTCTAAGGGGGAGGCCTTTGTTCAGCAGTGGACGTCTTCCGGCTGGTGATGATGATGATGATGAATGTTCATCAACGATACAACGAGGTAATTCGTGTACCGCAGCTATCACTAGTTATCACTTTATCAGCATTACAAACATTACAAAAGCAATTTAATAATTAAACTTTATTTATTTAGGAAAATATGACATTTATAGAACTATGTACATATTTATTTAGCCATAGGTACTTAACTACTTTTGTAATTTGATGTATTTAGTGATTTGTAATTTCAACCTTGATGTACACATCAACCATACCAACAGATACCAGGTACAGGTATCTAAATATAATATTTAATGGACGTGTTCTAAGTACGGCCCGGATTTAATAAAATACTTTTTGAAATTGTGTTCGTTTTTCAAAAACTCGAAATTTTCTATGGTGCCATTAGAGACGTGCCACGCAATTATAAGCTTGCAGGAGCCATCCTTCTCGACGCAGTATTCGAGGGGTAGAGACGTCGCAGCCCTGGAGCTTTTGTACGGGTAGTAACTGTATTCCGATAATATTCTCATTCCGCATTCTGCATTGTTCTCCACCATACTCCTTATAGTTCCTGAAAGAATGATGTTTTATGATTATCGCTAAATAGCACACAGGTAATCACGAATAAAGACTAAACAGTGGACTTTGTTTGATGCAGTTTTTATTACCGTTATTTACATAACTTGTTTTGGAAGTTATATCTGTGTACCTAATATACTTTTTAGGTAACTAGCAGACTATAGCGGTTCATACGCGAGTTGATAAGCAGGTACTACGGACATGAGCCACACCAGAAAGATCATTCGCATGAATCCGACCCTGTAAAAATCTTTGAACTTCTTTTTTGTAGAATCGCCAGAGATTCGCATGCTTTGTAAAAAATACTTACTTACCTAAGGTTATTCTACTCGTATGCTGTAGATATAAAACCTGTTGGTCACTCACCGTCTGTACATGTTTCGTTCATAAGTCGCGTGGTGACGCTCATGTAGCGCTCCAAGGTCTTGTTAAACGACGTCTTGAGGCATAGGTAATCGTCTTCAGAATATTCTAGTGCCCTGCGTGACGGGACCGTCTCGTACTTAATAATAGAGTTGAACACGCACGGATCTTGCTTAGTCGTTACCTGTAAAAAAATAACTACTTAGTCTATTTAAAACTATCTAAAGCTTTTGTGTGATTATTTGATTATTATTTTCACTTATTGACTCTTTTGGCACTATTGCTGCTAAAGCGTTCCTTAGTGGATCTTGTGAATGCAATCAAGAATCTTGATTGGATCTATACCATAATAGTCAGGTACCTAAAAGGTAAAGTAGGAACCCCTATGGTGCTTCGTCTGTTTCTCACATATTTCGGGAACCACTGATAATATCGATTTGAAACTTGGAATAGTTTTAGATCTTACTTAGGTACCTACCCAACCTCATCGTAAATGATTTTTTCGGGGTCGAAATAGAGTTCGGTATTAGTATATCGATGGGGCCGTATCATATAAAATGGCTGCATTTGTACATTTCCAAACAATTTTTAATTTTGGTTTATGTCTCGTAGTTTATGGCATATAATAAGAAATCGGGTTGGCTTATCCCTTATCTCCGAAGTATGTTGAGGGAAAAAAATATTATTTATTGATTCTATTCAATTTCAATTTGTTTATTTTCATAAAACTACCTAACCAAATACATTGCTTTTGATGTCCACAATAGCCAAGCCTGTATCGTAGCCATCGGATTATCTGTAAATTAAGATGATCTGTGCGTCGGATGAGCATGTAGAGTTGGTCCTGCGCTTGATCACTCCCCGATTGTATCGGTCTTCAATCTCATTAGATTGTAGGAGTAAAGCAAGAGTTCAATATTCTGCCGCAAAGACCAATTCGAAATAAACGATCTTATTTGTTGCAGTCCCTGGGCAAGCGTGTCGCTTACCATCAGACAAATGTCCAACACGTCTCGTCACTGAGTAGTTTTCAAAAAATATTTACTTACCTATTTATACATATAATAATAGGTAAGTAGGTACTTTATAAGTTTTACCCACATACACAAACCTTCCGGAAGGAATTCGCTAACTATATAATAGTGAAAAAAATCTCATCAAAAGCCATTCAATACGTAGTTTAGAAGAAATCAGCGAAAAAATAAACACGACAAGCGAATCTGTAGATTCTGTACTCGAAAGCTGGATCCGCGGTGAGATCTCCGATCCGCGGATCCAGCTTTCAAAATTTTAATTCTTGGACGAATTAAAAATTTGAATCTTCGTAAATCTTGTTACAGAATAACCACTCGGTTTTATACTTAAAAGTACATACACTTATCTCTCTAATAGAGATGTAGAGATAAATAACTATAAAAGTGATAAAAGAAGAAAATGCTATAATAATAATGTCCGTTACAACATTACAGTAACCATTTATATGGTAAATGACAAATGACTAACTTATTAATTTTCGAGCTTGTAATGAATATATGCGGAATAATGTTTATTTTTCAAATTACATTGCTAATTTTCTAAAATAATAATAGTTAATTGCCTATTAATTAATTGCCTATGCACTGTTTTTGTGAATAAAGAATAAATAAATAAATAAAAATAAAATAAAAACACAAATAATTAATTAATTGTTTCTAAATTAAAATTAGGCTTTATAATTATACCAATATTGATGTTATACTAATTTTATTTTAAAAAAGTGTTTTTTTTTTTGGAAATTCATGAAAAAGCCGATGAAAAATTTCAACACTAGGATGTTCAGAATCGTGTTCTGGATCCCTGGTATCGGTTTTCGGTACGATGTCCCTTACACCCGTTATGTCCATAATTTGCCGTAATCTATTTGGCACGATAATCAAAGGCCACGCGTGTTGAATATGTGCGCTATCAAAAGGCATTTATGTAGCCTATACCAATAGTTTTAATCTGTTTGACTCGTATGTGTCGCGTACGCGCGCACGCACGCAAGTGGCACGCAAATTGGCCATCTGTATTAAGAAGGTTGTGTGTGTGTAGGTACTTAAGTCAATGACCGCGATGAAAGTATACTGTGTCCTACTGTGTCGTCCACGCACATATCTTCGTCGTGCGTGGTCGTGCATGTTTCTTGACTTAAGTATATATACATACTTACATAATACCTCTCAAATGTCACGGACGGCTATAAGTAGTCAACCTTAATCGCAAATAAGGGGAAGAAGCCGGTTCTAAAAAACCAGTGGAGTTCACGTAGGTACGCATGAGTCAGTGAACTAAAATGCTACCATAAAATAGTAAATAAATACTATCTACTTTACTGTATTTAAATATTTACAGCCGACGTAACGTAAGCAGACAGGTACCGTTTTCCGTCACAACTTGAAAAATCGTAGTACTTAGCTGAATTTTAAATTAGCCACCGCCCGGTTTATCAGTTATCTGTGGGCTTAGAAGTGACGTCAATCGCTAATGATTTTTCGCAGTGGAGACGATAAGTTACAGAGGCGATAAAGTTAGCTGGTTCTTTGAAGCGGTTATCGATATAATATTTGATTTTATTTAAATAATTAGGTATGTATATAAGATTAAATATGTATATATAATAAAATAAATGAAAGCGGCATACAAGGATGCGGCCGTGGTGGTGCGTGGGCTGGCATCCCACGGCACTCGTGGTGGACGGTTACGGGAGCGCAGGCGCAAACGGTAACACCTAGGAGAAGTGCGCAGACGAAATAATAGAAAAATAAATCTTAAAAGGGCCGTGATCAATTTGGGCTAATTTCTCAACACTAATGACGTCCTGCCATTTAATTGATTTTAGATGATGATGATGATGATGATGACAGTTAAGTCAACATCGAGTGCAAACCCAGTGTTTCTTGTAGATATTAAAACTAGAAAAAATATTAATTCATAAGTCATCATCATCATCAGCCGGAAGACTTTCACTGGTGAACATTATTATTATGCAATTCATAAGTACCTACATACATATTAATGATATTTTTGAGTACTCCAAAACACCATGCTTGCGCTAGATTTCCACATGACGAATTAAGTAAGTAAATTAAACCCGAAAAGCTTTCAAATGGCATTGATTTTATCACAGTTGAATATACTTGTACTTAGCTGACTCCATACTAATTTGCCCATGCTCCTTCAGGTTTCTGAGGGTTTCTGTGGATAGATAGCCTAGTCGCAAAGTGCCTTGGATACTGACATCCGCGGAGAAAAACTACTAGACCTCTAAACAACTATAAATTATAAGTATGTAAGTACATATTAAAAAAAAGTATTTAAATAAGTATTAGTATCAGTTGTCTGGTTACCTAGTACAGGCTCTGCCTAGTTTGGGATCAGATGACCATGTGTGGGTCCCAAGATAATAATATTATTTAGTATTATTAATTATAATCCCACTAAAAACCCGACTGCAAATTAAATCGAATAAAATTTCGTTATGTGTGCATGATATTGATATATTTTGTAACAGTAGGTAATTGCTTAAGAAGCAATTACCTTTAATGGCAAGTAACTACCTAATTTTGTAAAACTCAGCTTATTTAATTGTTTAAGTAGGTATGTTGTTTTTTTTTAACTTCCACTTATATAATCTAATAATATATCTTGGGACAATCCACACACGGTCATCTGATCCCAAACTAGGCAGAGCCTGTACTATGGAAACCAGACAACTGATACTAATACTTATATACTTTTTTTTTGTAAATACATACTTAAATAGCTAAATAACACCCAGACACTTGGTGGGAATCGAACCCATGACCCATCGGTTAGCAACCAGGGTGTCTAACCAACGGGCCCGTATACTTATCTTGTTTTTTATTGCATACACATAGTAACGTTTTATGGAACTCGTTTTGTTCACTACCATTTATTGTATTACGATATACTTAGGTAAGTACATGACCGTTTGTTTCTTGAATAAAATAAAATAATAGGTACCTGCATAAGTTCACCACAAGATCATAAGCTGCAGAGTGCAGATAATGCACGCTGATAGTGAGACTATGGATGCAGTAATAAAATCCGTGGGACGTGGGAAAATATTTAACCTAACAGCAGCCCCGGATCTACGATTTTTTCGAACTGAGGGCCTAGACAAGATGCAATCGCTACATAGCGAATCTATTTCTTCATTCGCTAACGGTGTCAATTCCCTACAATCTGTCACGTGATTTTTCGATGACATATGTCATTCTCATACATTTTTATACTTTCTATTAGCGATAGCGCTTGTAGAATGTTACATTGTCTAGGGGGGCTGGGCTAGAAACTTGATAATGGCGCCCGTCTCTAGAGTATCAGATAAATCTATACTTATAATAAAACTGTAACTGGTCTAATTCTGTACATTGAAGATATTTTGAAAATTATATTTGGAGGGCATTCTATAACCGATACTGAGGCCGAAAATGTAATTTTTTAAATTTTGGCTGTCTGTCTGTCTGTATCACGGCTGCGCATCACGCCGAAACTACTGAACGGATTCAAATGAAACTTGGCATGATTTGAGATCTTACTACGAGGTAGGACATAGGATACTTTTTATCCCGTAATCTAGCAGGGTTCTTTTGGGAGAGGGGATTAAAGTCAAAATGGGTAGATACTTGGTTATACGCTTGGTCCGATTTTATCAATTTTTCTCTATAATATAATAAATATTAGTAAGGGAACACTCATAGAGAGTTGTTATCAAGGTTTTGTAATCGGTCGGGTTAAGCAACGTCAGGTAAGGTCATTATATAGATGGGTGACCGTTTAACGCCATTTGAACTAAAGGGGTCCGTGCTTCGGAGAGCAAGTAAAAAGTGGGTCCCAGTTTTTAACCGACTATAAAAAAGGAGGTTATGTATTCGATGCGAATGTCTGTTATTAAAAGTTTAGTTAATGACAAACACGGGGTAGAAAGAAACAACGAGTTCCATAAATTATTTATCACTTTTTAGTGCAGTATAGGTACTTTATAAAAGCGTGTATTTTTAGTTTTTTTAAACTATGAATTTATTTTTGAGATATTCTGAACATACACAGATTTTGGAAAAAATGTGCAGTCAGCGAAAAATATGCTAAAATAACAAAAAAATATTTTTTACTTCAATCGATCCTATTTCATGTAGGGACTATAATAATATGTGTTAATTTTATGCCTCATGGAGACCCGTGGTAGGCCAATTTAATTTTGTTTTAAAGGGATATGCTATGTCATCAAGATATATAGTCTGTACCAAATAAAACTGAAAACGTTTACAGCTTTGTTATGCAGTCGTAAAACACGCGCGCCGTATACTTGACAATGCGAGGCGGCAGCAAAAAAGGTTTGGTAATACCATGGATGAATTCATCCATGGTAATACTTATTTATCCATGGTAATACAAAGTTGTATTTGCGGCCACGCGAAGTCAACAATGTAGGCGATAAGTAGTTACTGAACCGCAAATGAATTTGTATTCCTTTACAAATTCATTTGAAGCGGAGTATAGATAGATAGACAATTGTTGCCAAGAGCCCATTGTTGTAAGTATTCCCATCATATAATATACATGCCAGCAATAAAATTAATAAGTACCTAAAACGTAATTAACAACTGGTGAAAACATATTACCTCTTTTCCAATGCACCTAGGTTCAGAGAATAACGTGTGGAACAGATTCATGGGGTCCGTTGCACTTGAAGCTGGTAGCTGAATCATCCCGTTGCATAGTATCCAACGTCCATCCCTTATGATGTACGAGCGGGGCAGCTGATTCGTGGTTGACACTGTCACCATGGACACTCCCAACCTGAACATTGAACAACAGTAGTAGAAATAAGCGCTATGGTAGCATAAGTTGTTGGGGATCATCGAGGTTTAACTGGCAATAAAAGTTTCCTAAACTAGGTCATATTAGTTTTTGTTATTAATAGGAATACTTCGATCATAGTATTCTATAGTCTTAGTACGAATACCATGCATGAGCACATGATGGCACCCCACTGAGTTTCTTGCCGGTTCTTCTCAGTGGGGGCGCGTTGTGAACCGGTGGTAAACTCAGCCCTCTCTTAAGCGACAGCCCAAGCCGAGGCCGTGCCCTTGAGCTCGTCGCTACTTCTGCCGTTAAGGCTAGAGCGCTTTAAGCGCTCGCCTCCTATTGTCCGGTGAAGCTGTAATGGCCATCTGCGGCCAACAGCGTCTATCATTCCCAAAAAAAAAATGCCCTAGCCAAAGCTAAAAAGGGCTTTTTACTAACTTGTTTCGTTCGTATGTTGGACTTTTGGGTTCAAAATTGGTAATCCATGAATGAATTGAAATTTGGCATAATGTAACTTCGATGGTGTGGTAATACGGTATACGTACCATAGAACTTATGGAGCCGGAAGGGGGGCAAAGAAACATGACAATTAACTATACATATGTAAAAACGTCTTAGGAAAATGTTTTGATCGCTGCTTCACGCACACAATAGATACTCGATTTTCAAGTGGCCTTAACCCTGCGCCGCTCATACTTGTTGAGTCAGACCTTATTAGAATGATAATGTACCTTCCATTGATGATTGCTTCCTTCAGCACACTTTCGCGTGTGATCAGATTTACTATATGCGTCTTTAATGTGTCCGCCAACATTTTTGCGTTTTCCAACGTGTTTTCTAACTTCATTTTCAACGTGGAAGTGGGCTGCACCGTGCTGGGCTTGATGTCTTCTATTGGTGCTTCTGTCTCGAGGGATTCGTGGTTCACTTGACCGATTCTAAATTCGTCGTTGAAAAATTTGAGGTCGCTCTCACTGTTTGATTTGCGAAACGGATCCATGTTACTGGAAATAATAGAAATAGACTTAATATAGAAAATGTATACCTACTGATGCTATTTATACATCATTAAATTAAACTCGAATAACCGATAACCGAAGAAAGGTTATCGAGTGGCGACCACGAACCGGAAGACACAGCGTAGTTCGCGACGCGGGTAAAAAAGGTGGATGCAAATAGCTAATTGTCCTATGTTGTGGACGTCTTCCGACTGGTGATGATGATGATGAGTTAAACTTGCGCGAACTCTACAGAGTACTTTTTATATAGGTAATTTATAATATCCTGGGACAATCCCCACACGGTCATCTATATATAAATAATATGCTTGCCCCGTGGGGTGTCCGGGTAAGAATAGCACCCTCCCATCTCCTCCCGTTGGGTGTACGTAAGAGGAGACTAAGGGAAAACAAGAAGACGAGCAGCACCTTCTTTTTATTGGATTACCTAACACCTATACTGCGATCCCCAAGTTTAGAGAGCGAGCGACTTATATACCTACATATAAATATACATGAATTGAGAAGCTTCTCCTTTTTTGTAGTCGGTTAAAAACACACATAATGATATTACACTTTACTTAAGTTAGCAAAAAAACCCCTAGAAAACTAGGAGAGGACTATAATTTAATGGAGACTTACAATTGCTCTTGTACTGGCGACATCCATTCCGAAATCTGTTAAAAAAAGAGTACTATAATAATTACGTGCGTCCCTTGTGTCTTAAATAAATTAACCACTATCACTATGCTGTAAACTACCTTTAAATGGCGTAGTTTTAGGATACCGGTACTAAGCTAATGTCTGCTAATAGGCGTTTATTTATTAAAGAGAGTGTTGAACTCTGTCCGATACGATCCGTAATATTCCCCAATTCGCATTGCTGGTACATTTCAGAAAAAAACATTCAAGAGATATTCAATAAAAAAGTAATACACGCATAACTGTATAGCGAAAACGAATTTCTTCCCTTAGTAATCGGACAGACACTTGTGTATATATTTAGTTTTCCAGTAGTAGTTATATTTTCTAACAATGTTATGCTAAAAATAGAAAAATTCTTTCACCCACTTTTCAAATAATTGCCGTCGTCTGCGGCATGTATTTTTAGACCCTCCTGAACTGACTGTTAGACTGATAATGTCGCCCACCAGTTAACCCAAGTTAAGCAGACATTGGTCTGATGGCGAGGTCACAGGGACGTATGTATGAGATCTGTTTGCCTCACCCAAATGAGGTTCATAGCAGTGGGAAAGCAGTGGGGCTATTCATAGCTGTCGGAATATCAAATTCTTCTTTTACAAATAATGGCTTCCATCAATTATTGATGATTTCACCAGTGTCAAGTAGTTAAATAGCAGGTGCAAAATAAATTAAATTATTTATTACAATGAGAAAACAAAAATTGGAAAATTTGATTTCGCGGTCGCTACAACCCAGATGGAGGCTGCGAAACAAATCCAAAAAAAAATCGAGTATTAGTAGGTACCTACTTACTTACTGCTATAATAGTAATATAGTTATGGTATGATATCCCTCCCTTTCCTTTATTATTTATTTTTATGCAGTGATTTGTGCATTTTCTAAATACGCATGAGGGCTTTATTTTACTTGACTCAAAGGCACACGTCACGTTCGTTACATTTTACCGACGTGAACGTACGAACGTACTGCTAGTTCACCCAATTGGGGTGAATTTCATTGTCATACTTTTCGTGCGCTAGTGGCATATCTATTGTATAAAATATCATTAGTTTTCATGATGAAAACGGAAACTCTACCATCAGCTCTTATAGTAGTACTAATATAATATTAGTTCAACTTTTTGTACCATGGCGTCCTAAGATTAAGCTTATTGGGTGCTTGAAATAATATTGTTTTGTAAGAAGTTTCTGATCTTCTCAATCAGAATGTGCCAATGTCAGTGCTCTCAAGCAGAGGTAAAGCGAGCGCTCTACGTTCGCTAGGTACTCTATAGGATAGGAAAAGAGTTTGTTATGGAAATATTAATTCTTTTTTTTTTGTTTATAGATAGACAGATAGACAATTCTTTATTGCGCACAAACAAACAGATACAAAAAGAATAAGACACAAATTAATAAAACATGCAAATGCAATTTATACTTAATGTTTAAATTTATTTTGTACGTGTATCATCTTTAGATAACTATTTTTGTAGTTATGGTCATTGTTTAATATCACGATGTCTCACTTACCCAATCTGAGTAACTCCCATGGAACGTAAACAAAAACAAGATTATCTGAGTAAAAAACATATCGGAGATGGAAGTCTGCACACAACGCTCCTTCCTTAATTGTGCCTGTGAACTGCAAACTGAAGTATTGTTCCTGAAAATGTTTACAAATTCACTGATAAGTGGCACCTAATTACAATGGTTTCTAATCATTGTTGCCTTTGAGAATTGTACTTCAAAAAAGATCGCACAGGTGGATAACACACTTGCAAATGGACAATAATTACGTATGAACTTTAATATTTATTTAGTTATTTTTTTATTTATTACTAGCTGACCCACGCAGCTCCGCCTGCGCTATTTTTACGTTAACTAAACTTTTAGTAACAGACATTCGCATCGAATACATAACCTCCTTTTTTATAGTTGGTTAAAAACTGGGACCTACTTTTTACTTGCTCTCCGAAGCACGGACCCGTTTAGTTCAAATGGCGTTAAACGGTCACCCATCTATTTAATGACCTTACCTAACGTTGCTTAACCCGATCGATTAAAAAATCTTGATAACAACTCTCTATGAGTGTTCCCTTACTAATATTTATTATAATATAAAGAAAAATTGATAAAATCTGACCAAGCGTATAACCAAGTACCCATTTTGACTTTAATCCCCTCTCCAGAAAGAACCGTGGTAGATTACGGGATAAAAAGTATCCTATGTCCTACCTCGTAGTAAGATCTCAAATCATGCCAAGTTTTATTTGAATCCATTCAGTAGTTTCGGCGTGATGCGCAGCCGTGATACAGACAGACAGACAGACAGACAAAAATTTAAAAAAATTACATTTTCGGCCTCAGTATCGGTTATAGAATGCCCTCCAAATATACTTTTCAAAATATCTTCAATGTACAGAATTGGACCTGTTACAGTTTTATTATAAGTATAGATTCAGTTCAAAGATCTTTATTTCTCAATGTCACTTACATGAGAACATTATTTATACATAAAAAGTTATAAAAATCCGGTGCGGGTACTTACAAATAAAAGTATCGTACGTAGAAGTAGAAGCGAGTGCGCTGCCTGCATTTATGGTTGTGGTCCAAGAGATAAGCGATTATGAAAAAAATGATTCACTATTGGACATAATATAACTTAATAGCTTTTTCTTAAAACTGCTCAACGAAGTCGCTTCCTTTACAGTATTTGGAAGTTTATTGAATAATTGTGCTCCCGAGTATGTTAAATTATGTCTACCATAATTAGTTCGTATACGTGGCAATACGAGATGACTGGCACGGCGGGGCGTGTTGTACGTTTTAAAGTTTTGCCTTGAGTAGTAAATGCTATTTGTGAATGAGTCAATTTATGAATTATTTTATAAATAAGTATGCATGTGTTATATGTATATAGTTGTTTTATATTTAAGAGTTTAGTTTCCGTGTATATAGTTTTAGTTGGAGTAAGGAAGTCATACTTAGGTATACAAAATTTTTATAATCCTATTTTGTAACGTTTGTATCTTTTTGATATGAACTTTAGCAGCACTACCCCATAACTCAATGAGATATAGTAAGTGTGGTATTACGAGTGAATTATAGATAAGAGGACGGACTTTGTGTGGTATACATCTAGTAATGTTATATAGCGATCCAACTAAAGCTGACAGTTTGTTTCCTATACGTTGTATGTGTGCGTTCCATGTTAGATGTTTGTCAAGCAGAAAACCTAAGTACTTTTCTTCATTCGTTTTCTGTATTATTTGTCCATTAATGGTTAAATTCTTATGTGTAGGTATTTTTTTGCTTTTAGCACAGAAAACTATATATGACGTTGTGGCGACTCGACACAAGATGGTGCCACATGTGGTACAATAACGCGATGAAAAGCAAATAGTACTACATACAACAAGACAGATGGCGCCACCGATTTCTGAATCGTGCAAGCGAAGTTTCTCCAACTCGGAGAATATATACAACATCCCGACAACAACTGTCGGGGGCTTCGGCCCTGGCCGAGCATCACACCTCGCTCGGTCGGAGGATCCTCCCTTTAGCACCGCCGCCGTTGCATCGCCAAACTGGTGACCCCGCACAGAACATCGACGCAGCCTTCAGATCCGGACAACAGCGCAGCTTCGCCATCGCTCTCTCCCCACAGCAGCAACTCTCCAGCAACAACCAGCGAGTCACAAGCCAGCCAGTACCCCGGCCTCATCGGACGACCACCGCATTGCAGCTGCAGATGCAAGCCTGGTCTGCCTTCGGCCACAACTTGGCACAGCACCTCTGCACTACGGCCGGTTCTTGTAAGAAGAGCACATCTCTCTCACCGGCACGTCTAGCAGCCGCCAGCCATTCACTGCACACCTCGACTCACAGAGGACGACGCAGCATCAGCTCCGACTCACTGGAACTGCATCCACTGGCACTGGCATAGCGACTGGAGCGCAAGGACAAGCTGGCATATGAAGTTCATCGACTTCCAGTCTTCGGGGGGGAGTGATGTGGCGACTCGACACAAGATGGTGCCACATGTGGTACAATAACGCGATGAAAAGCAAATAGTACTACATACAACAAGACAGATGGCGCCACCGATTTCTGAATCGTGCAAGCGAAGTTTCTCCAACTCGGAGAATATATACAACATCCCGACAACAACTGTCGGGGGCTTCGGCCCTGGCCGAGCATCACACCTCGCTCGGTCGGAGGATCCTCCCTTTAGCACCGCCGCCGTTGCATCCCCAAAACGTTTTGGCGATATTGATGGTCAATAGGTTATGTTGAAACCATGTTTGTATTATATTCAAATCAGACTGTGCTTGCTGCATTATATCATCAAGATTATAACCAAAATAGAAGAGGCAAGTATCATCCGCGTATAGGGTCAGTTGACCTTGTAAACCTGCTTGGCAGATATTGTTAACGTAAATTAAAAATAAGAGAGGCCCAAGTATGGAACCCTGTGGAATTCCACACGTTACAAGTTGGGGGGAACTTTGATAGTCACCAAGTTTTACAACTTGGTATCTTTCAGACAAGTAAGACTAACTAGATTAAGTACAATGTCTATTCCAAACAAATGTTCACAAACAATTGAGAAACCACTAGGGTTTATGTTAACGCTAAAAATATCTTAATTACTTCAAGTACTTACCTAAGTTAAATTTCCTATTTTAGATAATTACGTACCTACTTACCTACTACCCCAAGTAAATTTTATATTGGTTACAATTAAGGAATGTTATTTTTCTCGTAGTCCATTGCATTCTACAGAGCTTTAAAATTATACGTGATGTTGTATTTAGAATTATTCAGGATTCAGGAAATAGGAATCTTGCTCTACATAATATGTTTAGTTACTGCTCGGCAACATTTTCTCATAAAATATTGTAAGGAATAATCCTGCCACTCATTCTCACCACTGTGACTCCTGAAGGTGGGGTTCTACAGTGGTCACCAGTGCAGAAACCGAGGTTTGAGGCTTGATAAGACCTAGGAGAATGCATAATTTGTCTTGGCACCTGCAGGTAATTTAACTAGAAAGGTAGACAAGAGGAGTTGGCAAAACAATAATTCCACTTTCCTCCATTGCAAAGCGGGTTACTGAGCAATTAATTAACATTTAAGGTCAATACAACGTTAACCTCAAAAGAGAAACTCTTACAGGACCAGTGAAGGCTAGTCTACCCGTAAGGCACCACGGATGCTACTAAAAATTTAAGGAACCTATTATATAGAACCTAAATCTAATAGAATTATTTCCAATAAAAGGTCAGGTTAAAGCGCAGCAGTAAATTGTTTAATAGTACCTACTTACTCATTATTTACCGTAGAACACTGACAGAGGGATGAGGACAATTTAATAGGAAATAAAATTTCCGTAAAACATGACAAAAGATAAATAATTATTTTGTCATTAAGTAAGTATATGGATCTATTAGGTATCGAGACTCAGGAGAAAATATGATGGTAAATATCCCTGACCGTGTTTTTTGTTTTTTTGGAATGATAGACTGGGTGTTGGCCGCAGATGGCCATTACTGCTTCACCGGACAATAGGAGGCGAGCGCTTGAAGCGCTCTAGCCTAGCGGCAGAAGTAGCGACGAGCTCAATTGCACCTCAGGGAGGCACGGCCTCGGCTTGGGCTGTCGCTTAAGAGAGAGTTTACCACCGGTTCACAACGCGCCCCCACTGAGAAGAACCGGCAAGAAACTCAGTGGGGTGATGCACGTCGTTGAGGTCGCATACGTACGACCCTTCGGCCTCGCCGGCGAGACCGGTGTCTGATAGCCCCTGACCGTGTCGGTGATCCATCGATATACCATATTATTTTATAGATACAAGTCTATGATTGATAGATCATACACACGATTGAAGAAGAAGTGAATGAAGACTGATCGCTTAATCCACAACCTGTTTTTCGTGCAGAACAGAATACGACGCAGATACTATGTAGGTATGATTGATAATTGATTAAGGTGCGCCAGCGACTGGTATTATTCATTAATCATCATCATCATTAGCAGCCGATAGACGTCCACTACTGAACAAAGGCCTCCCCCTTGGAAGGGAGGGGTTGCCATAATCCCCACGCTTGGCAGGCGGCTTGGGGATCAATAATTATTCATTAATAATAGATAAAGAAAAGCGAGTTATCAAGAATGTATTATATATTAATGTCATGGCGTTGCAGTTGTAAAAAAAACGAAAAGGACGATCGCATATTAGCATCGAGATAAGTAATATCAGTTAAACATAATTGTTGTCACCAACCTTCTTTAGTATATTGTGGACATTGACATACATTGCGGCGCAGCGGGAAGCCGCTTGCTGAATCGGTTCGAATCCTGGGGAACAACACCTTTGTTCCTCACTGGTTACGACAGTATTGGACGATTGCCTTATCAAGTACGATGCATTGAATTTATTCCTAACTAGCTGACCCACGCAGCTCCGCCTGCGCTATTTTTACGTTAACTAAACTTTGAATAACAGACATTCGCATCGAAAACATAACCTCATTTTTTATAGTCGGTTAAAAACTGGGACCCACTTTTTACTTGCTCTCCGAAGCATGGACCCGTTTTGTTCAAATGGCGTTAAGCGGTCACCCATCTATTTAATGACCTTACCTAACGTTGCTTAACCAGATCGATTACAAAACCTTGATAACAACTCTCTATGAGTGTTCCCTTACTAATATTTATTATATTATAAATAAAAATTGATAAAATCGGACCAAGCGTATAACCAAGTACCCATTTTGACTTTAATCCCCTCTCCCAAAAGAACCGTGCTAGATTACGGGATAAAAAGTATCCTATGTCCTACCTCGTAGTAAGATCTCAAATCATGCCAAGTTTCATTTGAATCTCAGAAATCAGTAGTTTCGGCGTGATGCTCAGCCGTGATACAGACAGACAGACAGACAAAAATTAAAAAAATTAAATTTTCGGCCTCAGTATCGGTTATAGAATGCCCTAAAAATATAATTTTCAAAATATCTTCAATGTACAGAATTGGACCTGTTACAGTTTTATTATAAGTATAGATAATGTACTATAATACCAAAAAAATATCGAATTAAGTAATTAATTTATAGATTACATTAATGGAGATTATAATTATTTATATGCTTGATACCTTTTGTAGTCACGTGTAAAAAAAGATACTGTAGAATTGTTATTAAATTCAGTGTACAGATTTAGTATAAGTAGTAATAATGCCCTCTTGGCCGATCGGTACGTCTGTTCAAGTGTTCAGATTAGGAGCAAGCAGCCTTTCCGTTTCCCTATTTCCTCTTCTCACATTTTTATGCTTTTGAGTAAAAACATCAAATCTACAACAAAAACGTACGACAACTTACCAACTCTCAGAATCGGCAAGTTGAAGTGGCAATGGGCAGGCCATATTGTTCGAAGAACTGATAATCGATGGGGAATTAAGGTTCTCGAGTGACGACCACGAACTGCCACGCGCAGTGTACGCAGGCCTTCCACTAGGTGGACTGGCGACATTGTGCGAATTGCAGGTAACCGGTGGATGCAAATTTAAAATTGTTGTTCATTATAGCGTTCCATGAGGGAGGCCTATGTTCAGCAGTGGACGTCTTCCGGCTGATGATGATCTATGATCTCTTAGGGAGTGTCCTAACTAAACGCGATCATGCGATCATCGCGCGACCGAACGACGCGACCATCGCGCGAATGAATCCCAAACATATGGACGGCGAACGAGTAACAGGCGGTCGCGCGAACAGAATTCGCGCGACCGCCAGTTAGGACACTCGTTCGACGGTTCGACGTCTATATGTTTGAGCTTCATTCGCGCGATGGTCGCGTCGTTTATTCGCGCGATGGTCGCATGATCGCGTTTTATTAGGACACTCCCTAACGCTTATTCCGGGCTCGCGACCATGTGGTCGTTACAGATTTTTTAAACGTTATCAATTTTATGGTAGGAAATGGTCTTAACCACGTTTCAGTGACCGGGTGTTTTTGCGATCTCCATCTACACCGTCTGTCAGCGTTCTCATAATCTTGCTGTCTTGGAGCCTGCATTCATCTGCAAGAATCCCCTATGACGCTTTTGGTCTATCTTCAAAGTGCATTCGGCAGACCAACCCCGTCTATTCCCACTTCAATTTTGGTAATTTTGTAACCAAAGTTGAAGTTTTTTAACTTATTATAGTGGGATAATCCACATACGGTCATCTGATCCAAAACTAGGCAGAACCTATACTTTTTTTTTTGATGCGGGGGAATCTTCCAAAGATCCCCGGGAGCTGTGGGGCTCGACCGGGGTATGTGGGATTCTTACCCACTAAAACCCCCGCGGCTGTCGCATCGGCACATGAGAGGGGGGACCCCAGGGCTCTCCGGTGGGCTCTGCACCAGGGGCTCCTCAGTGCCTTGCCATTGAGCCCGCCGCCGGGGGGCGCATTGTAGCCCCCCGGGAACCTGACACGGTACTCACGGGGACGGGGGTCGCAACCCCGCCGCCGTCCTCCTCGGAGTCGCCGCCGTACTCAATGGACGTTCAAAGGGCCCACACCCCGAACGTCCAGCGACTCCGATGGGGGCAGAACCTATACTATGGCAACCGGTCAACAGATATTAATAGGTAGTTATATACTTCGTTATTACATACCTACGTAGTTGAATAGATAAAAAACACCCAGGCACTTGGTGGGAATCGAACTCATGACCTATTGGTTAGCGGCGGTTTGCTAAACCAAGAGGTCCGTCAAAATGATATTTTTTTTGGGGTAAAAGATGGACTGCCCCTCTCCCGTTTGTTGTCCGTGGTACCACCAGTTGGTAGTACCATACCACCAGTGGTACCACGGACAATTATTTTTGTCCGTGATACCATTGTGGGGTACATTACTACGGACAACTCCGTGGTACCACCAGAAATAAATTAATTTGATTTTAATGATATTTCTTCCGCATTTTTTCCAATTTAGGTCAGTCATAAAGAAACAGTCACATCGACCCGGAGGTATTTAGGATATACCTACACATGGTAGCCGTACCCATATCATGTCCGGGTAAGAATATCACCTTCCCATCTCTTCCCGATGGGGGTCCGTAACAGGGGGCCCAATGGGAAAACAAGCAGTGTCTTCTATTGGATTACTTCCTCCTATACTGGGATCCCCAAGCCGCCTGCCAAGCGTCGGGATTACGGCACCCTCTCTCTTCTAAGGGGGGGGGGGGGGGGGGCCTTTGAGTGGATGATGACACATTTTAGACTGGATGATAATAGTTACATTTTGTTATAGCGGAAGAGTTTGTGGATAGGCTGCTAACGAAAGAGGCCGAAGAGCAGCCATCTGACAGCGTGAAACCTGAAGAGCTGGTGATGGAATTGCCCGAATGGTTCGATGAGAAGAAGTTCAACAAGTTAGTTCAATTGTATTAACATCTGGTTATTTTTTATACTACCCAGGTGGCAAGCAAACGTGCGGCCCGCTTGATTGTTAGCAGTCACCGCAGCCTATAGACGCTAGCAACACCAAAAAAATTACTAGCACGTTGCCGAACTTAGACATTGAGTCTTTCGCTTTACTGCCTTTGAGTGCAACCAACGTCTTTAAATAACAATGATATTGTTACGTGCGGGTGGGTAATTAAATGCCGGTTAACGTAAAAGAAGATTTTATTCCACGTACACTCACACTGTATACACACCAGGCACAGTATACACACAAGGCACAGTAGTCCGAGTCACACAGTACGTCTCAATAGTCCAAAGTCGTTCGCAAGGGTCGCTGGTACAATTCTCTTCGATCGCTTCCTTAAGATGTTTCCGCTGTCGCTTGTAAACAAAACTGTCTGGACGCCACTATGCGTCGGCTTATATAGCTAAATTAATAGAGGGGTGTAAGCTTCGAGAAGGTACGCGTAAATACCTACTTAGTCTAGCGTTTTCGCGAGCCGATACAATAGAGGCACTATATCATAGTTAAAATATTAGATCGAGAATAAACGAACAATAGGCGGGGGCAGTGAACCGAGAGCGAGCGAGCTGTAGGTACATACCCTAAGTACTTGCCGAAGTTGAGGGAACTACTTTCTATTGAGAAGTCTAGTTTTTTTCGGTACGGATCGATAGTAGACCTATAGACTAACAATGCGTTTTGAGATTATTGCAATTAAGTAATAATTAACGGAGTAATTAACACTTTTCATCTCCCGGTCGTAACAATATTATAAACCTGTAATGTCCCACTGTGGGCAAGGATTTTTTTACCACATACGATTTTTTATTGTTGGTTTGGGAAACCTTTAAAAGGTATCCGGTCTCCGTAGTGGTAGAGGCTTAGGGTAGAGGCCGGGTTGGGTTATGTGGGCCCCGATTCCCGAAGGTCCCGATTGGCTACCCATATTTAAGTAACCTTTCGATTTATGGATTTAGAAGAAGACTCAATGCAGATACAAAACAGGTTAACGTGATACAAACATACTCGTATAATCGTGACATTACCTCCCATATTTAAGTAACCTTTCGATTAATGGATTTAGAAGAAGACTCAATGCAGATACAAAATAGATTGTCGTGACGAATACTGTAAGCTCTGAGTTGTTGAAGTGTTCAAAACATGGGGATACTAAAATCAAAAATAAACCGCGAAATAATCCGTAAAGTTAGTTTTATTTCAATGTGTATGTGTGACTTTTCCGTCCAGGGGCCGTCGCTTCTACAACGACTTTTGCTTCTCGTTTACGGGGTCGATGCTGGCGGGGCTGGTGGCCGTGTTCTCTATCCCCTCGATCCTCCGCATCCTGGTGGGCTCGCGGCGCTCCACCTCCTCGTATACCGCGTACAGGCGGTACCTCTCCACGCTGCTGCACAGTGTAGCATGGTTCGAACACGAATTGAAACCCGGCAGTATGTGAGTATTTTCTATATACCACCATAATGGCAAGCATTGATATAATATTATATGGTGGCAAGCAAGCATGTGGCCTGCCTGATGGTAAGCTGTCACCGCAGCTAGCAATACTACAAGAATCACTAGCACATTGGCGTTGCCAACCCTAAAGACACCATTTCGACAGCTAACGTGCTTTTCACACCGGAACACCAGCGGGGGTTTTGGATTTAGTGTAGGGTAGGCACCGCCTTAGACCCTGCGCAGGGTCTAAGGCGGTGCCTACTAACACCTCCATTTTCCATTTTGACCGCGTGCCTATACTACAGGGCGCCAGGGAATAGATTGTACACGGGCGCTTCAAAGGCTAGAGCCGGGGTGCTGCGGAACACATCAACGTTTACCCACACAATATTGCTGCTTGGCGGCATAATATCTGACACTGCGGTTGATTAGAGAATTGGAGTATAATAACAAGGTTTAATTACTTCTCATTCGTAATTTTATTATAGTTATGCAACCGCGACTTAACTTTGTAATCTAATCTACTTACATAGCTAATAGCTATCACATGAGCAAAGTGTGCATTTTGGCACAGAGGTTTCAGTATTTAATAAAATACCAGCCGACCCTTCACGGCTTCGCCTGGTACATACCACATTTATAGTCTAAAACTAGCTGACCCACGCAGCTCCGCCTGCGCTATTTTTACGTTAACTAAACTTTGAATAACAGACATTCGCATCGAATACATAACCTCATTTTTTATAGTCGGTTAAAAACTGGGACCCACTTTTTACTTGCTCTCCGAAGCACGGACCCGTTTAGTTCAAATGGCGTTAAGCGGTCACCCATCTATTTAATGACCTTACCTAACGTTGCTTAACCAGATCGATTACAAAACCTTGATAACAACTCTCTATGAGTGTTCCCTTACTAATATTTATTATATTATAAAGAAAAATTGATAAAATCGGACCAAGCGTATAACCAAGTACCCGTTTGGACTTTAATCCCCTCTCCCAAATGAACCGTGCTAGATTACGGGATAAAAAGTATCCTATGTCCTACCTCGTAGTAAGATCTCAAATCATGCCAAGTTTCATTTGAATTCCTTCAGTAGTTTCGGCGTGATGCTCAGCCGTGATACAGACAGACAGATAGACAGACAGACAGACAGACAGACAGACAGACAAAAATTAAAAAAATTACATTTTCGGCCTCAGTATCGGTTAGAGAATGCCCTCCAAATATAATTTTCAAAATATCTTCAATGTACAGAATTGGACCTGTTACAGTTTTATTATAAGTATAGATAGATCTCTGGGTCTGACGTCCAAAATATCTGGGTTTGGGTCTGACTTCCGGGACAGAACAATCAGCAAATCCTGCTGTAGGTAGGTACCTACTATAGAAATCAGACAATTGATAACATAAATAACGTTTGTTTTGTGTACCTATGGATAAAAAATTTCATTACTTACCTATATGCGTGAATAGGAAATTATTATTATTATATCCATACATAGGTAGTAAGTTGTATGATATAACTTATAGGTGGTAGGTACTTAACACCATACATACTTAGTAGCCCAAATAAATAGCACTGCTGTGTTCAAAACATAATTACTTATAACTTATCATTTGTCTCGGATGTCAGACGGCGGCGGCAGTGTCACAGAGAAGTTAGGATGCTCGTGGTACTTGCAGGGGTTAGATTTTGATTAGATATAGGTACCTATAGCTTTTCCTCATCTGCGATTGACTTCTGCGAGCCAATTGCTTGTCACCTTTGTAGACCATAAAAAAAACTTCATTACCTTAGAATAAATTCTAAGTTCATTACTATATTGAAGGGAAGTAAAATAGAAACATATTACAATGATGTTGATTTCTATTTCTGGAACAGGTCGTGGAAATCCTTACAAGCGGTTCGGAGTCGACATATCCGCGCTGGTCTGGCGTCCAAAATTAAAGGGACCGGGACAGTGTCGCAGCGTGATGTTGCGCTCACTCTGTTCGGCTTCGTCGGCTTCTCCATGCTCAAGCCAGATCATTTCGGCATCAGGCAGCTCAGGGAGGGCGATTGGGACGCTTACAACTATACCTGGAGAGTAATAGGACATATGATTGGCCTTGAGGAGAAGTAAGTTGAAAACATTATTCGATCCGATTTTTTAATAAATTTTATGAAGGAAGAAGTGGATCGTGTAAACGTCCCCGTCCTTTGATGAAATCCTTTTATTGCCTTAGGTATGTGGATGCAAAACTCTCTGTTAATATAGGGATTGTTGAAGTAGCTTCAGTGCTAGTTCGTTTAGGTGAACATCGAGACGTAGGTATGTATTTTGTACTTGGAGCAGGATCCATATCCTCTTCGGAGTCGCTGGACGTTCGGGGTGTGGGAGACCCTAAGGACGTCCATTGAGTATTGCGCCGGGGTTGCGACCCCTGATGATCACCGTGACTGGTTCCCGGGGGGCTACAATGCGCCCCCCGGCGGCGGGCTCAAAGGTAAGGCACTGAGGGGCCCCTGGTGCAGATCCCACCGGAGAGACCCTTCTCATATGCCGATGCGACAGCCGCGGGGGTTTAGTGGGTAAGAATCCCACATATCCCGGTCGAGCCCAACAGCACCCGGGGATCTTTTGAAGATTTCCCCCGCGTCAAAAAAAAAGGATCCATATACTGCTAGAATTTCTATAAATTCTTACCTAATGTTGGTGAGGATTTTTTATTAAGTTAAAATAGAAATCGCTTGTGTTTCACCGCACTCTCACTTGGTAAGGGGTGACTGCAATCGGGTATGATAAACACACTAGTATATCAGTAATAATATAATATACCTATAGGTAGCTAGTGTTGGCGGCCATAGGGCGATGAACGAAAACCATTAAGGGTACAATGATTGCCTCTTTTGCCTTATCAATGTCGCACATGCAGTAATAGGATATATGATTGCGTAGGTACATATCAACAATCGCGTTTCGTATCTTTCTCCGCAGGAGGGTCAGTAATCTACAATCATACCACGGCACTGGATGCCATGATATAAGGGGAAATAGCGCTATAGGTATATCGGGTTCATTGGCAATAGTTCTATGATTTAGATCTGTGCTAGTACAGTGTCATTGTGAGTCATCTTTCATAACTAGGTTCTGGAATATTCATTTGCAAATACGAAATGTAATCGTATTACAGTTTGTCACGCAATTTTTAACCTGTTAATGGCCGATACGATCACAGCGGCCTATCTTTTACAAGATCAGCCATCTACGTAATTGATCATCTTACTTTACAACAAGTGATCGGCCTGCATTGTCCTAGCCAGTAACCAGTAAGGAACAACTACACAAAGTTGTTACCCCCCGCAGGATTCGAACCTGCCACCTCCGGTTTGCAAAGGAAGCGGTTTCCCACTCTGCCACGGAGGCAACCTGTTAGGGGAGGGCACAGATAAAATTAGAATACCTGTTACCCCAATTAATAGTTGACCGCAATCCCACCTGATGGAAAGCGACGATGCAATCGATGATGGTAATGTACACTAGCCTGTTAAAAAACTATTCACTCTTGCCTTGAAGCCACTCAAATTATAATTAGGCAGAAAAACCGACGCAGACAAACGATTTCCGCCCTGCTATTATCTAAGCAAGACAACGACACTGCGACAGCCAGCGGCGAGTTGCGTTTTCGCCACGAGAATTTACGGTTGTGCTCGACGACGTGTTCAAGGCTGCCTCGACGGCGAGCACAGCCACGATAGTTTACGTTAGAGAATAGTCATCGCTGTCCTTACCTTAGCCACAAAATATAGAGAGTACCTTAGCTAATAGCTATTATACATTCACATGGTGCATAAGTAGTTCCCGTGCGTTGTCCGACGATAGAAGGGCATGCTGAATGGAATCGAGTCATGTTATTCCTACCTAACAGACGGATCTTGTGTATCTTAAGTTGGGTTTGCCGAACCATTGCGCAACTACAGTCGTGTGTTGTCGATACAAAAACACAAAAATTGCTACTGCGCAGCGTCTTGCAGACAACTTCAGACACAAAAAGGTCCGATGAGACTACCTACCTGTACCTGTTTCTACTTTATACTCTTTACTCCTATAATAGGTACAACATATGCCGGAAAACGTTCCGCGAGACAGTGGAAGTGTGTCGGCTGCTCCAAGACCGGGTGTTCACACCGTGCATGGAAAACGTACCGGAGTACTTCGAGCACATGACCTACGTCATGCTGGACGGCATGTGGTCCATCAACCCCACCGTCGACCCAAGCGGGTTCCTCTACGCTTGCCGCGCCCTAGCGGACGTGCCCGGCTACATATACACAGAACAGGAAAGGATATCATTGCAGAACAGGTTGCTCAAAGAGCTGAAAGGAAAACCGCTTGATACAGGTAAGGGCCTTATGTTAAGATTATTTTTACATGACCGCGCAGTCGACTTCCGGTGCGTACACCGGAAGCCAGCCAGTGAAGCCAGTCCAGTACGTATACTGGACTGGCTTCATCAGCAGCCGACAGAAGTTCACTATTGAGGGGTTGCCATATTCCCCATGGTTGGCAGGCGTCTTGGGGATCGCAGTATAGGTGGTAGGTACTTCAATAGAAACGCTGCTGCCCGTCTTCTTGTTTACCCTTAATCGCCTTACGAACACCCAACGGGAAGAGATGTGGTGAGGGTGTTATTCTTACCCGGGCACCCCACGGGGTACTGGCTTCATATTAGGGATCAAAACGCGCGGCGGGGATTATAACCTACCATTTAGCCTGAATCTAGTTTATCGTACGTGTAGTTGTCGTATAAGTAGCAGTGGCATGCACACACTTTTATGACGGTAGGTAAAAAGTAAGTATATAACATAATTAAATTATTTATAGACATTCACAGAAGTCGTAGCGTAAGGTAGGCAATGACTGTTTGCCTGTATTGAATGCACGCCACTGCGAACTAGCGTTTGTGTAGCTGTCGTCATACAATGTATTTTTGGAACCTCAAGTTCAAGTGGTGTTCTTATGATAACGACCACTTGTGTTCATAAGAAATGTAATAAAGACAAATTATTTTATTTTCCATCGAGGTCATGGGCTCTTCATACTAGCATATACACTAGCATGGGTGAATAAATATACTAGTAACTACCACGCGCTCAGTCGATTGCGTTGTCATGTGAACTTACCACAGACTACTCAGTATTGTCCGGTGAAGCTGTAATGGCCATCTGCCGCCAACAGCGTCTATCATTCTATTTTCGTGTATTCGCGTCTATAAATTTGGGCCCGGTATTCCCGGAACGCACTTCGACCCAGTTGGATCTATTGTGCATGCCCTAGCCCTTACTCTGTTGCTGGCGTATCGAAGAGCTCCCTCAGGTACGCAACGATCGCGCCAGCTTGGAGCTGTACATAATCATTTGGTGTAGGATAGGCTACTCCCAGATGATGCAACCTACGTCTCGCAAGAGCGTCGCAGCCACACAATATGTGTCGCATTGACTCTTTTTCATCTTCGCAGAATCTGCAAATGTCACTAGTACTTAGCCTCATTCTGTGTAGATGCACGTTGGTGCCAAAATGTCCCGTAAGTGCACCCATCAGGTGCCTTATTTGTGATCTGTTTAGGTTTAATAATTTGACCCCACAGTCCACCCTTCCGCTAGAGAACGCTTTGGAGTGGTTAAGGCCTGACGCTGCCCTCCATTCCTTCATGTGTTCGTTTCTAGCATGTGCATACAATGCTTGGTAATATGTTCCATACGGAATCCCCACAAATGGTTCGGGGCCAACCAAATGTCTCTGTGAGCCCTCGCTAATCCATCTGCCTTCTCATTGCCCTCGACGCCTTCATGTCCAGGTACCCAGATAAGGCTGACATTGTTGTGTCTTCCCAGGTTGTTCAAGCCTGTAACACCTTCTTTGACCAGTTTAGAAGCAACTCTGAAGGAATTCAGAGCCTTCAGAGCTGCCTGACTGTCGCTGAGAATGCAAATGGTTTTACCCTTGACATTTCTCCTTTGCATTTCTTTGATGCTGGCAATTATGGCATAGGTTTCCGCCTGGAATACATATTGCCCCATGCTGTGACTGATACTACAATCCTTGGAATAAATCCCTGCCCACAGAGGCAGGAGGGTCTTCCAAAATGGAGTCAGGTACAGACCTGACTCCATTTTGGAACCGTCAGTGTACCATATGAGGTGAGTCCCACCAACCGGTTTGAGTCCCCTCGTCCACTCTTCCCTGGATGGTATATGTACTCGGTACCTCTAGTTAAACATGTACACTGGATTTATCCTATCACAGCACAGGGCATGTCCATTAGATCATCCAGTTCTTCCACGGGATCCAATAAAGTATGTTTTGTACAGGGCTTGTTACGATTCCAAACTCCTGCTTTTGCAAGTCTGTATAGCGACTTCCTTGCCTATATTTGTATGTAAGTGTGAAGTGGGGTTAGTCCCAGTAACCACTCAAGAGCCAGTGTAGGCGTTGTTTTGAAGGCACCTGTAATTGCCATGCAAACTACTCTTTGAACCTTCCTAAGAGAATCCTTGCAGATCCTTAGTTTGGTCCTAGGCCACCATACAGCGCTGCCATATGTGAGAATAGGTCTCACCATCGTAGTATATAACTAATACATTACCTTTGGTTTGAGTCCCCAGGTTTTGCCATACGCAGAACGGCACATATTGAAGACACGTAAGGCCTTTTTTGTTATGTTTTCAACATGACCACGCCACGTTAGTTTACTATCGAGAGTTACCCCAAGATATTTTACTTCCGTAGCCCATTTTAGTTTGGTGCCGTACATTTCTGGGTCTCTAAGGCCCTCTAAATGTCTTTTCCTCGTGAACGGCACTATAACCGTCTTGCTTGGATTTATGGAAAGGTTAGGGTAGTGGAAAAATGGTGTAAAGACAATACACCATTTTTATCTACAATACGTAAAAGACCACTATCGCTTGAAAAGCCGGGCGGCGCGGGGGTCCGCGCGAACTGAAAGTGCGCTGCCGGCCGCTGCCACCTGGGTGTGAATTGAGCCAAGGTAGGCCAAAATAGATTGTCTCGGTGGCGCAGCGGGAAGCCCCTCGCTTTACGAGTACAATCCGAATGTCGCAGGTTCGAATCCTGCGGGGAGTAATAACTTTGTGTAGGCATTCCTACTTGTTAGGACAAGGGGTCGGGGTGAAGGTGATGTGACCTAGACGGAATCAGTCGGAAGTACCTATACCAATAGTATTAATATTTTTACCAGGTGTGGACGTGACGACACTAATGTGCAAACCAGCTGTGGACGGACTCCCCAAAACAGGACCGAGGCTGCTATACTATAAAGACTACGAGAGCGTTGAGACCGCGCCGGCATACAAAGCTCTCACAATGAAATCCAAGTACAAACTCTTCATGAACCGCCTCTATATGGACCTTTACTCTTCCTACCTAGGCAGACTATATTTCAACTTGAATTTTTACTTCAGTTTATTCCTCATGAGGTATTTCCCATACCTCGCTTTCTTTAGATTCGGTATAAAACGGTCTCTAGTAAACATCTTCGAAGAAGACCCTATGGACGATAGCAAGCCGAAGCCAAACTCCGAGTATACTAAGCCGCGACCACCAGCGCCGTGGTACAAAGAAATTCTTAATTTTTTTTGGGAATGTTTATAAATGGTGGTAAGCCCATTTTGACAATAAGATAATATTTTATAAATAATAGACATATCAATTAAACGTATCAATGTAAAACCTTTGATAACCTATATCAATGTGTAAATAGTCGAATAAATTTATACGTATTTGGTTATGTATGAGTGCCTTTTCTGTTGGCAATAATATTTATTGCTAACCTTTTGAACAACAGACGCAATAATTGTAGAATACTATTTTTGGGATATAATCTGGCCAATGTGGGTGTGGGGTCATAATTATATTTTTTTAACTTAATTAAGTGTAGACGTTACAATAACCGGCGACAAGTAACACATCGATGAACTCTTTGGCTCTGTGACATCGAGTCGATGTGCATTATTTATCAGCGGTTAGGTATTGTAAAATTTTTGTAACGTACTATCGCGGTCACGAACGGTAGTTTTCAATCAAAATCTGTTAAACGACGTTATGTGCTCTTACCTCACCTGCACGTATTTCGGGCCGACTCGTGCAAGCGATTATCGTCCTAAATGATCAAGCGTTCATGACTGCGACCGTACCTATGACATGACAAAGATAAATTAATTGTTGCTCAAATAAAATTAATAATATCATCGGTCATCTGATCCCAAACTAGGCAGAGCCTGTACTATGGAAACCAGATAACTGATACTAATACTTATATACTTTTTTTTGTAAATACATACTTAAATAGATAGATAACACCCAGACACTTGGTGGGAATCGAACCCACGACCCATCGGTTAGCGGACAGGGTGTCTAACCACTAGACCAACGGGCCCGTCAAATTGACCAATGACTTTGTTTATATTATAATTTATTTATTACCGCCGATGCGATCGGGAATTAATAAAATAATATTACTAGTGATGTTTAGTATTTGTTAATTTGTATTAATTTAGATATGTATCGTAACCAGCCAAATAATTCTGTTACATTTACTCACAGAAGTCACCAATTATTGTAATAATGTTCACTTGTACAAAGTGTTGCAAACCTGTTTTGTATTATAATTAGGTATTTTAAACATGTAATTTAAAAAAATATACATATTTATTTGGGTAGGTATTTCTAAAATTAAATAGGTGTGGCAGGTATTTTTATTAGTGATATATTAGGGATGAAACCAAAAAGATCTCACTCGATTATTCCTAATCCTCGGTCGGACGAATCGATTATGTAAAACCACTGATATTGAGACAGCATCAGTAAGCTAGAGATTATAGCTATGGAATAATCTAGTGATAATCTTTATCGTTTTCACCTTATCACTCTTTATAAATAATTCGATCAAATACAAAGTTATTGTTTTGTAGAAATGATTATGTATCAATCTATTAGTGGTAAATAAAAATAGATAGATACAATTCAGCAATATTATTATTCTGATGAATGAACCGCCTCATTGTATTAGATGAAAAGTGCGGATCTTTATTGTTTGGAAGTATTGTATAAACAACCGTAAAGGTAATTTAAATACTATAGTATTTTTAAATGATCCCTGTTTAAGAATGCATAAAAAGATCACGTAATTATATGTATTATTATACAATGCTTGTATTCAGAGATTTATTGCAATTTTATATAAAATTTGTACGAATTATGAAACTTTTTTGATTATAATTATAAATATGGACGACTACCTAGATTTATGGAAATCGGTATGAAAAAATATATTGATTTAAATTATTATTTTAATAATTTGAACAGTCGCATGTTTTTAAGATAAATAAATAAAAAGACATTTTACATAAATAAGTTGTTTTATTTAAATTCTATTCAAAAAAATCTTGCGCTTTTAATCTAGTGCGTTTGGAAACACTGATTTGCAATAGATTATCTGTGAGATTATTGTCTGCTACACTAGCGCCACTCTCAGGCGACGTTAATTGCTGTGGAGTTGCTGCCTTTTTGTTTATATTCGGAGTTGCAACGAGAGGTCTTCGTCCAGGGGTGGGAGTTCTCTTTGGCGTAGTATGCGATATCCCCATATCATTAGGGGTGAGTTTTAGTCTAGGTGATAACAGATGTTTTGCAGCCAGCTTTCTAGCTGCTGGTGACATACTAGCCAGGCGCTCCGTATTCGATCTGAAACTGTAATGTCTCGTTGGTAATATATACTAGGAAGTGCAAAAAAGTTCTTATTTTTAAAATCCGGGATTTGAAAAGTCTGATACAGTTCTGTCAGGGGCGTCTGAGAAGAGACATGTTTTGTACAATAGAAGTGAAAAGAAATGTTATGAAGTTATAATTTTTTTAGTAGGGTAAATAAAAAATCGTGTAAGTGCCTTTGAGCAAAGGGAATAGCTTTCGCTATATCGTAAACTTATACTTTTGCCTTTGACGCCCAAAGTTAGCTATGTGAATGTAGCGAGGTGAAGTGTATAGTGTACCCAACTTATCTGTGAGCTGTCTGTCAGTGTCTCTACTGTCTGTGCAATACGTCAAACTGATCGTAATTTTCATGAGAACATTTTATTTTAGTTCCTATTTCCACCACCCATACAGATACGTTGGTCGATCTGTAGTGTAGTGAGGTGAGTCGGTGCGTGGTGGGTCACCTGGGCGAGGGCGTGAGTGTGCGCGGCGTAGTGGGGCGGCGGCGGCGCGCCAGCCGCTCGGCCAGCTGTAGTGCCGCGCGCCGCCCGACACCATGCGTGAGTGGAGTGTAGTGTAGTGTAGTGAGGTGAGTCGGTGCGTGGTGGGTCACCTGGGCGAGGGCGTGAGTGTGCGCGGCGTAGTGGGGCGGCGGCGGCGCGCCAGCCGCTCGGCCAGCTGTAGTGCCGCGCGCCGCCCGACACCATGCGTGAGTGGAGTGTAGTGTAGTGTAGTGAGGTGAGTCGGTGCGTGGTGGGTCACCTGGGCGAGGGCGTGAGTGTGCGCGGCGTAGTGGGGCGGCGGCGGCGCGCCAGCCGCTCGGCCAGCTGTAGTGCCGCGCGCCGCCCGACACCATGCGTGAGTGGAGTGTAGTGTAGTGTAGTGAGGTGAGTCGGTGCGTGGTGGGTCACCTGGGCGAGGGCGTGAGTGTGCGCGGCGTAGTGGGGCGGCGGCGGCGCGCCAGCCGCTCGGCCAGCTGTAGTGCCGCGCGACCGCCCGACACCATGCGTGAGTGGAGTGTAGTGTAGTGTAGTGTAGTGAGGTGAGTCGGTGCGTGGTGGGTCACCTGGGCGAGGGCGTGAGTGTGCGCGGCGTAGTGGGGCGGCGGCGGCGCGCCAGCCGCTCGGCCAGCTGTAGTGCCGCGCGCCGCCCGACACCATGCGTGAGTGGAGTGTAGTGAGGTGAGTCGGTGCGTGGTGGGTCACCTGGGCGAGGGCGTGAGTGTGCGCGGCGTAGTGGGGCGGCGGCGGCGCGCCAGCCGCTCGGCCAGCTGTAGTGCCGCGCGCCGCCCGACACCATGCGTGAGTGGAGTGTAGTGTAGTGTAGTGAGGTGAGTCGGTGCGTGGTGGGTCACCTGGGCGAGGGCGTGAGTGTGCGCGGCGTAGTGGGGCGGCGGCGGCGCGCCAGCCACTCGGCCAGCTGTAGTGCCGCGCGCCGCCCGACACCATGCGTGAGTGGAGTGTAGTGTAGTGTAGTGAGGTGAGTCGGTGCGTGGTGGGTCACCTGGGCGAGGGCGTGAGTGTGCGCGGCGTAGTGGGGCGGCGGCGGCGCGCCAGCCGCTCGGCCAGCTGTAGTGCCGCGCGCCGCCCGACACCAGGCGTGAGTGGAGTGTAGTGTAGTGTAGTGAGGTGAGTCGGTGCGTGGTGGGTCACCTGGGCGAGGGCGTGAGTGTGCGCGGCGTAGTGGGGCGGCGGCGGCGCGCCAGCCGCTCGGCCAGCTGTAGTGCCGCGCGCCGCCCGACACCATGCGTGAGTGGAGTGTAGTGTATTGTAGTGAGGTGAGTCGGTGCGTGGTGGGTCACCTGGGCGAGGGCGTGAGTGTGCGCGGCGTAGTGGGGCGGCGGCGGCGCGCCAGCCGCTCGGCCAGCTGTAGTGCCGCGCGCCGCCCGACACCATGCGTGAGTGGAGTGTAGTGTATTGTAGTGAGGTGAGTCGGTGCGTGGTGGGTCACCTGGGCGAGGGCGTGAGTGTGCGCGGCGTAGTGGGGCGGCGGCGGCGCGCCAGCCGCTCGGCCAGCTGTAGTGCCGCGCGCCGCCCGACACCATGCGTGAGTGGAGTGTAGTGTATTGTAGTGAGGTGAGTCGGTGCGTGGTGGGTCACCTGGGCGAGGGCGTGAGTGTGCGCGGCGTAGTGGGGCGGCGGCGGCGCGCCAGCCGCTCGGCCAGCTGTAGCGCCACACGCTCGCGGGCGCCTCCAGACAGCATGCGGTAAGCGGCACCCGCTCCCACCCTGAATAAACAAGTTACGATTAGACTTTCATACAGGACATCAATCCATTATTAAATTAACCCATGGAAACTGGACCATTTACATCAGAGAATCGGTAAAAATAACAGTATTGGTCTATAAGAAAAAAAAACAGAAAACCGGATTACAATAGAACACTTTACGTGTCTATCATATGAGACACTAAATGGAGTACGAGTGTTTAATACCTACACAGCTGAATAAACAGATGGGATTTCTACATACCAAGAATATATCTACTGTATTCAATGAAACCATCACCACCTACCGTTGAGCAGTGGCGTGCACAGAGGGTAGGCAAAAAAATGTATTCGGCTTGTTCACCTATTTTAAGTATGTTATTATACCATTTCAAATATCCATAAGCAAGCAAATACTATAGACATATTAATTTGTATTAGAAAGCATTAATAAATTTATTCAGCGGCTCCATACTCACAAAAATACTTTGCCTACCCTAGGATTTCTCTAGTCATAATTTAAAAAAATCTTAGTTTGGCCATGAATTAACGTAGTTTTTTTTAATGTAAATGGATATGTTGGTAGGATATTTGTGCTGGTACACGAACAAATAGCATAAAGCATAAACAATTCGCAGATATTTTTGCCTGCTTTCAGTGCACGCCACTGCCGTTGAGATTAGTTATGTTTAAGAAATAAAAGAAACAAATGTAAGTACTGACGCTGGCAGAGGCGTGTCTCCGCCGTCGAGGCGGAAGGGCGTGCCCTCGATCTCGCCCCACGTCATGAGCGGCGAGCGGTCGGCGCCCTCGCCCGGCCGCGGCGACGGCGTCCCCACGAACCCATACTGCTCGTCCGCCGTCTTGTCAGCGCTCACACTCACTCCGTCCACGCCGATCTTGCCCGTCGCGCTCGCATCCTATCACCAAAATTGCTTATACAGTATACCGTTCTCCGCTCCGCGTTGTGGACCGTGATTAGTGAATGAAGTTCATCATCACCAGCCGAAAGAAGTCCACAGCTGGGCAAAAGCCTCCCCCATAAAAGCGAGGCGCTGTTATAATCCCCACGCACACTTGGCAGGCGTCCTTGAGATCGCAGTATAGGTGGTAATCCAATAGAAAGACGCTGCTGCCGGTCTTTTTGTTCTCCCTCATCCACCTCTTACGGACGGGCGTCCGTAAGAGGTGACGGGTAACGTTGGGTAACGGGAGGAGATGGGGGGTGCTATTCTTACCGGGACACCCCACTGGTGGTCATCGGCGTGAAGTTCAAACAATAATAATTCAAAAGTACGTCACGTCAGCAAAATTGAATGAATTTAAAATTAAAAGAAAACATACAAAAGAAGAAAGAATACATTTACTGTGAGAGCGAGCAAGAGCTTCAACTAATTATCTAAGCAATTTAATATAGATTTATTTTGTACTACTGTTGCTGCTGTGAGAAGACAACTAAGCAATGATTTTTTTAAGCGAGATTAGTTCAGTTAAATTTGTATCCTGCATCTGTGCACTATTTAATTTAATCTGGTAACCCTATTTTTGTTTCGTTTGTTTCAATTAATATCCGCATACCGTAGAGTTAAGTTTTACTTTATTTTCTAACAACTCTAATATGTTCACACAACTGTTTTGCATTTTGTCTTATAATCGTGAGAACCTAGAAATGGCTCTCTGTTTTCTCTTCTGTTATCATTCCTTTATAATAGCTGTAGGTTTTCCTTTATAATAAATAAATAAAAGCTATGTAAATAAGTGAAGTCACTCATACACTTAGGTGAAACGGAATTGTTAGACGGAATAGTCAAAAGCGCCGCATTTTAGCACGCAGGTAAGTACTCTCGCTCGTTTTATCAACACGAATAAAGAACTTTCCCTTGGAAGTGGGCGAAAAATAACATCATTAGCCAAAATACGTCAACTGCTGAACAAAAGCTCCTTAGAAGGGAGGTGTTGCCATAATCCCCACGCTTGGCAGGCGTCTTGGGGATCGCAGTATAAGTGATAGGTAAGCCAAAAGAAAGACGCTGCTGCCCGTCTTCTCGTTTGCCCTTAATCGCTCCAACGGAAGGAGATAGGTAGATGCTATTTTTAGCCGGACACCGAGACTCGAAAAGAGACACAGATATAAATTTACATAGATAACGCAAGTATCACGATTTGTATTGAAACCAAGCGTGCCGACTTGTTAACCAAGTTTTAACACCTTCAGTGACGTCACGGCCGAATTTAGTGACGGGAAGTCCAAACCGATTCAAAGAGACCGATGCCGCCGATGCCCAGCCGATTCACTTTAGTTTTTGCGGCCGACCGGCTGCAAGGCTGCAACAGACGCGCGCGGTCTGTGTGGTTGGCCACAGTGAACGCGCGGTGACTTGACCCTAGCGCGGGCGCGCCGGGTGGCCACACTGACGCGCGGGCTGTTGTGGCGCTAACACTTATTGCAGGTGTCGCAAACCTTTTATGAGGATTCTGTATTTTTTACTGGATAGGCCAATCCTGAGATGGGAGGCGTTGATCATAAGAGATGGTGTGCTGGGTGCGCACGAAATAACTAAAAACTTTTAAATGAATGGAGATTTAAAAAAAATATATTAAGAATTGAAATTGTAGTCAAAAAAGTATATTTTATTTATTAAGGAACATCAACAATATACATATTATACACTTACAATTTCAAATGTCCAAAAAAACCTTTTTTATACATGTATTTAAAGTTATTTAATAATAAAAAAATACTTAAAACGAGCGACAAGACCGAAATGGTTTGATACCCCGCCAGCCGCGCGATCGGTCGCTTGTTGACTAGGCCCGCAGTGTGGCCAGAACGAGCGGATAGGAACGTTTGAAAAGTACGCCCGCTAACTCGCTCAAGCCGGTCGCGCTAGGCTCCCGCCTAAGTCACTTCAGTGTGGCCGCAAGCGGCGGTTTCATATGTTTGATATTTCGCGCCCGCCGCCGCCGCCGCGCTAGGCCTGCAGTGTGGCCGACCACTGTAAGTTAGCGGCGACCAACCCTGACGTTTCGTCGGGGTTCGGACACGCGAAGTATATGCATTTGCATTATCTATATCAATGAATAGAGAGCATCCTGACCTGGGTCCTGGCAATAGCGGAGATGTCCCGCTGGCTGCGCGCGTGGTCGAAGGGTTCCGTCCGCAGGTGCGGGCTGCATATCAGTAGTGTCGACAGACAGTGGCGGTCCGAGAGGGGGGGGGGGGTCGCAGGGGTCATGCCCCCCCCCCAAAGCTCAAATTGACAAACTTAACTTCTTGCTTTGCTTTAAATCGTCTAAACAATTTTATCCAAAATAGGTTACACAATTGAAACACTCAGACGCAAGGTGGGAATCGAACCCACGACCTATTGGCTAGCGGTCAGGGCACTAGACCAACGGGCCCGTCAACTATGACCCCCCGCCCCCCCCCCAAATCGTTGGCTGTGACCGCACCTGTCGACAGCGATGCTCGATGATACGCTAGCTACGAATAGAGAGCATCCTGACCTGAGTCCTGGCTATGGCGGAGATATCTCGTTGGCTGCGCGCGTGGTCGAAGGGCTCCGTCCGCAGGCGCGTGTTGTGTCTCAGGAGGCGCGGCTTGCGAGGCGGCGCCTGGGAGCGCGCGCCCTCCGGCACGTACATTATGTAGTTGCGGGCGCGGTATCGCCACGTGTCCAGCTGACGCACACACAATGCAACTACCATCAGAAACAATATCGATTGGACGACGCCAGTGTCCATGGACACTGCAGTATCGGAAGCACATGCTTAAGTTTCATTTTTAAATGCTTATATATGTATATATATACCCTGTTTTTAGGGTTCCATACCTAAAAGGTAAAAAAGGTACCCTTTTATGGTCTGACTTTGTCTGTCTGTCACACACCTATATATTTCAGGAACCACTGATGCTATCAATTTGAAACTTGGAATAATTTTAGATCTTAATTACCCAACCCCATCGCAAATGAAAAAAAATATATTTTTTCTTTTACTTTTTTTATAATGGGGGTCGAAATGGGTCATCAAAATTTCAAAGTGAGACTACTATATTGAGTGGGGTATCATATGAAAGGGCTTAATTTGCACATCTGAAAACAGATTCTTATTTTAGTTTATGTCACGCAGTTTTTGGCAGATACTGAAATAATTATGGGCAATACATGTCTATCTATATTTTACAGGAAAAATAAAATGATCTTTCTAAGTAGTACAGTTTTTTAGTAATCCTAAAAAAACCTCAACAAACAAACTTAGTTTTGCGGTTTTTTATTTTTTTTTGCTATCTGAGGTGTAAGACGACTAGTAAAATAACTTTAATACGTCCAATGATGGTATGGCACCCTCGGTGGGCGAGTCCGACTCTCACTTGACCGGTTTTTTTTACAAGATCAAATAGTAACAATAAATGTATGAACACCGAAGTGATGGCTGACTGGTGGCCAGTTGGTAGGGTCACCTACTTTATGTTATCTTTTTTTCAGATTTTGTAATAACACTATAATTTACGAAAATATCGTCTGTTGACGCTTAAAGTTTCCACCCTGTACATTAATATGCTTATCTTATTAATTTTTATTATTTTGTGATGTCTTTCAAAATTGCTTCAAAAGTCTATTGGTCCAACTATAATGCGAGTGTCTTCAAGACTAGAGTAGTAGTAATATTATGTATTCTGTCACTAGAGTGTAGGCTTAGTATAAACAAAATCTTACTTCGAGTGGTTTGTTAGTCTGGTCCGCTTGCTGTTCAATGGAAGGCAGGGTAATGGCGGCATCGGCGAGTTCCGCTGACGTCACCTCCGCTTGGAACTGTACCGCTAAGTTGGCTGCACGCTTCTTATTCTCTAATGCAATAACGCGGTCATAGCTCGCATTGTCTTCACTCGTGTGGCTTGCAAGAAATGAATCTACAACAATATAAACTATTTAAAAAAAAAAGAAACAACTTCAAAGTAAATTATCTAAAAAGCATAAAATAATGAATATATATTGAAGTCGGTGCTTGCACATCATGATAGCACTAACACATCATGATAACACATAAGCAGTAGCAGACACCTACTTCAATACATTTTCGTTATTTTATACTTTTTAGATAATTTACTTTGAAGTCGGTTTAAATTTTTTTTTTTAATAGTTTTTAACACTTTTTAGTGACTTTTATTTTACCAAAACAGGTATCAACACTATCACGCAACTCGAACGTCTACGTAACAGTAACTTACTGAAAACATAAAAGTCTATATCTCTTAAACTACTGGACCGATTTTGATGAAACTTGTACTCTACCGTAAGTTGAAAAATACTCAAACTATTGCAAAAAGAATTTTGGAAATCGAACATGTAGTTTCTGCGAAATCCGCCGACAAACCTACATACATACACGTAAAATTGGTAAATTTGTTTAGAAGCCCACATAGACTAACATATATGAATATTACGCATTTTTGTTAATATTACATACATACGCGTCAAATAGAATTTTCGCATGTATACGCACACAAAACGGGACGAAGACATGCACACCAGATTACATATGGCTGATTTTGTAAACTATCTTTTAAGCTTTGTGCAAAACATTTTCTTGGTCTATAAGTATGTAAATTGAACCAATAGAATACATGCAGATTTTTTCAATAATCTTATTACACTCTTCCTTTTTGCGGGTTAAAAGAACAAAATTATTACTCAGACACAAAAAAAAATTAGGTTACCTAGAGTATGATTATCAGTTATATCTTTAGGCTTAGCACTATCTGTTGCCTCTGCCACAGATTCAGGTCTCTGCTCCCTCACAGTAGGTGCCAACGGTGAATTTGGTCTGTCCACATCTGGTGTGTCAAATGTCGCTGGGGAGTTGTCTGGAATAAATTTTGAAATAATATTAATCATTCGCCTGACAGCAAGCGATATGTGTAATGCTGCACTGCACTGTTGCTTGTCACTTGAGCTTGATAGAATAATCTTATTACAGTTTTCAAATGCAAATTAATCTAATATATAAAATTCTCGTGTCACAGTTTTCGTTGCCATACTCCTCCGAAACGGCTTGACCAATGTTGATGAAATTTTTTGTGCTTATCCGGTATCTATGAGAATCGGCCAACATCTATTTTTCATCCCCCAAAAAAATTTTTTATTTTATTTTATGGCAAAACAACGCTTGCCGGGTCAGCTAGTATATCTATAGAATCCGCTAAGTTATGGATATTTAAAATGGTATACTAATATACATATAAATAGGTTAAACAAGCCAGATATGTTTCTTTGCCTACCCTCTGCGCACACCACTGCCCACCATACATGACACAGTACTGTAACTGTTCATGGCTGATCCCTTATGCAACCAGTGCATCCTTTTGTAATCACAGGGCTGGTAATAACTTAGTGATGCTTCTGGCATTCCATAGGCTGCTGTTGTACTTATCAGTTGAGACTCATGTTTGTTTAACTTGGTGGTTTCTTTTGTTGTATGATTAGTGGCCAAACTTGGTTGGCCTTGTCTTTCAAATATGGCAAAATATGGAAAGTCAAAATTGCATTCTCTCATTCCAAATCTCATGATTCGTGTAGAAAACAAATATGTTTTTACATATAAATCTGGTCCACTAGTTCGAGTGCCTCACATTTACAGTTAAAAAAAATGTGTGTATTTCAATACTCACATGGTTCAGTGGGTGGTCTCTGGCCACTGTATTTCCTAGTTATTTCCCTAAGTCTTGCATAATCCTTGTTTTCAGTGGCATCCAAGAATTCATTCTGTGCATTTAACTTTTCTAAATCAGGAAAGAAATCCCTTTGAATTATCTTCGTGATCCCCTGTAAAATCACACAAACTCAGTTTCAAATACCAGTCTAAATTGCTGGAACGTCAAAGCTTGTACGAAAAATCTAACTGTTATTGATTCTCTATTGCGTTAGTACATATTACCTGAACATACAAAGTATTATTTTGTTTGACATGAAACAAAGTTTTGCAATTCTCACCTCAACGTAAACATCTTCATCCAACACCTGGGCTTTCTTCACCATCACCATTTTCTTTTTAGGCACTTTAGGAACCTTAAAAATACTGCTCTCATTCTTTAAAAGCCTCATATTTTCTAAAGCAGCAGCGCCTGGTTTGGCACAGTGATTGTCTTCAGCCATGGTGAGGAACCAAGGTGGATGTTGGTTGTGTTACATATATAAAAACAACTATACTCTACTAATTTAGAAAATAATATTGATTGAATTAATAACAAATACGACTCAGCTCGAGACTCGAGTTACAATAAATTGTATTGAATTTTATTAAAATTGTGTATTGTCGGTCAACGGAGTATCTTCACTTCACCTTTGATTGACTGACAATGACAGCACGCTGACAGTGACAGACAGACATGTGAATTTTTTTTTGTATTTTATGGCTTGGTATCAAGACTTTTAAGCCACACAGACATTGTGACAACATATGGTAAGGATATTTAAAAGGCAAAGAGTAAAATAATATTTAATAAATTATATGGCATGGAAGTAATAAGTACTACGTACAACGTAGTACAACATACAAACATGTACATGTCAATTATGTGGATGCATTCTGTAATAGGTACCTACGCTAAAATCCTCAGTTAGAATCCTGTGCTAAAATCACTATTATCTTATTTCACGTATTTCACCCGTCTGTGCAGCCAAAGTTATCAATAGTACTTAGTTACTAGTAAAAAAATCTAAATCTATCAATAACAATGATCTACATGAAATTGGATATATAAGCAGATAAAGGCAATAACCATGGATGTAACTTAATTCAGTACAGTGGTAATAACTTACTACCGCACTCACAAATATCAATTCCTGCAGGTAGGAAGGAATAATTTTCCAGAGCATCCCTTATCGCGGCTAATGGTAGGGTGCTGAACGCGTTGACGTACCGCCGACACCCGGACTACACGCGACGGCTGCCCGCTGAGATGGTCGGCAATGATGTGCTCGAAGAGCTTGCTGGCCTGATCCACAGGCATATGGGAGGGCAGAGGGAGAGTGTGCGGTCCTGCCTTCCTTCCTAAGGAGAACAACGGGCCGTAAAGAATGTAAGTAATCGGAGGCAGCTGCTGTATAACCGCCTATGCCCCAGGACAGTTACAGCCAGCACTAGGTGTTCCGGGCACTAAAGCGGCCAACGGCAAACCCCGAATTTGGCCGTCCATTCGGACGGCTTATAGATAGGGATCTGTGGGGACGCCCATATAAGGCAGTGCTTGGTAAGCTCCGCACCTGAGCGCTAATAAAGACAGACCATGGATAGACGGCGTCGTGTGTCGAGTTTTCCCGGAGTCATAAGAGAGACCTCAGTTCCGCCGAAGCCGTCCGGCGGAACGAAACGAATGGACGGCCAAATTTTAAGTAGAAAATATAAAACCGCTTATTAAGGAGTTAAGTAGTGAGTAGTTAATTAGTTGCTAAGACGGTGATTATATGATTTTTATAAGTAAGGCTGATGTATAGGAACCTATAGCGTACCTATATATTTATTAACCGCAAAATAAGGATGTTGGATTTTGGATTTGGAATCATTCCTATTGGTTAATAGTTTCATTCCGATATTTCGACGCTGTTGCAAGCGCCATGATCACGGGATAACTGTCTGATGCGGGTGGGTGAAATAATAAATTAGGAACAGACAAATCTGTCTACCCTCTTTCTCAGTCTTTTGCTACGACTACTATTAGAACTCGAACGCGAGTGGAAATCACAAGTTTTGTCCTCGGATCGGAATTATATACCGAGATTAACTAAAGAAGCGATTGAAATTAAGAAACATAAAAACTTCAATCGTGATGATGGGTTTAAATTATCTAGTATGTGGAATCCAGTGATTAGGGATTGCAATCCGGAAAACCGGATCCGGTAATTTGCCGGATCCGGCATCATTTAACGTTCACCGGGTCCGGTACCAATATACTGGATCCGGCGACCGGATCCGGTTTTAGCAATTTTTGGCAAAATAATAGAGCTGTGGCATGAGTAGGTACTTTAAATGCGTTGCGCGTAGTGTTCATGCGGCGTGCGAGTCGTTCGACGCCGACTCGCCCCAGCCGACTACGCTGCGCCAGCACCGCGCCGCTCCCCTGCATCCCGCATCAGCATCGCGCCACCTACTCAGTATCATTCGCTTCGCTCGAGGCCATGGTATGATATCTTATAAGAAATTGAAAAAAGCTACCAGTAGCGGCGTGATTTGCAACTTTTCTGTGTTCGGCTTACTTTAGAAATGAAACTAAGATAGTACCTTCAGTATTATGCAACTGTTATCCTAATACATAAAGAGGTATCGGTAAATAGGTTAGGATCAAATTAATACGATTTCTTGGGGGCGCGGGTTTGAATCCCAGCCCGTATGAAATATTTTTTTTATCACTATTTGCTGTAACTTACTAACAGTTCATTTTGAACCGAAAAGCGAAAATCATCCTGATTTGATCAATGGGAATTCGGCCGGATCCGGCCGTATTGAAAATGACACCGGATTGTAATCCCTACCAGTGATACGAATAATTAAAAATAGTGTGCGGTGGTTCAAAGTGGACTCGGTAGAACAAAGTGATACTGTTAGTGTGTTTTGTCGTGATTTCCAATCGAGTTCGAGTTCTAGTAGTAAGTAGTCGTAGCAAAAGACTGAGAAAGGGGGTAGACAGATTTGTCTGTTCCTAATTTATTATTTCACCCACCCGCATCAGACAGTTATCCCGTGATAATGGCGCTTGCAACAGCGTCGAAATATCGGAATGAAACTATTAATCATCCTGGCAGTAAACCCGTGAGTCAAAACATGATTGTTAATCGCTATGAAAGTTTAAAACAGTGTTTAATACTTGATGGTATAGTATGGTAGGTAGATTCTTACGTTTACGAAATAAAACAACGATATTAATTATTATACTTATTATAAATGTCGGTACCTAATTAATATTATAGACAAGAATAATTTTCACTATCTAGTTAGTCTTATTCTTATTTTTCTTGAGTATGTATTCCTTGATGTAGAAGTCCGAGAAGAGGACAAGAATGAAGATGTTATGCGGCAGGAACACAAAGGACACCCACTTAGGATATTCGCAGGTCGGCTCAAACAGCACATGCCCGAAATGGAGAATGAGAATCACGAACTGCAACTGTAAAAAAAACATTGAGTCAACTATATCTAATAAACGAGTTGCTTGGGATGTGTGAGATAATATGTGTGATCAGACACCGGTCTCGCCGGCGAGGCCGAAGGGTCGTACGCATGCGACGTCAACGACGTGCATCACCCCACTGAGTTCCTTGCCGGTTCTTCTCAGTGGGGGCGCGTTGTGAACCGGTGGTAAGCTCAGCCCTCTCTTAAGCGACAGCCCAAGCCGAGGCCGTGCCTCCCTGAGGTGCCCTTCAGCTCGTCGCTACTTCTGCCGTTAAGGCTAGAGCGCTTTAAGCGCTCGCCTCCTATTGTCCGGTGAAGCTGTAATGGCCATCTGCGGCCAACAGCGTCTATCATTCCCAAAAAAGAAAAAAAAAAAAAGAAAAGGTGATGGATCTGTGACACAGCAAATTGTGTTTAAAAATGCTTGTAAGAAGTTCTAATGAAAGGAAGTATATACAAAATAAGTAAATAAATGTATACAAAATAATGTTTCTATCTTTGAACCCTTCCTTGTAGTCCACAGTGATGATTTTGGAAAATAGGTGACTGACTGACGGTCGCGTCGCCATAATAGATTTAAAAAAAAATATTTTACTTATGGCTGTTTTGAGAAGGGGTGACGGGGTGAGGGATAAGAGGGCGTTATTAAAAAATATTGACACTTTTTTTTATATATTTTTTTCACGAGGATCGTTTATCGTTGAATTTTGGGACACGTTATACTATGTTGATTTTTACCAAACAAGCGGGGTTACGAGATTGCTGCAGTCAAAGGCTTTCCTTTGCAGTAACGAGGTAAGAAAGAAGCTATAGTGCAATTTACCATTTGTAGCTGCGTGATGTGTTTCTTCCACCACTGCTTCACCCACTGTGGTCGCACAACCGAGATCAAGTAGTAAGAGTACATCACTGCATGCACTATCGAGTTGATGAAGCCGAGCATCACACCGTGGCCGCCTGAAATGTGTTCGATAGCATTTATTATTAGCATTCTTTGAAATATTATAATCATCATCATCAGCAGCCGAACCACGTCCACTGCTTGCGTCCGTCGCTCTTACGGACAACCAACGGGAGATGGGTGGGGGCTATTCTTAAACCCGGACACCCCATTAATAAAACTTTAAAATATTATGTAAGTGTTGGATCTCGTTATTGAAAACTTATTATTTACCAAAATGCACTTGTAGCAGGCTGGATTTCCTTATCCTTCATCCTTTCCCTAGTGCGCCTTATATAGAAAAAAGAAGAAATGTGACGTGAATTTGTCACCGCCTCCGTCAAATATTTTCTTATGGCGTGATCGCGATATTATTTAAAAATCATACATATAATAATTAATTCCGCCCTCGTTAAAAGCAAAAGAAGTGCCAGAGACAATAGCAGCAGATACAACTATCTAATTTGTGGAGCAGCAGAGGACGCCGCCATCATCGCATCGCAGCCGTTCAAGGTAGGGCGCACCATCCGTTCCTTGTAGCAGCTGCGATTTATTCCTTTTGTGTTCCCTGCAGTTGCTAACTTCCTTGTCCTTGCAATCCAGTATGCTGCGAATGTAGTATAGTTTCTTTTGTCCGCGTTTTTAATATATAATTATATATTTATATTTACAGTCCACTAGAAAATTGCTTTAGGAAAATTTTTAAACTCCTTAATCCGCCACTTTTTTGGTCCTTCGAGCCGGATAATGAATCTTAGATTTTTCCGAATATAATTTGTGCTTATACTATTATAGTAAAGCAAATGATATGGTTATTCTTAGCCACCGCTTACAACTTACGTACTATGTCTATATACGTATAATTTAACGTAATTGGTATTGAAATAATTATCAAATTTATTATTTTAAGTCGTATTCTTACGCATCCCGCATTGATAATTGTTTCATTCCATTACATAATCGCATTAGAATACTCTTATTCTACCTATTATACCCATTAATATTTTCTATTGAGAGTGATTTCGCATATATTTATTATAGTGCAAAATTAATTGCAACCGCATCAGCTGTCAACGCAGTGCGCGTGTGTAGCTTTTGTTTTAAGGTCACGCCTGAGCGATCCCTCAATACTCGCAAAAAGGATTTATTATAACGCGTTCGGAGTAATTAAGGTTACATCATATATGCGTTCAGATGTATTAAGGCAACTTCACACATGCCTTTGAAAATTCATATTTATCTTAATTTTTAATTTCTTGTATTTACCAACTGATTGAACATTGTTATAGTTCAACGGTGTTTTATGACTGATTTAACAGTGACATAAAATATATTTTATTTGTGTACCCATTTTTAATTAACTAAATATTAATAATGGGGAAGGGTAAGAAGGCAGATAGTGAGGAAGAGTTTGAAATATCTAACGAGGATCATGTCCAGTTGACTATCCTGCGCTCTAAGCGCGATGTATTATTTGCCAGGCTGCAGTCTATATATGATTTATCTAAGTCTGCTGCTACCAATGAATCCCAACGTGAAGTTTTCCTGTGTAATGTGAGTAATATTGATACTTTGCGTAGTGAGTTCGAACAAGCGACAGATAAATATAACACATTTAAATTGCAAATAAACCCAGAGGATAAAATTGATTATCAGGCATGGCTTTCATTTGAAGAAATGTACTGTTACATAAAGCGAGTTATGTCACAAGTAGACGCCGCTAGTAGTAAAAGTCACAATCAAAACTTTTCTTCAGCATCGAAATCCAAGCCTAAGTTGCCTCCTATTGAGTTAATGTCCTTTAATGGAAACGCTCGCAATTGGCCACTATTCTACCAGCAATTTAAAAGTGTTATACATGACAATGCGGATTTAACTGATGGTGATCGTGTTTACTATTTAGTTGGCAAGTTGACTGACAGCGCAAAGTCTGTGTGCGCTGGTTTGCCACCAACCGCCGAGAATTATAATATAATTTGGAATGCACTTATTGATAAATATGATGACCCTCGCGTATTGGCTGGTAGTTATTTAAACCAGTTGTTAGAATTTAAACCGCTGAATATTAACAGTGCTTCAGCTTTTGAAAGTTTCATTAATAATTTTAATTCGTCTGTAGAAGCACTTAAACAACTAAAAATTACTGATTTATCGGATTTTATATTCTTACACCTTGCGTTACAAAAATTGGATTTAAATACGATCAAATTATTTGAAACAATGTATCGTAAGCAAAAAATTCCATCATACGCTAATCTAATTGAATTTGTAAAAGAGCAAAGCAAGATTATGTCTCGTTCTATTGGGCAAAGATTTTCAGTTCCAGATTTCGATAAATCACGTAATAAAGTTCCAACGCCAAAACCAACTAAGTCTTTTATTAACACTGATGTTAACCTTACAAATAAAGTGAATAAAGTTTCTTGTACCCTGTGCAAGAATAGCGCTCATGAGCATCTGTATCAGTGTCCTGTCTTTATGTCAAAAACACCATATGATAGGTTTATTTACGTAAAAAATAATTCATTTTGTAATAACTGTTTAAGTTGCAAACATAGAACTTTTAAATGCACTTCGCAAAAATATTGTTCCCACTGTTCCGCTAAACACCATTCATTATTACATTTTGGTGAATTAAATAATTTTAATAATTGCACTTCCAATAGAAGTGTGTCCGCTCCACCTCTACATGTGACTCGCGGTGTATCTCAATCGGATCATATATCCGCAACACCTGCAAATAGCGACTCTATGTCTAATAAGAATAAGGTCAATCAAGTGAATGTTGCACCTACCGCTATACACACTTCTGTGTGTAATGTTTCTCGCGATCATTCTGATCGTTCTTTATCTACTACTTTATTAGGAACCGCAAAAATAATTATTATTGATAACAATAACCAGCATCATATTGTAAGATGTTTGATTGACCCAGGTTCGCAAAGCGATTATATTGCATCTGCTTGTTGTAAGCGTTTATCCCTTCAAGTATCGACACAAAACCGGTTTACTGAAGTACAGGGTATCGGTGGAAGTTCACAGCGTATTCTTGGCGTAACTGATATCAAATTTAGCTCGCGTTTTGGTAACTCCACTGTGTATTCTATCAAACCGTTAGTAGTGGACAATATTACAACACACTTGCCAGACTCTTACGTTGATACTTCAAGCTTAGATTACTTGAAAAATATTCCACTCAGTGACGATTCCTATGGCGTACCTGGACCGATTGAAATATTGTTGGGAGTAAATATTTACTGTCAAATTTTATTATTTGATCGCATTATGCGTAATAATAATATGCCTTCCGCTATTGAAACTACATTAGGGTATATCGTAATGGGTAATACGCCTGTTGTTAGGACACCCAACTTATCCCGCACTTTTTGTTCATTCACTCAAGACTCGCTTGACAAAGTTTTAGAAAAATTTTGGACCCTTGAGGAATTACCCGCTAATAAATTTTTAAGTCCTGAAGAGGAAGAATGTGAAAATATTTTTATTTCCACAACTACCCGCAATAGCACTGGCAGTTATTCTGTAGTGTTGCCTTTTAAAGAAAGTCCTGATAAATTAGGTAACTCTTACATTACAGCTAAGAAGAGGTACTTGTCTCTGGAAAATAAGCTAGACAAGTCACCTGAGTTACGCGCTCGATATAATGATGTCATTCGTGACTATCTGGATAAGGGTATAATTTCGCGTACTCCACCAGAGGAGTGCATACAGCCAGGTTTTTATCTACCGCACCATCCTGTTATCCGCGAAGATAAAGACACTACGAAGTTACGTATTGTGCTCGATGGTAGTGCCAAAACGGATGCTGGGGTTTCTTTAAACGATATCTTACATACTGGTTGTAATCTTCAGGCTGATATATTTCGTATTCTTCTTAATGTTCGTATGTTTAGTGTAGCATTTTTTGCTGACATACGGCAGATGTACTTATGTATTGAAGTACATGCTGCATACCGCAGATACCAAAGAATTTTGTACCGGTTCTGTTCCGATGAACCGCTAGATACTTTCGAATATAATAGAGTCACGTTTGGTTTATGTTCTTCACCCTTTTTAGCGATGAGAACTTTGCGAATGTTGGCTAAGGATGAGGGTCCCAAATACCCACTTGCCGTGGATGTGTTGGAAAGGAATACGTACATGGATGACGTATGTTCTTCGGGATCTTCTGTATCTTTGGCGGCTGATATAGCCTATCAGCTCATTCATATGCTTAAAGCCGGGGGGTTTGAATTGGCGAAGTGGATTAGCAATTCTTCAGAATTTTTAGAACACATACCAGTGTCTCAACGTAAGTCTGAGTCAATTTCTTTTGACAGTGACAGTGGCTTAAAGATTTTAGGTCTACGTTGGCTTCCTGCTTTTGATAAATTTGTTTTCTTCACTTCACCTCCTCAACCAGTAGGCACAAAGCGTGCAATTTTATCGGCTACTGCTCGTCTTTATGACGTCTTAGGTTTGGTTGGTCCCGTAATTTTATATTCCAAATTATTAATCAAAGAGCTATGGCTTCTCAAATTGGGATGGGATGACATACCTCCCCCGCATATTTTAAGCTTATGGCATCACTTTATTAGTGAGTTGCATCTAATTTCTGAATTAGACTTCCCGCGACATATGGGAATTGAACCTGGTTGTAAATTGTCGTTGATAGCATTTTCTGACGCCAGTGAGAAGGCGTATGGATGCGTCATTTATACTCATGTTACTATAGGTGATCGAGAACCAATCGTTCGTCTTATTTGCTCAAAATCACGCGTTGCTCCAATTAAAACTGTCACAGTTGCTCGATTGGAACTGTGTGGTATCGTTCTTATGACGAAGTTATTGCGTATGGTGTGTGACACATTATCGCAACGATATCCTGTTGATAGTATTTATGCTTTTTCTGACTCTGAAGTCGCACTGTGTTGGGTGAAATCATCTCCGCACAGATTTAACACATTTGTTGCTAACAGAATAGCACAATGTCAATCTTATATTGACCCTGAAAATTTATATTATATTCCGGGTGTGCAAAACCCCGCAGATGCTTTGTCGAGAGGCCTTTTGCCTTCCCAATTAAAGGACCATCATCTATGGTTCAATGGCCCTTCATGGTGCACTCTACCTATTAGCGAATGGCCTATTTCAACTTTCTCTCCAAGTTCGGTAGCACCACTAGAATCAAAAATTGTCACTTGTGTAACCGCTAGTGTAAAGGAAGATCCAATATTATTGTTGAGTGATAGGTGCTCTTCATGGAGTAAACTGCTCCATTGTGTGGTTTATGTTTTAAGATTTTTGAAACAACTGCCTCGCAACGATGTAATTACCGCTAATGATTTAAATACCGCTGAGATATATTTAATAAAACATATCCAGCATTTTTATTTTTCTAACGACATTAAGAATTTACAAACTGGGAAAGCTGTTTCATCCGCTTTGCGTAAGCTTAGTCCATTCATATCTTCCGATAACTTATTAAGAGTTGGAGGACGTTTAAGTTATTCTTCACTTAAGTATTCTCATAAGCATCCTGCTCTCTTGCCGAGAAAGGGACATGTGATTGATCTTTTAGTTGATTATTATCACCGCACTTATTTACATGCTGGGCCTCAATTATTGCTCTCAATAATAAGGCAAAGGTTCTGGATTCTGTCGGCCAGACGCATTGTAAAACAACGCATACATAAATGCAATACTTGCTTTCGTATGAACCCAAGGCCAACATTCCCTATAATGTCTGATTTACCTGAGTGCCGTTTAGAACAATGCAATGCATTTACTCATACAGGGGTAGATTATGCTGGCCCTTTGTATATTACAATGGCTAGGAAGCGTGGGATTCGCAGTCAAAAGGCATATCTTTGTCTTTTTATATGTCGGCAAAAACTTCATAGCTTCAAAATCGTATTTAAACGAGTTGCATGACTTCTTAAAGTCTGATAATTATTATAAAACTTTTCAAAATGAGCTTACTAAAAACCGCATTATTTGGCGTTTTAATCCTCCCACCGCCCCACATTTTGGAGGGATCTGGGAGGCAAATATAAAAAGTGCCAAGGCTTTACTTTTTCGAGTAATAGGTAAACAAATCCTTACTTATGAGGAGATGCTTACGATTCTTAATCAGATAGAATGTGTTCTTAATAGCAGGCCACTTTATCTCCTAAGTTCAGATCCATCAGAACCCACAGCTCTTACTCCTTCACATTTTTTACATACCGCTCCTTTGGCATTCTTACCAGCAGCGGATGTGACCAATGAGAGAGCTAATTTACTGTCCAGGTTTTCTTTGATGGACTCGATTGTCCAGTCTTTTTGGAAGAGGTTTCGTTCTGAATATCTTCATAACTTACAAATGCGGGAAAAATGGAACACTCTTTCCAACCCTGTAGCTGTAGGTACGATTGTCATAATTAATGTTGATAATGCGCCCCCTCTGCAATGGCCATTGGGGGTTATAACACGATTATTTCCTGGTAAAGATGGAATTGTTCGTGTTGCAGAAGTGCAAACTAATTGTGGTACCTACGAGCGACCTATAGTACGGTTGTGCCCGTTACCAACGCAGTAGCATTTTTACTAATAATTTTATTATATTTATTATTTAAGTTTAGTAATTTATGTTAGCGACACACAGGTTGTAAGCGGTGGTAACCAACCAGTTTTTTGTTATTTATTTTAATTGAAGACTTATATAGTCAATTTAATATAGATTTTATTAGTCTATATTTTTTGAAGGGATTCCTTCAAGGCCGGGGGGATGTTGGATCTCGTTATTGAAAACTTATTATTTACCAAAATGCACTTGTAGCAGGCTGGATTTCCTTATCCTTCATCCTTTCCCTAGTGCGCCTTATATAGAAAAAAGAAGAAATGTGACGTGAATTTGTCACCGCCTCCGTCAAATATTTTCTTATGGCGTGATCGCGATATTATTTAAAAATCATACATATAATAATTAATTCCGCCCTCGTTAAAAGCAAAAGAAGTGCCAGAGACAATAGCAGCAGATACAACTATCTAATTTGTGGAGCAGCAGAGGACGCCGCCATCATCGCATCGCAGCCGTTCAAGGTAGGGCGCACCATCCGTTCCTTGTAGCAGCTGCGATTTATTCCTTTTGTGTTCCCTGCAGTTGCTAACTTCCTTGTCCTTGCAATCCAGTATGCTGCGAATGTAGTATAGTTTCTTTTGTCCGCGTTTTTAATATATAATTATATATTTATATTTACAGTCCACTAGAAAATTGCTTTAGGAAAATTTTTAAACTCCTTAATCCGCCAGTAAGTAAGTAAGTATATCGATGTTTAGACCCAACTTAATTTTATTTGAAAACAAATAATTTTAATCAATATTTATCTTTTTGTTTATAACAGGAATTAAGCACCGTATCATTTATTATCATAAATTACTGTCGAAGATATTTGTCAGTTTTGACTCAATATGGTTTACTCTCATTTATTATAAGCATTTGTGCGCTCGCGCTGGAGATTAATAACCGTTTACAGCCTCCGTATGGTCAGACTGCCAGTAGACTCGGCCATGGTAAATAAATTGAAATATGATAAAATTAACCTATAAGAAAAGTACCTAAGTCTACCAATCATCGTACCTGGAACGTATTTCGTGCCGAAAAACCCAAGAAGGCACATGCCTATATGATGGTACACGTGTAGGAACGATACTTGGTTGAACTTCTTCCGTAACACGAAGAACACCTGGAATTGTATAATGCATACATGAGTAATAATTATTGATTCGGCCACAACAGTTAAAGGTAGGTAAGGAAGACAAGCAAAACTTTCACGTGGTAAGTGGCAGATCGACATACAGACAGCTACATTGTGCTGCTACCCGTCATCCAATACATTAGTTCTTAAGTCACAAGAGTCCGGTAATTTCAGCAGCTGCAGTGCCCTTCACACCGGAATACATAATGACCACACATTGGCAGCTAGGCAGTAGAATATCTGACTGCTATTGTTTATCTCGTTTGACGACTAAAGTGATCACTATAGCAAAATGATCATCAAATAACTGTCACATGGTAACTTGAGTGACCAATAAATACATTGTTATCACACTTTAGCTTAATAGTTACAACTGAAGCTTAATAGTCACTTAGGTGGCTAAAGATACGCAGTAGCCAAGCAGGACAACTTTAGTTAGATGATAACAGTAGAATACGAAGACAATAGGAAAGAGCTCACCGTGTCCATAAGATCTATGATCTTGACCATGTAGTAAAGCCACACTTTAGAAACGACATTGCGCTCCAATGGCGTATCTTCGTAGATCATCTTCTGACACCATAGATTATAGTAGCCGTTGAGGTACACCCGCACCAAACACTGTACACGATAAAAATATTTTTATTCGTCTTTTTTTACTCAATTATAGGATTACTAGCTACTTAACCTGCGCAGCTTTGCTTGCAGTTGATTAGTATTTATAGATTGTTTTATAGGTTTTAGACAACCATTAGTAACGCATATTTTTAACCTCCGACCAAAAAAGAGGGGAGTTATAAGTTTGACGCCTATGATGTGGCATCGAAGCGCTTCAACCCACTGGTTGGATTTAAATGCATTTTTTTTTATTTGAAAGCTAGTTTAAGCGAGATTATTCTTAGCTATGTTTCATGAAAATCGGTCCAGCCGTTTGAAGACCATCAGCTCTTTTCCGAGTCGAGGTAGGGATATTTCGTATACAATAGACATTTTTCATTACTTCTATTAGTCCGAAAGATCTGAAATTTAGAATATATAAGTCCTATGATGCTACATTAAATGGTAACCTTCACCAGAGTCTGATGATCATCAGCAGCCCCGGATCTACGATTTTTTCGAACCGAGGTAGAAACTTGATAGCGTTTCAGATAAATTACTTAAAAAAGCTTACTAATATAGGTACTATAATGGCTGGCATTTTTCATGAATTACATTTAGAACCCTTTAATGAATTTGTATTCCTTACGCTTTGTGGAGCAATTTTTTTTATTTTTAATCATACGAAATTACGATTATGGCTCCCCATGAAACTGCCGCCCGGGGTGGGTGTCCCGGTTTGCCCCCCACTAGATCCGGGCCTGATCATCAACAAGAAGGTGGTAACAGGATCTCGGCCCCAATAAACGTTGACCCATCGAGTTTGGGTTCGTTGAATAGGTCTCAACGAGAAGTTGCTAGAAAATGGTGATCAGGGTCTGATAATCGAGCAGGAAGGTGGTCACGGGATCTCTGCACCAAAAAACGTAGACCCAGCGAATTTGGACTCGTTGAGTAGGTATCGACGAGTAGGTGCTAGAAAAAAGGTGATCAGGGTCTAATGATGGAGCAGGACGGTGGTCACGGAATCTCTGCACCAATAAACGTAGACCCACTGAGTTTGGGCTCGTCGGGTAGTTCTCGACGAGTAGTTACTAGAAAAATGCTGATCAGGCTCTGCAAGGTCCATGTTAAAGGCACGTGATGAGATAGAGAGAAATAAAGAGAGAGAGGGGGGATAAGAATATAACTAAGTATAAATAAATGTCCAGAAACAGAAAATTGGAGTGTGGGTGAAAAAAAAAACGCGGGCGAAGCTGCGTGGGTCAGCTAATATTTCTTCTTATATATTAGGTATCTACATATTACAGCTATACTGTTTCCCACAAAATAATTACGATAAGAAAACAAACCATCAACCTGGACGGAAACGTCGGTTTCCGTTTAAAAATGATAAAACACTGGAATCAACATGATCGTTGATATTGAATAGGTATATCTATTGAAAGTAAACTTCAGCTAGTGAGGACGTTTTCAGTGGACACGTATGATGACTGTGATGGTGGCCCATGGCGAGGCCGTGCCTCCCTCAGAGGCCCTTGAACTAGTCGCTTCCTACACACACACACAAACACGCGCGTTTAAAACACACTGAAGGGCAATTCAATGTGTTCCCGGGGATCTTTTGAAGATTTCCCCCGCGTCAAACAAAAGCTTACCTACCTACATCTAGTTACATATTATCTACATATTACCTAGTAACAAACATCAACAACACGATATTTATAATATTACCTTCCGTGTCAACAATCACAAGTAATTTACTTTGTTGCTAAATAGTAATCGAATAGAACAATTAAAAATTTGATGGAATGGTTCCATCAAAATCTAGTAATTATAAGTTATTGACCGGTATTGCAACTGACTTAACCATTAACCATATAATGCGAACATTAAGCACGTTAAAATTAACCTTACACAACCGTCTTGAAACACATTTTAAAGAATTTAATCCTAAGGTGATTGAGGTGTTATGTTATTTATTACTTATTCAACGCTTGCAATTATGTTCAAGTCTCAATTTAATCGAAACTTTCAAAATGTTGAATGTTTTATGGGGCGAGACAAGTTTGGACATTCGCCAGTAGTCATAGTGAGTGACATCCTTGACCATAGATTAAACCACGAAATAGACAGTCATTTGCATTCGAATACCGCCGCTCGTCACCTGATCATCATGAGACATGAGTTGGCTCAATAGACTAACTATGTCGTCTTTTGAACCTGTCGATATAATTTATATCAATGCTTGAACCCGATAATTTCTCCAGCTGCTGCAATGTTCTTCCATTTAGAACATGTCTAGAGCACAAGAACATGTCAGAGAACATTGCAGCTAGAGAAATTATCGGGTTCAAGCATTGATATAAATTATATCGACAGGTTTATTATTTATTAGAACAGATGTTCTGGAGCTGTGTGGGCCAAGATTAATACTTTCTTCATTCTGTTTCTGTGACCCAGCATGCTCTATCTTAGTTTTTACTGTTAATACGCCACTGATAAGCACGCAAATTTGCGAAGCGGCCGGGCAAAGACGCGACGCGAACGGTGCATTCTTTGCCGTGACTCCGCAGCAAAGTAATTGCTATTTGCTCTCCCTATTTCACGAACCGCTATTTTAACTGTGGTGAGATCACGAAATGTGGTGGCGAATTCTAATTATTAAACGCGATTTGTTTTATTTGTGTTTGCACAAAAAAGTTAAATTGTACAACTTTGCCTAACCATGCTTACTTACTCTATACTTAGGTACCTCTTACATTAGGTCTAAGTGAATTTTGATATTATGGCAATATGATAACTTATTTTTATTACGGTTTTAGATTTTTTGATACATTATTTTTTTTGGGAAAAGCACTGCTATGAGTAAAAATGTTTTGTAAATATTGGTCCTCATTTTTCTCAGGCGGACATTTAATCGGTAGATTTCAAAATTTGACACAGTGATAAGTCATTCATGAATCAGGTTTATGGGTAGGAAATGTAATCCCGTAAAATATATTCTTAGCCGCATCTAAATATTTTTGCAGGTGCCTACAAAAGCGCATGATATGAGTGCAGTCGCGGGAATGACTAGATAGAAAACTCTATTATGGTAAAATTATAACATAATAGTAAGTAAAATGTTGCCTAATTTTTTTTTTTTTCAATTAAAAAATCGTTAAGTTTTGGGGAACGAATATAATTAATAATAGTTATCAGTGATAACTTATCACACAAAGATCACAAGAGTTCCTCGTATGCGTCAAATAAATTCAGAATAAATAAAATAAATTAATTTAAGAATAAATTCAATAAATTAATTAATGTTGCACATAGGTACGATGTGATTACTTCGTAAATAATATCTCGTGATCAATAATGTTACATCATATTTCGGTTTTCTGACTTAACTATTTATAATTCTGGGCACAGTAGGTCTCCAATAAGACAGATAATTAACACCCAGATGCATGAGTACGTACTATGCCTTTCAACAAAGAAGGTGGCCGCCATCTTACTATTTCAAATATATAATTACTAAAAATGATGTTTCAACAAAAATAGACAGCAAAACAAGACATTACAATAAATAATCAAAACCGGGGCGAATTTTACCTTTTGTGTTTACTCTGCTGCCGGTACAAAAATCGTAATAAATTGGTGAAGTCCGCAGTCGCGATCATCATGGCGGCCACATTCTTAGTTGAAACGCATAGTAAATGTTTATCCTGGGTGAAAATCAAACCTTACTGAATCTGTGTCTGAAGTAACTATATTTTTGAAACCCGTATGAAAGATACTTACTTCTCCTACCAGATATACTGATAGTGCTATCTGAACTATATTGTAGAGTATGAGAACATTCTTGAGATTGTATGGTTGTCTATTAGCCATAAATGCCGGGCCCCATGACTTGACGAATTTGTGGTACAGGTACAGCAACGCCACCACGGGCACCGGGCTCGATACCAGCGCGAAGCTGTTCGTCCGCGGATCTGGAAATGAAAAGTCCAACCATTAACTTTGTTCCGTGATACTTACCTAAAAAAAATTTTTTGGTATGTATTCAACAAAATAATTATATAAGTACCTACTTATATAATTATTTTGTTAGTAGGTACCTACCTACTTAGATATTGGCTATTAGGTAGCGGCCAGGGTATCTAAACACTAGGCCTGTCAACAGAGTTTACGAACAAACAGAAATTTACCTACGGATTGATCAACTTGAAATTTATTGCAAAACTAGCAATTCGCTATTATTTTTTTACCAACCACATTTGACCCCTTTAGGAGTGGAATTTTCAAAAACCCTTTCTTAGTGGATGCTTACATCATAAGAAGAACCTACTGCCCAAATTTCAGCTTTCTAGGTTCAGCGGTTTGGCCTGTGCGTTGATGAATCAGTCAGCCAGTCAGTCAGGACAAGTAATTTTATATGTATAGATTAAGCTTTTCAAGTAAGATAATTTAAGACGTGATAAATGGATAATGTTCAAAAATAACTCTCAGGGAGGCGCAAGGATTAGTAAATTAAGTACCTACTTGGATATAAATTATTACACTCTTTGATTAATTTGAAATTCAATTAATATATTTTAGAAAAAAAATATACTAAATACGTGTTTCTAATTTTTTCAAAAACGTAGGTACCCCTAAACTGGTGTTATCGGGGGATGAAACTTCAAATTTTGAACAGAGGTTTATGTAATACCTAGCCACCTATGTTTACATTAGGTTTGGAGCCTCAGTAGTGCAGCGGGAAACCGCTTGCTTTGGAAACTGTGAGTAGCGATGACTTTGTGTAATTATTCATTACTGCTGAGGACAATACAGGCAGATTGTCTAAAAGTAACATGCGTTGGATGAATATTAGGTTAGATACAATAATCGCTACCAATGATTGTTTAAAATTATAAGTAGGTAAGTAAGTACTGATAAACCATCTGTAAGTACTAAATAGCCGCAAGCAAAGCTGCGTCGGGTTAGCTAGTAACAATATACTTAAACGTAGTTTTGCCGATAAGATTTGAGCGAGGAATCGGAAAATGTTCATAGAGCCAATTAAATTAATTAATTAGTAAGTAAGTAGTTACCGACTTACTTAATGTACATCTGTTACAAGAAATACAGACTTTTGTATTACGAGTGGGTAAGTGACGATGGCCTACGAAGACCCAATTAATGATGAACTTTGCTAACCTTTACATTCCTTCCATACAATGTACATTTCTTTTTTACCTTTTGTTACAATGTACATGTATATTGTTACCAGTGTGACCAGATTAAATTTTACGAAAATACCGAGGCCTCCTCGAAAAAATGACAAAAGATATCATCACCTTTGACGTAGAACAGTTAGTTTCCTATTCATCTAACACCTCAGAGAACAAAAACACCAAACCCCAAAAAAAGTTTGTTTGTCAAATTTTTTTTGATCAATTCTAAAAAATTGAGATTTTTGGTGGTCCCAAGCTAATATTTGTACTTACACAAAATTTGTTCAACCTAAAATTCAAAATTCAATTTTTTTATTTCTAATAGGCTTAACGCTAGCACTTTTGAACGGTCAATTGTTTAAATGCTACCACCATTAAATACCCATTCATACAACTAAAAACTTAAAGTCCAGACTCTGTTTATTTGATTATGCATTGTATAGTTAAATAACAACGCAGCAGCCTGCTGGTCTCTTATTTATTGATTATCTCTTAAATGTACATACTTGTACTGTATTATATGTATTTGGGAAAGTACTTGAACATGGATATTCGCAAGGTGATGGCTCATAGTGTTTTCATATTGTAATTCATCCAAAATACACTTAAAAATACTGATTTGAGCAAAATGCCGATAAAAATACTGATCTTCAAAAACGACGGTAAAAAATACTAAAAAAGTATTAAAATACTGAATCTGGTCACACTGATTGTCACCTACTCATTAATATTTATAAAGTAAACCTAGTTAATAATGTGTCCATACTATACCTACTATATCACACAAATTGTATTACTTACGAAGTTAAATATATTTATTGAAACAAAATATTTACAGGTTATTTACAAAGATGTACACTTAAAATAGGAAAAAAACTTCCTCGAAGTTGTCGCCGCACTGGGAGGGAAGGGTAAAAGACTGGCGGCATTACCCCTTTGTATGGCCAAGCTTATACGTTAGCAGAAAAAGCTACCAGCCGGCGGTCTCCTGAGACTTCGATAAGTAAGTTAAATTGATTTAAATTTCAGTAGGTTCGAGTAAGTTCATGGGTTTCGGTGGGGAATTATCAATAAGTAGGTAAGCAAGCACCAAATACTTCCTCTTAATTTAAATGAATAGAAATAAATATAACAGAGAGAACTGATAAAAGTTAATGTTAAATCCAATGATATTTTACTTTGTATATAATATCATTGGTTAAATCTAATTAAGTAAAAAATATTAAGAATAATTATCATTCTGAACTAGCCGACCCGCGCAGCACCACCCGCGCTCTTTTTACGTTAAATTACATTTGCGTTGAATACATAACCTCCTTTTTTTAAAGTCGGTTAAAAACTGGGACCCACTTATTACTTGCCCTCCGAAGGAAAAAGACGCTTAATTCAAATACTTAACCTGATCGATTGCCACGTCATATTGGCAACAACTGTCTATGAGTGTCGTCTTATTTTTAATAGTATTAGGTACATACATTTGCGTCTAAAACTGGGATCCACTTTTTACTTGTCCTCCAAAGCACGGAGACGCTTAGTGCAAATGGCATTAAACGGTCACCCATCTATGTAAATGACCTTGCCTAACGTTGCTTAACCTGATCGATTGCCAAACATTGTCAATAACAACAAAATTGATAAAATTAGACCACACCTTTACTTGGTTATCCAAGTAAACATTTTGGCTTTAATCCCCTCTCCCAACAGAACCGTGCTGGATTACGGGATAAAAAGTACCTACTCTATGTCCTGTTATAGTCATGAGCGCGGTAATTTCACCAGCTACAGTGCCCCGGAACTCAATTGTTGTTTGGCGGTAGAATATAGACGGGCTATTGCTCACGGGACCTGCTAAAATTAAGCCTCCTAAGCTTAGCTCAGCTTAAATGCCTGCTTCGGAGTCGCTGGACGTTCGGGGTGTGGGCCCTTAGGACGTCCATTGAGTACGGTGGCGGGGTTGCGATACCCGTCCCCGTGAGCACCGTGACTGGTTCCCGGGGGGCTACAATGCGCCCCCGCGTCAGGCTCAAAGGCAAGGCACTGAGAGACCCCTGTTGCAGATCCCACCGGAGAGACCTGGGTCTCATGTGCCGATGCGACAGCCGCGGAGGTTTTAGTGGGTAAGAATCCCACATACCCCGGTCGAGCCCCACAGCTCCCGGGGATCTTTTGAAGATTTCCCTCGCGTCAAAAAACCTTAAATGCCTGATTACCATGGCTTATAAAGGTAGTATAGCGAACAAGTTCACTAAGACCACCTAGTCTAAGGAATCTACCAAGATTCCTTTGCAAGGAACCGTCCAGGTAGGTACCACCACAGTATCAAACATTCTGCCGCCAAGCAGCAGTGTGTAAACATTGCTGTTTAGCTGGAAAAATTACCGGACTTAATTTCTAATGTCGACAACGCGCTAGTGATTCTTCTGGTGTTGCTAGCGTCTATAGGTTTTTTTTTTTTTGGGAATGATAGACGCTGTTAGCCGCAGATGGCCATTGCAGCTTCACCGGACAATAGGAGGCGAGCGCTTGAAGCGCTCTAGCCTTTACGGCAGAAGTAGCGACGAGCACAAGGGCACCTCAGGGAGGCACGGCCTCGGCTTGGGCTGTCGCTTAAGAGAGGGCTGAGTTTACCACCGGTCACAACGCGCCCCCACTGAGAAGAACCGGCAAGAAACTCAGTGGGGTGATGCACGTCGTTGCGGTCGCATACGCACGACCCTTCGGCCTCGCCGGCGAGACCGGTGTCTGATAGCTAGTGTAGCATACGGTTGTCGGGGAGGGGTCGGGGCATCCCGGTCCAATAGGACCGTCATGGGGTCAGGAGGGTAGCGTCTATAGGCGGAGACTGCTTACCATCAGGCGGGCCGCAACACCTTGGTAATATAAAAATATATATAAAGACACAACAAGTCAAACCCTTACCTGCTAAATCATCATTAACATAATGATAATAGTTTGTGATGTTCCTAATAATAGTGCCCATGATGACCGTTTCTGTAACAATGTAAAAAACTAGCTTAAAAATATTAAATGAAAAGCGGTATTGAATACGTATGTATTCTACAGTAGGTATTTATTACTCGACAGTAGGAGTCTTATTCTATAGTTAAAAGCTTAGAATCCCGATCATACGAGTATAATTAAGATAGGTACTGTAGTAGGCTCGTTCTGCGTAAATCGGACTAACAATATTATGTACAAGACTAAAGGGAATACCCAAGCCACCTATGAGATATGTTCATATCCGTTCATACACTTCAGTCATCTCGTATTCTTGTGTTCACCCTACCACCACCTCTATTAGCAGTCTTATTATCATCATACTTGACATAAGGTACAGAGATCAATATAGGTACGACTTACATTGTAAACTCTATATAACGACACTGAAGGGACTGTGCATTTTATGGCCTTAAAGAGAGTTGTCGTTAAATGGAGAGAAGAAAAATCTGTTAATTTCAGATTAGCGTATGCAAGGCAAGCTAAACCGATTTCGATGCTTTAGGGAGTTTGTTGTTAAATCGAGTGACGTTACATGGAGATTACACTGTAGTTTAGAGCTCTGTCACTTTCTATCGAGACAGTAAGGTTACAATAATATTGCTATTAGAAGTGATCGTACAGGTACTATCGCGGACATGAACGGTGTACCAGTTTTCAATCAAAATCGTTTGAACGACTGACGCGACGTTACTACGTGCCCCGCCCGCACGTGCAAGCGATTGTCTTCCTAAAGGTGATACACCGCTTGTGACCGCGAGAGTACAGTTCCTTAATGTAAATGCAGTCCTGACTGGAAGAAAAGAAACATTATTTACGCGTCGGATGCGTATCTAAGAAGTCCAGTAAGTTTTTTCGTCCTAATCTAATTGTGAATTTATGAGAGTAAAGGAAGAGAGTCCACCTGTGTTCGCTGCAAGCACTTGTGCACTTTAAAATATCTCCTGCGTCGATGATGTCCTGATCCTCGTGTTACGATTGGTGGCCGTGGTTGGATCGGTCTGAAGAAGATAATACTATTACTAATTAACTATTCTACTTATTAGAGAGGCTACCAAATACAAGATTATTTTATTAGAATTTTATAGTCACACGACATTAGAATTTTGTAGTCAGTATCACGACTATAAAATTCTAAGCCTCTTAGATTCTTTTCTAAGAGGCTACCATACTGGACAAAAATTAAATCACGACTATAAAATTCTAATAAAATAATCTATCTATACTTATAATAAAACTGTAACAGGTCCAATTCTGTACATTGAAGATATTTTGAAAATTATGTTTGGAGGGCATTCTATAACCGATACTAAAGCCAAGAATGTTTTTTTTTGTCTTTCTGTCTGTCTGTCTGTATCTCGGCTGAGCATCACGCCGAAACTACTGGATGGATTGAAACGAAACTTGGCATGATTTGTGTTAATATTCCGAGGTAGGACATAGGATACTTTTTATCCCGACATTCGGCACGGTTCCCTTGGGACCTCTCCCATTACACATACACATCACATACACATACACATACACATTTTAACTTTAGTCCCCTCGGACTAAAGTTAAAATGTGTATCTGGTTATACGCTTGCTCCGATTTTAACACTTTTTCATTATAATTATAATAAACATTTGTAAGGGAACACTCATAGACAGTTGTTAACAATGTTTGGAAATCGATCAGGTTAAGCGACGTTAGGTAAGGTCATTAAATAGATGGGTGACCGTTTAACGCCATTTGAACTAAACGTCTCCGTACTTCGGAGGGCAAGTACAAAGTGGGTGCAAGTTTTTAACCGACTTTAAAAAAGGAGGTTTTGTATGCTATGCGAATGCATATTATTGAAAGTTTAGTTAACAAAAACACAGCGCGGGCGGAGCTGCGTGGGTCAGCTAGTAATAATATATTTATTTGTCAGACACAAGATCCATAAAAAAGAACCAAAAAGAACATATAAAAATACAAAATAATGTACTTACGTCCTATCTTAGACTATTTTTATATGATCTAAGCGTCCTATGTATAAATTGTAAAAATGAATATGTAGGTTTCTAGGGAGACAATGGGTACTATAAATATCTAAACTGATATTTCGAAGTAGGAGCAATACGTTGGTCTATAGCTATACTATTTTAATTACCTACAAAATCATTTACGTGATTTAGTTAATGTTAATTCTCATTTGGACAAGGAATGTACCTAACGACAATTAATGTAAGGAATGGAATGTTTATTACTCTTACTCAATTCTTAACCGACTTCAAAAAGGAGGCTTTCAATTTGACTCTATTATGTAGGTACTTACTTATAATATTTTTTTATAAGTATAATATGTTTTCGAATTACTTTGTCAAATTTTAATTATATATCGATTTGAATATTCTTTTTTTTGTACTGAAAGTACACTCCGCAATCAATACAAATATTATTTGTAACAAACAAGTCGTTTCTGAATGAACATGAATGGTACCTACAAAAAATGCCTAAAGATGATATTCTAAGCCACAATTTGATAGGTACCTACCTAAATATAATTAAGTATATAGGTATTATTCCGTGATATTTATCTACGTGCTCCCCATAGCGACAACGATGAGGAACCTGGTTGGTCCTGGCAATAACACTAAAAAGTATTAAAAAAAAGTTTATTGAAGTTGGTGTGTTACTGTGTAAGTTTAATGATTTTATGCTTTTTAACACGCTTTTATTAGCTTGACCTGTATGTATGTATGTATGTATGATGGTAATGGAATCTTGCGATGCAATTTTGACCCACTTCTACACGTCCAAAACATTTGAAATTTTGCACATGTATCAAGAACCGGTGACAATATAATGATATGGTATCATCGAGCTGATCAGATGCTGGGGCTTGAAGGTGGATGAGGGAACCCTTGGATGGCTACTAGTAAACACATCGAGTTTGGGTTCATTTGATTTGTTTTAAAGAGTTCTTTTCACTTTGACTATTAATGAGGACCTGATGGTGGAACTGGAGAAGGTGGGTAACGGAACCCTGAAACGGCTACCAGTAAACACATCGAGTGTGGGCTCATTTGATTTGTTTTAAAGAGTTCTTTTCACATTAACCATTATTCAGGACCTGATGATGGAACAGGAAGGTGGGTGACGGAACCCTGGATTGGCTACTAGTAAACACATCGAGTGTGGGCTCATTTGATTTGTTTTAAAGAGTTCTTTTCACTTTGACCATTAATGAGGACCTGATGATGGAACTGGAAGGTGGGTGATGAAACCCTGGAATGGCTACTAGTAAACACATCGAGTTTGAGTTCATTTGATTTGTTTTAAAGAGTTCTTTTCACATTAACCATTAATCAGGACCTGATGATGGAATAGGAAGGTGGGGGACGGAACCCTGGATTGGCTACTAGTAAACACATTAAGTGTGGGCTCATTTGATTTGTTTTAAAGAGTTCTATTCACTTTGACCATTGATAAGGGCCTGATGATGGAACTGGAATGTGGGTGATGGAACCCTGCAATGGCTACCTACTAGTAAACACATCGAGTTTGGACTCATTTAATTTGTATTAAAGAGTTCTATTCACTTTGCCCAATAACCATAACCTGATGATGGAACAGGAAGGTGGGTGACGGAACCCTGGAACGGCTACTAGTAAACTCGTTGAGTTTGGGCTCATTTGATTCGTATTAAAAAGTTCTATTTACTTTGCCCAATAATCAGGGTTGATGATGGAAATGAAAGGTGGTTGACGGAACCCTGGAATGATTACTAGTAAACCCATCGAGCTTGGACTCATTTGATTTGTATAAAGGAGTTATATTCACATTGCCTAATAACGTGGACCTGTTGATGGACCTGGAAGGTTGGTAACGGAACCCTTGAATACTACTTGGGAAGCTATTGACTTTTAGCGTACTTTCGACTGTTTAAAGGGTAAATACGTAGTGCTTTCTTAAACTCAATCAGATACCTACGCGTAATACCTAGTTTATTAAAAATATGTTTTGCCACAACCTGCCTAAGATTCAAGCTACGAACAAATCAATACTTGGGCTAATTTTATCCGTAGTTTAGGCGAATATTTCTAAGACTAAAAAGTATCAAATAAATTGCTAGTTTAAAAAACTAAAAATACACGCTTTTATAAGGACTACTGCACTAAAAAGCAATAAATAAATTATCGAAACAGTTCTTTCTTTCTTTCTACCCCGTGCTTGTAATTTATGGATTATACATATTTATGTGTAAAAGCGTGGGGCGCCTTTTCTGAATAACCGCTTAACATTTCTGTCAAATTTCAAGAACCCTAAGTATTTGTATTGACATGACAATCAGAACAAAGGCGCCCCACGCCTTTACACATAAATATGTATAATCCATAAATTACAAGCACGGGGTAGAAAGAAAGAAAGAACTGTTTCGATAATTTATTTATTGCTTTTTAGTGCAGTAGTCCTTATAAAAGCGTGTATTTTTAGTTTTTTAAACTAGCAATTTTTAGTGTTACTGAAGACGTTTCAATTTTTTTTAAATATTATATTTTATACTTTTCAGTGATATTTTCATACATAAAGATTGAACGAAGACGGCAAAATTATCTAGGTAGGTTATGATCACATTATCATCTACATAGTTTTTACATCATTCATGTTTCTTCAGGAACAATTATCCGGTCGTAATGAAATTTGCATGGAATCATTATAGTAGTTTACTCTCTCGAATAAAGATATAATCATCGAAATCAGTTCATATTTTTCAGAGATAATGTAATAGAGAACATAAATTTTATGGTTGTTACCAGATAAATTCCTCCACATCATTCATGGTTCTCCTGGAAGTTCTTATCCAGTTATGATAAAATTTATACAGATTCATGATAATGGTTCCTTCTTTCGAATAAAAAAAATAATCATTGAGATTAGTAAACATTTGCCAGAGTTATGATCATTTTGGTTCCTTAAAAAGCGACAAAAATGTCATCTTTTAGGCGTTTTAACATTTTTTTCTGACGCGCCGCTCTTGTTTTCTCAGGAACTACTTGTTAGTACGTTTTTTTTTATGGGACCCAATCAGTGGATCGGCCTACCAGTGCAAGAACGAATTTTTCAAATCGGTTCATAATTGCCAGAATTAAGGGCGAACATACATAAAAAAAAAATATACAGTCGAATTGGAACGTCCTCCTTTTTGAAGTCTGTTAAAAATAAAAATATTTCAATAGACACCACATTAAAATGTGTAAACTAATTTAAATATTAATGAAATTGGTACTAAATAAATATAGTAAGTACCTACGCTAACAGCAGAATCGACTGACTAGCAGCTTGAAGTAAGTAGTTTTTTTTTGTTAGTACTTACTTAAGTACAATTTGTCTCTTATTTATTATATAATACCTATATATTATTAATATTGTATGAGATAAGTTTTACCTACCTTTTTTTTTTTGACGCGGGGGAAATCTTCCAAAGATCCCCGGGAGCTGTGGGGCGCGACCGGGGTATGTGGGATTCTTACCTACCCACTAAAACCCCCGCGGCTGTCGCATCGGCACATGAGAGGGGGGACCCCAGGGCTCTCTGGTGGGATCAGCACCAGGGGCCCCTCAGTGCCTTGCCTTTGGGCGCATTGTAGCCCCCCGGGAACCTGACACGGTGCTCACGGGGACGGGGGTCGCAACCCCGCCGCCGTCCTCCTCGGAGTCGCCGCCGTACTCAATGGACGTCCTAAGGGCCCACACCCCGAACGTACAGCGACTCCGAAGAAGTTTTACCTACATACGTCAACGTGAGGACTATCGAGTCACAAAATAATAAGAGTAATTAACCTTACTGAAAACTGGGATGCCATCAAAAATAAACTTCTAGACAACTAATTTCAAACACACTAATTTTAACAATTTCTAACACAATGAATCACAAAACAAGTTTGATAATAAATGAATTAACACAATACCTGGACAACGTGCTACCGTCGGAAAGTGTGCGGTTTGATTGAGACGTGGTTGGACCCGCGAGCGACCCTTGCCCCGCCCGTGACTAATGAATAAATTGAAACGAAAGAATTTTATTACAACTCATTCACCGTTCCAATTTCAAATCAAAAAGATTACAATGAACTTTGTTTTGGTTAAATTCGAACATTGACATCTCTAGTGGTGTGGCTGAGGGACCGACCGACGCCGGTGACGGCGGCCACGACGGGGGACGCACGCATGATCCGAGACGCGATGTATACACACCACGCCGATGACATTACCTGACTACGGAGAAGGAACTTTACTATCTGTAATTATTCCATATTATTTCCATGTAAAACTGCAGAGATAAGGAACACATCTTAATAAAACAGCAATGCCTTCCTTAAACGAACAGCATGAACGGAAAGGGAGTTTTTGTGGCAAAGATTCTCGGATGGACCATGGGTGCGACAGTTATCACCATGCTACAACAGACAACTGATACTAATACTCATATGGGTATCTACTTGTTCTGTAACTACTTGCTGGGAATCGAACCCACGACCTATTGGATAACAGCCAGGGTGTCTAACAACTAGACCAACGGGTCCGTCAATCATTGAGAGAATGAATAATGTACCTATCTAAATGGAGTCAAAAAACTTTTACCTAAGTATATAATGACAAGATGATGATGATCCAAATTGATCATCATTAATATACATAAGGACCTTATGACCCTATTGTTTTGAATCCTCATTAAAAGACAGGGCATTGTCAATACAATGCCCTGTCTTTTACCCAATACCAATGTATTGGGCTAGGTTATCAAAACGTTCAGCCCTGAGCCCGGGGCTATAAACAATGGGCAACCTTCGGAGTCGCTGGACGTTCGGGGTGTGGGCCCTTTGAACGTCCATTGAGTACGGCGGCGACTCCGAGGAGGACGGCGGCGGGGTTGCGACCCCCGTCCCCGTGAGCACCGTGATGGCACCCGGGGGACTACAATAAACGTCCCCCGGCGGCGGGCTCAAAGGCAAGGCACTGAGGGGCACCTGGTGCAGATCCCAACGGAGGCCCTAGGTTCGCCCCTCTTTATGTGCCGATGCGACAGCCGCGGGGGTTTTAGTGGGTAAGAATCCCACATACCCCGGTCGAGCCCCACAGCTCCCGGGGATCTTTCGAAGATTTCCCCCGCGTCAAAAAAAAAAAAAAAAAAAAAGGTTATCAAAGCGTACTAACACAATTTTTCAACAACATCGAAGAACCATATTATTATGAAATACATTTATCATCTTTATCAGCAGCCAAAAGAAATCCACGGCTGAACAAAACCGTCCCCCTTTTAAGGGGGGTTTGCCCACCCTTGGCAGGCGTCCTGGGAATAGCAGTAGGTATATACTTACGTCAGTGGCGTGATATTGGAAAGGCCTATGTCCAGCAGTGGACGACTGTAGGCTGATGATGATGATGATGATGATATACTTACTATACACATAAACATACATAAAATAAAATCACGCCTTTTTCCCGTAGGGGTAGGCAGAGCCCAAGGGTCCCATCCCTTGCCATCCTGGGCGGTAATATCCTACTTTTCCTATTTCCCACTCTAACTTGCCAATCTTCCTTTTCACAACACCTATCCTTCCCTTTCCCTCCTTATTCGTGAGAACGCAATGGTCAATCATATAAAAATTTAATTAACCAATATGGCGGCGATGTGGTTCGCCACCCATCACGTCTCGTTTCTCACGGAGGCGAAAAGCGGCCCTTGGGCTCTGCCTATATACGTACTATAGATGGTAAATAATCCAATAGAATGACGCGGCTGCCCGTCCTCTTGATTACCCCCTCTTACGGACACCGAACGGGAGGAGATGGGACACCCCACGGAAAATATGAGTGGTAGTAATATAATAGCGGGCAACCGATGGATGCAAAGAGATCGTTCATTGTGACATTCTAAGGGAGAGGCTTTTGTTGTTCAGTAATGTACGTCTTCCAGGCGGTGGTAATGATGATGCACTATACTAGGTATATCTGTGATCGTTGTAGCCTCCGTGGCACAGTGAGAAACCTAAGTCCCACTATTGGGCACGGGCCTCCCCTCATGATGAGGGGCTTAGGCCATAGTCCACCACGCTGGCCAACTGCGGGTTGGCGGATTTCACACGTCATTCGAAAGCTAGTTAGGCTTTCTCAGACATGCAGGTTTCCTCACGATGTTTTCCTTCACCGGAAGTTAGTAACAATCGCATAAAGACGATTCGCACATGATTCAGAGGTGTGAGCCAGGGTTTGAACCTGCGGACCTTGTTTCCAAGGCAAGCGCTCGCCCACTGAGCTGTTACCGCGCTAACTAATAACGCGCCTTAATTTTGTTACAAAAATATGGCTTCCATCAATTATTCATATTTTCGCCAGTGTCAAAATTTTGAAGTAGGTAGGCCGTGTGTTCACTCCATGGCAGTAATAAGTACTACGTAGTATATATACTGGAGACAACACTCCCAAATACATGACCGAGGTCAACGCTATCCCTTTCATTGAGGTCGAATCTCCCTTTCTAAGAGGGTAACCTTGATGTTTCATGAAAAATCAGGACATCTTTTTAACTTCGTCGCTTAATACGACTTACTTGGCTTGTTTAAGCTTTAAGTTTAAACCGATTAAATATGTCTAGTTGCTTCCGTTTACCTCTCAAGATACGACGGGACGAAAAACCGACACGACCGTTGAGAGACCAGGCGCAGGACCAACATTTTACATACCCATCTGACGCATGGAGCATCTTACTTTACAGACAATCAAGTAATAAATAAATAATAAGTGAATGGTTGTGAAAATAAAAGCATATGAAGTTATGATAAAAAGAAATTGTATTACAAGATCATTTATTCAGTACGTTTAACGATTTCCGATTAATCACAAGATATTGAATAGCAATTTCCATTATATGCAAACATTATATGCATTATATTCATTGCATTATATGCATTATGCATTATATTATTATTTCCGTTATATGCATTATATGCAAACAACTAAAACACCTTGTAACCCACACATTAGACGATAGAAAAAGCATTTGCAGTAAATTTAGGTTTCCATTGGACCAACTGCAGATCATTGCAGCTTCATAAAATTTCTTTTCGAATGGGACAATGGATAGTCATAATATTCCTTCGCTCAATATCTTTAGGAAATCTACAAGAAAATAAAAAATGTATTAATATTGACCACGGGTAAATAAAACAGTATGTATATTGACAGGTGACAGGTATAGTGACAGGTTAAGAAATAGTGACATAAGGAAACATTGTGATAAGAAAGAAGATGTTGTGACAAAAATTGAGGTATGCTGAAATGGTTTGGCCATGTCGAGAGAATGAATGAGGAACGATTGACGAAAATAGTGTATAAGGCGAGTGTGAATGAAAGTGTTGGAAGGGGTAGACTTAGGCGGACGTTTCAAGACCAAATCAGGGACGTCTTGAAAAACGGCCAGGTCAAGAGTACCCTAAACCGAAGAGCACGTATGAAGGGAATAATGAAAGTGGACGAAACGAAACAAGTATGTAAGGATCGTAGCAAGTGGAAAGAAGTGGTCTCTGCCTACCCCTACGGGAAAGAGGCGTGATTATATGTATATTTATAGAATGATATAGGTACTCTCGCCGATACGACCACAGCGGCCAATCTTTCGCAAGATCAGCCATCAGCCAGTGCACAAATGCTTGCGTAGCCACAAGTGCACTCTTTCATCCTTTTACCTCTCACAATTTAGTGATACGAAAGATCAACACGACCGGGGAGAGGTCAGGCGCAGGACCGACTTTTTATATGACTATCAGACGCATGGATCATCTTACTTTACAGACAATCAAATGACCAGCCTGCATTGTCCTAGCCAGTAAGGAACAAATATACAAAGTTGTTGCTCCCCGCAGGATTCGAACCTGCGACCCCCGGTACGCAAGCAAGCGGTTTCCCACTGCGCCACGGAGGCTACTAGACGCGACAGGACTAGGAGGCGACAAGAATAAATATGATTTTAATAATATGTTTAAAACTACATACACACATGAACATACAATATTTTTTCCATATCAATCCTTTGAACTAAATACCTACATCGTATATTTTTTATCATAAAGTGGCGGTAAAAAAATTCCCGAAAACGGAAAGTCTTCAAAAAATCTTTACCATGGTTACTCTATGAAAACAATGTAAAATATTTTAAATTAGATAATTCAACTACAAATTAATAGAAAGTTAAACCCAATACTAACAAACGAACTGAAAACGTGTTATGTGCCTAACGAAAGAAGAACTGATCGAAAATATGGTGCATAATCCAAAGGGATCATCGGTAGGTACATTATTGAACAAATCGGACTTACGAGTGATATTGGGTATCATCTAAGGGGTACAACATATTTTTGCAACTAAGTACTACACATTTTATCACCATTCTTATTAGTTTAATTCACGTTATCGTGAAATTATGGTATTTAAATGTTGGATCGATTTAAATGACAGACAGTTTCATGCTGACAATAAGCGCCAGTGTTGGCACAAAATACGAACCCTTAAAATCGGTATTTAAAATTGCATTAGAGTACAATTGGCGAAAACACATTATAGCATTATTTTAATCGTACTCGCAGAAAAATGCCAAAAAAAATTTATTAGACATGATTGTCATCGTATTTTATGTTTTCGGGTGGAAAACAATCTTTTGATGTTGAAGTAGAGCATTTCTATATTATGGTATCCATTTCTCGGGTAATTTAAATTATTACATGGACCACACATTGGACCACTTAGAAAGAGAGATCCGGCCTCAATGAAAGGGATAGCGTATGCCTCAATCAACTATTTGGAGTTTGGACTCCATTTTTGACCTATAAGCTTCATGATATATACTCACATTGCATCATATTGCATTGACCAAAAAAAACGCGTGCCATTTTTCATGATTGTCAAATTTTATCGCTGTGTGGTAAATTATTTTGTTTTTAACCGACTTCAAAAGAGGAGGAGATTCTCAATTCGTCTGTATATACTTATATTTTTTTTTCTGTGTATGTTCACGCTTAACTCTGGCAATTATGAACCGATTTGAAAAAATCTTTCTTCCATCCATTCCTTAATCCCTTGATTGGGTCCCATAAAAAAATTATTGCTTACGAATAAGTAGTTCCTGAAAAAAACGAGAATGACGGGGGCGCAGAAAACCTGCAGGAATGCCTAAAAGATGACTTTATGTCGCTTTTTAAGGACAACAATGGTCATAACTCTGGCAAATATATACCAATTTCAATGATTCTTTTTTTATTCGAAAGAATCCTTGTCATGAATCTGTATGAATTTTACCACAACCGGATAAGAACTTCCTGGAGGACCATGTATGATGTGGAGGAATTTATCTGGTAAAAACCATAAAACTGATGTTCTCCATAACATTACTCTGACAAATACGAGTATGGACCGATTTCGATGATTATTTTTTTATTCGAGAGAGTAAACTACTATGATGATTCCATGAAAATTTCATTACGACCGAATAAATAGTTTCTGAAGAAACATGAATTATGTAAAACTATGTAGACTATAATGTGATATCATAATGATGTCATAACCTACCTAGATCATTTTACCGTCTTCTATGGTTCAATTTTTATGTACGAAAATATCACTAAAAAGTATAAAATAAAATACTTATTTATAAAAAATTGAACCGACTTCAAACACTAAAAATTATATTATAAAATAATTTAAATACACAGCAGGTACGCTAACACCAACTTCAATAATATTTAGATTATTTTATAATTTTTTGTGTTATTGAAGTCGGTTCAATTTTTTTTTTAAATATTTTATTTCCTCACTACACACTCGGCTGAATTACGCCCCCGCCTACGCGTAGGCGTAGACTTGCGAGGAAATAAAATATTTAAAAAAAATTGAACCGACTTCAATAACACTAAAGATTATAAAATAATCTAAATATTATACGGCTCGGGCTGCAATGCAAACCCATAACCTCGTGTGTAATGAGCAACTTAGCTCACTTATATTCTAACTACACACATCAAAAGTGTCTAGGGATCAAGCATTTTTAAGCGGATTTCTTGAGATTGAGATGTGGCTTTGTAATAAATTTATGATTTTATAAATTTATATGGATCCTTTTTGGTGCATTTCATAATTTGAATCAGGAACTGTGAATCAAATTCGAGTAAAAGATGAAAATCAGCTGTCAATATTTTCCCTATAAAAACATACAACGCATTGAAGACATTATTAGTGCTACTGTTTCCCTACTACTGATTAAAACCAACGTTATTATGGAGCGGCGACGTCATTTAAGCAGGGAAGAAATGCTCAGAGCCGTGGGAATGATAGAAGCTGGTTCCCGGCAACGTACTGTGGCTTTAGCTCTGAATACAAGTCAGAGTGTTATCAGTCGACTTTGGACACGTTACCGAAGCACTGGTACCGTGGCTGAGCGCCATGGAGGACGGTATCGCTGCACCACACGGAGACAAGACCGATATATTCAAATCTTAACTCGAAGAGCTCCAACAATAACTGCCATGATGTTAGCCGTGAGGCTTCATCACTCTTCAGGGAACTTAATTAGCGACCAAACAGTCAGAAACCGCTTGCATGAAGTGAACCTTCATTCCCGAAGACCGCTACGGGTACCACCTATAGCAATGCACAATCGTAGGATTCGATATCAATGGGCTCTTGAACACAGAAATTGGGCAGAAGAACAATGGCGTTTCGTGTGCTTTTCTGATGAGTCTCGTTTTGGTATGAGACCGGATACAAGACGTATACGACACTGGAGAACCCCTGGACGCCAACAGCGATTAAAATCCTGCCAGGAAGTCCATCCTTATAGTGGTGGAACCATCATGGTATGGGCGGGTATTTGGATCGGCGGAAGAACTGAGTTGATTTGGATCAGAGGCAACCTCAACGCTCAAATTTATGCTGAGACGATTGTATCAGACGTCATCGTTCCTCTACAAGTGCAAATCGGTCCCTTATTTCAGTTAATGCATGATAATGCACGACCGCACACCGCAAGAGTTGTAAGACAGACTCTCGCCGCAGCTAACATCAATGTCCTGCCCTGGCCTGCTCAGTCGCCAGACTTGAACCCGATTGAGCATGCATGGGATATGCTACAGAGAAGAGCTCTGCCGAATATGGAGGGTATCCAGTCGCAAGAAGACCTTTTTTTGTTGTTGCAACGAACATGGGCGGCCATTCCACAGCGTGATTTGGATGAACTCATTTTGAGTATGCCAAACCGATGTTCTTGTGTTGTTAGTGTTCGCGGTAGAAACACGGATTATTAATTGTTTAAGTTACCCAATAAAATTTTAAAGTAAACTGTTATTTCAGTCTTTTTTTCGAACTTTTGTGTTAGTGGTTCAAATGTCAAAAATCCCTTTATTAGGAAAATGGCAAATTTCTTTATTAATGCAAAGGTGACTTGGTTTATCGTTACTGTGACAAACGAAAACACTTTATTTGATGAATCCTTAAAGAAAATTTTAATTAATATCAATCAGGAGAAAAGTTATTGCAAAAATATATGTTGATCCCTAGACACTTTTGATGTGTGTAGTTGTCACTGCCGAAATCATCAATATTATAATTGATGGAAGCATCGATATACTTATGGATGGAAGCCATAATTTTGTCAAAGAAGAATAATAAAAAGTCAAATTGAAGTTTAATTTTGAAGTTTAACGTCAATCGAATCGTCTACACGTCTACACCGTCTCGTAATATTTCTCAACTTTAATAACTACATAGTCTGAATATGAACAATTCTTAGTACTACACACATGATGGAGCATCTATTCCAGTGCTTATACTTCTCAAATCTGTTGAAGCAAGTTACACCTATATTCGGGATATGTAAAAGAACTGCAGTGAATTTATCATACAAAATCATCGGCGAAGGTTTATCAGAGCCAGGCGAACCGCCGGTCTTAATTCTTCACTCTTTATTAGGGTCAAAAAAGCGGTGGGAAGGTCTAGGGAAAACTATATTAAACATGACCAAAAGATCAGTTATCACCATAGACTTGAGGAATCACGGCGACAGTCCACACGTTAATTCTCATAAATACGAGGATCTGTCATCTGATGTACTGCAGCTATATGAAAGAATGGGCATCGAGCGAGCTAGCATTGTCGCACACGGCATGGGCGGCAGGACAGCAATGTACATGTCTCTTAAAGTCGTAAGATCCTTTAGGTATCCGTATTTAAGAGAAGTATTTTTATGTAAACATTTTCTTATGTAATGTTACGATCATCATTATCCCCAGCCAGAAGATGTCCACTGCTGAATAACCCCCCACCTCCCACCCCCTAGCATAATCACCCTCTTGGCAAGCTTCTTAGGGATTGCAGTACGCGTGGTAGTCCGAAGGAAACGCGTATTGTCTTGTCCCGTTTAGTAACCGTAGTACCCCAGTAGTAGGTCCTACCACAGTTATGAACGTGGTATCCTGGGTCATACCATCAGTCATACCACGGTTACTGCTGACTCTGTCTCTGTACACTTGGATCTACTGCTGGGATCCATTGAGCGACTACAACTAATACCATAATAAGTAATAATGAAAGAAAGATGCGCTTTTGTGTAGGATGAAAGTAAGTTTCGCTTGGTTTAAACATTATTCTTAACTTATTATTATTTCAGCCGGACAAAGTTGCAGGTATATTGATAGTAGACGTATCTCCGGTATCGACTCCGGCTCAGTTCCGTGATCACTTCCCGGAAATAATGAAGAAGATGAAAGCTGTAGAATTTAAGGGCGCACTAAACGTGACTAAAGCTATCAAAGTAGCTAAAAGGCAGCTCAAAACGCTAATAACAGATGATGTCTTAATGAGCACAGTTCTATCCAACGTACGGGTGAAGGAAGGCGGCACTATAGGCTGGGCGTGCAATCTCGATATATTGCTGAAACACTTCAAACACATCACTCGTTTTCCTAACAACTTGAAGAACAAAAAGTATTTTGGACCGACCTATTTTATTGGTGGTCAGCTGTCTGAATTCCTTCCGTAAGTCCTGATATTAAAAATATTTTTCAGATGTGGTTTCTACAAATCAATTAGGTAGGCAATATAACTTTAAAGTTTCCTTTCAAATGACTATTAATTAAGTAAAGCTTGCGTAGGGGTGTGCAGAATCAGTCAAACTGCGCAATCATAAGTTTATAGGTCAAGACTTAGTGCTCAACGGTTAAGTACTTACTTACTTCCGTTCAAAAAAAAAACAAAATAAAAAACAACAAAAAACCTTATAAAAGTCCGCAGCTATAGGTAACTATTGTGCTACTTTCAGTAATCTCTTACCCCCTACGTATTGGTCAGATCGTCGAATTTTTAGGCTTCGTATGATAAATAAATAGAAGTTTAAAAAAAAATATTAAAATCAATTAAAATACACTATTATTTCAATAAATTCTTCTCTGAGATTGAACTAACTAGTTACAGATTTTCAGTGTATTCATTAGGCGTTTTGTAATATTGAAATTTGTTTACAGGCCGGATGATCTTAATAACATTAGAGCGATGTTCCCGAAAGCAGTTATCAGCTACATACCAAAAACAGGGCATTACGTGCATATGGACGATCCCAAAACGTTTATGGAAATCACAATCGCTTTTTTGAGAACAAATCAGTAAACATAATGCTATACAGCCTTTTTTTGTTTTTATCTATCTTCTATCTATATCTATACTATAATAAAACTCAAAGAACACTTTTTCTGTACATTGAATATTTTTCCAAAATTTCTATGTGGGGGGTACTTACTATACTATCGACATAAGGCCAAAACAATTTTTTTTGGAATTATTGTCTGTCTGTCTGTCTGTCTGTCTGTCTGTCTGTCTGTCTGTCGTTCTGTTTGTCCAGGCATCATTCGAAAACCCGTGGATGGATTTTGATAGGACTTTCACTGATGTGTTGTGTAGAAGTCAAGGTGTAAGTTGGTATATAAAACATCACGCTATGTTTCATAGGGGCTAAGCAGTGAAACATTACTTGCACATATTACCACGTAATTTCCTTTGTATGTGAATAGGGTAATTATAGACTGATCAGTTAATCATTAAGATATGTATTATTACGCTATATACAATAGGGACTGAGCAGACATTTAGTTTGCATAAGATTTGGCATTGGCGAAGGGTCAATTTTTGTAAGGGGTAAGCCGGTCCGGTACACCCAGGACATTTTCATTAGATTTCTGTATTGTTCTAAGTACTTTGCTGATAGCAATATGACATTATATCTTTAAAAAGTTAAAATCTGTAAATCCCGAGCGGATCCAAACTAGATTATGTATGTATTACAGTCGCAACAATAAAAGATGCGGAAAACTTAAAACTTTCATTATCGAATATCATTAGACAGTAATTTACGATGTAAGCGTGATTTACATTATGAACAGCGCCATCTATCGGTGAAATTGAACATACAATAACTATAGAACTTTAATCTATATATTATATCAAAGAAAGTCGTGTTAGTTACACTATTTATAACTCAAGAACGGCCTAACCGATTCGGCTGAAAATTGGTGGGGAGGTAGCTTAGAACCAGTAAACGGACATAGGATACTTTTTATCCCGGTAGGTTAAGGTTAAGCAAAGTTAGGTAAGGTCATTAAATAGATAGGTGAACCGATTTGTATGAAAGTGTGCATATCGGGTAGGTCTGAGAATAGGTCATACAGTATATTTCATACCGCTAGGTTAAGGTTAAGCTACATAAGGCAAGGTCATTAAATAGATGGGTGAACCGATATGTATGAAATTATGTGTGCATATCGGGGAGGTCTGAGAATAGGTCATAAAGTATATTTAATGCCGCTGATACCATGATTGACGAGGATATATAGAACCAGAGGAGGGTGCACGAGAGGAGAAAGAGGGAGAGGGGATTCGAGAAGGGGGCGATGGGGTGAGGGATCGGGGGAGTTAGGTGGAGTAAGGGGGGAGTGAGAATGAGCAAGTTCGTAGAAGAGAGAGGGGGAGAGGGTTCAGAGAGGGGATAACAGGGTAGGAAGAGGGGGAGTGTGACGGAAACCGAAGCGGGAGGGGGAAAGTGAGAGGAGAGAAAGGGCATATAATTAGATTTTTTTTATAAGAGAGAGAGATATGGAGAGAGATAAATCTAGGGAGGAGGGAGAAAAGGGGAGCAAAATGTAATAAAAGCGCGGGCGAAGCTGCACAGGTCAGCTAGTTGTAATTAAGTAGGTAAACATTTCATCATCGCTGGAAAAAAAGCATCCAAAGGGCGTCGATTCCACCCAAAATAAATATTTGTAAGCATGGACACGTCTGCTCCTCTTGTATCCGGGTGTTTTTTGCGGGTGCAGGACCGACTTTTTACATGCCCACCCGACGCATAAATCATCTTACTTGCCAAACAATCTAATGATCAGCCTGCATTGTCCTAGCCAGTAAAGAACAAGTACGCAAAATTGTTGCTCCCTGCTGAATTCGAACCCGCAACCTCCGGTTTGCATAGCAAGTGGTTACCCGCTGCGCCCAGGAGGCGACTAATGATATCACGTAGGTACACATTGTGCTGCTGCAATGCTCCTACAAGTATAAATAAGTATTACCATTGTGGCGAGTCGACATAACCAGATGGCGCCACATGTGGTATAACGCGATGAGAAGCAAGTAGTACCTCATACAACGCGATAGATGGCGCCACGTCCGAATCTTGAATCTCGCAAGCGAAGTTTCTCCTACTCGGTGAATTTATACAACATCCCGACAAACAACTGTTGGGGCTTCGGCCCTGACCGAGCATCACACCTCGCTCGGTCGGAGGATCCTCCCTTTAGCACAGCCGCCGTTGCATCGCTAAACCATGGATAAATTAGTTCATTCATCCATGCTTATAATATGTATCAATTGTGTTTAGGAGCAGCAATTTGTCTTACTGTCCAAAGCGTCATGCGTAATCGCTAGAGCAGGCGCTGCTTGCAAGACGTAATTTGAATCGTCTGGGAGTTGCCCATCTTACACCAGGGGCGTAGCTACCATCGTATCAGCCGGGGCCCCCGGGCTACAAAGACCCTTCATTTGGGCCCCCAACAATTTTTTTTTATACAGGGGCCGTCTAAGGCCAGCTACGACACTGTCGAACACCAGATGATTATACACAACTCCAAACTGGTCAGCGATCGAGGCGTACCGTTGGGGACTCTTCGACCCGTCAGCAACAGCGTAAGGGCTACAGTATGCACAATAGATCCAACTGGGTACAGCCAACAACAATAGAATAGAATGCAATAGACATATCTGGTACAGGATTTTTTCTTTTTTTGTTAATAAGACAGTGCCGAAGTCACTATTCCCAGTAGTTCTACATTTAGTTCTACATGTATGACTACTAAGAAAAAAAATCCTGTTATGCATTATTATTATTATGCGTTATGAAATATTTTTTTTTTTCATTCCTAGTAGTTCTACACGATGACGTACTGCAAAAAATATTACATAAACTTTATTAGTGTGTGTGCTAGTAAACTTATAATAGTAGTTTATGCACCAAGGGGATAAAGTAGTGTCTTAAGTCGCGGGCGTTTAATTGAATCGCGAGCATAACGAAGGATTCTAGCAACTCCCGAGCGCAGCGAGGGAGTTAATACTAGAATCCTGAGTACAGCGAGGGATTTAAGCTCGCCCAAGACAAAGGCACCTTTATCCCCGAGGTGAATACACTACTTTTCACACCTACTGCGAGGTAATAAAATACAAATATTGCTAGAATTAAATGAAATAACAATATTTTGGGACAATCCACACATGGTAATCTGATCCCAAACTAGGCATAGCCTGTACTATGGAAACCAGATAACTAATATTAATTAATAGTTAAATAACACCCAGATACTTGGTGGGAATCGAACCCACGACCTATTGGGTAGCGGCCAGGGTGTCAAACCACTAGACCAACGAGACCGTCAATAATATCAACATAGTGATTTGCCGCGTTATCATCTAAGTATTTCATTTTCTTTTCTAGAACACTGGGTTGTGCTCGTCGCGCTCGGTTCGATTTTCAAATGTTTTGTTTTTCGTGCAGTTCTCTGCTTAGAGTAGTAATAATACATATATATCTGTGGTAAAAGTGTTGAGGAATTTTCGTTTGACGTTAGAAATTCAAACACATTATTACCCAAGGGAGTTTAGTACATTATTACCCGGCTAGACTATAGGGATTTATTGAGGCACTTTATGTCATCTTTATATGACATGTAATGTGACATTATCGAGCAGGTGGTGTGAAAAGGATATTTTTTTCTTCAAAAATTTGATATTTGAAGTGTTTGCTTTTTTTCCTCTAATTCATTCTTATCAGATACTAGCTGACCCACGCAGCTCCGCCTGCGCTATTTTTACGTTAACTAAACTTCGAATAACAGACATTCGCATCGAATACATAACCTCATTTTTTATAGTCGGTTAAAAACTGGGACCCACTTTTTACTTGCTCTCCGAAGCACGGACCCGTTTAGTTCAAATGGCATCACCCATCTATTTAATGACCTTACCTAACGTTGCTTAACCCGATCGATTACAAAACCTTGATAACAACTCTCTATGAGTGTTCCCATACTAATATTTATTATATTTTATAGAAAAATTGATAAAATCGGACCAAGCGTATAACCAAGTACCCGTTTTGACTTTAATCCCCTCTCCCAAAAGAACCGTGCTAGATTACGGGATAAAAAGTATCATATGTCCTACCTCGTAGTAAGATCTCAAATCATGCCAAGTTTCATTTGAATCCATTCAGTAGTTTCGGCGTGATGCTCAGCCGTGATACAGACAGACAGACAGACAGACAGACAAAAATTAAAAAAATTACATTTTCGGCCTCAGTACCGGTTATAGAATGCCCTCCAAATACAATTTTCAAAATATCTTCAATGTACAGAATTGGACCTGTTACAGTTTTATTATAAGTATAGATAAGAAAAATATTATACCAGAAGTACTAGGACAACAGAGGGCACAAAGAGGTTTCATCTCTCTTGTGATATCAAGTTACCCTTACCATTTCTTACCTTAGGTTCGTAAATACATACCGGGGTACTGGCATCACCTCCTCGAGTGCCCGGTCCATTGTAATTCCAGAGAATACGTCCAGAGGAAGGACAATGGGCTAATATTTAATGCATTCTTACTAGTTCTATATGAGTGTAGAACTAACAGGATTTTTTTTTCTTAGTAGTCATACATGTAGAACTAAATGTAGAACTACTGGGAATAGGCCAAGTCATTGGCCGTGGTGCACTTTTATCCTGGGCTGCATAAGCACGATCAGTTTAAATTGATTAAAAAATGTCGTTCCAGCCAAGATATTACAGGATAATAATTTTATTCAAACATTTTTTTTACCCAACATAACTCATCATCATCATCATCACCAGCCGGAAGACGTCCACTGCTGAACAAAGGCCTCCCCCTTAGACCGCCACAATGAACGACAATTTGCTATTTGCATCCACCGGTTCGCCGTTTGGCGTGGGATGCCGGCTAAGAATTTGCATCCCCCCTCTCTTCCCGTGGGTTTCGTAAGAGGCGAATGAGGGAAAGCCAGAAGACGGGCAGCAGCGTCTTCTGTATAACATATCCATCTCTTCAAAACTGCGATCCCCAAGACGCCTGCCAAGCGTGGGGATTATGGCAAACCCCCCCCCCCCCCCACAATGATTGACAATAATTATTTACGGCCCCAAGTCCCCGGCAGCTCCTCTATTCCCCGCCTTGGTAGCGGGCGGGGTAACGGTCGAGCAGGGGGTGCGAAGAATCTCCGGCAGATGCCCCGCTACCACCCCCACCGAACTTTGGCCCTGGCTACACATAATGTCCGGACACTTAGGACTGACGAGAAGATTATCGAGCAGGAGGAAGAATTGAGCAAGTTACGTTGGGATATCTTGGGATTATCTGAAATCCGACGAGAGGGACAGGATACGATAACCCTTGATTCCGGAAACTTGCTCTTCTTCCGGGAAGGAGATCGAAAATCTCAGAGTGGTGTTGGGTTTCTCGTCCGTAAGTCTCTCATTAACAACGTTGTAAAGGTCGATAGTGTGTCGAGCAGGGTAGCGTACCTTATACTCAGAATAACCAGTCGGTATTCGTTGAAGGTTATACAGGTTTACGCGCCGACCTCGGCACACCCTGACGATGAAGTAGAGGCTATGTATGAGGAGATAGCAGAAGCCATACATACCTCCAAAACACACTTCACCGTTGTTATGGGGGACTTCAACGCGAAGGTGGGCACACGGAATGGCGATGAGTTGAGAGTGGGGTCATATGGGTACGGGCAGCGGAACCAAAGGGGCCAGCGGCTGGTCGACTTCATGGAGAAGGAGGGACTCTTTGCGATGAACTCCTTCTTCAAGAAGCGACCATCCAGGAAGTGGACGTGGATAAGCCCCGATGGTTCAACCAAAAATGAGATTGACTTCATCATGACGACCAAGAAGCATATATTCGATGATGTCTCCGTGATCGGCAGGGTGAAAACCGGTAGCGATCACCGCATTGTTAGAGGCACATTGAATATCAACGTCAAGCTTGAAAGGTCCCGTCTGATGAAGTCCACGCTCCGTCCGGGAACCGCCCAAATCCGAAACCCCGAAGACTTTCAACTCGAACTGCATAATTGCTTCCAGTGCCTCGCCGAATGCGAAACTGCGGACGAGATAAACAATGGGTTGGTGCAAACTGTCCACGCAGTGGGGTCCAAGTTCTTTAAGACCCCACGCCGTACAAAGCCTCAAAAGCTGTCCAATACAACCATTAAGCTAATGGAAAACCGGACTGAGATGAGACTGCAATCTTCAGCTGATATGTCGGGTTATGCCAAACTCAATAGACGAATCTCTTAATCCGTGCGACACGACTTGCGTTCCTATAATACAGCATGTATTAAGGACGCAATTGAGCGGAACCAAGGCTCTAAAGTGTTCGCAAAGAATTCGTCTATTGGGCGTAGCCAAATGACAAAGCTGAAGATCGATGACGGCAGTGTCATCTCATCAAAACCGGAGATATTGAGAGAGCTTGAGAGATTTTACGGACAGTTATACACCTCAACACGGGATCCCATTGCCAGAACAGCTCAGGACACCAGAGCCAAACTAACCCGACATTACACTGAAGACATCCCAGACATCAGCCTGTACGAGATTAGAATGGCTCTCAAACAGCTTAAGAACAACAAGGCGCCGGGTGAAGACGGAATCACAACAGAACTTCTGAGAGCGGGTGGAAAACCGGTACTTTTAGTCCTCCAGAAGTTATTTAATTCCGTCTTACTCGAGGGTACTACGCCAGAAACATGGCACAGGAGTGTGGTGGTTCTTTTCTTCAAAAAAGGTGATAACACTTTATTGAAGAATTATAGACCCATCTCACTCCTGAGCCATGTATACAAGCTGTTTTCGAGAGTCATTACGATCCGTCTCGAACGCAGGTTTGATGACTTCCAGCCTCCCGAACAAGCCGGGTTCCGAAAAGGCTTTAGCACCGTAGACCACATACATACGCTCCGCCAGATTATACAGAAGACCGAGGAGTATAATCGGCCATTATGTCTAGCGTTTGTGGACTACGAAAAAGCCTTCGATTCAATCGAGACCTGGGCGGTATTGCAGTCCCTCCAGCGGTGCCACATTGACTATAGGTACATCGAAGTGTTGAAGTGTTTGTACAGCAACGCCACCATGTCGATCCGACTAAAGGACGAGAGCACGAAACCAATCCCATTGCAGCGAGGTGTGAGACAGGGAGACGTTATTTCTCCGAAACTGTTCTCAAATGCATTGGAGGACGTTTTCAAGCTCTTGGACTGGTACGGATTCGGCATCAACATCAATGGCGAATACATCACTCACCTTCGTTTTGCCGATGATATAGTCATTATGGCAGAGTCGCTGGAGGACCTCAATAAGATGCTCAGCGACCTCAGTAGCGTTTCCCAACAGGTGGGTCTTAAAATGAACATGGACAAGACGAAGATCATGTCTAATGTCCATGTTGCACCCGTACCGGTAGTTGTTGGGAACGATACACTCGAAGTTGTTGACCACTACGTATACCTAGGACAAACTATCCAGTTAGGTCGGTCCAACTTCGACAAAGAGGTCGCCCGAAGAATCCAACTCGGATGGGCAGCGTTCGGGAAACTACGCGATATCTTCTCGTCCGAAATACCGCAGTGCCTGAAGACGAAGGTTTTTAACCAGTGTGTGTTGCCAGTGATGACATATGGTACTGAGACGTGGTCTCTAACGGCTGGCCTTTTAGAGAAGTTCAGAGTCACACAACGAGCCATGGAGAGAGCTATGCTCGGAGTTTCTTTGCGCGACAGAATCCGAAATGTGGAGATTCGCCGAAGAACCCAGGTCACCGACATAGTTCTCAGAATCTGCAAGTTGAAGTGGCAATGGGCAGGCCACATCGCTCGAAGAACCGATAACCGTTGGGGAAGAAAGGTTCTCGAGTGGCGACCACGAACCGGAAGACGCAGCGTAGGCAGGCCTCCCACTAGCTAGGTGGACAGACGACATTGTGCGCGTCGCAGGTAACCGGTGGATGCAAATAGCCAATTGTCGTTCATTGTGGCGTTCTAAGGGGGAGGCCTATGTTCAGCAGTGGACGTCTTCCGGCTGATGATGATGATCCACCGGTTGCCTGCGACGCGAACAATGTCGTCGGTCCAACATATCTAATTAAGCTTTATTGCAATCCCATCTGACGGAAAGCGGCGAAACAATCTGTATCGGTAAAGTACACTATATTACAATCGGACAAGATAACAGGATTACAGTCCCAGGCAAACTATTCTAGTCCTTAGCTGTAGGGGGGGGGGGGGGGGGGGGAGGGGTAGCTTTGTGGAGTATAAGTAAGAAAAATATTCCAGAATGGTAAGTAAGTAAAGTCGTTTATTCGAACTACAGTTGATGTAGCCATTTGCACATTACGTTCAGGGTGTGGGCCCTTTGAGCGTCCATTGAGTACGGCGGCGACTCCGAGGAGGACGGCGGCGGGGTTGCGACCCCCGTCCCCGTGAGCACCGTGACAGGTTCCCGGGGGGCTACAATGCGCCCCCCGGCGGCGGGCTCAAAGGCAAGGCACTGAGGGGCCCCTGGTGCAGATCCCACCGGAGAGCCCTGGGGTCCCCCCTCTCATGTGCCGATGCGACAGCCGCGGGGGTTTTAGTGGGTAAGAATCCCACATACCCCGGTCGAGCCCCACAGCTCCCGGGGATCTTTGGAAGATTTCCCCCGCGTCAAAAAAAAAAAAAAAAAAAATAAAAAAATAAAAAAAAAAAAAAAAGCCATTTGCACAACATCCCGAGAATCTGGTAGAATGGAAGCGTCAGTAGCACATTGGCCCTGTTTTCAGTGTTGCGAAAACCCAGTAGGTATATAGTACGTAACAGATCAGATTCACAGGAATACCCTCTTATCATCGAAGGACAAGTCACTAGATGATATGAGTATAAATATCTAGGTACCATGCTACTTACTTTATCATAGAATATACAGTACCGAATTGCAATATAACAGTCTGGTTAAAGTGGCGAGAAGTTACCTGTGACGTTAATTTTGTCTACCAGATATTTTGAATGGTTCATAATTATATTGATCAACTAGTCAGAATCATATCGTATGCAACACATTATTAAAGCACAGGGCTGGGCTGCCGGGTTAAAATTGCATCCCCCCATCTCCTCTCGTTGGGTGTCGTAACAGGTGACTAAGCGAGAACAGGAAGACGGGCAGCGTCTTTCTTTTGGATATATCTTCCACCTATACTGCAATCACCAAGCCGCCTGCCAAGCATGGGGATTATGGCAACCCCTCCCTTCTAAGAGGGAAGCCGTCATTTCATTAGCAGCCGATAGACGTCCACTGCTGAACAAATTCAGCAGTGGACGTCTATCGGCTGCTAATGAAATGACGCAGGCAGACTTGTATTGTATGCGGTCGTAAAACCCGCGCGCCGTATACTTGACAATGCGACGACGCGGCAGCAAAAAAGTCGCGCACAAAGACTACACATCATAGTAACTAAAATCATTCTGGTCAAATTGTGTGCGAACTGTTACCACACATAGAGACCAAACACCCACAGTGTAACTATGTTCCGTAACAGTTACGAAACTGCAAACCGTGTTACTGCTTTTATGATTCTGTGACCGAAAAGTGCTATATGGGCTTGGTAATACAAAGTTGTATTTGCGGCCACGCCAAGTCAACAATGTAGGCGTTATGTTATGTAGTTATTGAACCGCATACGAATTTGTATTCCTTTACAAATTCATTTGAAGCGGAGTATATAGCGATGTCTCCTGTGGTTTTCTTTCTGAGTGTCGTCAGTAGGTGGCGTCATGCTTGCTCAGGCTCCTCAGGCTATTGGCTCAGGTTTCCACCACAGATTACTAAGAGATAGCTAAGACTTCGATCAGTTTGGATGAAAATGTATTTCAGCGGTTGGGTCGCCGAGTAGGTAGAACTCGTTTATTCCAAGAGATTCCAAGTGTTACCAAGTAGTCCGTAACCTGTATACCTACGTCTAGGCTAGAAGGAAACCTAGCCGAGCGGAAGAATTCAGTACATTGACCTGTTTATACCTGTCTCTGTCGCTCTTGCGTAAATCACATTGAGATACCTACTCGCGCACACAGTTGCGTACATATACAATCACCTCTGACCGCCGCCGTCTGTGCGAGCGTGACGCAATATATTTACACAAGAGCGACAGAGACAGGTATAAACAGGTCAATTTACTGAATTCATCCGTTCGGCTAGGTTTCCTTCTAGCCTAGAAGTTCTAGGGCTAGAATAGGTAGGGACTTGGATTGTGGATTGGAGGAAGAAATTTTCAAACTGTTTTGGCCTCAAGTTTTGTCAGCCCTGTTTGCTCCACAGACTATGGTTGACTGTCAAGTTGACTGACACATGGTTGACACTTGCATTGCGTAACGAACGAAAGAAAATGTCATTCTTTTATTTTCGATCAATAACATAACCTTCAAAATTTGAAATAATTAAAATAAATAAATCCTATTCAATCAGAAAATGATAAACAAACTAATAATACCAAAAAACATACTAAATACCCTTGGTGTTAATCCCAAACTACTTCCAGCAGCTGCACATTCATTGCAAAGGCATTTAGCATCGACCTCGGATAATGCAGAAACAGTTGACTTGGCTTATGCTTCTTACGAGAGTACCGCGGACACGGACAGCTCCGCACCTCCACCTCTAGTCATTCTACATGGTTTGTTAGGTTCAAAAAATAACTGGAACAGTATGAGCAAAGCTATACATAGGACGACAGGCAGGAAGGTGATAAGCGTCGATGCGCGTAACCACGGCGATAGCAGGCACTCTTCCCAGCACTCGTACATACACATGGCACACGATGTGATGAAACTACTGAAGAAGTTGGAACTGTCCAAGGTGTCGCTTCTGGGGCATAGTATGGGCGGTCGCACCGCTATGGTGCTGTCACTGCTCTGTGTAAGTTGTACGTAGTTTGTTAGTTGACATTTTGTTAAGAGACATACCCAAACTATTTGCATTAGAATGGTATTCAATAAATTAAGGACCTACCTTTTCAATTATATGAACAAGCGGTAAGTATCAGAGGCACACTGCAGCCATACACTCTAATAACCATGCTACCCCATCAAGCTAAATAAAATAAAGCAAAACAGCTATTTTCTGAATATCACTTAAAACTCAATACATTTTAATTGTAGATTAAAATTATTATATTGATATTTTTTTTAATTTAATGTTCCAGTCGGACTTGGTGTCAAGCCTCATAGTGGTTGACATATCACCAGTGAAGACTAGTCCACAGATATTTTCAATGGCCAATTTATTTGATGCAATGGCTTCGGTTGCCATTAGACCTGGCATTGCAATGTCTAAAGCAAGGAAACTAGCTGATGAACAATTAAAAAGCATCACCCCAGATATTAACTTAAGAAATTTTTTAATAACTAATTTGGTACAAACAAATACTGGTGCATATACCTGGAGAGTGAATATACCAGCTCTGAAAGATAATTTCCAGTCCCACATATCCTGCTTCCCGTCAAGTCTAAGGGGTCTTCAGTATTGTGGGCCAACATTATTTGTTGGAGGATCATTGTCTGATTATATTGGGTATGTAAATACCTAGAATATTTTCAATACCTTACAGGATTTATTAAATTCAATATGACTATGGACCTATAGACACGTTATTACAAGCCACTACTTACTACTATTTCCTAGAAAGAAGAGACATCATACCTAGATTATTTAAAAAAGAAATGAAACAAACCTTAGTTCTAGCATGCTTGTGGTACAAAAACCAAGTAGTCTAATACAGCTATCAGAACAAAAAACAAAAATGTAACATACAACTTTTAGAAACAACAGCGACAATATTATTAATACCTATTTTAAAGCTTTATGATGATTATATGATTATGTACTTACTGCAAAATAAAATATAATCATTTAATGTTGTAGTGTAAAAAGAAATATGATGTCTATGCAAATTATTAACTAGTTATTGTTTCTTACAGTAAGAATGATCTACGAGAAATCCAAGAGTATTTCCCTCTGGCAGAGCTGACATTCATTGAGGGTGCTGGACATTGGGTACATAGCCAAAAACCAGAAAAGTTTCTAGAAACAATATGTAAATTTTTAAAAGAGAAATAGACAGATCTGACTGTTGTGATTCCCATTTATTGGATTGTGATTGTAAATTAGTGAAATTGTTGTATTATTATTGTTATATTATATGGATAGTTACTTTTGATTTGTCCATATTTTCGAGATTATTAAAAATGTAATAAAACTAGTATTTTTGATTACTATTTATATTAGACAAGCAAGACATTCATCCTCAGAGAACAAATTTTTCGTGGCTCTTTTGCGGGGTGCGGGAGGCGAAGTAAACACACACAGATACAATTTCACGCAGACCCACACTATAATAAACTCGCAACACATTCAAAAAGATACGCACACAAATAAAGAATGACCTGAACATATTATGAACAAAATTTGGCAGAGGGGTTAGCGCATCATGATCTCTCCAGTGGTATCTCCTCTTTGCATTCATCTGGATACGCCTATATACAGCTGCAATTCACCGCCGTTCGTCACCCAAGACGTTATTTATTAGTCTCTCGGGCCCGGAAATTTTTACCGGCTAAGTATCATAGTATTTACACTGGAACAGCAATGTTTACATACTTGCTAACAGTAGAATATTTGACGCTGCGGTGGTAAAGTGGTACCCGAACGGTTCTTCGCATGAAGGAGCTACTGCGTTTTTGAGGAGAAAGCCTTCAAAACGTGCCCAGACTCCACAGGGGCGGAGGTCAGGTTATGGACGACGCCGGACCTATTGCGTCGTCGACCGCGTTGAGGTCGAGTAGTAAGGGACCTACTACTCCGTAAAAGTACTTACAACCATTAATTAGAATGCTTAGTTATGCAAAATGTCCTCCGACCACAGCGGCCAATATTTGACAAGATTAGCCATCTACGCGGGAGATATTACAGTGCACTCTCTCTGGAAGAGTCTCTTCCTTTACCCCTAGCAATCCGATAAGACGGAAGACCGACACGAATGAGGAGAGGTCAGGCGCAGGACCGACGTTTTACATACTCATCCGACGCATGTCTCGTTTTTCTTTACAGACAATCAGGTAATCGGTCTGCATTGTCATAGCCATTACGGAACAACTACACAAAGTTGTTGCTCCCCGCGGGATTCGAACTCGCGACCTCCGGTGTGCAAAGCAAGCGGTTTCCCACTGCGCCACCGAGGTTACAAGAAGGTTAACAAAACAGAGTACGTAGATAAGGATCTATGGCAACTGACATGGGTACTTACTTACCTACCTACAGTAGGAATAGGTCATCATTAGCAGCCGAAAGACGTCCACCGCTGAACAAAGGCCTCCCCCTTAGAAGGGAGGGGTTGCCATGAGGCTACCTTCGCGCTTCCCTAAGCGTGGGGTTTATTCCCCACGCTTGGCAGGCGGCTTGGGGATCGCAGTAGGTGAAAGATAAATCCAAAAGAAAGACGCTGCTGTCCGTCTACGTGTTCTCGCTTAGTCACCTCTTACGACACCCAACGAGAGGAGATGGGGTGATGCAATTCTCCGTATTTTTTTTTCTGTCTTATTTGATCTTTTGAACGGCAAGACACACTGTCGCTCTGATCTAATTGTAACATGACACACTGTTTAAAAAAATGACAAGCCCGCTGAGTTTTGTGCCGGATCTTCTCAGTTGAAGCCGCGTTGTGATCTGGTGGTAGGTTCTTTTTTTTAAAATAAACATAACCTTTCAAAAGTGCTACTTAGCGTTAAGCCTATTTGAAATACAAAACTATTTTTGAGTTTGAGTAACCTGGCACCCCATGCCCTGAATTAGACCAGCTCGGGAAGGGAAGCACCTCACCTTCAGAAGATGCCAAGCCAAATGCGCTCATGCGTTTTATTTGTATGTGGAGTTCTGTTGGCCGCAGATGGCCATGACAGCTTTACCGGGCAAGAGTGCGAGCGCTTAAAGCAACAAGGGCGAGAGTAGCGACTAGCTCAAGGGCACCTGAGGGAGGCACGGCCACGGCTTCGACCACCGCTTAGAGAGGAAATATTTTACGGATCACTACGCGCACCACTGTGCAGTGGCGAGATAAGGAGGTGTTGTTCATTCATTTGATTTTGACACCCGACCCCTTGAAAAAGAAATCCATACGTAATAACAAATAATTCATACCAATCCGAAATAAGGAGGGGTTGCTGTCAAGCTCTAACTTGCCTACGTTGGGAGAAAATTACCCAAAATGTGACATGAAAGATATAATAATAATACCTTGGGACAATCCACACACGGTCATCCGATCCCAAACTAGGCAGAGCCTGTACTATGGAAACCAGACAACTGATACTAATACTAAACTACACCCAGACACTTGGCGGGAATCGAACCCACGACCCATCGAGTAGCAGGCAGGGTGTCTGACCACTAGACCAACGGGCCCGTCAAAGATGTTGAGATAGATACAAAATCCAATAAGTATATTTTTTTATCATCCCCGTGTGGGACGTCCGGGAAAGAATAGTACCTACCCTCTCATCTCCTCCCGTTGGCTGTCCGTAAGAGGTGACTAAGGTAAAAATAACAAGACGGGCAGCAGCGTCTTTCTATTAGATTACCTACCACCTATACTTTTTTTTTTTGGGAATGATAGCCGCTGTTGGCCGCATATGGCCATTACAGCTTCACCGGACAATAGGAGGCGAGCGCTTAAAGCGTTCTAGCCTTAACGGCAGAAGTAGCGACGAGCTCAAGGGCACCTCAGGGAGGCACGGCCTCGGCTTGGGCTGTCGCTTAAGAGAGGGCTGAGTTTACCACCGGTTCACAACGCGCCCCCACTGAGAAGAACCGACAAGAAGCTCAGTGGGGTGATGCTCGTCGTTGTGGTCGCAACGTACGACCCTTCGGCCTCGCCGGCGAGACCGGTGTCTGTTTGATAACCCACGAATAGCGCTCGCCAGGGCCTGAGACCGACGTGCACTTTTCGTCGTGCACCTACCTATCTATTCAATAAACAACAAGGGCATTTGCGTTATCATTAACAATATTAAAGTTTCTCATCAAATTTTATCAGTTCCTGTAATGCGGTTTTGCACACCAAATATTGCACCCTACACCAACGTATAGTACAATATAAATTGCCAGGAGCAAACTGTTACAACCATTACACTTCACAGTTTCTGTGAAGTGTCTATAGTTTAAATTAATATTTTTAATAAGTATATTTTATTTTATAAAAATGGCGGACGTAGTTAAGAGTTTACAAGCATTATTCGACCGTCCTAACGAGACTCTCATTACTCCGAAAGGCGAGAATAAAGTTGTGTTCCAGCTTACACAAGAATTCTTGGTAAGTAACTTGTTTGTGCATTTAAGTTGCACAATGATTTAATTTACTGCGTACTTAGCGTATAGTAACGTCAGTGACGCAGCGGTAGGCCGCTGGATTTACAAACTTGAGGTCAAGGGTTCGAATCCTACGGGGCAACAACCAGTGTAGTTGTGCCATATTGGTAACGATGATTCTGATCGATCGCTTGATTGTGTGAAAGTAATATGATTAATGCGCAGGAAGTAGGCGTAGTAAGATAGACTTCAAACGAAAAAAAAAACGTTTTCCTACCACCACCACCTACAGTCGCTACAGGTGACATAATAATATATTCTGTAATATGTACACCCTGTATCATATTCCGACGCACCTGTGTATCCTTTCAAAACAAGAAACTAATCAGTTTCCCCCTTCTAATGCCGATTTGCCATCCGTATCAAATCGCGGATGTACCCAAATCAAGCCCTTGCTAGAAATAAATAACAAAGAGAACAACATTTCAAAACAGTTAACAAATGCTTCCAAAAATGTTGTTTCATTTTTGGAAGCACTTGATTAAAAAAAAGATTTTCCATATTTCCTATTTTTTTTTTTGCTTTCTTGTTAATTTAAAGTAGTATAGTAACCAGTACTTGGAATTTATGATTTACTACAACCTACAACGGAAGGAGGGTCACTCTGGCTGGCCTGGAGACCAATAAAATAAACATATTCTATTATTGGTACAAAATTATTGGTACTTATAGCTAAGTTATGAATTATTAGGCTCGGAAACCAGCATAACGCACTATAGTACAGCACTTAGGTATTGCGCCAGCTTGTAGCAGTACATAATGATCTGGTAAATATTAAAGTAAACGTAAATTCATTCGTAATTAATATTTACTTGAAACTAGCTGACCCGCGCAGCTCCGCTCGCGCTCTTTTTACTCAGAAACCTTCCTGGGCTCATGCACAACACTTTGCTGAAGATCATGACATGGTCAATTGCATAGTTTACGATTATTTAAAGGACATACAGACAAACATTCAGTTTTATATATATAGATAGAAGATATAGATTCCACCTATCAACTAGCACTGCACTTCTCCTGTCAGCTTAAACGGCAGAGAACTGCGCCACTATGTGTGGAATGGTTGTCTGGTATCTATAAAGTCAAATCAGTTTGCGATAGACCATAATAATATACTTACCTAACTACTTATAAAAATGTTTGTTTTTACTAACAGCCTGAAGAGTACAAAAATAACGGTCTTGAACTGAACAACCGCTTCGGTGACGATGCGTCCGAGAAGATCCCGCTGAAGAACCTCAAGAGTTACCCCCAATTCCCCAATGCGTCGCAATTACCCACTGATGCAGATTTTTCTCTGTTTCTGCCGAGACACCAAGTGATGGCGACGGAAGTGATCGATGCCTTAATAAGTAAGTGTATGCAGTCGTTTAATGTGTTTAATAGTAATTGTTAGGCATTGTATAGTGTACCAAACTACCCAAAAAGGTAAGAGCCCGTGTTGCAGCGGAAAGCCGCTGGCAACATGATTATAATCTAGAGGTGCCAGAGTGAATCCGCGGTTACGGCCTATGCAAGGCCTATATCAAGCATATACTCCTGCGGGTGCGATGCAAAATTAAAGGCGGGCGTGAAGTTAGGGTCAAGTCGCTGCGCTGTAACCAATTTATGGTATCAGCGGGGTAATGCTGAGGTTGTCGATTGTCAACTTGACTGTACATGCGCGAAGAAGCAATGCACGAACTTCACAGAACCGCCTTTAAGTTTGAATCGAACTATAACAATTTTTATATGTAAAGTCGTACTTTACATATAAGGATACGCATACTACATATACCTACACCTTCCACTTGAATCACTATCTATTGCTGAAAATTGCATTGAAATCCGTTGAAAAGATCTAAGCGTACAAACAGCGGGAGCGACTTTGCTTTTAACCGACTTCAAAAAAGGAGGACGCTTTCAATTCGTCTGTATATATATATATTTTTCTATGTATGTTCGCGCATAACTCTGGCAAAATATATATGCAAAATATACACAGCAGGTACGCTAACACCAACTTCTTTAATATTTAAATTATACACCATCAGCAGTCAGTTAATTTTTTTTTTAATTATATAAGTAACATATATTGAACCGACTATTATAATAAATTATAAAAAAAAATGAACCGACTTCAATAAAACTGAAAAGTATAAAATAGTATTTTATAAAGATGTCCTCCGCCACGTCCGTCTGATGGCGATAAACTCAAAAAATACTGAACGGATTTTTATGCGGTTTTCACTAATAAATAGAGTAATTCATGAGGAAGGTTTAGATATATAATTTGTCTAGGTTTCGTGTAAATTGGTAAAAAGATTACGATAATTGTTGGAAGTATCGGAAAAGGCGCGGGCGAACCTGCGCGGATCATCTAGTAGAGTAAATACCAGGCATTCATCCATGATACAGGTCAAGCTAATAAATCACTAAAAATAATAAATCACTAATAAAAGCGTGTTAAAAATTAAAGAAATGCTTAGATAGCGACACTAAACTAGTTACCCGCGGTGGTGTAGTGCGGCGTTCTTGAGGATTAATATTTTAAGTATGTTAAAACAAAAAATATTGAATACTTACAGAATTATAATTGTTTATTCATCTATAATAACTATAGTAGAAACCCACATTATAATACGATATTTTTACACTAAAGATGTTCCTGAGAACCAACTTCAGGACTTCCTGTCAACATGCGTGTTTGCGAGAGCCAATCTAAATCCGCAGCTATTCAACTACTGCTACACTGTAGCTCTGATGCACCGGTAAGTGAAATGATCAAAACAAATAACAATGAATGATAATTTACTATAGACAGTTATGCCATGTTGGTAATGCACGTTACAAATTATACCAACTAAGTACTATGATTACAAAAATTACAAAAATACAATAATTTTTGTTAATGTTTAATGTTTTCGAGTATTCACAATTTATAATTTAGTAAGTATAAATAATAGCCCGCCCGCGATAGCGCCCGTGTGGTGTCCGGGTAAGAATAGCACCCTCCCATCTCCTCCCGTTGGATGTCCGGTGGGTGTCCGTAAAAGGCGATTAAGGGAAATCAAGAAGACGGGCAGCAGCGTCTTTTTATTGGATTACCTAATACCTATACTGCGATCCCCAAGCCGCCTGCCAAGCGTGGGGATTATTGCAACCCCTCCCTTCTAAGGGAGAGGCCTTTGTTCAGCAGTGGACGTCTGTCGGCTGCTGATGATGATAAATAATAGATATATGATCGACATGATTGATCGCCGCACGTGTCAGGCTCGTCATAGTGTATTAAGCGGCACTGTTTTCAAGACACCCCAATAAAGTCCATTTTACATCATCACTTTACACATACTATTGGCATATCTTTTTTCTTTTTAACCGACTTCAAAAAAAGGAGGAGGTTCTCAATTCGTCTGTATACTTATATATAATTTTTTTTTTCTATGTATGTTCGCACATAACTCTGGCAATTATGAACCGATTTGAAAAATCTTTCTTCCATCCATTCTTTAATCCGTTAGTTGGGTCCCATAAAAAAATTATTGCTTCCGAATAAGTAGTTCCTGAAAAAACAATAATGGTGACTGCGCAGGAAACTTGCAGGAATGCCTATAAGATGACTTTATGTCGCTTTTTAAGGACAAAAATGGTCATAACTCTGGCAAAGATTTACCAATTTCAATGATTATTTTTTTATTTGAAAGCAAAAACCACTGTAATTAATGTGTATGAATTTTATCACAACCGGATAAGAACTTCCTGGAGGAACATGAACGATGTGGGGGAATTTAATTGGTAAAAACCATAAAACTGATGTTCTCCATTACATTACTCAAATATGAACCGATTTCGATGATTTTTATTCGAGAGAGTAAACTACTACGATGATTCCATGCAAATTTCATGAAGAAGCATGAAATATGTAAAACTATGTAGACGATAATGTGACCTACCTAGATCATTTCACCGTCTTCGATGGTTCAATATTTATGTATGAAAATATCACTAAAAAGTTTGAAATAAAATCTTTTTAATAAAAATTTAACCGACTTCAATATCACTGAAAAGTATAAAATAATTTAAATATTATTGAAGTTGGTGACAAATAAACACAAAGGTATGCTAACACCAACTTCTATAATATTTAAATTATTTTATACTTTTCAGTGATATTGAAGTCCGTTCAATTTTTTTTAAAAAGATTTTATTGTACTTATTAACTATCGTTGACAAATACATACACAACTACATAACGTGGTATACAGTTTATGATGTAGGAATGGTAGAGCACTCATAAACATCCGTTTTATCAATGGAAAATGGACCATTGTTTTTTTTACCCCTAACAAATGTACAGGGTGTCTTAGAGTGGGCGGGATTCAAACAGCCCCTGGCTACAACACGATTACTACTCCATAACTACGATTTCCACAAATTGGCCAAGAAATTAAATTTTTAGGTAACAATCAGTGAGCTGTTATTAATAACAGCTGACTGGTAACAATAATGTAATTACTGACACTTACTTCATTGGTGACCATTGTGTGCACAGTCAGTTTATTTACAACCTTAAAAAATACATACAAACAAATTCTCTTCCTTTTTCAAGTGAGTTACAATGTGAGTGTAGTAAGAACTAGCACTAATGCTATATTTTTAAATTTTACAATATTATCATGTAATTGGTCATAACAAAATAAAAAAAAATTCTTTGGCTGTATGTTGAAAAAATATATAAATAAATACACATTAAGAACATAAGTGTTAATAAAAACCCTGTCCCTCCCCAACTATTTGTCAGTCTGACCTTTTTTATTTATTTTTCAGCCCTGATACAAAAAACGTGCCAATTCAGAATTTCGCAGAGACATTCCCTGCAAAATTTATGGATTCCCAAGTGTTTGCCAGAGCACGTGAAGTAGCAGCTGTTGTTCCTGCAAATGTTCCCGTAAGTACAATCATTTGTCCTTGCCCCCACAGCAATTATCACACTTCTTGTCTGTCTCTGAACACAGTACTGGCTTATAGTTAGGTGTCCATGGCCCAAGACTATCATTTGAATAAAAGTCCATAGGATATGTTCCATCTGCTTTTAGCCATTTGCTATTGCCTAGAGCCACTGAGAATTCATATGGAGTCAAAAGAGGTTTAGGAAAAGCTGTACCCCAATCAATTGATAATCTAGGGCATGCTACTTGGACAAAAGCATCAACGTTGAATAAAGACAGTTTGCTTGGAAAGATCTCTGAAAGAAGTATCTTAACATAATTTTTATCTGAATTACGAATTTGCTTCTCCAAGTTTCCAAGAACTTTGGTGCTGCCCTGTCGTCCTAATGTCCCAAGTATGAGTCCAAAGCTGCCAGCATGTTCTGCTGATTTAATTTGATTTTGTCTATTTGTTTGCATTAGTTTATGTTCATATAACTCTGACGTAAATTTCTTTTCATATGGATCATATTTATAGGCAGGTATATTAGGGTTGGCTATCATTATTGCTTCTAAGTGGAATCTACCATCACCTAGATATATGACATGGTCTGCATCCAATTTGGGTGCGGTACAGCCAAGTATTTCACCAGGCGATAAGGGCTTGCATTGTGGTACAGTCACTATGTATTCTTCACTTCTAAGGTTCTTAGCTACTGAATGTAATGTTGTAACAAACTGTATTGTACTAACTAGGGCTAAATGACTGTGTTTTGGGAAATTTAACTTTATGGTTTCTACAAAGTGTGATGGGTCAATTTTAATATCGACAAAAATGTAAAGCACTTTGATATCACTGGTTTGGTCTATAGGTATGAGACATGAGTGTCCATAATGAACTAGCAGGTCCACGCCAAGGGCGAGCGCCGTGAAGTCGTCGATGCAGCACGCACCGTACGTGACATCACCCATTATCACTGTGTCTGCGTCGGTGAAGGCTTCAATTATGTCACATAATGTTGTGGCAAACATAGTCAGGCCTGAAAATACAAATAAAAATGCAACAAAATTTTTATATTACTTACCAATGACTTGACGCATGGAAATTTCACATGCCACGCACTCAGAAGTAAAGAATAAAAAATAATTCAAATTCTCAATAAAACATAATAGTGACAAACAGGTACCTTCGGGCACTTGAACAGCCACACGTTTGGCACCCAGGGACCTTATTCTCCATATTGTTTTATGTATTTCGAAGTTATAATTTTGTGGCAATGCTTCACATGCTCTGTTAATCAAAGGATCATTCAGCAATTCATTTGGAATCTTGTTTAAAGATCGAATATTTGGCTTGAAAGTCTTTCGTTGTCCTTCGGGCTTTGCACGCACTACAACTACGCCTGGTTTTAATTCAAGATCTTCCATTTTGATAATACTAAATGAGCATTACTATGTTATAAATTCAGCCAATAAAATATAATATTTTCTTCTTGATTCTCTTTACATCTTTATGATCAAATCAAAATAAAAACACGCACGCGTTGTGGCCTACGTGACTTTTTGCAAATTGTAACGTTCCAATTTTCATTAGTACTAGATATCGGTAACGTATTCTACATAAAGATTTACAATCAAAGCCCCGTTACAAACGTTGCACTATAGTTTAAAATATTTCTAAAACACATTTTTGTTACAAAATTTTCGAAATAATATTAAATTAAAACGTATAACTCAACAGGAATTTATGATAATTTAATTTAATAATGTAATGTACGAAACGGAACGTACGAAATGGAATGACGACCACGACGGAATCAGATCAGCTGGCTGGCTGTCAATGCCATGTCAAAACAATGACTGTCAGTGTCAGTGTTTGTCAAAGTCAAAGAGATATCAAAATTTGCATTCCATTTTACGGGTTTACGTGTTATGAAATTGAATAAAAATTAGTACTAGCGCCTAACGAAATCCGGAATTTTACCAGACACGAGGTTCAACTCTGTTTTGCATCACTAGATTTTCACAATTTATGAACCTGTTTTTTATTAGAATACCTTCATGTACAATAGGTCATGTACAATAGGAACACTAATCTAACTTGCTTATTTTGTTTTACTATAATACAGGAGTTAATCAATAATATTTTTTTTAGCGTATCCCTATTATTATTCCAAGAGACTACACAGCTACAGATTTAGAGGATGAGCACCGTCTAGCTTACTGGCGTGAAGATATCGGCGTCAATCTTCATCATTGGCACTGGCATCTGGTGTACCCTTTCACGGCAACACAAAGATCTATTGTCGCTAAGGACCGTCGTGGAGAGCTTTTCTTCTACATGCACCAGCAGATGATAGCTCGGTAAACCAAAGTTTATTAATAGCAACTTCCTACTGAGACCAATTGGACGTTCGCCTGATGGCAAGCGACACGCCTGAATAGGCACATAAATAGCTGTACTTACCTACTTCACTATGGCTGGTCACTTGAAACATTACGTTACTATAGTCTCTTGAACATGGTAATTTCGCCAGCTACAGTGCTCTTATCACTAGAGCACAGCCATGTTACCATATGACTGCATGCTGCGGTGGTGGTAATACCTCTGTCCCTTGCACAAAGGATCCACTATCTAATAAACTTTGCCGATCTTTATTCTTTAAAATCCATATACGGTCATCTGATTCCAATCTAGGCAGAGCAATCAACCAACCAATGGTAACCAGACAACTGTTTTTGTAAATGCATACTTACTTAGAATAATAACATCATTAGTCGGAAGACGTCCACTGATGAACAACGGTTGTTTATTGTGGCATTCTAAGGGGGAGGCGCCACAATGAATAACAGTTAGCCACTTGCATAAATCGGTTGCCTGCGACTTTCACAATGCCTACGCTGCGTTGTCCGGTTCGTGGCCGCCATTCGAGAAACTTTATTCCCAACCATCGGTTATCGCTCGTCTCAGGATTTGCAAGTTGGAGTGGATTGCCACTCCAACTTGCCAACAGGTAAGTATGTCAGTAAATCTGCGGTCCTTCGGCGAATTTCCTCATTCCGGAGTCTTTCGCGCAAAGAAACTCCGAGCATAGCTCTGTCCATTGCTTGTGTGTGACTCGGAGCTTCTCCAAAAGGCCAGCAGTTACAGACCACGTCTAAATGCCATAAGTCATCCTGGCAGCACACACTGGTTAAAACAACAACTAGATAAATAATCGATACTCAAACGAAAGGTGGAAATCAAGCGCACGACCGAGTGTCTTACCTACCACCAGACCAAGGGTAAGGCCCGTTGTAATACTGAATATGTTTAAACAGTTACAACGGCGAACGCCTGAACAACTCTTTAAAAAGAGTAAGGATGTTCAACAACTGGAGAGAACCGATCCCTGAAGCTTATTTCCCCAAGTTGGACAGTCTAACGTCATCGCGCGGTTGGCCTCCACGACAGGCGAACATGACATGGCGTGACTTGAACAGACCTGTTGACGGTCTCCTCGTCACCATAGACGACATGGAAAGATGGAGGAAAAACATTGAAGAGGCTATTTCGACTGGTACTGTGATCAAGGTATGTGATAAATGGAGCTATAACCGAATTCTGATCTAGTTTATGTTCTAACAGTCATTGTAATGTTTGTCTAGCAATATATGCTGGGTCTTCTACCAACATGTCTATTTGCTGCGGAGAAAATGTTCATTGTTACCTACTTCGTGCCATGGAGATGACTTGATTTCACCATCCCTCTTACATCATCGGGCGACGACCCACGGCGCGTACACACCACACCCGTATTTAGTAAACGTGTCTTAAGTCGGGACTCATTTTTAATAGGGACAGCCTAAGGACTGAAACAGTTTGCCTGTATCGGTTTTGCCGTTCGATAATAATGTCGGTGTTATCAAGGCTAGAGTGATGTGTTTTACCATCCTCGATTACGTTGCAGCTTTCTATCAGGTGGGACTGCAGTCAAGCACTGGCTAATATTGAGTAAAAAACCGGACCAGAGTTACTTATGTCAGTAATGCTAAATGAAGGAAATATTAAGATGCAACAAACTTGGGCAGTTGAATTTACTTTAATGCGTTTCAGGAGGACGGCACAACCCAACCGCTGGACATTGATACCCTCGGCAACATGTTGGAAGCCAGTATTCTGTCGCCGAACATAGATCGGTACGGCAGCATACACAATAACGGACACAGCTTCTCAGCTTATATGCACGATCCGGAACATCGCTACTTGGTTAGTAACAGACACCGCTCTTTTAATTCTAATCGTAGAAACTTCAGTATGAATGAAAGACCTACAAGTGTACACTAGGTGGTAGATCTCCTAGATATTCTACCGCCAAGCAGCAGTGTCTAAACATTGCTGTGTTCCGGTGTGAAGGGCACTAGTGAAATAACCGGAAACAAGAGACTCGATAACTATGTCTGGGGTGACAACTGGCAGTACAATGCATCTCTCTATAGACTCGGCGTTTACCATCAGTCGAACCTCTTGCCTGTCTCGTCATCAGGGGCCTTACCCTTATAGTTTAACAGGAAAAGTGACCTGTGTACTTAGGTACCATGAACGCACTAATTATCAATCCACCCAGCTATACGTCACCCAAACAGGTGGGCTGTCTCGTGACATTATTATCGTCACGCTAAAGTAAGACGGTTATTCGTGTTAAACTGCCCGAGTTCAAGGTAAGACAGGGGCCTTGTATAAAAAAAGTGTTTTGTTCATGATGGGTGGTTTGCAGGAATCGTTTGGCGTAATCGCCGATGAAGCAACTACGATGCGCGACCCGTTCTTCTACCGCTGGCACGCGTGGATCGATGATGTCTTCCAGAGACACAAGGAATCTCCCGCCGTACGCCCATACTCTCGCTCTGAGGTATATTTGGAACAAAATCTTGGTTTATCGCAAGTGATAGATAGATAAATAATGAATTATATTTTTCGTTATTTTGGCGCTGTTAGCTGTTATCATTTTTGACCGACTGCCCCAGGAAGAGGGCTATGTTTTTCGAGAGTATACATGTCTATTTCTTTGGCACGGCCTACAACCTAAACTGCTTGATGTACTGGAGTTATATTTCGTTTGATTCGTCTTAGCTGTGGTAGTGATAATATGTTATAGTTATACTTAAAAAAAAAAAAAATGGCTGCCGTTAGCCGCCATTTTGTATTTTTTTATTTAAGTAAGTACGTAAGTATTATATATTTTTCAAAAAACATAAAAATGGGTAACAAATGGAAATCTTTAATGAGACGAGTTGAAATATATGTTTAAAGGTACATGTGTATACGTTTTATGTATGTGTAATGTATTTTAAGTCCATTTTGTTTGTTCGCAGTCGGGTCGGGTTTTTGTGCTTTTATAATTTATACTTGCACTGTTATGTGTAAGTAAAGTATATATTTGTTTTAATAATACCTATTTTCCATGGAAAGCTTGAGAACCCCGGTGTGCAAGTGACATCTGTGTCGGTTGAAACCGACGGTGGTCAGACTAATGTCCTCAACACTTACTGGATGATGAGCGACGTGGACCTTTCCCGAGGGCTGGACTTCTCCGACCGTGGCTCAGTCTACGCGCGTTTCACCCATCTTAATAACAGACCATTCAGATATGTGTAAGTATTAAATTTCGATAAAATTGTCTAACATAAACTATCACTTCCAATATAGAAGAAAAACTAGCTTACACATTAATAATTGACTGCACATGTACTTATATAATAATATATTGGGACTATCCACACACGGTCACCCGATCCCAAACTAGGCAGAGCCTGTACTATGCAAACCAGCCGACTGATACCTACTAGTTAATACTTACTTATATTTTTTTTTTTTGCAAATGTGGGAAAGTAACCCACGACCCATCGGGTAGCAGCCAGGGTGTCTACCCACTAAACCAACGAGCCCGTCAATCTAATATATAAAATTCTCGTGTCGCGGTGTTTGTTACCAAACGTCCTCCGAAACGGCTGAACAGATTTGTATGTAATCGGGTAGGTCAGAGAATCCGTGTAATAGACGTGTTCCATTGTTTTTCAGTATCAACGTAAACAACACGGGCAGTGCTCGCAGAGCCACTGTTCGTGTCTTCATAGCGCCGAAATCCGATGAACGCAACTTGGCGTGGAGGTTGTCCGATCAACGCAAGATGTTCATCGAAATGGACAGATTCGTACAGCCCTGTAAGTTGCACCGTTTATATACATCATCGATATATAATGATTTACATTGATAACTTATGTACGTAAACTAGTAGTATGTAGGATACCTAACACAGTGTGCGATAACGAGAGGGTTTTGGAGTGATTTACGTAACTACTTATAGTCGAAACACATAACTCATGCATGGAGAGACTGTGTAGAGCGTATTGAAAAGTGAGAATCAACATGTTTCGAATTCCGTTTTTAAACAGTAAAATTTCACGCTATCACACTTTTTCACGTAGGGGGTCGTCAAAGGTAATACCGAAACGTTACAGCCATAATAATACCCTATGAACCTATTTCCATATACTTACTTATCAATCCGGGCTCAGAGCTGCTATAAAAAATGCCTGACATGGACTATAACAATGTCTCAAAATCAACCCTACCAATTATCTTTGGCTGCTGGCTACCGGTCAGGCATCACGACGCCTGCGTTCATATATTTATTGTTCAATTTTTGATCTTGTAAAGAAAAACAGGGTATGCAGTGCGTTACTGGCCTTATTTGGCTTGACACTTGGCAAGCCTCGTTCGGCTGGACTTGGCAATTATCTTTGGCTGGCTACCGGTCTACATTTATTGTTCAATCTTTGATCTCGTAAACAAAAACAGGGGATCACGTACGAAGTTCACTGCGTCAAGGAAAGAAGTAGCTACTCTGACTGTCTCTCTCCATGCCAACTTCGATCCATATCTATGAACGCAAAAGTTTAGGCTCACTCCCTACCTAACTGTCGTTGGTTTTCAGTGAACGCCGGCCAAAACACGATCACGCGTTTGTCGACTCAGTCCTCGATCACCATACCGTTCGAGCAAACGTTCCGTGACCTGTCGGCCCAGAGCCAGGACCCGCGCAGGCCGAGCCTCGCAGAGTTCAACTTCTGCGGCTGTGGCTGGCCGCAGCACATGCTGCTCCCAAAAGGCACCGAAGCTGGTGCAACCTACCAACTGTTTGTGATGCTTTCCAATTACGACTTGGACAAAGTAAGTCATGGCTTAATTTTTATAAATAGGGTAGCGCTTGAGTACAATACAATACACTTTATTGCACACCATAACAAAAATACATTTAAACTTACATTACTTACAACATAGTGTTACAATTTTAGGCGGTCTTATCGCTAAAGCGATCTCTTCCAGACAACCTGGGGCGAAAGAGACATTAATGGAGGGCAGGTGCTTAATAATAATATAGATAAATACAACATAAATATCTATACTTATAATAAAACTGTAACAGGTCCAATTCTGTACATTGAAGATATTTTGAAAATTATATTTGGAGGGCATTCTATAACCGATACTGAGGCCGAAAATGTAATTTTTTTAATTTTTGTCTGTCTGTCTGTCTGTCTGTCTGTATCACGGCTGCGCATCACGCCGAAACTACTGAATGAATTCAAATGAAACTTGGCATGATTTGAGATCTTACTACGAGGTAGGACATAGGATACTTTTTATCCCGACATTTGGCACGGCTCCCTTGGGAGAGGGGACTAAAGTCAAAATGTGTACTTACTTGGTTATACGCTTGCTACGATTTTAACAATTTTTCATTATAATTATAATAAATATTTGTAAGGGAACACTCATAGACAGTTGTTAAAAATGTTTGGAAATCGATCAGGTTAAGCAACGTTAGGTAAGGTCATTAAATAGATGGGTGACCGTTTAACGCCATTTGAACTAAACGTCTCCGTGCTTCGGAGAGCAAGTACAAAGTGGATCCAAGTTTTTAACCGACTTTAATAAAGGAGATTTTGTATTTTATGCGATTGTATATTATTAAAAGTTTAGTTAACGTAAACACAGCGCGGGCGGAGCTGCGTGGGTCAGCTAGTAAAATATATATTTATATATATATATAATAATACATATTACAACAAAAGTAAAAGATGGTAGATATAACAAGTACATGAATAGGTATATAGAAAAAAAGGCTTATTGAAGAGATCATGATGGTAAGTGAAGATGTGACGCGCTTACCCTTAAGATGCCTGTTCACTCTAGACTTCAACCGAAGTTATATTTTTCTGGAAAACGGGGTCCGGGAGAGAATTTCACAGCTTGGCCGTGCGCATGAGGACAGGAAGTGAAACGCTTAGTGCGGCAAGTTGGAGTTGGCTTTCGTTAAATCTGTCACCTTACCATCGATATAATTTAAATATTAAAGGTATCGATGCACCTTACACAATAAACAATGTCAACCAGTACCTAATTTGAGGGTTCAAAAGAGTTTCCTTCCGCGTGCCTAGATTTTTCCAAGTAGCTACAGCATGGAGTTTTTCCAAGAAGAAAGTTAAGTCCGCGGGATCGGCAACGCGCTAGTAATTCTCTGCGGGTCTAAAAAGGCCACTTTCGGGGAATCATAATATGTATGAGTAAGTTACCGTTTAATTTTTATTCGTATGGCAGCATTAACATCAAATATGAGTCTGCTAATTAGTGTTAATAAATGAATTGATTATGATTGACCTAAAATGTGTGTTCATTTTACGAAAATTACAGTAATTGCGAAGAATTTGATAGAAATGCAAATTACGAATTCCTTATAGAGGAAATGCTTAATGTGGCCTTTTTAGGCCCGCTGGTGTTGCTAGCGGTGATTGCTTACCATGGTGTGGGCCGTACAATCCGCATTTTTGTTTACACTTAGTTCTATGCAAAGATATTATATATAGAAGATAAACATAGTCCGATAAAAAATGAAACCAAAAAAGAAAAACCTATGTGTGAGTGAATTGTTTATGTGTAAAGGAAAAAAAGTGTTGTTAAAAAGTACTACGTACGTAATCGATATCGATGATATTTTGTGTGAAGATTTACACGATTATCTGTTTAATTTAAAATTGATGTTGATTTATAACAAGTTACTAATAACCTTTAGTATTGCAAATCTTATAATGATAAATTGTCAAAAGTGGTAAAACAGTCGTTCTAAACAAAAAAATTTGTTTCTTTTTACTTGAAACATCGTAAATTAGATCAAGTAAATAAGTTATCGTTACGCATGATAAAATTACTCAAATCAGCATGCATTATAAACAATAATTAATAACGTTTTTCAGTATGGGTGAAGGAGTATCCCCTGAGATCCTTGAGAAGTATGCAATATTTCTAAATAGTATAAAACCAAAACATTTGGCGGACGTGTTGGTCTAACAGTTCAACATCCTGGCTGGCTTATTGGGTAGCCAGCTGGTGGTTCGATTTCCACCAGGTGTCTGGGTTTTATTTATCTATTAAGTATGTATTTACAAATAAAAGTATATGAGTATGTATTAGTAAAAGTTGTCTGGTTTCCATAGTAAAGGCTCTGCCTTGTTTGGGATCAGATCATTATGTTTGGATCGTACCAGGTTATTATTATAAAGACAAACAATATACTTCTATTGTAAAATACATAAGGTAACGTCCCCACCTAAGACTGTCACCGGGGTAAGACTGTCACTTTCAAATAACTCGAAAAATTCTGCGTTATTTTCTAATTTAACTTGTCGATAAAACAGTTATCATGAAATGGTTCTCGGCTCAAAACACAGTTGTCACTTCTGCTGAACTATTTGGTCAATATCACACAATTAAAATGTCAGTTGTAAGAAAAAATAAAAGGCTAGTTGGTGGATCTGAAAAAAACATTAAAAAATTTGTGATATTAAATGTTAAATTGAGATATCTTTGCTGTAAGTAGCATCATACCAACATAGAGTTTAAAATTATCTTGTTATTATCACATAAAACAAACAAGTTTCCTTAATATTTAACAAAATAAAAGCATAATATAAAAATGTCAAAGTGGGGGAAGACTATCAGTTTACCAGGGGCAAGACAAACTTATGTTAGACGTCATCGTTCCTCTACAAGTGCAAATCGGTCCCTCATTTCAGTTAATGCATGATAATGCACGACCGCACACCGCAAGAGTTGTAAGACAGACTCTCGCCGCAGCTAACATCAATGTCCTGCCCTGGCCTGCTCAGTCGCCAGACTTGAACCCGATTGAGCATGCATGGGATATGCTACAGAGAAGAGCTCTGCCGAATATGGAGGGTATCCAGTCGCAAGAAGACCTTTTTTTGTTGTTGCAACGAACATGGGCGGCCATTCCACAGCGTGATTTGGATGAACTCATTTTGAGTATGCCAAACCGATGTTCTTGTGTTGTTAGTGTTCGCGGTAGAAACACGGATTATTAATTGTTTAAGTTACCCAATAAAATTTTAAAGAAAACTGTTATTTCAGTCTTTTTTTCGAACTTTTGTGTTAGTGGTTCAAATGTCAAAAATCCCTTTATTAGGAAAATGGCAAATTTCTTTATTAATGCAAAGGTGACTTGGTTTATCGTTACTGTGACAAACGAAAACACTTTATTTGATGAATCCTTAAAGAAAATTTTAATTAATATCAATCAGGAGAAAAGTTATTGCAAAAATATATGTTGATCCCTAGACACTTTTGATGTGTGTAGGTAGCAAGTTTAAAAATTAGTTTTAAGTTAAGTTATCAGCTTAAATAGCACAAAAGGCAAATTTTCACATTTATAATTCTCTACCTACCTCAGGACTTCCCAACTGGGGTGGCACGCCCCCATTTGTAGAGATCGCAGGGAGTGTGGTTTCAAAAATTCGTAAATTGGGTAAAATTCGTAAATGGGTACAAAGTGAAAGGTGGGCGTGAAAATATCAGCTATGGTCCAGGGGGCGTGATGTAAAAAAGGTAGAGAACCCCTGATCTACCTACCCTACTTATTGCTTTTACTTATTTGAATCTATCTATTTATTCAGGTGGATGAAGTGAGCACGGAACGCTTGGGATGCGTGGAAGCCTCAAGTTTCTGCGGTCTCAAGGACAGGAAGTACCCCGACCGCCGTTCCATGGGATTCCCATTCGACCGCCCATCGAGCGTCGCTACTAACATCGACGACTTTATTCTTCCTAACATGGGACTCCAAGACATCACTATTCGCCTTCAGAATGTTACTGAACAGAACCCAAGGAACCCTCAAACTCAGTAATACCCTCACGATAACATAAAAGACCAATAACTATAAAAATATTCAAACCATTTATTTCTGAGGATGTGTTATTCTGAGAATGTGTGAAGTAGGTAGTGAAAAGGCTTATCATATTTAAATTTATCATAATACTTAGCATTATATTTAATAAAACATAAAGGCTGATATTTGTAACATGATTATGATGTATGTGTAAATATTGTACATAGTATATTGTCTAGTTATAGAATTACATGGACCATTAGAATAATATTATATTATTATAATAAATAAAAGGCATTATTTAAAAATATTACTGTTTATTAATCAATTCATTACACAATAACATTTTTAAAACATTAATTAATTATTAGTTAGCACAAGCTTAATCAAAGCTTCAAATTAATATCTAGAGAGTGATACTTCCTACTAATACTTAATAGATCTATGTTTAGTATACATACCACGTTGAGTGCAGATGAACAAACCCCAGGCAACCTGCATAAAAATCATTGTGTAAATAAAGATAAGAATGAATTACTTTATTGCAGGATAATGAGTTGTTATAATCAGGCCTATCATTTTACTATCACATTGTTATCAAAACAACATATATTTGGCTCATGTTGGGTCTCATCATTGATTGATCACTAGATACAGATGAATATAATCATGTACTGATTACATCAGGTCCTAATCTAAACCAAACACATTACACAATTTCTACACACTCCAGCTTACGGGACCAGTAAACAATTTGGTATTGGTACCAAAGATCCCTAAATTGACTGCAAATACAGTAATTAATTGTTATTTCATGCTGATTATATAATGTTTAATTAAATTACAAATAATATAGATAGGTAGGTACATTTTCCATTCCAACTTACCTATTTAGTTCCTTTGTTCAATGCTCACATTACCATAACCTGGGAACATGAGAAAATCAATGGTTAACTTAATTGTCTACTAATCTCTTGTCTACAGTATTATCAAGTATAAAGTCAGCCCTATCATTTATTATCATGTGTTTAATCATACACACTTTTTGGCTCGTGGTATTTTCATCATAACAGGTATAAAAAAGAGAAAGATTATAGTGATGTCGGCACCACTTTAGAGGAGGCAATAGATTTGATAAGCGCGTTTTGGAGGCGCCTAACCGCCTAACCAAATAATCTTATCGGGCGCAAATATCACCAACGTGGTCAAACGCTTATCATAATCGATACATTGATATAATAAAAATCTACCTCTATATATTTACTTATGTATCTAATCTAATCGTAAGCTTTCAAATCAAAAATTGAGAAGAGAACTTCAATCTAATATAATGGAGCATGCACACACGTGGTGAACACGTCATATCGTATTACCTAGGTAAAAAGATTTATCGCATTCTTTTACTTTTCAACTAACTTTAGAATTTAATATAGAAATATTATATAAAATACACACTGTTTCCGTACCATTTGGCTTTAACCAGGCTTTCGTTTCTCGTTTATCCAGTGGCAGCTTGGTGGCAGTGGCTCAATCAATCAATGGCTGACGCTACTGACGCAGACGCTGCTTCAGTGTAGGGATTTTAAAAATTATCGATTTTTATTTAAATCGATTATTATTATCTTATAATCGATTTTTTATTGTCGATTTTTAGTAAATCGATTATATAAATTACGTGTTTGAACCGATTTTTAGAAACAGCTCGTATCTTAGCGACGGATGAAAAAATCTTGCAGAATGTTTAAATTTTATAAACAGGGCCATCTATGCTTTCTGTAAAAAATCTCGAAATAAGTTCATACGTATAGGTTATTTAAAAAACCGGGCCATCTGTAGGTATGTATGTATGCGTGTAAAGTAGTACAGTATGACCAGATTTAGCGGAATTCTGCTGTTTTAGCCGAATTGAACCCTCATTTTAGGGTTTAGCAGATTATGTCGCAGAATAGAACATTTTAGCAGTTTTTAGCAGAATCTAATGAACTTAGGCAGAAATTTAACAGAATACGGTAGTTAAACAATGATTTAACAGGGTTAAAAAAACGTAATTAAATATAAATCCAATTTCTATTTACGTTATATAACTTGGTGTGTTGTTTGTTTGTGTGTTTTCAAGGGGATTCGAGAATGGTTTAGAATCACAAGTGAAAGAGCGAGAGCGGAGCTGCATGGGGCAGCTAGTCTAATATATAAATAAAACTGATAATAATATTTATAAATTGGTTTTTGAAAATGGATATGTACTTAAATATATGAATAACATCCAGATTTTTTGCATTTAGCATGTAATTTTTAATAATAATAAAAAAATTATTTTTTCTGCAGAAATCGATTATTAATTTTTATTAAAATCGATTTTTGACAAATCGATTAATTTTGAATAAAGAAAAATCGATTTTTATTTAATCAATTCTTTTCCATTAATGTCACATCCTTACTTCAGTGAAATGAAAAATGAATGACAGAAACAGTGTTGCCAACTCGGATTTTAAAAAAGGCGTAGGTTAGATTAGAAAAATACGCAGATTTAGTAAAATTTGCCTATAGAAAGTTATTTAAATGGAAAGTTCGTAGATCTACGTACTTTTTTTTAGTGAAATAAAGAGGTTATAGGGCTATTACACTTCACTGAATTCAGTGAATAACTCATTCATTTAGCTTCCTAAATAACGGAAGGTGTAATAAGGGCTTTATGATAGGTGAAATTAAATACTTCGGAGTCGCTGGACGTTCGGGGTGTGGGCCGTTAGAACGTCCATTGAGTACGGCAGCGACTCCGAGGAGGACGGCGCGGCGGCGGGGTTGCGACCCCCGTTCCCGTGAGCACCGTGTCAGGTTACCGGGGGGCTACAATGCGTCCCCCGGCGGCGGGCTCAAAGGCAAGGCACTGAGGGGCCCCTGGTGCAGATCCCACCGGAGAGACCAGGGTCCTACGTGCCAATGCGACAGCCGCGGGGGTTTTAGTGGGTAAGAATCCCACATACCCCAGTCGGGCCCCACAGCTTCCATTTCCCCCGCGTCAGATAAAAAAATTAGGTGAAAGTAAATAACTTGGAATAAAAAATTAAAATGGTAATCTCCTTTGTTTTTTTTTAACCCGACATTGTTTTTGTCTTTTTCCCACAAGTGTAAATATATTTGTGCATATTACAGCTTTCTTTTTAGTGGGGGGGTAACATTCCGCTCTTCCTCTCTGCCACTGTTGGTTTCCATAATTGAAGTCTATTACATTGAGCAGGAGGCTAAAAATATGAAAATCAAACAAAACCACTTCTTAAACCCTTACCCGTGGGGTGCCGGGTTAGAATTGCATCCCCCCATCTCCTCTCGTTGGGTGTCGTAAGAGGTAAGCGAGAACAGGAAGACGGGCATCAGCGTCTTTCGTTTGGATTTATCTTCCACCTATACTGCGATCCCCAAGCGTGGGGATTATGGCAACCCCTCCCTTCTAAGGGGGAGGTCTTTGTTCAGCAGTGGACGTTTATCGGCTCTAATGATGATGATGACTTCTTAAACATTTTAGTTCGAAATATTTTTAGTGTAAGTTTCAGTTTACGCCACGACGAGACGTTTAGTTTTACAAACACACGAGTCACAACTCAATGGAATGCACACTTTGTTTTGTGTGGCGAGGCAAGTGTGTGTTAGTATGAAACGGAATGTTAATTAACTTTTGCTCTCTGACGTACTTAAAATTATACCCATTCAGCCTGTCACGTTACTTTGCAAATTTAATAAAAAAAATACGTAGATTCTGTGGCTGAAGTTAGTAGGTATGCAGGAAAGACCTAAAATACGTAGATCTACGTAAAAACGTAGAGTTGGCAACGCTGGACAGAAATGAAATCAGTGTGACCAGATTAATTAAAATAAACTATTTAAAAAAAAAACCGTCTTCAAAGTAAATTGTCTAAAAAGCATAAAAGAAGTCGGTTAATAATCAAAATATATTTAAGTCGGTGCTATAATAGCACATCATGTTAAACTAAGACTAGCACGAGCTGACACAGACTTCAATATATTTTCATTATTTTATGCTTTTTAGACAATTTACTTTGGTCGGTTTTAATTTTTTTTTAATAGTTTATTTAACACTTTTTAGTGTCTTTTATATTACCAAGACAGGTATCAGCACTATCACGCAACTCGAACGTCTACGTCACAGTAACTTACTGAAAAAATAAAAAGTTTATATCTCTTAAACTACTGGACCGATTTTGATGAAACTTATACTCTACCCTAATTTAAAAAATACTCTAACTATTGAAAAAGAATTTTTGAAATCGGACTTGTAGTTTCTGAGAAATCCGCGGACAAACCTACATACATACATACACTGATAAAATTTGGTAAATTTGTTTAGAAGCCCACATAGACTAACATATATTAATTACGCATTTTTATTAATATTACATACATACGCGTCGAATAGAGAACCTTCTTTTTGAAGCCGATTAAAAATGGCATTTACCTTGCCCTGACCGTTGGCTTATTTTAGTACGACAGCTCTATATATTATCTTCGATCTTAAGAAAGCATACCCAGCTTGTGTACAACCCCAATATGAACACCAAAAAACGTCGCGCAAATCGAGTATGTCCTTCTGAGCCTAGCAGAACGGTTGCTGCGGACCGTCATTACTTCTATCTCAGCTGCCTCCTGTATAATAGGGTTAACAAAGTCCTAAAAATCTATCCTCTTTCTCTTAGGGCCTCCGCCCACTAGCGTTTTCTAGCTGCAACGACTGGCAATTTTGCGACTGCATCGCGTTTTAGCAACTCATTAGCGACCATTGAGCGACTCCTTGCGCTCGATCGCTGTATCGGAGTCGTGCGTTTTAGCAACCGCATCAATGCTGCATCGCGTTTTAGCGACTGCTGTCATCGATGCACAGTGGGCAAAAAATAAGGTTCACTAGCTTAATTTTATTGAAAAATGAAATATATTTTATGTAGTTCAAATACACGGTTTTGTTAAAATTACCATAACATCGAATTACTTATTAATCACAAGTTTTATTTATAACTTAACAACATTAAATGTAAGTAAGTACATTCCAAATTTATCAAAATATAATTGGTTTCACCTTTTTTTTTGTGTTTGAATGGTAAAGCTGAATCTTTTTGGTCACGTTACGGTTATGGTAACAAAACCGTCTGAGTTTCAACCTTAACCCTTTTACAAATATCACATGCTGCTATTGAGGTATTATAGATGCCGTTGTTATTATGTTGATATACATATAAGTATGTATAAACTAATACCCAGTAGGTATTTTATAAAAGAACAAGTTCGCTTTACATCTAAGTCACCAGGATTTGACTAATCCTTCTGAATAATGGTAAACTCGCTTAAGAACTTTGAAATGCAAATAAATAATGAAGAAGTTGAATGAAATATAAAAAAAAATGATATTACTGATATTATACTTCACGCCAAAACTATTTTCAGGTATTATTTAATTATATAATCTTTACGATGAACAATCACAATAAGAACAATTTAGACAAAAAAAATAACTACAAATGCTTTTTTTTATAAAAAAGAGAACTTCATCAGCCTTTTAATTAAATACAAAAAAAAAATACTAAGACACATTGACAAAAAATGGAAGAAACCAAATAGAATAAATAAATAATAACCAAACTAAACAAAAAAAACACATTCCAGTAAAAAAAAAGAATTTTAAGCAGCTATTTCACGCCCACGTCTACACATGTTCGTTATAGACCATCGGTCTGCTAGTTCTTTAATAATACCGTTTCTACACTGACCAACCCTGGCCATATGGCCAGGGTTGGTCAGTGCTTCATATATATGAAGCAATTCTGCTTCTCTGAATGGCATTGAACGTGTTCAGACGCGCCTCCGTAAACATGCTAGAGGCACTACAGTACCGATTTAATCCGATGAGATGTCTGAAATTGTTATTATATTGTACACGAATACCATCCAATGACCTCCTTTTATAATTTATCCAGAGTTGGCAAGTGTAGAAGTTTTGACAGTATGATTCAAATAAATGCACTTTAGTTTGAACATTAGCTTTAAAAAAGCTTCGTGCTATCATATTTCCCACCACCGAGAGTGCCCGTCGCTGGCGATCAATTTCGGCATCATCTTTCATATCAGACGATAGAATGTGACCAAGGTACCTGACTCTCTCCACTACCGTGATACTTTGACCCACCTGACTACCATCACTGGTGGCACGTTTTGGGACCCCTCCCCGATCTGAAAAAGGCTCCCCTTTTTTTAAATTGTATATTAAATCATGGTCTATTGCATACCTTTCACAGATTGTTATAAGCTTTCTGAGACCCTTAATCGAGGGGCTGAACAGAACCATATCATCAGCATAACTCAGATTGTTGACATATCTGTCAGTGTCACCCAACCTTAGCCCCACCGGTATCCCACTCAACTCCTCACCCTCCACACCGCACTAGGCGCCTACAAAAAGTGACTAGGTAATAAGTTGTTAAGTTAAGCTTTATTGCTGTGATATTTATGACAGGATTTGGAGTCGCAAAATTGAAGTGGTTATTAAATTGGTATACAGGCTTATTTGTAACAAATAAAAGGCGTACTATATGGTACACTAGGCGTACATTAATCTCTGACATGATTAATGTATGAGAATAGTGGATTTATTAGTACCAAGTAGTTCACATCCGTACAGTCTACTGCCATAACCATGACCTTATTTGGCACTGTGGCCGGGCTAGGACGGAACACACCCCTTGTTAATGTCCCACTGATGGGCACGGGCCTCCCTTCAGGATGAAGGCGTAGGCCATAGTCCACCACGCTGGCCAAGTGCGGGTTGGCGGACTTCACACGTCATTCGAAAGCTATATAGTTAGGCTTTCTCGGACATGCAGGTTTCCTCACGATGTTTTTCTTCACCGAAAACTAGTAACAATCGCACAAAGACGATTCCCACATGATTAATTAAAGAAATCAGAGCTGCGAGCCGGGGTTCGAACCTGCGCACCTTGTTTCCAAGGCAAGCACTCGCCCACTGAGCTGTTACAGCTTACAACAATAACAACAACAACGCATATTGTATAATAATTTCATGCAAGAAAACTTCACGTTTACACGTCGTCATTTCATTTTCATCTTATTTTCAATCGGCCTGTATTGTCCAAACCAATAATAAATAACTTACTTTGCGCGTTTCGCGTTTCGTCGCATTTAGCAAAGTGTAAAGAAGAGCCCGGGGCTCTTCAGTTTCTAAAGCAAGCGGTTTCCCTGCGCTTCTGCTGAAGCAACAAAGTAAGTTACATAAATGAAAAACGGCCAGTTCATGAAACCTTGATTCCAATGAACTAGGGGACAAAATTTTCTCCCTTTTTCCTATAACCCAAATTGCATCTTTAAAATCCCTTAAAGCTTGCGAAATATTTATTTATTTATTTTATTTAAAAAGTCTTTTCAGTACCTACGTATTGTGGTAATCGAACGCAATGATCTTATATAGTTATGACTAGCTGACCCACGCAGCTCCGCCTGCGCAATTTTTACGTTAACTAAACTTTGAATAACAGACATTTGCATCGAATACATAACCTCATTTTTATAGTCGGTTAAAAACTGGGACCCACTTTTTACTTGCTCTCCGAAGCACACCCGTTTAGTTCAAATGGCCTTAAACGGTCACCCATCTATTTAATGACCTTACCTAACGTTGCTTAACCCGATCGATTACAAAACCTTGATAACAACTCTCTATGAGTGTCCCTTACTAATATTTATTATATTATAAAGAAAAATTGATAAAATCGGACCAAGCGTATAACCAACTACCCGTTTTGACTTTTATCCCTTCTCCCAAAAGAACCGTGCTAGTTTACGGGATAAAAAGTATCCTATGTCCTACCTCGTAGTAAGATCTCAAATCATGCCAAGTTTGAATTGAATCCATTCAGTAGTTTCGGCGTGATGCTCAGCCGTGATATAGACAGACAGACAGACAAAAATTAAAAAAATTACATTTTCGGCCTCAGTATCTGTTATAGAATGCCCTCCAAATATAATTTTCAAAATATCTTCAATGTACAGAATTGGACCTGTTACAGTTTTATTATAAGTGTATAGATTATGAATACGGTTGTTTGTATTTAAAAACCACAAGAAATACATTATCAAAAATCTTATGAAAGAGAAGCTTGTTTTAACGCCCACTGTGCGCTGTAACCTGTGAATCCAATACACTGTAACTACGAAAAACTGATTTTGAAAAAAGGAGCAAAATAGTTTTTTTTAGTTTTTTCAAGATTACTCCAAAATTTTCTTTAGAAAGTATTTAGTGTTTGCTGCAATTTAAAAATAATTTTATAAGTTATCCAGCCTATTATGTTTTATATATATTTAGAGTATACATAATTAATTATCGTGGATAACTTGTGTTGCTCTAATAGTTGTCAGAAGCTAAGGAAGATATTGTTAAGGCAATACACTGTATCATATAGTCACAGTGTATTGACTTGGGAAAACAGGGCCTAAAAATGTATTGGTAGGTATAAGTAGGAGAACCTTAATACTGCACAGACGTGGCAGTTCTTGAGATATTTTGGTATTTTCTATTGGTGTTTTATCTTGATAATGTTAAGTTGTCCACTTTAAAGTGTCTCTCTTAGCTATCTTTGCCTTTATCTTCTCTCTCTTTTAATTCGGTTACTGAGGGGGTTGGGAATTATATCATCATGGTCTTCAGTTAAAATTGTTGTTACCTAACCTTGAAGTAACCTTGACCAATCTTTGTCCAATAATCACTCGTTTCTTAAACTTTTAAATTGAATCCTCTTTCTTTCCCGTCTTCATGGAAGAAAGCTAGTCATTGCTTTTCCAATTTTTTTTGTTACAAATTTTAGTCCTATATCTACACTCCTTGTTCTGTTCTGGAAGTCCTGGAAGGTATTTATTGTTTACAAACAAATGACAGACTATTTTGCACCTAATTGCCTTTTAGTCCTTAGTTTTAGTAAAAATAAGTGATGTTTGACGCTTGGTTATAGAAAGCAAACAACTGATTATTCTGGTACATATTATTGGATCTTGGTAGTGACTTCAATTCTGTTGATTTTGACATATTTCTAGGCATTCTTTCCTCTCTCAATGTCGCTTTTTCAGCTATCAATTGCTTTGATCATATTCATATCTTCGTGGGCGCTCCCAGTCTGTCCGCTTTGAGGTGACAACATCTGTGTGGTGTGAGCTTGAGGCGGGTGTTCCACTGGTCGCGTAATCTCTCCTCTTTTCCGTTTTCATGAATGTTATCGCGAGGGTTTTCTAACTATCATCTCTATGCAAGATCATCCGTAGCTTTATCGTCATGCCAATATTGATAAGCTTAGGTAAGCGATATATACGCTTAATAAAGATTTAGATAGCATAAGTCAGTGGGCAAAATCAATTGGCTTGTTAGTGAACTCAACTAATTCTCAGGCTAATCCCACCACTGTGACTCCTGTAAGCCAGGATCTACAGTGGTCACCAGTGAAGACACCGAGGTTTGACCCTCGGCGAGTCCCGGGGAAACGCTAAATTGTCTTGGAACCCGCATCGAATTTAATCAGAAAAGTGAACAGGAGGAGTAGGAAAGACAAATTCCACTTCCCTCCTTGGCAAAGCGGGAGACAAACAACAAATTTATAAGCCGGTTTAACCGCAGAAATGAAGACTCTTACAGACTGACTACTGATTTAGTCCATCTGTAAGGCACCACGGATTGTACTAAACTTAAGGGACCTATTTGAGCTTTATACTTGGTTATGATAATAGGTATGGCAGATTTGCTTGATAGCACGGAAATTTTCCTTCGACGACACAAGGTCCGAATAATAAATAGCTCCAGTTGATGTGATTTCCAGATTATTTAACATGGTGTGACGTTCGTTTTGCCAGAGACTACACTCCCAAAGTATATGATGAGCAAAGTGTTCGTATTCATTATTCGCCGTGGAACATTGGCACAAAGGTGAATTCTCAGGCTATCATATTTGGTGGCGGATACGTGATGAATCTAGTTGACATTAACTAACTCTCTACTTTAGTTTTCGATTCCGTACCAATTGCATACTCAAATAAAGTTAAAATTCTTGGAGTTCTGTTTGATTATAATATTTCTTGGGAATCTCATGTTGGAGATAGGTATAAGTATGAAGATCTTTTACTCTTATCAGTCTCACAAGCGTCTCCAAAATTTCTGCTGCGTCAGACAAAAATCTTTTTTGCTTGATCTTTACCTCTTTTCGATTATGCTGATATATGTTTCTAGATGCAACTGAGGAGCTTCTTAATAAACTGGAGCAATTGTAAAATTTGTGTATTCGTTTCATCTTTGGTCTACGGAAATAATGATCGTGTCGGAATTTCGGGCTCAACTAGAATGTCTGCCAATCCGTCAGCGGCGGAACTGGCATATTTTTTATTTTCTAAATTGTATAGTTAACAATCCTTAATCTCCTTTTTATCTTTGTGAGCGTTATTCCTTGCTCGTGTCTTGTGACAAGCCTTGACGTTCTACTGTATCTCTGCATTTTGAAGTTCTTCCTCATTATTATAGTAGCTATAACGATTTTTTTTACCATACAAGAAGTGCGGCTATGGAATTCGCTTCCACATTCCTTATGTAGTAGCTGTAATTTAGTCATATTTAAAAAACAACATTTCCTGTCCAGATAGATTTAATTTAATATTTAGTGTATTTATTATACTATATTTATTTTTAAATTTCAGTACGTATTAGTTCATCAGCTCATACTTTCCAGCTACTGCGCCGCCGTCGCTCTCGGCCAGATCGACCAATAATAATTGAAATCGATAGCCCAGCCTCAATCTGGTTGGCGCAGCCGCGTCGCGCTAGCCCTTCTACTTTGTTTTGACAAAACACTGTATCTTGCAATCCGCGAAGATTAATTGGACAGTGCACTGCATCATCAATTGCCGTGTTTTACTATTTCAGGCCTGTAGTTTTTAGTAAAAACAGTGTAATTTGCATTGCAATATCTCAGTATTTTTCATACAAAGTAAAAAAACTATGAATGCTATAACATCAAACAGGTTAAAAGAAATCGAATGAACGTTGTTAATTCAAAATACTGTATCTGAAGTTACAGTGTATTGGATACACACGGTACCGCTGGTGTGACATTTTTTAACTTAGGGGGGTTACCAACTTTTTCTGGTATTCTAAATTATTTTCGGGGTTCATTTAAGTTACCACTTTTAAAGGAATGTTGCTGCTTTGGTTTTTAATTTCAAAGAAAGCACGTATCCCACTAGGTGGACAGACGACATTGTGCGCGTCACAGGTAACCGGTAGATGCAAATAGCCAATTGTCGTTCATTGTGGCGTTCTAAGGCCTATGTTCAGCAGTGGACGTCTTCCGGCTGATGATGATGATGACGTATTGCAAAAATATGTATTTCACCTTCTACATGATTTTTAACACAAATCTACATGAATGATAATGTTTGCTTGTACACATAGGTTTTTGAAAACTGGTAATTGGATACACCTCAACACGGGAACCCATTGCTAGAACAGCTCAGGACATCAGAGCCAAACTAACCCGACACTACACTGAGGACATCCCAGACATCAGCCTGTACGAGATTAGAATGGCTCTCAAACAGCTCAAGAATAACAAGGCGCCGGGTGAAGACGGAATCACATCAGAACTTCTGAGAGCGGGTGGAAAACCGGTACTTTTAGTCCTCCAGAAGTTATTTAATTCCGTCTTACTCGAGGGTACTACGCCAGAAGCATGGCACAGGAGTGTGGTGGTTCTTTTCTTCAAAAAAGGTGATAACACTTTATTGAAGAATTATAGACCTATCTCACTCCTGAGCCATGTATACAAGCTGTTTTCGAGAGTCATTACGAACCGTCTCGAACGCAGGTTTGTTGACTTCCAGCCTCCCGAACAAGCCGGGTTCCAAAAAGGCTTTAGCACCGTATACCACATACATACGCTCCGCCAGATTATACAGAAGACCGAGGAGTATAATCGGCCATTATGTCTAGCGTTTGTGGACTACGAGAAAGCCTTTGATTCAATCGAGACCTGGGCAGTATTGCAGTCTCTCCAGCGGTGCCACATTGACTATAGGTACATCGAAGTGTTGAAGTGTTTGTACAGCAACGCCACCATGTCGATCCGACTACAGGACGAGAGCACGAAACCAATCCCATTGCAGCGTGGTGTGAGACAGGGAGACGTTATTTCTCCGAAACTGTTCACAAACGCATTGGAGGACGTTTTCAAGCTCTTGGACTGGAACGGATTCGGCATCAGTATCAATGGCGAATACATCACTCACCTTCGTTTTGCCGATGATATAGTCATTATGGCAGAGTCGCTGGAGGACCTCAATACGATGCTCAGCGACCTCAGTAGCGTTTCCCAACAGGTGGGTCTTAAAATGAACATGGACAAGACGAAGATCATGTCTAATGTCCATGTTGCACCCGTACTGGTAATTGTTGGGAATGATACACTCGAAGTTGTTGACCACTATGTATACCTAGGACAAACTATCCATCCAGGTAGGTCGGTCCAACTTCGACAAAGAGGTCGCCCGAAGAATCCAACTCGGATGGGCAGCGTTCGGGAAACTACGCGAAATCTTCTCGTCCAAAATACCGCAGTGCCTAAAGACGAAGGTTTTTAACCAGTGTGTGTTGCCAGTGATGACATATGGTACTGAGACGTGGTCCCTAACTGTTGGCCTTTTGGATAAGCTCAGAGTCACACAACGAGCTATGGAGAGAGCTATGCTCGGAGTTTCTTTGCGCGACAGAATCCGAAATGAGGACATTCGCCGAAGAACCAAGGTCACCGACATAGCTCTTAAAATCTGCAAGTTGAAGTGGCAATAGGCAGGCCACATCGCTCGGCGAACCGATAACCGCTGGGGAAGAAAGGTTCTCGAGTGGCGACCACGAACCGGAAGACGCAGCGTAGGCAGGCCTCCCACTAGGTGGACCGACGACATTGTTCGCGTCGCAGGAAACCGGTGGATGCAAATAGCAAATTGTCGTTCATTGTGGCGGTCTAAGGGGGAGGCCTATGTTCAGCAGTGGACGTTTTCCGGCTGGTGATGATGATGATGAATTGGATGTAGCTAGTACCGCCTTCGCCGTGATTTATATTTTCGCTTTATTAGTAAAGCAAGAATCAGTGCAGCTTTATAAGAGTCCATGGTAACGTTTAGCTTCGTCAAGATTTATTATTACACTGGACACATATTGCACGAGTCTCGTTCCGCACCGGGCCGACTACTACTCTTAAAAATGTTTCCTCCCTAACTCAAATCAAATTATCCCCAATTATACTTTATATTTTTAGCCGTCTTAAAAAAGGAGGTTCTGTATTCGACGCGTATACATATTATAATAATTGACATATGTTAGACTTTATGGGCATCTAAGCATATGTGTATCCGAGTAACCCCTTCCGCTATCGTTAGTCTCCCTTCCCATTACAATTTGTGAAATCGGTACTTCTACCTTCCATTTAAGACACAACAAGACATTGACCTTTACTTGTCAATTAACAACCCAAACACGATCTTGTTGTATCACTTGTTGATCATGTGAACAGGCAAATCGTTTATGGTCCAAAGTATACACTTTTATAATAATCTGCCACAGGATATCCGAGATCTTCCAAAGAAGAAATTTAAACCTTTTAAAGCCGATTGTCAAAAAAGGCTTATTATAAAATCTCGAATTACCTGGAGGATAAAACTGCGTGGGCTTGAACTGCTCAAACTTTACACAATTGTTTAAAAAAAATGACAAAAAAAGACATGCCCAGTGGGCATCCACTGAGTGTCTTGCAGGATCTTTTCAGTAGCGGCCGCGTTACGCCCCGGTGCCGCGGTGGTAGTTTGAAAAATGATTTTTGTGTAAGCCTCCGTGGGACCTATACATAATAATGATATTTTGACTTTGATACTATTGACCTCATACCCTACATTTTAGAATTAACAGGACATTTAGTATTAATTGACAGCCCATACTAATGACCCGGCTGCGATACATGTACATACATATGTGTGTGTGTATGTATGTATGATTATCCCCATACTTCTCAGAAACTACAAATCCGATTGCGGTAATTCTTGTTGTAATAGCTTCATCAAAATCAGTTCGGTAGTTTAGAATTATGCACTGTTTGTGTTCCTGGTAAAGTTTAGCATAGCTGTTCTAGTTGCGTGGTAGTTTCATGCATTCAGAGCGTTATAATAGGTAAAGTCAACAAAAAGTTTAAATAAAATATTTATATTATTTTAAAATCCGACTTTCACGATATTATTATGATCTAAAAAGCATTATATATCGAAAATATATTTTAAGTCGGTGCTTTACATAACATATTAACTGACATCAGCTTCCTTCCCCGGAGTTTTAAACCTTATAATTATACATATGTATAATATTAAAACGTACCGAAACCCTCAAAATGGTTGTAGAAATTGGGTCAAAATTCAATGTATAGTTTAGATTAAGGAAACAAACAAACAGGAACGATTTTATGTAAAACACGGATAGTGACTGATTTTATATCTAAAATTACCCTACCTACTTATTTAGATTGTTTTAAATTTGATACACTACAAGCGGCTTTGCACGGTACGAAAAAATATTTCAAAGAACAAAATTAACACTAAAATCTTAACTACAAGTCGGTTTTAAGATTAATAACATTGCCCATTAATAAATGTTAAGTAATCAGAATACAAATTGTTCAATGTATCTATTATTCTCAATTTATTTAGGGAGAAATCCTTAAAGTTGGGAACCCCGGAACTACCAAAGTCGCGGCGACTGGCATCTATAGTGTGCGTGGTGTAGCGCGCGGTTGCTGCATCCAGCGACCGGAAAGCGACTGAGTTGCCGGTCGCTGCGGCTAGGTAGTGTGCGGGGGTTCGCGATCGGCCGCGGTATCAAGCTTCCGAAAAGCAACTGAGTTGCCGATCGCGGATGCAAAAAGTATCGTGTCGGCGGAGGCCCTTAGGCAATGCAAACTCAAATGTCTTGCATGGCTTTTAAGCTTAACCTACGATAATACCGAAGAGCTCTTTAAACGTTATGGCTAACTGTCATCACACTTCTCCACTATATGTTCCTCACGCACAAACACACACACACACACAAACTCATTCTTACACACCTTGCATACCTACTATTCTTAGTCTATAAGAATTTTTCGCTTCTAAATATATTTTAACTTTTGTTGGCACTATGTAACTTTTAGGTGGTGGGCGTTGGCACTGCGACACAGTTTTTAACTTCTGCAGAATGTTCAACGTTCTTATTTTTCTGTACATTATCCTAGCCATGACTTTTTTTTTTTTTTTCTATTTTATTTTTTTTCATCCACGATATCACCTCTATACTATCATAATATGTTTTATAGTATTATTACTTATTTCCTCACCATAGATAAACTATGTTATATTATGTTTATGTATATCGAATATATAGATATATTTTTTTTTTTATTTCAATGTAGGTATATATAATATTTATCTTATTTATTATTATCTATATTACATGTAGATTTTTAGCTTTTCCTCATTTTATTTTATTTTGTTTTCTGTACACCATTGGCTACCTTCTTTTGCTATTTGATCGTTCCTTTCCATCCTAAGGTTGTCTGGAAGAAATCGCAACCTGCGATAAGACCGCCCAATGTATACCATTGTATTATTTTTCTTTGTACTTCTTTGTTTTCCTGTACTTTTTGGTGTGCAATAAAGAGTTCTCTATCTATCTATCTATAACCTTCTTTTTTTTAAGTCGGTTAATTACTATACCCACTTTGACATGTCCTCCAAAGTAGGGAGACGCTTAATTCAAATGGCATTAAAAGGTCACCCATCTTTGTAATGACCTTGCCTACCGTTGCTTAACCTGATCGATAGCCAACATTTTATAACAACTATCTATGAGTATCTCCTTATTATAATTGTATTAGATACATTTACGTCGAAAACAAAAGCTCCTTTTTTGAAGTCGGTTAAAACACTAGACTTTTGCATGTCCTCCAAAGCACGGAAACGCTTGATTCAAATGGCATTAAACGGTCACCCACCTTGCCTACCGTTGCTTAACCTGATCAGTGGCGGTCCGAGAGGGGGGGGGTCGTAGGGGTCATGACCCCCCAAATCTTACACGTCATATCGACAAATTTAACTTCCTTCTTTGAGGAATAAAATCTTCTTCCTTTCATCAAATTATAGGTTATAAAATAATTTTGAAAAACAAGGATGATAGCTACCATGTTTACCATGTTTACCAGCGGCGTTTAGCTCCTCTAAATATTTTTCTGGCAACCTCTTTGTTCTCTTTGTCCTACACCGACAACGACGTCACGAGTCGTACACACACCTACACACAGACACCGGTCTCGCCGGCGAGGCCGAAGGATCGTACACATGCGACCTCGACATGCATCCCCTCGCTGAGTTTCTTGCCGGTTCTTCTCAGCGGGGGCGCGTTGTGAACCGGTGGTAAACTCACACACTCTCTAAGCGGCAGCCCAAGCCGAGGCCGTGCCTCCCTGAGGTGCCCTTGAGCTAGTCGCTACCTATCTTTCCGGGCTGGAGCGCTCAAAGCGCTCGCCCCTCTTGTCCGGTGAAGCTGTAATGGCCATCTGCGGCCAACAGCACTACTCATACAAAAAAAAAAAAAAAAAAAAAAAAAAAAAAAAAAAAAAAAAAAAAAAAAGTTCTCTTTGTCTTTTTGTTGGTAAGAATAGCCTCCCGTCTCTTGCTGTTGGGTGTCCGCAAGAGGCGACTAAGGGAAAACAAGAAGACTGGCAGCAGGGTCTTCTATTTGTTGAGGTAGAAGTACTGAGAGATTATGGCAACCTCTCCCTTCTATGAGGGAAGCCATTGTTAAGCAGTAAAGGTTTATCGGTTGTTGTTGTTGAACCTCTTTGTCGAAGTTGGATTAACTTAACTGGATAGTCTGTCCTAGGTAAATAAAGTGTACCTATGTATGGTCTCTGATATCTCCTCATACATATACTGTCCTTCATTTTCAGGATGTACCGAGGTCAACGCCTATACCTGTACGGGGATGTCCTTCGGCGGATACCGATCGGTTGTTCTCAGTTTAGGGTACAGTACCGTGCTCGGCAAGGGAGAAACCGAGGGACTCCCGGTAGAGGAACATATATCAAGGGTTATCGTATCCTGGCTCTCTCGTTGGATTTCAGATAATCCCAAGATGTCTCAATGCAACTTGCTCAATTCTTCCTCCACCTCGACAATCTTCCTACCTAAAGTTGCGGATATTGTGTGTTGCCAGGGCAAAAGTTCGGTAGGGGTGGTAGCGGGGCATCTGCCGGAGATTCATTGCACCGTTCCTAGCTAGCTAGCTCCACAGTTACCCAACTACCACGGCGAGGAATAGAGGAGCTTCTGGGGTCCGGGGGCCGTATATAAATAGTGACAATCATTGTTGTGTTGTAAATAAATACTTATATAGATAAATAACACCCAGGCACAATGTGGGAATCGAACCCACGACCTATTGGGTAGCGGCCAGGGTGTCTAGCCACTAGAGTCTAGTGACTAGACCAACGGTCTCATCAAATATGACCCCTCCCAAAATCGATGGCTGCGACCGCGCCTGGATCCGCAGTTATGCATTATATATTGGGCTAGCTAGACGATTGTGCATTCGGAGTTCAGGATTAAAGTGGATCCCGGTCGAAGCGTGGACTTCATTAGACGAGACCTTTTAAGCTTGACATTGATATTCGACGTATACTTGACGGGCCCGTTGGTCTAGTGGTCAGACACCCTGCCTGCTAACCAATGGGTCGTGGGTTCGATTCCCGCCAAGTGTCTGGGTGTTGTTTATCTATTTAAGTATGTATCTACAAAAAAAAAAAAAAGTATATAAGTATTAGTATCAGTTGTCTGGTTTCCATAGTACAGGCTCTGCCTAGTTTGGGATCGGATGACCGTGTGTGGATTGTCCCAAGATATTATTATATATTATTATTATTACTTACAATACGGTGATCGCTACCAGTTTAAACCTTACCGATCACGGAGATATGTGCTTCTTGTTCGTTTTTAACCGGCTTCAAAAAGAAGGTTCTCTATTCGACGCGTATGTATGTAATATTGATAAAAATGCGTAATATTAATATATGTTAGTCATTGTTATGTGGGCATCTAAACAAAATTACCAAATTTTATCAGTGTATGTATGTATGTATATAGGTTTGTCCACGGATTTCTCAGAAACTAAAAGTCCGATTTTGAAAATTCTTTTTGCAATAGTTAGAGTATTTTTCAACTTAGGGTAGAGTACAAGTTTCATCAAAATCGGTCCAGTAGTTTAAGAGATATAAACTTTTTATGTTTTCAGTAAGTTACTGTAACGTAGACGTTCGAGTTGCGTGATAGTGCTGATACCTATTTTGGTAAAATAAGTCACTAAAAAGTGTTAAATAAACTATTTAAAAAAAAATAAAAACCGACTTCAAAGTAAATTATCTAAAAAGCATAAAATAACGAAAATATATTGAAGTCGGTGTCAGCTGGTGCTAGTGTTAGTTAACATGATGTGCTAGCACCTAGCACCGACTTCAATATATTTTCGTTATTTTATGCTTTTTAGATAATTTACTTTGAAGTCGGTTTTTTTTTTTTTTTTAATACACACATCAAAAGTGTCTAGGGATCAAGCATTTTTAAGCGGATTTCTTGAGATTGAGATGTGGCTTTGTAATAAATTTATGATTTTATAAATTTATATGGATCCTTTTTGGTGCATTTCATAATTTGAATCAGGAACTGTGAATCAAATTCGAGTAAAAGATGAAAATCAGCTGTCAATATTTTCCCTATAAAAACATACAACGCATTGAAGACATTATTAGTGCTACTGTTTCCCTACTACTGATTAAAACCAACGTTATTATGGAGCGGCGACGTCATTTAAGCAGGGAAGAAATGCTCAGAGCCGTGGGAATGATAGAAGCTGGTTCCCGGCAACGTACTGTGGCTTTAGCTCTGAATACAAGTCAGAGTGTTATCAGTCGACTTTGGACACGTTACCGAAGCACTGGTACCGTGGCTGAGCGCCATGGAGGACGGTATCGCTGCACCACACGGAGACAAGACCGATATATTCAAATCTTAACTCGAAGAGCTCCAACAATAACTGCCATGATGTTAGCCGTGAGGCTTCATCACTCTTCAGGGAACTTAATTAGCGACCAAACAGTCAGAAACCGCTTGCATGAAGTGAACCTTCATTCCCGAAGACCGCTACGGGTACCACCTATAGCAATGCACAATCGTAGGATTCGATATCAATAGGCTCTTGAACACAGAAATTGGGCAGAAGAACAATGGCGTTTCGTGTGCTTTTTTGATGAGTCTCGTTTTGGTATGAGACCGGATACAAGACGTATACGACACTGGAGAACCCCTGGACGCCAACAGCGATTAAAATCCTGCCAGGAAGTCCATCCTTATAGTGGTGGAACCATCATGGTATGGGCGGGTATTTGGATCGGCGGAAGAACTGAGTTGATTTGGATCAGAGGCAACCTCAACGCTCAAATTTATGCTGAGACGATTGTATCAGACGTCATCGTTCCTCTACAAGTGCAAATCGGTCCCTTATTTCAGTTAATGCATGATAATGCACGACCGCACACCGCAAGAGTTGTAAGACAGACTCTCGCCGCAGCTAACATCAATGTCCTGCCCTGGCCTGCTCAGTCGCCAGACTTGAACCCGATTGAGCATGCATGGGATATGCTACAGAGAAGAGCTCTGCCGAATATGGAGGGTATCCAGTCGCAAGAAGACCTTTTTTTGTTGTTGCAACGAACATGGGCGGCCATTCCACAGCGTGATTTGGATGAACTCATTTTGAGTATGCCAAACCGATGTTCTTGTGTTGTTAGTGTTCGCGGTAGAAACACGGATTATTAATTGTTTAAGTTACCCAATAAAATTTTAAAGAAAACTGTTATTTCAGTCTTTTTTTCGAACTTTTGTGTTAGTGGTTCAAATGTCAAAAATCCCTTTATTAGGAAAATGGCAAATTTCTTTATTAATGCAAAGGTGACTTGGTTTATCGTTACTGTGACAAACGAAAACACTTTATTTGATGAATCCTTAAAGAAAATTTTAATTAATATCAATCAGGAGAAAAGTTATTGCAAAAATATATGTTGATCCCTAGACACTTTTGATGTGTGTAGTTTATGATGAAGTCGATTTCATTTTTGGTCGAACCATTGGGGCTTATTCACGTCCACTTCCTAGATGATCGCTTCTTGAATAAGGTTCATCGCATTGAGTCCTTCCTTCTCTATGAATTGGACCAGCCCCTGGCCCCTTTTGGTCCTCATCGCCTTAAACTGTTTATTTAACTGTTTGTTAATTGTTTCTTTAACTGTTTGTTCCTGCTCGACACACTATCTATACTTATAATAAAACTGTAACAGGTCCAATTCTGTACATTGAAGATATTTTGAAAATTATATTTGGAGGGCATTCTATAACCGATACTGAGGCCGAAAATATATTTTTTTTAATTTTTGTCTGTCTGTCTGTATCACGGCTGAGCATCACGCCGAAACTACTTAATGGATTCAAATGAAACTTGGCATGATTTGAGATCTTACTACGAGGTAGGACATAGGATACTTTTTATCCCGTAATCTAGCACGCTTCGTTTGGGAGAGGGGATTAAAGTCAAAACGGGTACTTGGTTATACGCTTGGTCCGATTTTATCAATTTTTCTTTATAATATAATAAATATTAGAAAGGGAACACTCATAGAGAGTTGTTATCAAGGTTTTGTAATCGATCGGGTTAAGCAACGTTAGGTAAGGTCAATAAATAGATGGGTGACAGTTTAACGCCATTTGAACTAAACGGGTCCGTGCTTCGGATAGGAAGTAAAAAGTGGGTCCCAGTTTTTAACCGACTATAAAAAAGGAGGTTATGTATTCAATGCGAATATCTGTTATTAAAAGTTTAGTTAACGTAAAAATAGCGCAGGCGGAGCTGCCTGGGTCAGCTAGTCGACTTATAAGACTTTGTTAATTAGGGACTAACGGACGAGAAATCCAACACCAACCTGGTATTTTCAGTCTCCTTCTCGGAAGAAGAGCATATTGCCGAAATCAAGGGTAAATCGTATCCTATAACTCTCTTTGTATATCAGATATTGAAAATTCACCCTTCGCCACTGGTAGCGGCCATCTTCAAAGGGGGGAGGGGGGGTGTAATAGACATTTATATAGATACATAACCCACGCCCACGACCTATTGCCCTAGACCAATGGCCTGTCCAGTATGACCCCCCCCCCCCCAATACTTTGGCTGCGACCGCGCCTGAACCTGATCGATTGCTAAATGGCCCACTAAGTATGAAAATTTTACCCACGGTGTACAAAAATGAGATATGGCGGGATTTACAGGGAAATGTTTATACTTTACAATGACATGGCGCATCACTGCAGGGCCTGGGAATTATGAAATAAATATTTTATATTTTAGTCATCGATATGTTAGTATAGTATATCGATGATTTTAGTGCAAAATATTTGTCTATTTTGTCCCAACAAAGTATGAAAATCATTATAGTGAGTACTTTTTTATCATCAGCAGCGGAAAGATGTCTACTTTAGTTCAGCAGTGGCCTCCCCTTGGAAGGGAGGAGTTGCCATAATCCCCACGCTTGGCAGGCGTCTTGGGATTGCAGTAGGTATAGGTGGTAGGTAATCCAATAGAAAGACGCTGCTGTCTATCTTCTTGTTTTTACACCCAACGGGAGGAGATAGGAGGGTCCTATTCTTGGGATGGGAGGGTACTTTTTACTGAGCAACAAAAAAATGTATTTTATGGAGAATGATTCACCTTCTTAAATTGACATTGGCATAATGTTAAAAACAATTGCCATAAAAAAAAAATAATAAAAAAAAAAAACACCTAAAGAACGATTTTGACGGCAAGGTGAATAGTGCTCGAGTGCATCAATAAATATGTGCGCAACAGAGATAGACTATGCTGTCTCTGTCACACAGACCGTGTACTCTCGCGGTCACGAACGGTGTATGTACCTTTAGGACGACAATCGCATGAACGCCGTTTATTATGTGTTCTGTGTATGCACGAGCCGGCCCAAAGTACCCGTGGGCGGGGTAAACGCACGTAACGTTGTTCAAACGATTTCAATTGAAAACTGGTAAACCGTTCGTGCCCGCGATCGTACTTGACCACACAGGGTTTCATACGAGTGTAACAATATTTATTTGACAGAATGTCTTCAATATAATACCTATTATAATTCTATTTTAACAAAGCTAAAGTCTTTATTGAGCATGTACGCGTTAACTCCATAGTTTTGTAACATCTTTATTACATAAAACAAAATGTTGTTTATAACTCTACAGTATAACATTAATTTGATTTTTGTACACAAACATTCAGTAACCGGGTCAGATTCTGGGCCATGTCCTTTGATAACAACCTGTCTATTAATGAATCTCGCAATTCACTTTTTGAATACATAACAAACCTACCAACAGGTCCTCACGCGCGGAGATCCATCGGAGAGCCACGCAGCGACTGACTGAGTTGAAATTCACTGTGATATCCGGTTGTGATAAAATTCATAAAGATTCATTACAGTGGTTTCTTCTTTCGAATAAAAAAAGAATCATTGAAATTGGTAAATATTTGCCAGAGTTATGACCATTTTTGTTCTTAAAAAGCGACATAGAGTCATCTTATAGGCATTCCTGCAGTTTTCCTGCGCAGTCAAAATTCTTGTTTTTTCAGGAACAACTTATTACTAAGCAATATTTTTTTTATGGGACCCTAATTAACGGATTAAAGAATGGATGGAAGAAAGATTTTTTCAAATCGGTTCATAATTGCCGGAGTTACGTGCGAACATACATAGAAAAATATATATATATACAGACGAATTGAGAACCTCCTCCTTTTTTGAAGTCGGTTAAAAAAAGCCTCCTTAATTCGGAGTCAATTATTTATACGTCAGATTCATATTATACTAAATCTAGTTGGTCTAGTGATTAGAAACCCTAGCCGCTACCCTAGGTCGTGGGTTCGATTCCCACAAAGTATCTGGATGTTATTAATCTACTTTACTTAAGTATGCATTTTCAAAAAAAAGTTTGTGTGTTTATAAATTAGCTCAGAGTAAATAGAATCGTAGGTCTAGCATTTTCGCGAGCCCACACAATAGATAGAGGCGACATTTCGAGACCTAAACGAACAATAAACGAACAACTAACAGTGAACTGAGAGCGAGCTATAGGTAAAATAGGTACAATACCTAAGTACTTGCCGAATTTGAGGGAACAACTTTCTATTGACAATTCTAGATTTTTCTATAGCTACGGGTCGATAGTAGACCTATAAACTAACAAAGCATTTTGTAATCATTGCAATTAAGTAATAATTAACCGAGTAATTAACACTTTTATGTCGTGGTCGTAACAATATAAACACCTAGATACTTGGTGGGAATCGAACCCACGACCTATTGGGTAGCGGTCAGAGGTGTCTAACCACTAGACTAACAGGCCCGTCAAGTGTCAAGGTTAAATGGACGACGGATCGCCATTTCGGGTCGAGGACAAGACCCAAATATTTCATTTGGTTTCCGACTTAGATCGTTACACCTTTGGCGGCTCTTTAGGCTCCAGGGGGTCTAGTACGAGTTCCGATTGTTCGAGCTCGTAATTACGAGCTCGAACAAACTGTCAGTTTTCCCCATAACTATCAAGAACTAGTAAAATGTACGGGCAAAAACTGTCAGATTGATCGAGCTCGTAAACTATCGGAACTCGTACTAGACCCGCTGAGAGCGGTCTCCTCCTGGGTACGTAGAAAGGAAGGGCCTAGGTCTTATCCAGGGCCACCCTCAAACCCAGTCGTCAGATCCTGTAGACCATTTCTCTCAAGCCGGTCTCAGCCAGAGTGGCTGCTTCGCCGAAGTGGACTCCCTGCGCACAAACCTGAGTTTGTCATCCGCGTTACAGATGAGCTAGAGCCCGCGGTGTAAATAGCTGTGGAACACCCAGTCGTATGCTATGTTCCACAAGAGAGGGCCGAGCAACGAACCCTGCGAAACACCACATGCCATGTGACAGTGCTATAAACCGTCACTTCAAACGCAAACGACACTTCGGTCCTCGAAATAAGACTCTACTCATCTTAAATAGGTGATTGTATCTTAGGGCCTACGTCATACATCTGAATCGAAGTGTGTTGAAAACATTGGCGATGTCAAGTCACCGCCCTGAGACACTGCCTCATCCGAAAGTTCGTCCCTCTCGGAATCCGTATTGAGCCTCGGAGACTCAAGCACTACTTTCTAATTAATAAGAAAGTACTTAGGCAATAGACTATCAACAGAAAACTACTATATATGATCCGGTTACACGATTATAACAGCTTACTTAGAGTAAGGGCTATTTATCTTCCTTGGAAAGGACAGGCTTGATGACAATATAGGCATATGGATATTCCTTGTAATTATTATGTTGTCAACTTGCAAAATTATATTAATGATGAGGCTTAGAGGAGATACCACTGGAGAGATCATGATAAGCTAACCCCTCTGCCAAATTTTGTTCATATGTTCAGGTCATTCTTTATTTGTGTGCGTATCTTTTTGAATGTGTTGCGAGTTTATTATAGTTTGAGTATGCGTGAAATTGTATCTGTGTGTGTTTACTTCGCCTCCCGCACCCCGCAAAAGTGCCACGAAAAATTTGTTCGGGGAATCGACGCGATACTAGCTCCATTCTAATTACTCTGAGTGATGAGGCCAGCCAATGATCACTTAACTCGGGGCCCGTTGGCTCGAATCGTATCAACAAAAAACCGCGCAAAAAAAATAGGCCCGGGCTCCAAAGGGTTAAGAATAACTAATTAAAATAATGGCTATTAAAAAAAGCACCACCTTCAAAATGTAATTAAAAAGTCTGAAATAATTTCTTAGTAGTGGTTTTTACATCTAAAATTTCATTTTCTGATAGCTTACTAAATTTGTGCGTAAATGTGCGCTTTACGCAAATATATTATGCTATCTGTACATGTTCTTTATTTATATCTCCGATCATTGGTTTAGAATCTTCCTGCTGGAACAACGTTACTCGAGCAGAATTCGTTTTTAACCGACTTCAAAAAAGGAGGAGGTTCTCAATTCGTCTGTATATATATATTTTTTTTCTATGTATGTTCGCGCATAACTCTGGCAATTATGAACCGATTTGAAAAAATCTTTCTTCAATCCATTCTTTAATCCGTTAATTGGGTCCCATAAAAAAAATATTGCTTAGTAATAAGTAGTTCCTGAAAAAACAAGAATGTTGACTGCGCAGGAAAGCTGCAAGAAAGCCTATATAGATGACTTTATGTCGCTTTTTAAGGACAAAAATGTCATAACTCTGGCAAATATTTACCAATTTCAATGATTCTTTTTTTATTCGAAAGAAGAAACCACTGTAATGAACCTGTATGAATTTTATCACAACCGGATAAGAACTTCCTGGAGGACCATGAATGATATTGAGGAATTTATCTGGTAAAAACTATAAAACTGATGTTCTCCTTTACATTTCTCTGACAAATATGAACCGATTTCGATGATTCTTTTTTTATTCGAGAGAGTAAACTACTATGATGATTCCATGCAAATTTCATTACGATCGGATAAATTGTTTCTGAGTTTCTGAAGAAACATGAATTATGTAAAAATATGTAGACGATAATGTGAAATCATAATGATGTCATAACCTACCTAGATCATTTTACCGTCTTCGATGGTTCAATCTTTATGTATGAAAATATCACTAAAAAGAATAAAATAAATATTTAAAAAAAAAATTGAACCGACTTCAATAACACTAAAAAGTATAAAATAATTTAAATATTATTGAAGTTGGTGCCAAATATACACAGCAGGTACGCTAACACCAACTTCTTTAATATTTAAATTATTTTATACTTTTTAGTGTTATTGAAGTAGGTTCAATTTTTTTTTTAAATATTTTATTTTTTCCAAAACGACAGCACGCACTATTTTTTTATTTGGCGCACATATACAGCAGCAGGCTTAGCACGATTTGCCAAGACTTTGTAATCTTGACAGTTCGGTGTGGAGTATGACGTAGTTATCGACGTAGAAACGTCATTTTCGGTATTAGCTAGGTCGTTAACTACGTCATACTCCACACCGAACTGTCAAGATTACGAAGTCTTGACAAATCGTGCTAAGCCTGCAGATTACGTTCTAATTATTTGCTGTGTGCCGGGATATTTCCACAAGGTGTTTCGATTGTCGAGATATAGCGGTGGCCCTGCCAGAGTACGCCCTTTTAGTAGGGCCACCGGCCACCCTTTAACTTTTAAACCACTGACCGACTAATTCCAATATTATACGACTGATTTCGACTAAATCTGAGCATCTTTAGATTTTGTGAGTTGCTTTGGTTGTAGCGATGGACCTGCCAGAAAGAGTCCGTTCTAGCAGGACCATCAGGGTACCCCCTGTAACTTTTAAACCACGCATCGACTAATTCCTATATTTTACGACTATTCCTTATGTTCAATCAGAAATGATACTCGGTAAGCCATTTTAAGAGTTCGTTCTCGGGCGGTTATTTAAAAAAAAAGTCGTCTTCCCGCGACTGATTGCAAATATGTACACAAACAAAAAATTGTATCTGCATGCGCAGGGTAAACTTATTTACCCGCGTGGGAACAAAATGTGTACTACATAAGTTCAAATCAAATAAAATCTTTTTTTTTAAAAATTGAACCGACTTCAATATCACTGAAAAGTATAAAATAATTTAAATATTATTGAAGTTGGTGTTAGCGTACCTGCTGTGTATATTTGGCACCAACTTCAATAATATTTAAATTATTTTATACTTTTCAGTGATATTGAAGTCGGTTCAATTTTTTTTAAAAAAGATTTTATTTTAAACTTTTTAGTGATATTTTTATATATAAAGATTGAACCATTGAAAACCGTAAAATTATCTAGGTAGGTTATGATCACATTATCGTCTACATAGTTTTACATAATTCATGTTTCTTCAGAAAAAAATATCCGGTCGTAATGAAATTTGCATGGAAACATCATAGTAGTTTACTCTCTCGAATAAAAAAAGAATCATCGAAATCGGTTCATAATTGTCAGAGCAATGTAATGGAGAACATCAGTTCTATGGTTTTTTTACCAGATAAATTCCTCCACATCGTTCATGGTCCTCCAGGAAGTTCTTATCCGGTTGTAATAAAATTCATACAGATTCAATACAGTGGTTTCTTCTTTCGAATAAAAAAAGAATCATTGAAATTGGTAAATATTTGCCAGAGTTATGACCATTTTTGTCCGACCGAGCGAGTCCGAGCGACTAAAACGTCATCTATATAGGCTTTCTTGCAGCTCTCAGTGCGCAGTCACCATTCTTGTTTTTTCAGGAACTACTTATTACTAAGCAATAATTTTTTTATGGGACCCAATTAACGGGTTAAAGAAAGGATGGAAGAAAGATTTTTTCAAATCGGTTCATAATTGCCAGAGTTATGCGCGAACATACATAGAAAAAAAAATATATATATATACAGACGAATTGAGAACCTCCTCCTTTTTTGAAGTCGGTTAAAAATAAGGAATACTTTAAGCTTGTAGCATGGATAAATCCATGGTTGTAGGTTGATAACAACAAAACTATGTAGCTACAGAATGTTTTTGTAGTGAGTAGGCTTGTAGAGCAACATAATGCGAAATGAAGACTTGGCTTTAGCGAAAAAAACGTCGTTTTAAAACATTTTGGCCGTAAATGATGTTAAAACTTGTTCAGAAACGCATTCGCTAACGATGTTTGAAACGACACGAATTAATAAACATGTGTGAAATTACAGTGGTATTTTTTATTAAATAAAAAAAATACATCATTTTCAGTTCTATAAGTACATTAACACTTCAGTAAACTTTTACCAAATCAACATTCCATCGTGTTGACCTGAGATCAGAAATAAATAAGACCAATGGTGGTAATGGTTTTAGGATCTTTATAGCGCTGGATTGTGGTACATGTTCAAAGGATAAATTTCGATTTGATTACTATTCACTTAAAATTAGTGTCTACGATTTGTATTTTAAACTTACCTAAACTGTTATAATCAATAATCGATTTATTATTATTATACACTCATAATGGAAAGTAGTTTCTCCCTAAGTTATATTTTTTACAATTAACTGTGAACTTATATCACCTAATCTAGAACTAAACTAGAACAGGCAGACAGTATATTTAATGTATACGTAATAGACAAATAAATAAATACTCATGGAGCTCATTAGACAATTCAGACATTCAACCCTTTCACTAACATATACCTATACAGCAAGGGAGGATACAGATCATGAATTTAATTAATAACAGATTTTAATTTATTTGTGACAGTCGTTTAATCGCTTGAGACCAAATCTCAATAATATGCATGCATAGTGAGTGACGGTAGGTCGAGGCGGCACGGCAGCTTTAAATATACTTACTTACTATGATAATTTATTTATTCACTTATAAATAAATAAATGGAAATATCTACATATATCGAAATATAAATGAATCAATCAAATCACGGGTCCGCTTTTGATGAAATCTAAAACTGAATACTTGAATTTTTTAAAAATATTTTTTAATTTTTCAAGCCAAGAATCGAACACGATGATTTTGAAGGAAACAACACCTGTATTATTACACCATCTGATAGTGTCACTAACAGTGATCAAATTCTGAAAGGTAATGAGACATTATGGGAAACTACAGGAAAGAGCCCGTGGGGTGCCAGGTTAGAATTGCATCCCCCTATCTCCTCTCGTAGAAGCGACTAAGCGAGAACAGGAAAACGGGAGGAGCGTCTTTCTTTTGGATTTTCACCTATACTGCGATCCCTAAGCCGCCGGCCAAGCGTGGAGATTATGGCAATCACTCCCCCTTCAAAGGGGGGCGGGGGGGCTTTGTTCAGCAGTGGGGGGGGGGTCAAAGGGGGAGGAGGCCTTTGTTCATCATCATTAATAGCAGCCGAAAGACGTCCACTGCTGAATAAAGGCCTTCCTAGAAGGGAGGGGTTGCCACAATCCCCACGCCTGGCAGGCGGTTTGGGGATCGCAGTATAATAGGTGGTAGATAATCAAATAGAAAGACGCTCCTGCCAGTCTTCTTGTCGCCTACCGTTAGCGGACACGGGGGAATTTCGATTTGTTTACTATTGGTTAAATGCAAAATGCTTCAAATCACATAATTCAAGTTCTAAGTACCGGTACTACCTATCCATTTTTTAGGGTTCCATACCTAAAAGGTAAAAAAAGGGTTCCTTTTTAACCGACTTCAAAAAAGGAGGTTCTGTATTCGACGCGTATGTATGTAATATTAATAAAAATGCGTAATATTCATATATGTTAGTCTATGTGGGCTTCTAAACGAATTTACCAAATTTCACGAGTGTTTGTATGTATGTATGTATGTATGTATGTATGTATGTATGTAGGTTTGTCCGCGGATTTCTCAGAAACTACAAGTCCGATTTCGAAAATTCTTTTTGCAATAGTTAGAATATCTTTCAACTTAGGGTAGAGTACAAATTTCATCAAAATCGGTCCAGTAGTTTAAGAGATATAAACTTTTTATGTTTTCAGTAAGTTACTGTAATGTAGACGTTCGAGTTGCGTGATAGTGCTGATACCTATCTTGGTAAAATAAGTCACTAAAAAGTGTTAAATAAACTATTTTAAAAAAAATAATAACCGACTTCAAAGTAAATTATCTAAAAAGCATAAAATAACGAAAGTATTATTGAAGTTGGTGCAGAATATACACAGCAGGTACGCTAACACCAACTTCAATAATACTTTCGTTATTTTATGCTTTTTAGATAATTTACTTTGAAGTCGGTTATTATTTTTTTTAAAATAGTTTATTATGGTCTGACTTCGTCTGTCTGTCTGTCACACCTACACATTTCAGGAACCACTGATGCTATCGATTTGAAACATGGAATAGTTTTAGATCTTTCTTACCCAACCTCATCGCAAACTAAAAACAAATATTTTTTCTTTTACTATTTTTATAATGGGGGTCGAAATGGGTCATCAAAATTTCAAAGTTTTACTATATCGAGTGGGGTATCATATGAAAGGGCTTCATTTGCACATTTTAAAACAGATTTTTATTTTGTTTTATGTGACGTAGTTTTTGGATGATAATCTAAAATGTCAAAAAAATAAACCGTTCCCCAATATCCGAAGTTTGTGGAGGGAAAAATCTGAAATAATTATGGGTAATACATGTCTATCTATATTTTACAGGAAAAATAAAATGATCTTTCTAAGTGGTACAGTTCTTTAGTAATCCTAAAAAAACATTGACAAACAATCTTAGTTTTGCGGTTTAGTTTTTTAGTGTTACATGAATAGTAAAATTACCTATTAATTAATACGTCCAAAGATGACATGAAATCCTCATTGCGCGAGTCCGAATCGCACTTGACCGACATTTTTTTTTCTTTAACAAAGTACCAAACAATAGTAATATCAACAACGGGACGTCAAATAAAATCGTTCTAATTTCAATTATGTACTTATTATTTTTAAGATAAAAAAAATATTCAAACTAAAACATGTTGCTTAACATTAAATGTGAAGCTGACTTCGCTTGAAGAGTGAGAAATAAAAGGTACTTACGTATGGTGATAATATTGTATGAATCAAGGACATTCAATTAGAATCTTCCCAGAATTAGATCCTTGCTAGCGACACTATCAGATGGTAGTTTTCATCAAAATCAGCAGTTAAGGAGTTTTTCACCTGTATAATTGTTTTATATCAAGCATTATTGATGCCATGTGCAGGGTGTAGGCTCCTGTATCAACTTATGGCAAGATTTAATTAAATGTATCATGCTATAATGTACATCTTTACATTATAGCATAGCTGCCGTGTGCGACTTAAGACCTTAACTCATGTTACAAATACGAAATTTATTGATTGATATTACCTAATTGTGTAGTATAAACACTGAATTTACAATTCATTACTAATTTGTATTTTTTGTTAAAAATACCATTCATACTGGATTCATTAGCTAATTGTCACTATATCTCTGGTTTTCACCATATAGCATTTTAAATAAGATCAATACAGATTAGGTTTATTTACACAATACTGCTTGAGATGTGGATGTGCATCACTGATAAAGCAGGCTTGCATGTCTATTGGCGCCGAACAGTCCGCACACTCCCTCACCATTTATGTTATTTCCCTTTAGCGGTAATAGTGACATTGGATTTTGCAGGTTGAGGTATTATTGTAATCTCATCACTAATCTTAAGCGGTTTGAGCATTGGGTCAGCATCAGTGGGCTTGGTCGACGGCGCCGGGGTCTTGCTCTTGTCCATCACACGCTTGGCGACCACACTGTGGGCCGAGTACACGTGGTTCTCGAACTGTTTGTACATGCCAAACGTGGCGGTACACACGGTACATTTGTATGAAAGATGCGCCGGTTTCAGCGTCATATTGTGATCCCTCGACACATGGTTTAGCAACTTCCACTGATACACTCGGCCGCACACAGGACACCTCCCGGCGTCTTTACCCTTATTCGCCGCCTCCTGCATCGAACTAGTCACTAAGCCGTGCGATCCCAGCAGATGCCTCTCCAAACCCTGATCCGTAAAGAATCTAAATTGACATTTCTGGCAATTCAGTGGAGGCCTGTTGTATATCATCTTTGGATGTATCTTCACCTTGTGTATCCATTGCATGTGGTTTCTCAACTGTTCCAAGTCCTTGATGTATCCATCGCAAATTTCACAGATCACAAATGTGGCTTTGGAATTTTGTGAGGATTGAGAGGAAGAAGGTTGCGGAGCACGGGGCAGTGGCGTGATAGATATTTTAGGTGTAGCAGATTGACTGTTGCCCTGGCTATTTTGCATAATGGGGTAGTTGGCAATAGTGGTGCCCACTGGAGGGCTATTGTGCATGATCATAACACCACTGCGAATAATTGGCACGCCAGCAACGGGTGCAGGCCGCTGCGGCCCTGAAATCGGCGGGCGGCCGCGGGGCCTGCCTAAGATGGGCATGTTCGAAATAATGTTTGGCATACTCAGAGTAGGCCTGGATATATTGTTCATCCCCACCTGGGACCTGTTAAAGTTGGGCTGATACGGTCCAACCATATTATTTCTAGCTCTTGTTAATTTCGGAATCTTTGCAGGTGGCTCCCATTCCATTGGAGGTGATAGGTTAAGCTCTGGTTTGAATCTTTTAGCGCATGCAATCAAATGTCGAGCTAGCTTCGTTTTGCTGTTGTCTTCGAAGTGACAATTGGCACATTGCTGATAAGCCGGCGCCCTCTCCAATCTGCCCCTAACATTGTGTTCAGCTTCCATGTGAAACAAAATGTCGTGAGGACTACGTATCTCAAATTCACAAGAGTTACATTTATAAATATTGTTTTTCATGTGTGGTGCTTCTGAATGATGAGCCATGACTAGCATGGACTCAGTCTTAAAACTACAAAACGCACACCTTTTTTGCACAAGTGCATATGGTGCATTTGTTTTCTTACTAAATTCTAAGTTTTGTGTGAGTGATGTGATCGCCGCTTCCGTGGCTTTAGTGCTTCGTCCAGATTTTTTCTCTTTGTATAACTTTCGGTTCTGATGTTTAAGTAGATCAGTCTGCACATACTCTTGAACCAAATTCAGTCCTATATTAATAAAGAATTGCCCGAGAGAGCAGTCAAAGTAGCTGTCTGGTCTTCCACCACTGAGTCCTTTAGCAATAACACTGATGGGGTCCTTAATGTCATCAATTGTATCATCTCTGTCTTTAATAAGAATAGCATCATCATCACTGATTTGCTCATCATCTGAGTCAGTGGAAGACTGCCCATCCCATGAATCATCGTCTTCATCATTTTTTCGCCTCCGCCGTTGCTTTTTGTCTGATTTTTTCTCTTTTGCAACCTCCTCTTCATTTTTAACTTCTTTTTCGATTTCTCGGTCATCTTCAACTATTTCACCTTTTGCAATCCTCTCCTGTTTCTCCTTTTCCTTTTTCTCCTTCTCCACTTGTTCTTTTTCTAGCTTCTCTTTTTCTTCTGTAAGTTTAATTTCGTCCAGCTCTTTTCCCAACTTATCAACAAACTCTCTAAATGGTTTTAATGAAGGCTTTTCATACACATAAGGAACAATAAAGGAGGGTGCTTCAACAACGAACATGTCATCTGTGAGGGATGGCAGTATGTTTGGCTGAGGAGCAGGAGCACTGGTATTAGTACTTGCAGAATTTTTAACACTTACAGGTGTAATAGTAGTGCCTCGAGCAGCAATGCTTTGACATAAGTTGCGTGCTTCAATGGCACTGGTAGCTGTTGGCTTGGTTTGCACCGTTGTTGTACTTTTGCCAGATAAAATTGAATTAGTATCAATAATAACTACAGTGGGCTCAGTGGTCTGATCCCCATTAGACTTGGATTGTTTAGTTGCTAAATCTGCTAAACCTTTGGTGTCATTGACAACAATTGGTTTGGTCTTGGTTTGAGTTTCATTCAAGGGGTCTTCCATTGACACTTCCTCGACATCTGATTCATCACCACCATTTTCTAATTGTTCTTCAATTTTTTTCTCTTCTATAGCTTTACCACCTTGCTGCGAGTCATCCGAGCTATCATTACTGGCTGTGCTTGAATTCGAAGACTCATCATCATTGGTAACGACACAGTCTTCATCATCATCACTTGTTATTTCATGTACTTCAGGTCCTGGGGAGCCCCCATTTTGACTTTGGGGCTCATTTTCATTCTCTGAGTCACTGCTATCATCTTTTGGCTGGCTTCCTTGTGATGTGTCATCATCACCTTCAGTTCGTTCATCTGGAAATCAATAACATTTAAAAATAAGATCACCAGTAGCAAAACCTAATTACAATTTCTCTACAAATAGGGACCTATTTATCAGCTGATAGCACGAGAGAAATCAGAGCATTAAACACTATTGACTGTTGTATTTAACAAGTCACGCCGCATCGCCATAGCATTACACAGAGGCATCGCGGCTTAACCGGGTAAATGTTATATTATTGCGAGTCAACTCTGTGAACCGTGAGTTTCACCCGCGCCGCAATTAGGAGGTCGCTAGAAGGAAAAAAAATGAAATTCCATCGCAACCTTTAAAAAGGAATAAGCATTCTTTCACTGCAAGTATTCTAATCAAAAAGTGAAGCCTTTTAAATGAATTTAAGAAAACATTTTTTATTTATCACTAAGCGTCATTATATCATGTGGAGTGTGGACCGCCATATGGGATTCCATGGCATTTCACCGAAAACACAACTCCATCAAGTTTGATGGTAAACACGTAAATGGTCAAAATAATATGTATGAATACTAATTCTATATACTGGGATATATACCTGTGGCTGTTGAAATCGACATTTTCTTATGATTTTCCTATCGAAAACCAAAAAATAGCACAATAGCACAGTAGCGGAAACCAAACCAAATCAAGCTGTCATTTTGAAAGATATTTAGGGAGTCATGTTCCGTTTTGTACGAAACTAAATAAAATCGTTGAACTTATTCTTATTATTTTTTACGTAAAAACGAAAATGTATTTCTTTAGAACAAATAAGATTTTTCTTTTTTTATTAATGTCTAGAATATTATTCAGTTCAAGATTCTACAGTAAATATAAAGTGATTTACGAAACGGCGACATCGTGACATTAACAAACCCTTATATAAAAATGGTGGGAAAGAGATGGATTCCGGTGGGGGAAGGACGCGGTATTCCATTATGGAATTATTGGAATAAAAATGCGGTAAATTTAAAATTAAATCGTTGTAACTTTGTCTACTTGACTTTATGTTTTTAGTATATTTTGTACTTGCTTCTTCACTTGCTTCTCGCACTATCAACGTTAACAAGCACCTTAGGATTTACATCAAAGAGAATTTCATATATTCACATAACCAGCCCCCCCCCCCTATTACCTATCTCGTTTGACCACTAAAATGATGATCACTAGAGCAAGTGACCATCAAAGAACTGTCAAATGATTCATTCGGTATTGCCTAACTTGAGTGACCAGTGAATACTAACACAAAAACACTTTCAGTTGACATCAAAGTTCGGTGGACAACTGAAGCTTGATACTTGATAGTCACTTGGGTGGTACTAGCTTTCGGTAAAGGAAAACACCGTGAGGAAACCTGCATGTATGAGAAAGCCTAGCTTTTGAATGACGTGTGAAGTCCACCAACCCACACTTGGCCAGCGTAGTGGGCCATGGCCTAAGACCCTTCATGTTGAGGGGGGGGAGGTCCGTGCCCAACAGTGGGTCAAAACAAGAGCTGTTAAAAAATAGCCAGAAGCATGTGAGTCGAGTGGCATGTTTGGACATGATTACAACCCGTCTTGGATAATGAAATATTCTTTGTTTACGGTCGGAGCTTTGGAAGGAGCATCCGGCGAAAAAAATACTACTAGCAAGGTAAAACACCCAGTGTCCGACAACGCACCATTGCCCGACATTTAAAAAGTTTAATAGAAAAAATAAGAGCAGTTTCTCCTTTCTGAATGGATTTCAAGAATAAACAATAAACGCGGATTATCTAGTTTTCATTGGAAATGACATTTCACACATTCGGCCATTTTTAACAAAATGGCTTGGTATAAGTTTCGACCGCAAGTGATCCTCCATCGTAAGTCTAGTTTTACTAGCAAAATCGTTAAGGAGGTGAGTAAGATTTATTGCTCATAACTTTTAATTGTTTTGCTGTATCGAAAATGTTATTTATTTATAAAATTAAGACATAAATTGACTAGTTTTTAATAATTGTTTGTTAAGGGTGTGGTTATATTAAAATAAGAAAATACGCCTGTCGGTAATTGGAGTTTTTTCATCGCTTGTTCCAAATTTCGACACATGTCGAAAGATTTTTGTTTATTATTTTTTGCACTTTATTTTATTACTTGGCTATGTTTCTTCAGCACTCTTAAAATATAGTTCTTTCATTTAAAACATCAAACTGCATCCAGTGATCAACAGTTGTGTCGATGATTGGATATTCCATGTGTTCCAATAACCGACATATTTTGCAAAAATGGCGCCTAAAAAGATACACGCCTTTTCAAATGGCACAGGCGATAGAAGCAGTCAGTCTGATCGACTTCAAAATGCTATTGGGTGGAAGCACGTCATTTGAGCACCGTAATGCGTTGGTACGCAGAGTTTAATCGAGGCCGCCTCTCCATGATAAAATCCGTGAAGTTCGGCTCTCAACTGCGGTCACTGAGAAAATATGGCTACTGTCATGATATTTACGGGGCCGGAAGAGACCGTCATAGCTTATAAGCTATGCTGGTTATAACCAGCACGTGAAAAAAATGCCCTTAGACCAATCCAGACCAATCAGGTCCTTATGTTTTCAAAAATAGTTTGCCAAATGAAATGTGTTTAAAATGTACACGGACACCAGAGTTAAACTAACCCAGCACTACTCTGAGCATCCCATACATCAGCCTGTACTAGATTGGAATGGCTCTCAAACAGCTTAAAACAAAAAAGTGCCGGGTGAAGACGGAATCACAACAGAAATTCTGAGAGCGGATGGAAAACCGATAGGTACTTTTAGTCCTCCAGAAGTTATTCAATTCCGTCTTCAGGTCTCGTCCGTTCCGAAGGTACTACGCGAGAAGCATGGCACAGGAGTGCGGTAGTGCTTCTCTTCAAAAAGGTGATAACACCTTATCGAAAACTTATAGACATAATATCTCACTTCTGAGCCATATGTACAAGGGTTTTTCGAAACGAAGGAATAGCAATAGTCTCGAACGCAGGTGTAATGATTTCCAGCCAACCGAACAAGCCGGGTTCCGAAAAAGCTTTAGCACGATATACCACATTCATACGCTCCGTCAGATGATGCAGAAGACTATGGAGTATAATCGGTCATTATGTCTAGCGTTTGTGGGCTACGAAAAACCTTCGATTTAATCGAGACCTGGGCAGTATTGCTGTCCCTCCAGCGATGCCATATTCACTATAGGTATCGAACTGTTGCAACGACCACCATGCCGATCCGACTACAGGACGAGAGTACAAAATCAACCCGATTGAAGAGAGTTGTGAGACAGGGAGACGTTATTTCCTCGCAGTTTCGAGGCTTCACGAACGCATTGGAGGACGTTATCAAGCTCTTGGACTGGTACGGATTCGGTATCAACGTCAATGGCGAATACATCACTCGCCTTCGCTTTGCCGATAGTATAGTAATTACGGCAGAACCGTTGAAGGACCTCAATACGATGCTCAGCGACCTCAGTAGCGTTAACTCAACCGGTGGGTCTTTAAAATGAACATGGACAAGACGAAGAATATGTCTAATGTCCATGTTGCATTCATACCGATAGTCGTTGGCAACGATACACACGAAGTTGTTGATCACTATGTCTACCTTGGATACATTTAGTGGGTCCAATTTCGACAAAGAGGTCGCTCGAAGCATCCAACTTGGCGTTTGGGAAACTTGGTGACATCTTCTCATCTGAAATTCCGCAGTGCCTGAAGGCAAAGTTCATTCACTAATGTATGTTGCCAGTGATGACAATATGGTAATGAGACGTGGTCCTTAACAGCTGGCCTTTTAGAGAAGCTCAGTCACAACGAGCTATAGAGAGAGCTATGCTCAGAGTTTCTTTGCGTGACAGAATCCGTAATGAGGACGTTCGACAAAGAACCAAGGTCACCGACATAGCTGTCAGAATCTGCTAGTTGAAGTGGCAATGGGTAGGCAACATCGCTCGAAGAACCGACGACCAATGGGGAAAAAAGGTTCTCAAGTAGCGACCACGAACCCGAAGACACAGCGTAGGTAGGCCTCCTACTAGGTGGGTAGTCGATATTTATTTATCTTTATTATAATACCCAGTTGTCGTTCATTGTGGCGTTCGAAGGGTGAGGCCTATAGTCAGCGGTGGACGTCTTCCGGCTGGTGATGATGATGATTTAATTAAAAACAGTTCTACAATTTATGTTAAATATTTGATTAGTTAAAATAATTCATACGTGACAAAGAATAGTGGAAGTACATAACGGGATAAGATCATTTACGATTTTTTAATAAAAAAATATTGTTATAACAGCATTAAAAAGTCATTACCTACTTAACTTTAGATGAGTTTAAGCATGCCACACACATGTACATGTCCCTGTTTGTTTATTATAATTAAAATAATTAAAGTACTTAATAAGACTTTTTTGGGCATGGTGTTAAGATTCGGTCGATATTTGGGTGACGATAAATAGAACATGTCGATTACTGGGTGTCGATATATAGAATTTCCTTGTCGATAACTAGGCCAAAAAGAGCCTAAATCTAATTTGATTTATTGATGTACTTATTGGTATTACACTCGTTTTTACATTAAGATAATATAGAATGAACCCTAAACTTATACCTAGTGCATGAAAGTATCGTATAATATCATAAATAAACTAGATATTTAAAAAAATGTTCACTTGCCATCCTTAAAGTGTCGATGATTGGGGGTTTTACTTTTTTACGTAAAAACGAAAATGTATTTCTTTAGAACAAATAAGATTTTTCTTTTTTTATTAATGTCTAGAATATTATTCAGTTCAAGATTCTACAGTAAATATAAAGTGATTTACGAAACGGCGACATCGTGACATTAACAAACCCTTATATAAAAATGGTGGGAAAGAGATGGATTCCGGTGGGGGAAGGACGCGGTATTCCATTATGGAATTATTGGAATAAAAATGCGGTAAATTTAAAATTAAATCGTTGTAACTTTGTCTACTTGACTTTATGTTTTTAGTATATTTTGTACTTGCTTCTTCACTTGCTTCTCGCACTATCAACGTTAACAAGCACCTTAGGATTTACATCAAAGAGAATTTCATATATTCACATAACCAGCCCCCCCCCCCTATTACCTATCTCGTTTGACCACTAAAATGATGATCACTAGAGCAAGTGACCATCAAAGAACTGTCAAATGATTCATTCGGTATTGCCTAACTTGAGTGACCAGTGAATACTAACACAAAAACACTTTCAGTTGACATCAAAGTTCGGTGGACAACTGAAGCTTGATACTTGATAGCAGGGGCGTATTTACCCTAGGGCCAAGGGGGCCATGGCCCGGGGCGGCAGGCTTCGAGGGGCGGCGCGAGCCGCACCTCGCTTAGCTATGCGCGTCTTTCGTTTTGGTTTTATATTATTGAAGGATTAAAAAACCTACTTGATTAACTTAAACTGAAACTCATTTGGTTGAACTAGTCGGGAATTCGGGATGTTTCACTTTCAACGTTGGTACACGTGTAGTTTTTGTACATATCCAGCGAGAGACGGTGGGGCGGCGCATGCCACGGCGTTGGTGACTATTTGTTGACTATGTGGTGACCGTCACCTCGCCGCCGCCTGCACCTGGCGCAGGCGGCGGCGAGGTTTTCAATAAAATTAATGAAGCGACAATCGACTTCAATCTTCACTCACTCGACTTCACTTGACGGCAAGCGACAATTTTATCTAGGATAGTAAAGCTCTCGAGCTTATAAAAACCCTATTTAATCTAATGAAGGATCACGTTTGGCTGACGCTCTCGGAATCGTTTTTTATTTTTTTTTCTTTTTATTTGTCATATACCTACCTCTAACGTAGTTAGAGCCTTTGTTTGCTTCTTTATCTTTTCCACCACTATTTCCTCTCCCGGTTTCCCCATTCAATAGATTGGGGGATAGTATTAACATGTACTTGTTTTTTTAACCGACTTCAAAAAAGGAGGAGGTTTTCAATTCGTCTGTATATTTTTTTTCTATGTATGTTCGCGCATAACTCTGGCAATTATGAACCGATTTGCAAAAATCTTTCTTCTATCCATTCTTTAATCCGTTGATTGGGTCCCATAAAATTATTGCTTACGAATAAGTAGTTCCTGAAAAAACAAGAATGGTGACTGCACAGGAAACCTGCAGGAATGCCTATAAAGGTGACTTTATTTCGCTTTTTAAGGAAAAAAATGGTCATAACTCTGGAAAATATTTACCAATTTCAATGATTTTTTTTTATTTGAATGAAGAGACCACTGTAATGAATCTGTATGAATTTGATGACAGCTGGATAAGAACTTCCTGGAGGACCATGAACGCGGCGATGTGGAGGAATTTATCTGGTAAAACCATAAAACTGATGTTCGTTCTCCATTACATTAATCTGACAAATATGAACCGATTTCGGTTTTTTATACCATGATGATTCCATGCAAATTTCATTACGACCGCATATTTTTTTTCTGAAGTAACACGAATTATGTAAAAGTATGTAGACGATAATGTGATCATAACCTACCTAGATCATTTTACCGTCTTCGATGGTTCAGTCTTTATGTATGAAAATATCACAAATAAAATCTTTTTAAAAAAAATTGAACCGACTTCAATATCACTGAAAAGTATAAAATAATTTAAATATTATTGAAGTTGGTGTTAGCTTACCGGCTGTGTATATTTGGCACCAACTTCAATAATATTTAAATTATTTTATACTTTTCAGTGATATTGAAGATTGATAGTTTCTTTTTTTTTTAAAAAGATTTTGTTTATACTTTTTAACCGACTTCAAAAAAGGAGGAGGTTCTCAATTCGTCTGTATATTTTTATTTTTTTTTATGTATGTTCGCGCATAACTCTGGCAATTATGAACCGATTTGAAAAAAATGTTTTTTTAAAGATTTTTATTTCTTTGCTATATATGCGGGCGCCCAAGGCGCGGGGCCGTAGCATTTGCTGACTCCTGCTATATGGCTAATCGTGCACTGCCCGAAGCAGAGAGTGAATGCCATGAAACTCAAAGTATACCCGATTGATCTGGCGTGTTTGGTCTATTGAAAAAAAATATGTAAATCTGTAATATTTTGAATTCTAGTTTCTTTTCCCATACTAAAGTATGGGGCGGCAAATCCTAATGGCCCGGGGCGCCAAATTCTTAAATACGCCTCTGCTTGATAGTCACTTGGGTGGTACTAGCTTTCGGTAAAGGAAAACACCGTGAGGAAACCTGCATGTATGAGAAAGCCTAGCTTTTGAATGACGTGTGAAGTCCACCAACCCACACTTGGCCAGCGTAGTGGGCCATGGCCTAAGACCCTTCATGTTGAGGGGGGGGAGGTCCGTGCCCAACAGTGGGTCAAAACAAGAGCTGTTAAAAAATAGCCAGAAGCATGTGAGTCGAGTGGCATGTTTGGACATGATTACAACCCGTCTTGGATAATGAAATATTCTTTGTTTACGGTCGGAGCTTTGGAAGGAGCATCCGGCGAAAAAAATACTACTAGCACTAGTAGAGGACTTGACGGCCCACAAGGCATAAGCAGGTCATTGATATGTAGCAAGAAAGGGTTGCGGAGAGAACAGAGCACTGAGGAACCTCGACATTAGTTGCTATCGGTTCCGATATGAGCAACCGTGGACAAAAACGTGGAGAGACCGTTCACTCAGGAAGTCCTTTAACTAGAAAATCAGATCAAGTACATGCCGCAAGCTGAAAGTTTACTCACCATAACGAAGGGTCTTCGACGAGGTCTTTTCTTACTTCCCTCATATTTTTGTATTTCGTTCTATCTTTCGGACACACTGCGGCAGTCCATATAGGCAAAAATACATTGCCTGCCCGACGACTTCTCTGAATAAGTATAGTAAGGTAATCTAGTAGGTTTTTTGCCTACCATGTCATAGAAGTGTGTGCACAATGGACAATAAAAGTTAGTTCGCTATAATAATCTAAAAAACACCGCAGGCGCAGGTAGCAAAACGACCGTTTGGTCGCATAATTATTACACTATGTGTATCTATCAATTTTGTTGTGATTTCTAAAAAACTGAGCTACTTAGAAACAGCCTTTTATTTTTGCCCGACAGCCCCAGAAGGAGGGTTATGTTTTTCGAGAGTATGTCTATGTATGTATGTCTATTTCTTTGGCACGGCCTGCAGCCTAAACGGCTTGATGGATTATGACTTATAATATTCCTTTAGATTCGTCTCAGTTGTGGGAGTGACATAAATATTTGATCAAAAAAATATATGGCGGGCGTCAGTAGCCATTTTGTATTTTTTTTTTACTTCCAAAGACATCAATATGGGTATCAAATGAAAGATCCTAACGAGACGAGTTTAAATCTATACATTTGTATATGTATTACGTATATATAATGAAATATAAGTACTACCCGTTCATTCCAAGAATGCCGTTACCTGCCTTTCCACTACCTCGTACCGTGCCTCAAGCGTCGCCCCATTAGTAAGGATAGCAAAGCAATGCTCCCGTGCGTTCTTGACTTTGTGGATTTTGTTTTTATTTCTGATGATTTACGTTCGTTAATTTGTGTTGCAGAGTGGTAAACGTAATTTGTTATATAAATTAATGTCTCTTTGACACAAGAAAGAAATGAAAAACAGTTAATAACGCCATATGATGTCCAAGATCCAAGATATCACAGCTATGAAAAGTAAATCACCAGATTAAAATATGAAAAATATTACTTAAAATTAAAATGAAAAACAACCCTCCTCCTGGGGCATTCGGGCAAAAAATTATCAGTTATTATTTTTGTACACAGAACCGTTAGCTGTGACGTCATAACGGTCGACGACGGCAATCTCGAAATGAACGAGTAGTAAGTCCATTTTTTGTTGTTCGCAGTCGGGCTTTTTATGCTTTTATAATTTATAGTTGCTAGTTCTTGTAATATTTACACAAACAGTTGTTATCTGTAATTATTTCAGATTTCTCCCTCCACAAATTTCTGAGATACGGGGAACTGGGAATGAATAGGGTGGTTTTTCGAAAATTTTAATTATAAGTCGAAAAGAAAGTATTTTTTTTTATACATTTAAATCAGGCCCTTTCACTTGATATCCTACTTACTCGACATCAAATGGAAGGCCCCCCGGCGCACAGACGTACTAGAGGTGCTGCCCCGGCGGCAGGCCCTAAGGCAACGTACTAAGGGTACCTACCTGGTGCAGATTCCATTGGAGAGCCAAATCCCCTTCTCATGCAAGTTCCGATGCGACAGGTCCCGGGGACCTATTGAAGGTTTCCCCCGCGAGAACAAAAATGGAAAAGGACAAAAAAGGAATTTGTTCAACCAACGTCAGTGTCGGGGCGGTGGCGCTTATCGCTCCGAGTTCCGACCCTATCATCAACGGCCGAATAACAATGTGACGAGATATCCGTATAATCAAGGTATCTGTATCCCCTGCATTGGGGGTGTCTGAATTCTCTGCTCGCACGCCATCCTCCGTGTAGGAGGCCAGGCCTACCATATGAAGGTTATGGAGGAACAATTACAAAAAAAATTACGTCCATCGAGTACCTACGGTGGGTGGCGACTTAGATAAGGACGGCGGCAGAGCTTTGACCCCCGCCCCATTGAGCACCATGTGGGTGTCCGAGGGGCTACAATACAATGCACTTCTCGCCGTACCGGTGGGTTCAAAGCCAAGGCACTGAGGGGTACCTACCTGGTGCAGATCCTACCTCGGAGCACATCAGTTCCCCCCTAGCGGCAACCGCCGCCGCGAGGGTTTTAGTGGGTAAGAATTCCATATACGAGTACCTCAATGACCCGGGGACCTTTTGAAAGTTTCCCCCACGAGAATAAGTGTTTGTGAATATATGATACAAGTGAGCTAACTTGCTCATTACACACGAGGCTGTGGGTTCATCCTATTAGTCTGTAGTTGGGTTGCACCCCGAGACGTAGTAAGCGAGGGCGTAATTCAGCAGTGTGTATAATGAGCAGAGCTCAGGAGTTTCATACGACGTTTTTCAACACACTTGCGAGAATCACAAAATAATTTACCACACAGCGGTAAAACCGATAAAACAAAATATGACAATTTATGGAAAATGGTGCGCGTTGGTCACATCAACATTTTTAAAGATTTTTGTGTAAGCTTGTATTTTAGTGGTGGTCCACATAGTGATTATATACTCATTGGTGGTCCATAGTTGTGTTATTTCGTGGGTGTTTTTAAAATAAATATTAAACTGTCTGTTTGTCACAATAAAATAAAAGTTCTTAAAAGTTAACCTAATAATACACCAAGGGAACCACAAAAAAAGAAAAAAATACAAATAATTTCTACAAAAAAAGAACCGACTTCAAAATGCAACTAAAAAGCCTGAAATAATTTCTAAGAATTGGTGGTTTTTACATCTACATACTTAGTTGGACTTAATTGGACTACAACATATTATAAATACATATTACTATCAAAGACGGCGCCAAACTGGAAAACAATTACCGGTACCCTACTGCCCTTGTAAGTATTTGCTAGACGTTAGGCGCCGACTTTGATAGTAATATGTATTTATAATATTTTGTAGTCCAAGTCCAACTAAGTATGTAGATGTAAAAACCACTAATTCTTAGAAATTATTTCAGGCTTTTTAGTTGCATTTTGAAGGCGGTTCTTTTTTTTTTGTAGAAATTATTGTTAGTAAAAAAATAACCCGGCTAAATTAAGAATGCGGTTTGGCGGCTGGTTTACTCGCATATAACGTACGTAATGCCATTATTACGCACGCGTTTGTTATTATAGCTCAGTATGCCATAACAGCGAATGTAAGGCTCACTTTACGAGCAAGTGTGTTGAGTTTTTTTTTTCAACCCACTTGCTCTTAACGGCGTAAATAATGGATTTATGCACTAGTGCGTAATAGAATTATGCCTACAACGTTAAATTAGTGCCTTACTGCAAGTTACCTATATGCGAATAAACAGAAACAGAGCATTCTTAATTTAACCGGGTACTTAATCGATTTATTTTTAGTAAAATTAAACAGGTTTTGCGGATGGAGGGCCAATGAAAAACCATGTATTTTTTGGAATAAATAAATGTGTACGTCCTTAATAATTAAGTTAAACAAACATTTATTATTATCAAGCTATTCATAATTGACAATCATTTGTTAAAATATAATTTTGAAGTAGGCTGTATGTTCACTCACACACAATGCATAGAGCACCTTAAAAAAAACGCGCGCCATTTTCGATAATTTGCCATATTTTGTTTTTATTTGAATTTGTCAGTGTGGTAAATTGTTTTGTTTTTTTCTCGAGTGTGTTGAAAAACGTTGTATGAAGCTCGTGAGCTATGCTCATTACACACTTGGCTGAATTACGTCCTCGCTTCGGTTCGGGCTGCAACCCACAGCCTCGTGTGTAATGAGCACTTGTATCACATACACTATTATACATATACAACGTGTTACAAAATACCCCGTAAAAAATATATATACTTAATTAATATAATTATTTTCATTGATGTGCAAGTCCTATTTCAGTAAAATTAAAGAGTAAACTACGCAGAATGTACCTACATTTCTACCTAATTCGCGGAACGACAAAAAATTTAAAAAACCTAACCTAACGAAACAACCTTTTTTATTTCCCCACACGAAGATTTCCCCGGGGGAAATCTTCGAAAGATCCCCGGGAGCTGTGGGGCTTGACCGGGGTATGTGGGATTCTTACCCACTAAAACCCCCGTGGCTGTCGCATCGGCACATGAGAGGGGAGACCCCAGGGCTCTTCGGTGGGATCTGCACCAGAGGCAACTCAGTGCCTTGCCTTTGATCCCACCGCCGGGGGGCACATTGTATCCCCCCGGAAACCAGTCACGGTGCTCACGGGGACGGGGGTCACAACCCCGCCGCCATCCTCCTCGGAGTTGCCGCAGTACTCAATGAACGAAACAACCTAAACGAACACTTACTTTAAACGTCAACAGATTTGAAATTGACAACGTTTTCTTTTTCCAACTTGTCATTTTTTGAAGCCAGTAATTAAGTTACTGGCTTCAAAAAATGACAAGTTGGTGAGCATTACCCCAGCAAGAAAGATGCTCGTAGAGAAGATTGAGTTAAACTAATAATTAGAGCATAATCTGCTGTAAATGTGCGCGGAATAAAAAAATAGTGCATCCTTTCGTTTTCGAGAAAAATCCGAAAAACGATTCTTGCTGGGGTAACGTTGTTCCAGCAAGAAGATTCTAAACCAATGATCGGAGAGAAACATAAACTTCAGGAAAGATAGCTTATATTTGTGCGTAATTGTGCGCTGAAAATGAAATTTGTGCGTCTTAAGATTTCAGAGTTATTACAATTCCTGCTGGGGTAACGTTTTGCAGAATCGTGTTTCTCGGAAACCAGTAATTGTGCACCTGTAAAATAAACGATTATCAGTAGCTCTTAATTTGTGCGTATTTGTGCATTAATTAGATTTTCAAAAATATTTACCGTTTTAGCATATTAATGGATTTATGAAAACCAAAAAAAAGGTCCTAGCGCTTAAACGAACAAAAATTCAAACACACTGAAAACGGTATTCGGTCCTTTTTAATACTCTTAAAATCCACGAAAAGTTTCAAAACATATTATATACGCATTATTGAATAATATCACTTTGAATCAAAACTGATAATGTCTAGCTTTGACGTCAAAATACAAAAAACAAGACCAACCCGAAAGTTTTTGGTATAAACCAAGAATTAGAGCACATAATGAAATACATATCCTGAAAATTTCAGCTTCAAATATTTCTTAATAAAGAAGATACAAGCAAAAACTAGAACCCCTGTTAGAATACTGGTTATCCGACCAAATTGGAATGAACCCAAAAAAGCGAGGATTTCATACATACTCGTGACCTTCTTTAAATGACAGTATTATGTGTTCTTTAAATGACTGTTGTCTGTACAGTTACGTTCATAATGTTTATCAGCAATCGCGGTTATCTCAATAGTCCATCAGGTGGTTATAGCTTGTCATTATTTTTACAATATATTGTTACAGTTCTGTTAATTACTATTTCATTACGATAACCACAGAATGCATTGCAAGTTTATAGGTGTAAATAGCAATGATTCGCATTGCAATAAAAAATCTATATTTCCAATACTTATAATAAAAACCGCTCTCCGAGAAAGTTCACTGACCTTGACTGACTTTGTACGAACTATCGCGGACACGAACGGTGTACCAGTTTTCAATTAGAATCGTTTGAACGAACGTACGCTCCTACCGCATGTATTTCGGGGCGGCTCGTGCAAGCGATTATCGACCGACACCGTACGTGACCGCGAGACTACATTGAGTCAAAATCAAAATTGCATTGCATGATTCCATTACCATCATACATATAGCTCAAGCAAGTAAAAGCGTGTTAAAAATACATACAATTCAATTAAATTGAGAACTTCCTCCTTTTTAACCGACTTCAAAAAAGGAGGTTCTTAATTCGAATTCTAATTGTACGGATAGGCCGCTCCATTAATTGAGTCCCATAAAAAATTATTACTTACGAATAAGTAGTTCCTGAAAAAATGAGAATGGCGACTCGGAAAAAACTGTAGGAATGCATAAAGGTTGATGCTTTTATGGCTTCTTAAAGACAAAACTGGTCATAACACTGGCAAATATTGACCAATTTCAATGAATCTTTTTTTATTCGAAAGAAGGAACCTGTATATAATGAATCTGTATAAATTTGATCACCACCGATTAAGAACTTCCTGGAGAACCATGATTTATTTGGAGGAATTTATCTGGTAAAGACCATAAAATTGGGGTAAGTAATATTTGATATAATTACAAAATCTCTAATATTTACAAGATATAACAACTGAATCTATAATTTTATTTGATACTAGCACTCACTCCATCACCCTCCCCTCTCCCTCTCTTGCACCCTCCTCTCGTTCTTTATATCCTCGTCAATCATGGTATCAGCGGCATAAAATATACTTTATAACCTATTCTCAGACCTACCAGCAAAATTTCATACATATCGGTTCACCCATTTATTTAAAGACCTTGCCTTATGTTGCTTAACCTTAACCTAGCGGCATGAAATATACTTCACTACCTATTCTCAGACCTACCCGAAATGCACACAAAATTTCATACATATCAGTTCACCCATCAATTTAATGACCTGGCCTTATGTTGCTTAACCTTAACCTAGCGGTATGAAATATACTTTATGACCTATTCTCAGACCTACCCGATATGCACAAAAAAACATACAAATTGGTTCACCCATCTATTTAATGACCTTACCTAACGTTGCTTAACCTTAACTTACCAGGATAAAAAAAGTATCCTATGTCAGTTTCCTGGTTCTAAGCTACATTCATTCAGTCATTTTAGGTCTTTTACCTATGTAAAAATTTAGCAATTTCGTATTCTCAATTTCTACCTACCTATACAAATGTAGCCTTGGTGGTGCAGCGGACCTAACCGCTGGCTTGTAAATGAAATTAAATGGTATTTTTCCCTTGCCTATTTCATTCCTAATCTAGTTTGGACACGATCGGGATTTACAGATTTTAACTTTTCAAAGATATAATGTCATATTGCTATCAGCAAAGTACTTAGAACAATCCAGAAATCTAATGAAAATGTCCTGGGTGTACCGGACCGGCATACTCCTTACAAAAATTGACCCTTCGCCACTGCCATATCTTATGCAAACTAAATGTCTGCTCAGTCCCTATTGTATATAGCGTAATAATACATATATTAATGATTAACTGATCAGTCTATAATTATCCTATTCACATACAAAGGAAATTACGTGGTAATATGTGCAAGTAATGTTTCACTGCTTAGCCCCTATGAAACATAGCGTGAGGTTTTATATACCAATTTATACCCCTACTTCTAAACAACACGTTAGTGAAAGTCCTATCAAAATCCATCCACGGGTTTTCAAATGATACCTGGACAAACAGAACGACAGACAGACAGACAGACAAATAATACCAAAAAAATTGTTTTGGCCTCTATGTCGATAGTATAGTACCCCCACATAGAAATTTTGGAAAAATATTCAATGTACAGAAAAAGTGCTCTTTGAGTTTTATTATAGTACTAGCTGACTCGCGCAGCACCGCCCGCGCTTTTATTACATTTTCTCCCTCCTCCCTAGATTTATCTCTCTCCATATCTCTCTCTCATATAAAAAAAATCTAATTATATGCTCTTTCTCTCCTCTCTCTTTCCCCCTCCCGCTTCGGTTTCCGTCACACTCCCCCTCTTCCTCTCCCTGTTGTCCCCTCTCTGAACCCTCTCTTCAACGAACTTGCTCCTTCTCACTCCCCACTTACTCCACCTAACTCCCCCGATCCCTCACCCCAACACCCCCTCCTCGAATCCCCTCTCCTCTTTCTCCTCTCTTGCACCCTCCTCTCGTTCTATATATCCTCGTCAATCATGGTATCAGCGGCATTAGATATACTTTATGACCTATTCTCAGACCTACCCGATATGCACACAAAATTTCATACAAATCGGTTCACCCATCTATTTAATGACCTTGCCTTATGTTGCTTAACCTTAACCTAGCGGTATGAAATATACTATATGACCTATTCTCAGACCTACCCGATATGCACACTTTCATACAAATCGGTTCACCCATCTATTTAATGATCTTACCTAACGTTGCTTAACCTTAACCTACCGGGATAAAAGTATCCTATGTCCGTTTCCTGGTTCTTAGCTACCTCCCCACCAATTTTCAGTTGAATCGAATAGGCCGTTCTTGAGATATAGATTAAAGTTCTATAGTGATTGTATGTTCAATTTCACCGATAGATGGCTCTGTTCATAATGTAAATCACGCTAACATCGTAAATTACTGTCTAATGATATTCGATAATGGAAGTTCTAAGACTTTCGCATCTTTTATTGTTGCGACTCTAATACAATACATATAGGAAGGATACAGGGAGTTTTATTAAAATTTCATGAACACAACCTATTATTTCTTTCCTAATCTAGTTTGGACTCGCTCGGGATTTACAGGTTTTAACTTTTCAAAGATATAATGTCATATTGCTATCAGCAAAGTACTTAGATCAATACAGAAATCTAATGAAAATATCCTGGGTGTACCGGACCGGCTTACCCTTTACAAAAATTTACCCTTCGCCACTGCCATATCTTATGCAAACTAAATGTCTGCTCAGTCCCTATTGTATATAGCGTAATAATACATATCTTAATGATTAACTGATCAGTCTATAATTACCCTATTCACATACAAAGGAAATTACGTGGTAATATGTGCAAGTAATGTTTCACTGCTTAGCCATGAAACATAGCGTGATGTTTTATATACCAATTTATACCTTGACTTGTACACAACACATCAGTGAAAGTCCTATCAGAATCCATCCACGGGTTTTCAAATGATACCTGGACAAACAGAACGACAGACAGACAGACAGACAGACAGACAGACAATGTGTGTGTGTGTGTGTGTGTGTGTGTGTGTGTGTGTGTGTGAGTGAGTGAGTGAGTGAGTGAGGGACCGACCGACCGACCGACCGATCGACTGAGCGAGAATGAAGTTTCACTTCTTCCGCGCGGAGGGACTCCACGCACGCACATTTTTGAAGTGAAACTTCTTATGCGACTCCCAAAAATGTTATCACATAACGCGTCAAACGTTAAATGAAGCACCTTAACGCGTTATCGCTTAACGCGTTAAGTGATAGGTGTTAAACGTTAGGCGATAGGCGTAAATTTGTTAAGGTTATGAAAGCGCTCATGTGACGCCGTCACTGAGTGAGTGGGTTTCGGTGGGTTTCAGTGGGTGTCGGTGGGTTTCGGTGGGTTTCGATGGGTGTCGGTGGGTTTCGGTGGGTTTCGGTGGGTTTCGGTGGGTTTCGGTGGGTGTCGGTGGGTTTCGGTGGGTTTCGGTGGGTTGCGGTGGGTTTCGGTGGGTTTCGGTGGGTGTCGGTGGGTTTCGGTGGGTTTCGGTGGGTTTCGGGGGGTATCGGGGTGGGTTTCGGTTTTTTCGGTGGGTTTCGGTGGGTTTCAGTGGGTTTCAGTGGGTTTCAGTGGGTTTCAGTGGGTTTCAGTTGGTTTCAGTGGGTTTCAGTGGGTTTCAGTGGGTTTCAGTGGGTTTCAGTGGGTTTCAGTTGGTTCCAGTGGGTTTCAGTGGGTTTCAGTGGGTTTCAGTGGGTTTCAGTGGGTTTCAGTGGGTTTCAGTGGGTTTCAGTGGGTTTCAGTGAGGTGAGTTGAGTTGAGTTGAGTTGAGTTGAGTTGAGTTGAGTTGAGTTGAGATGAGTTGAGTTGAGTTGAGTTAGTGTGTGTGTGTGTCTTCGGAGTCGCTGGACGCTCGGGGTGTGGGCCCCTTGAGCGTCCATTGAGTACGGCGGCGACTCCGAGGAGGACGGCGGCGGGGTTGCGACCCCCGTCCCCGTGAGCACCGTGACAGGTTCCCGGGGGGCTACAATGCGCCCCCCGGCGGCGGGCTCAAAGGCAAGGCACTGAGGGGCCCCTGGTGCAGATCCCACCGGAGAGCCCTGGGGTCTCCCCTCTCATGTGCCGATGCGACAGCCGCGGGGGTTTTAGTGGGTAAGAATCCCACATACCCCGGTCGAGCCCCACAGCTCCCGGGGATCTTTCGAAGATTCGCCCGCGTCAAAAAAAAAAAAAAAAAAGTGTGTGTGTGTGTGTGTGTGTCAACGTTGAAGTGGCGCATTCGTCAGTGATACGATTGGTACGACGTTGGTATCGAGTTCGCTTCCCAGTGGCTGAAGTCTTTTCCCAGGTGGAGGAAATGGTAGTCGTTGATGGACCTTAGTCGTCCTCACAGAATCCTGCAAGGCAACCTCAACCACTCTGCCGGCGCACAAGATCTCTTGTTGCAGTCCATGGCGGAGTGGTTGATTGATGTCGCAGTGGTCGCGGAACCCTATTTTGTCCCTGTCCGGCCCAACTGGGCAGGGGACGTGACGGGTACTGTGGCCATCGTGGGGGCGACTGACGTAACAATCAAAGAAAGAGGAAGGGGCTACGTCGTGATAGAGTGGGCTGGCGTCGCGGTCGTCGGGGTTTACTTCTCCCCCAATCGCATTCTGGCCGACTTCGAGGTCTTCCTGGACGAGGTTGGGGTGGCGGTGAGACGTGCCTCACCGCTGCCGGTATTCGTGATGGGAGACCTCAATGCCAAGTCAACGGCTTGGGGGGGAGTAGCCACCGACGCGCGCGGTGACGTAGTGGAAGAGTGGCTGGCTATATTCGGCCTCTTTATTCTGAACCGAGGGTCAGTCCACACATGCGTGCGGCAATGGGGAGGGTCCATCGTGGACGTGACGTTCGCTTCCCCCGTTGCTGCCGCGCAGGTCAGCGAGTGGCGGGTTCTTGAGGGGGTGGAGACGCTGTCGGATCACCGATATATCCGGCTTGACGTCTCCGCCCCACGAAGGTCCGGAAATAGCCAGCGGCTGAGAGGCCGGAATTACTTCCCGAGGTGGAGTCAAAGTCGCCTGGACCCAGACGCCCTCCGGGAGGCGTCAATTGTTCAGGCGTGGAGCACTCAGCCTCGGGAAGTCCAGGTCGACACGGAGGCGCAGTGGTTCCGGGACGCTTTGACTAGTGTTTGCGACTCCGCCATGCCCCGCACCGGGCACATACCCCGGCAGCGGGCGGTGTATTGGTGGTCGGTGGAGATCGCAGACTTGCGTCGGTCCTGCGTAGCGGCGCGCCGTGCATACCAACGGCAGCGTAGGCGCCGCCCCCGGAACCTAGCCGAGGAAGACCGGCTGCACGACTTGCTCACAGCAGTTAGAGCAACGTTGCGGATGGCCATATTTAACTCTAAGGAGAGGGGCAGGGAAGAGATGCTGGCGGGGCTCGATCAAGACCCCTGGGGTCGTCCATATCGGTCCGCGCGGAACAATCTGCGCGGCCAGACGGCCCCTGTCATAGAGTCTCTGCAGCCCTACCTCCTAGAGGAGATTGTGTCGGCTTTGTTTCCGGCTAGTCCAGCCCACGAGCCCCCGATAATGTATGAGCCTCGAGACCAAACCAATGCTGCTGCCGACATTCCCGCGATAACGGCTGATGAGCTCGGCGCAGCAGTCTCGAGGCTCGGTACAAAGAAGAAGGCCCCAGGTCCCGATGGAGTATCCGGCCGAGTGCTGGCCTTAGCAATGGAGTCCCTTGAGGACCGTTATCGGGGACTGCTCGACGCCTGTCTGGTGTCCGGGCAGTTCCCGAAAGTGTGGAAGGAGGGCAGATTAGTCCTGCTCAGGAAAGAAGGTCGCCCCCACGACTCGCCGTCGGCCTACAGGCCAATTGTGCTGCTGGACGAGGCGGGCAAGCTCTTCGAGCGTGTGCTCGCTGCCCGAATCGTCCGGCACCTACGCGACGTCGGTCCTGGGCTCTCCGAAGCCCAATTTGGATTCCGAGAGGGTCGGTCGACCATAGACGCGATCCTCTGCGTCAAGGCCCTCTCGGACGAGGCAGTTTCTCAGGGTGGTGTGTTGTTGGCGGTATCTCTGGATATTGCCAACGCCTTCAACACACTACCCTTTAGTTGCGTATCGGAGGCCCTGGGATATCACCAGGTCCCTATGTATTTGCGGCGAGTCGTGGGGGCATACTTTGAGGACCGAAGTGTCGTCTGCGTCGACGGTGACGGTCGCCTATTGCGCCGTCACGTGGTGTGCGGTGTTCCACAGGGTTCGGTGCTTGGCCCTCTCCTGTGGAACATCGGATACGACTGGGTGCTCCGCGGCCATCTACACCGCGGGCTCCAGCTCGTATGTTACGCCGACGACACTTTGGTCTGTGCGGCGGGGGACAACTTCGGAGAAGCAGCCAGCCTTGCTGAGCAAGGCGTCGTTGAAGTGGTCGACCGAATTCGGCGGTTGGGTCTAAGGGTGGCCCTAGAAAAAACCGAGGCGTTGTGTTTTCACGGGCCTCGGAGGAGACCGCCCTCAGGATCGCAAATCAGTGTTGGAGGCACCGCGATCGAGGTCAGGGCCCATATGAAGTACCTGGGTCTTGTCCTCGATTCGCGGTGGAAATTCGTCGACCACTTCAAGGGTTTAGCCCCGAAGTTGGTCCGTGCGGCTGGGGCATTGTCGCGGCTGTTGCCCAACTTGGGGGGCCCGAGCTCTAGCTGCCGACGACTGTATTCCGGGGTGGTGAAGTCGATGGCCTTATACGGCGCGCCAGTGTGGGCGGAAACCCTGACTGCCCAAACTAAGACCTTGCTGCGCAGAGCGCAGAGGGTCATGGCAGTCAGGGTGATACGCGGATACCGCACCATTTCCTGTGAGGCCGCGTGCGTGATGGCGGGGACCCCACCCTGGGATCTGGAGGCGGAGGTGCTTGCCAAGCTATACCAGCGACGTGCAGAAGCGCGAAGCCGGGGCGGCGCACCTCCTGCAGAAGTTGAGTGTTGGCGGCGAGAGGCCCAGGAAGTGGCCCTCCAAGAGTGGCAAGAGCGGCTGGCTGAGCCCAGCGCCGGCCACTTGACCATATCGGCGGTGCGCCCTGTCTTAAGAGACTGGGTGCACCGAAAAACCGGCACGCTCACCTTCCGGCTCGTGCAGGTGCTGTCGGGGCACGGCTGCTTCGGCAGGTATCTCCACAAAATAGCTGGAAGGGAAGCGACCCCGGCATGCCACGAGTGTGGCTACGCCGAGGATACGGCGCAGCACGCACTAGAGGTGTGCCCAGCGTGGACGGCAGAGCGCAATGCACTGCGCGCCGTGGTGGGGGCTGACCTGTCGCTGCCAACCGTCGTCAAAGCCATGGTTGGAAGCGAGAGGTCATGGGAGGCGATGGTCTCCTTCTGCGAACATGTCATGTCGCAGAAGGAAGCGGCGGAGCGGATCAGGGAGAGTGATCCTCTCGCTGATCCGCGCCGCCGCAGGAGGCCCGGGCGTAGGAGACGGGCCCACGCCGATCTCATGCCCCCGTAGAAGGGCGTGCGGGCAGCAGGAACGGGCGAACTGCTGCCTGCGCAGTGATCGCCCTGATGTAGGATGGCGTGCCGAAGTGTCCCGGCACGCCTCCAGGCTGAGGAGTCGGCGGGCTTTATACACCCGTGGACGAGTCTGTGGGCTGCATACACCCACAGGCGAGGTAGAGTCCGCCGCAAGGCAGACGGCCGCTGGCGGGAACCGGACGAGTACATCGTACGTTCCCGGGGCCCGCCACAAAAACGGGATGAGGACACCCCGGTTGTTTTAGTGGGTTCGAGCCCCACATTGCACCGCGCCGTGCCCGCGGCGCTGTGGCATGGGTCGGCCATTTTTTCCGGGTTAAAAAAAAATGGAGATTATTTTATTTTTCCAGAAAAATGTTATTGGTGTCATTTTCGAGGTTTCTCGGGGTGCTGATTACAAAAATGGCATCCATTTTTAAATCCAAAATGGCGAATATTTTCTTTTTTTTTTTAAATGTTATTCGTTTCATTTTCGAGGTTTCTCGGGGTGCTGATTACGAAAATGGCATCCATTTTCGAGAGAGTAAACTGCTATGATGATTCCATGCAAATTTCATTACGACCGGATATTTTTTTCTGAAGAAACATGAATTATGTAAAACTATGTAGACGATAATGTGATCATAACCTACCTAGATAATTTTACGGTTTTCGATGGTTCAATCTTTATATATGAAAATATCACTAAAAAGTTTAAAATAAAATCTTTTTAAGAAAAAATTGAACCGACTTCAATATCACTGAAAAGTATAAAATAATTTAAATATTATTGAAGTTGGTGCCAAATATACACAGCCGGTAAGCTAACACCAACTTCAATAATATTTAAATTATTTTATACTTTTCAGTGATATTGAAGTCGGTTCAATTTTTTCTTAAAAAGATTTTATCAAATAAAAAATGGCGAATATTTTTTTTTTTCAGAATAATGTTATTGGTGTCATTTTCGAGGTTTCTCGGGGTGCTGATTACGAAAATGGCATCCATTTTGAAATCTAAAATGGCGGATAATTTATTATTTCGAAAAAAAAAATTGGTGTCATTTTGAGGTTTCTCGGGGTGCTGATTACGAAAATGACATCCATTTTCAAATCGAAAATTACTGACATATTTTATACATTTCATTAACAGAAATTTCATATCCAGTAAATTTTATTTTATCATTACACGTCTAATGCCCAATGCGACAGTTAGGACCACCATAAAACACTTACATTACTTATTATAACAAAGATTATACAACACAACCTTTGCAAACTCACTCAAAGAGCAGTAAAATATATCAATTTTCTCATGAGCATCATTTATTGTACGAATAGCTCGCGTTAAGGGTGCTTTAGCCAACAGGTTGGTCCGGGCCACTGGTACCGCCAGCAGTCGCGGCCGCCGCCTCCGCCATACGTATCTATCAGGTGCGCATAAATATACAAACCGAAAATATTTTTCAGTTGGCTATTTATAATAAACGATTATTAATTCATTACAATATATTACATAACATTGTAAAACTCTATTTGTATTTGTCTCCACGAATGCCTTTTTGTATTTCTTACTATGAAGAACTTCAATAAATAAAGTAAATAATTATAAACAAAGAAATCATTACCATCCCGTGCGCTAATAGAAATATAATTTACTTAGTATTTTAGTATAATATAACTACTGTATTAGTTTACTGTGGCTAAACTAAGGAACTTAGAACACTATTTAACTCCCGCCCACTGAAGAATCTAATGACAAGGCAAAAGGTAACTAGATCGTCCATCCAGGTAGAAGGTCAAAGAATTTTGTAGCAAATCTTCGTTTTCCATTGCTCATATTGAATTTGCAATGCAGTTTTAATTTAATTTCTGGTTTTTCACTTCACAATTGACGGGCCCGTTGGTGTAGTGGTTAGAGACCCTGGCAACCAACCGAGGGGCGCGGGTTCGATTCCCACCAAGTGTCTGGGCGTCACAACTATATCAGTATGTATTTACAAAAAAGTATACTTATAAGTATTAGTATCAGCTGCCTGTTTACCATAGTACAGGCTCTGCCTAGTTTGGGATCAGAAGATCGTTCGTCGATTGTCCCAAAATATTATTATTACTTTCATGTTTTTTGTTTCACGGGATTTACCCGGTCTTTTAAGAGGCTTGCGTGGGGACGAATCCAACACATAGAGGCCCTTTTTACAATTAAATGGTGTGTGGTTGGTCGGTACCTACAGAGGTCAACTACTTAATTGAAGAAAAAATAACAGTTTACCTCGGCAGCCAAGGGCACTATTGTAAATGTATGGAAAGATAGTCTACTTACTAGTCTTGGTGCGTAACGACACCAAGGACCAGAGCGCTCCAGCGAGTTGGTCAGGGCCCCCACCTTGGCGTGTCTTCGTCGGCCGAGTGAAAACCGAAGGGGACCCGCGGGACTCAGCTCTGGCTTACCTTAATTGGCCGTCCAGAGAGGAGTTGTTAGAGCTATATACTCCAGGGGTGGAAGTGCTAAAAGTCATAACGCCGCGAGTAACTCCGGAGAAAGCGCAGCATACCTCTCAACACAGGGGTGTTGGGCCACCCACACCGTTGTTGCCTTCCGCCGTCTTATGACGGCCGTATGGAGAGTCCATCTAGTGGGTGGCAAGTCACCATTTGTCAAAAAATAATGAGTAGGTGGCAAGTGGACCCCGGCCTTTTACAGCAGCCCAGTGTTCAGTCAACCAAATGTCCACTCAAAAACATATAGTAATCTTTCCACATACTAGTAGTAGAGTACAGAGTAGTCTGCCAGAGTCAACTGCTGTTTATATCTTATTTCCAGCAGTTTATTCTGAGAGGTGTCTTTCATATCATTAATTTCACCCAACAGACCTCTATGTCTTGGATTCGTCCCCACGCAAGCCTTTAAAAAGACCGGGTGTGAAAACTAGAGAAAATAAAAATAAAACTAAAATAATAATAATAAATACACTTTATTCTACACCAAAAGTTACATGTAAATTGAACAATACGTTGAAGACATCAATGTACAAAGATGGCCTTATCGCTAAAAAGCAATATCTTCCAGGCAACCTACATTTAGTTTTAAAATAAAGTTTAATTGCGTAATAATATAACTGACATTGTATTGAACTCTTCACCTACATGAACTATAAGTAACTAGATACTATGCGTTTCAACTAAGAATGTAGCCGCCATCTAGCCATTTCAAATATATAATTACTAAAAATGATGTTTTAACAAAAATAGATAGCAAAATAAGACATTACATCAAATAATCAAAACCGAGGCGAATTTTTCATTTTGCGTTTTCTCTGCTGCCGATACAAAAATCGTAAAGAACGAGTGAAGTTCCGCAGTATGGCGGACACATTCTTAGTTGAAACGCTTAGTACATACTTTAAAAAAATATATTTAAATCTACACTAATATTATAAAGAGGAAAACTTTGTTTGTTTGGTTGTAATGAATAGGCTCAAAAACTACTGGACCGTTTTTAAAAATTCTTTCACCATTCGAAAGATACATTATCCACGAGTAACATAGGCTAAATTTTATTTTGGAAAAAAATAGGGTTCCGTAAGATATTTGGGTTTTTTCGGACACAAGGTGTAAAAAAATCAACCAGAAAAGTTACTTATTTTGCGTACGCTGCCTAAACTATAAAAGATAGAACCATAAAATGTTCTAATTAATTGTAGATCTTATAAATATCTACAAAAAAGTCCGCGGCACACTATCTATGTCGAGGCCCAACAACAATTTTTTTATTTAAAAATCTTGAATTTTGTTTCAACAGTTCTTTTCAGGGCTAACCAACAGATTTTTTCAGGGGTAACCAACAGTTCTTTTCAGCGCTAGAATATTACACGCTGTTAGCATTTTCTTAAACAATTGAAAATGCCTAAGAGAGGTTAGGCCAGGTCTCAACTTTCTAAACATAGATCTCTAGCACTGGCAGTAAGAATACGTCGTATGGGAGAATTTTCACCTGAACGTTCACAACGCCTTGCTGAACAAAATCAGAGAAACTCTCAGGTACGCGCACGAGAGTCGAGTGTCGAACGTTCGCAACGCCTTGCACAACAAAATCTGAGAACCTCTGAGTTACGTGCACGAGAGTCGGGTGAACCGATATGTATGAAATTTTGCTATTCTCAGACCTACCCGCAAAATTTCGTTATATATATAGAACGAGAGGAGGGTGCATGAGAGGGAGAGGGGAGGGTGATGGAGTGAGTGATCGGAGGAGTTAGGTGGCGCAAGGAGGGAGAGGGTTCAGAGAGGACAACGGGCAGAGGAAGAGGGGAAGTGTGACGGGAGGGGAGAGAAATAGCATAGAATTAGATTTTAACCGACTTCAAAAAAGGAGGAGGTTCTCAATTCGTTTGTATATATATATATATTTTTTTTTATGTATGTTCGCGCATAACTCTGTCAATTATGAACCGATTTGAAAAAATGTTTCTTCCATCCATTCATCAATCCATTGATTGGGTCCCATAAAAAAATTATTGCGTAGTAATAAGTAGTTCCTGAAAAAACAAGAATGGTGACTGCGCACTGAGAGCTGTAGGAAAGCCTATATCGATGACTTTATGTCGCTTTTTAAGGACAAAAATGGTCATAACTCTGGCAAATATTTACCAATTTCAATGATTCTTTATTTATTCGAAAGAAGAAACCACTGTATTAAATCTGTATGAATTTTATTACAACCGGATAAGAACTTCCTGGAGGAACATGAACAATGTGGAGGAATTTATCTGGTAAAAACCATAAAACTGATGTTCTCCATTACATTGCTGTGACAATTATGAACCGATTGCGATGATTCTTTTTTTATTCGAGAGAATAAACTGCTATGATGATTCCATGCAAATTTCATTACGACCGGATATTTTTTCTGAAGAAACATGAATTATGTAAAACTATGTAGACGATAATGTGATCATAACCTAGATAATTTTACGGTTTTCGATGGTTCAATCTTTATGAAATAATCTCTAAAAAGTTTAAAATAAAATCTTTTAAAGAAAGATTGAACCGACTTCAATATCACTGAAAAGTATAAAATAATTTAAATATTATTGAAGTTGGTGCCAAATATACACAGCCGGTAAGCTAACACCAACTTCAATAATATTTAAATTATTTTATAGTTTTCAGTGATATTGAAGTCGGTTCAATTTTTTTTAAAACGATTTTATTATTATAAGAGAGAGAGATGGAGAGAGATAAATCAATGGAGTAGGGAGAAAAGGAGAGCAAAATGTAATTAAAGCGCGGGCGGAGCTGCGCGGGTCAGCTAGTTTAGAATAAAAGTAACTTCCGTTAACAGTTTTATACTTCAGTGTACCCAGGCAAAGCTGTTTGTGTGCAAAGTTAAGAAGGTCACGAGTATGTATGAAATCCTCGCTTTTTTGGGTTCATTCCAATTTGGTCGGATAACCAGTAATCTAACAGGGGTTCTAGTTTTTGTTTGTATCTTCTTTATTATGAGATATTTGAAGCTGAAATTTTCATGATATGTATTTCATTAAGTGTTCTAATTCTTGGTTTATACCAAAAACTCTAGGGTTGGTCTTGTTTTTTGTATTTTGACGTCAAAGCTAGACATTATCAGTTTTGATTCAAAGCGATTCAATAATGCGTATATAATATGTTTTGAAACTTTTCGTGGATGTTAAGAGTATTAAAAAGGACCGAATACCGTTTTCAGTGTGTATGAATTTTTGTTCGTTTAAGCGCTAGGACTAGGGTTACCAACTCTCAAAAGGACCAACTCGGGAGAATTTTATGAAATCGAATAGAGGGAGGGGGGGGGGGGGGGTGTTAGAATGTTTGTTACGAAAATCTCAATCATTTATTGATTTCTAAATTTATATGTACCTTGGATTCGAGCAGCATCTAATACTTGTCGGTGTTTTTCACCACAAAATCATAAAAGCTTTTTCATGAAAAATCGAAGTATTTGTAACTCTACTTTTCCACTTTTAACACACGTCTCTCGATTTCGTAAGGTCAACCCAGCGTAAATCCACTCGAATTTCTTCAACGAGCTATGGTTGCATCTCACGCAAAAGTCCAACCTCATTGTGTTGGATTAAGTACTTAATCGATTGTAGAAACACTATGATAAAGTAGTAAAAGTATGTCTATGACTCTTGTAGAGGGCGAGGTGCTACTTACTTTATTGTATTGTGTGTAGAGGGTCTGGTGTAGAGGAGGCATGAGAAACCACCGAATTGATCTCCAAGGAATCGACAACGTCGACGGCGAGACGAACAAGTTTACACCGGTAGCGACACGTGCGAGCGACGACTGCGTACATAATATTTAGAAAAACCGGAGAAATGATTGCACTCCGGGAGTTCGGGAGATTAACCATTAATACCGGAGTCTCCCGGGAAATCCGGGAGGGTTGGCAACCCTAGCTAGGACCTTTTTTTTTTCATAAATCCATTATTACGCTAAAACGGTAAATATTTTTGAAAATCTAATGAATGCACAAATACGCACAAATTAAGAGCTACTGATAATCGTTTATTCTATAGGTGCACAATTATTGGTTTCCGAGAAACACGATTCTGCAAAACGTTACCCCAGCAGGAATTGTAATAACTCTGAAATATTAAGACGCACAAATTTCATTTTCAGCGCACAATTACGCACAAATATAAGCTATCTTTCCTGAAGTTTATGTTTCTCTCCGATCATTGGTTTAGAATCTTCTTGCTGGAACAACGTTACCCCAGCAAGAATAGTTTTTCGGATTTTTCTCGAAAACGAAAGGATGCACTAATTTTTTATTCCGCGCACATTTACAGCAGATTATGCTCTAATTATTCGTTTGACTCAATCTTCTCTACGAGCATCTTTCTTGCTGGGGTAATGCTCACGTACTTAAGTGCAATGACATCCTTGTATTGAGGTAGCAAACATTTATGAATGAAAAATAGAAAAAAAACTATTATAGTACTTAGTTATACAATTATTAGGTAAAATTGGTACGTAGGCCTTTCTGTTAAATAATCTGGTTCCCTGACATGACAGCTTACTAGGGTTGACAAAATTTTTGGCTTTAGTAATTAATTATATTTTTTACGGAGTATTTTGTAACACGTTGTATATACTGCCGCACTCACAAACGCGAATTAACTTTAATTCAAATTAAGTCACTTTAAAATCTATTTATTTCGACTTTCGAAGCCATTTATGATTTAATCCGATTATTGAACACGAGATAATTGATATCTCATCTGGATATCTGGATTAATCATAATTAACTTTAATTGACGCCAGTTAGCTACCTAATATTTTTTAATTAAAATAATAACAGTGATGAAATAGTGAGGAATATTTATTTGAAAAACAATAAGTAAATAAATTATATGTAAGTACATAAAAAAACAAAGATTACAGTCATACCTATATTAAATAAATATTTTATAAACTTTTAATGCCAGAAGTTTTCTTCTTATATTTATGTCTCATCCTCTTCAGAAGTTACTTGAGCCTCTTTAAATGGATCAATTATATGCCCTTCATCTGGCTTTCTAATAACACCCAATTCTTCTGCTGTGTCAAGGCATTTTTTGGCATTCTCAGCTGTTTTCTTTTGTTCAGAATCATCCAATTTGGTTAATGCCATTAATATTTCCATCACATCCGTTTCAAATATTTTAGCAGCAACATCTTTGTCACCAGAAATTATGTTGTAAAGCATGTAGGTCCCCCTATATTGTATTTCTTTGATAGGATTTGCCAGAAGACATCTAAGGGTTTCCGGCCATGATTGAACATCCAATAACTTCCTGCAACATATTTTACTTGCAGATGTTAGTATGCATAAAGCACCTGCTGCTGCCATAACTGTTTCTGGATCTTCTTCTTGGCACAACAGATACAAGAATTTTGTTTTATCATTATTACTCTCATATGTTTTTATAACTTCCTCTGATTGTAATAGATTACAAATACATTGTGTAGCTGCTCTCAGTAGCAACTCATGATCTTCAAATAAGTAATGTTCAATCTTGGCTAATCCTCCTTCTTTCAAGATCCTATTCCTGGTAGATTCATTCATTCCAGCTAAGTTACAAAGAGCCATCAAGGCTTCAAAGTTTTCTAAAGCATTGCAATCAGGATGCAGTAAAGCCAGAAGGGGTCTCACCACTTCCAAATTTCGTTGACCGGGAAATGCTACTTCTGGATTTATTGTAATTCCAATTCGAGCCAAAGCCTGTGCTGCTTGTTTTTTACCATTCTGTGTGCCCTCTAAAGACATCGGGATCAGGACTTTAGCCCCACCTTGTTGTACAACAATACCTCTAAGTTCTTGTAAGCCGCAGATGGCATTAAACACTCTGGCAATGAGTTCTCTGGAATTGTGGCTTTCGGTCTTAGACAAAGCAACCAACCCTGTTGTTACACCGGCTTTGGCTAAAACTGTTATTCTTTTATTAACAAAATCTGGATCATCTAACTCATGTTGTTCAGGTATGTGGTGTTTAGCAAATTTAGCAAGTTCCAGCATTTCTGGCATCATTTCCTGTTTTTCATAAGCATTACACAAATTAACAAGGGTTGTAACAACACCATAAAGACAAGATTGGTCACCAGTTTTTGCTAGTTCAATAAGAGCTTGAAGGGCAGGTTTATCTTCAACTAATTTTTCCTTCACATCAGCATCTAATGTCAAATAAGACAAACCTTCAGCCGCCCATTTTCTTATGTCATTTTCCTTTGCTGGATTTACGAGGAATTTTTTACAAGCTTCAGCTAGTTTCTTGGTTGAGCCATCAGCAAAGGGACGTATTGATGCATCATCACCTCCAAAACTCCCTATTTTACATAAACCAACAAGTGCTCGTACTCTCACAGCATCATTTTTGCTCTGATAAAGCTTCTTTAAAATGTCAACACCTTTATCAATTATTGTTCTGGCTTTATCTTTTTTGGATGCTGCAGCTACCAAACACTCACATGCAACTTTTTGCTGTAAGATATCTTCAGTTTGAGCCATGACCAAAATCATCTCTATTATGCCTTCCTTAGAAATTACAAAATTACCAACATCAAGTGGCCCTCTAAGCAATGATGTTATTGCTACAGCAACTCTCACTTTGGACTCTAAATCAGGTGTCAGAAGCTTATCTTTAACAAACTCATCCACTTGATTGTTGAAGCGTTCTCGTGCCTCATCATAATACATATTATCATAAATTTTAGCAAGGCAAGCTGCAGCTATGGTTCTAGAAGAAGGTGTTATATTCATTGCCGATTCATATTTGTACTCTTCAAGTTCACTGCAAACTTCAAGCAGTCTAAGCAACCCTTTAATTTCTACAAACCTTTCAGCCCAGTTAATAGCACTGAAGTGGCAATTTCTCATAATTAATTCCATGATGGCATCTCTGGCAAGTCCTGAAATTACCCTATTAGTTATAGAATAAGTCAAGCATGTCAACAGGGTATCAATCTCACTTTTATTGGTTTCACATAAAGTTGGATCTGGTTTTGAATCCTTATTTGTATCCATTCCAGAGAATGTGTTCAATATGACCTGCAGACAGTACTGGGCTGCATTAACTCTCTCCTCATTGTCGCTGTCAATAATCTCCAACACCCAGGGTATACCAACAATTTTGATAATAGATCTTGTTCTCTCGACATTCCTTTTGCACAACTGGCTAATGACACGCACAGCATTACAAAATATCTCAGAATTCTTTTCCACTTTAACGAGCTGTTGTATTTTATGAACTACACCATTCTTTAACATAATATCGGCACCTGTGTTTTCTTTTGAAAGAACTAACAGGTTGGACATTGCTTTTTCACGTTTTTCAGTATCAGCAGACAAATCAAAAGCTATCTTGAACATCTGCTCTACTTTGCTGCCTGTCTGAGCATTATGGCGTGCCCTCTCCTGGACCAGGACGTGCAGTCGAGACAACACCGGTTGCACAGCTTTGTTACTTGGGTCAACAGTAAAGATTGTTTTTGCATCTCTGTAAGCTTCCTCGAATCGTTCTAAACTTTCTAATGCCTGTGACCTACGAAACAAGGCTTTAGGGTCTTCTGGTATGATTCGTAAAGCTTCATCACAGTCTTCTAAAACTTTATCAAATTCCTTCGTTTTCAGATAAGCCGCGGCACGATTTTTTAAGTATGTTGCCAAATCACGACTGTCTTTCTCAGCAAGTTTTATAGCCTTGCTATAAAGGGATATCGCCTCTACATAATTATCTTTCTTGAAAGCCTCGTTACCTTTATTTTTGTAGTGTTCTGCTTCCTCGTTTTGGATACCCATGTTTTCTAGTTGAACGTTACTGCAAGAATAAATGAACTGACACGCTTTTCTTCAATGATTTTTCTGGTACACTCTAGTGTCTTCATTTCGAGAACTCGAGAACATTATACCTATGTACGAATTTAAAATAGAAGTTTATTTTTATATCAGTTACCTTACCATTATCCCACAGATAGGGACACGAAAAAAGTATCGATACCTTGTGATATCGAGTACTTTTTCTTTTGATACCGATACTTTTGTACTCGATACTTTTACATATGGCCCGGCCGGTTTCTGAGGTACTTCTTCCTCCAAGAGGTACTTTTATCGATAGTTTATCTATTCGTTAAGGTAGCCATACACGCGCAGGTTTACCTGACAGGTATTTATTGTATGTATTGCATTATGAAATATCGTTTAAAGCTACATAATAGGCGCATTTGAATAAATATCCATAACGTGTGTTATGTGTCGCCACTTCACCACGGTGGTGAAGTGGCGACTGTCGAATGCTCAGGCTCGTATCCGTAGACAGAATATAACAAGACATCTAGCTAGTATGCCGCCGATAAGGATAGAAAATAATCATTCGTACACATAACACACGTTATGGATATTTATTCAAATGCGCCTATTATGTAGCTTTAAACGATATTTCATAATGCAATTCAATTTAAAACTCCAAAGCTACATCGTAAACGAGAAAATTTCATGAGGTCCGGTGCGGTACACACGCTGAAGGCACAAAAATTATATGCTCTGTTTCTTGCAATCAATCTATTCTTACGGATTATATCGCGATTTATTTTATTGATTGCAATGTCTAGTGTTCGCGTAAATAAAAGACAACATTATGCTCTGTTTCTTTCTATCACATATAATATATATATGTCGTAGCAATGTCATTAGTACAGGTTAACAATTGACAACGAAACGCAAGTATTATTTGATATTTTAGGTTAAAGGTAGAATCGTCATCTTTACCAATTGTAATGGGTATCACAAAGGTCTAGCGCCTTTATAAGAATCGAAATAGGTGTTGCAAAGGCATTCTATCGTGATATTTCGTAGTAAATAAATCAGTGAGGTGTCGCAGTGAGTTGAATTGTGAGGATCAGAACGAGAGTGAGTGGTCAGCTTCGGGGAGCGGCCGGGGATTGTTCAGAGCTAAGTTCTTTATTCTTTACTATACTAGAAAGTATTGTTTATGCTCCCGTGTGATATTAATGTAGTGCGGACATGTGGGCGTCGGTACCTAGGTATGTCTCGGTGTATTTCTATGTGGATCTTAGAGGAGATACCACTGGAGAGAGCATGATGCGCTAACCCCCCTCTGCCAAATTTTTGTTCATATGGTCAGGTCATTTTTTATTTGTGTGCGTGTATTTTTGAATGTGTTGCCTGTTTACTATAGTGTGGGTATGCGTGAAAGTGTATCTGTGTGTGTTTACTTCGCCTCCCGCACCCCGCAAAAGTGCCACGAAAAATTTGTTCGGGGAATCGACGCGATACTAACTCCTTTGGTACTTTCTCTGAGATGTGGATACTGGTGATAGTGGCTGTGTAATATGAACATGCGTTCGTAGGTGGTGGAGTCTTAATGGCTTGTGTGGCCTACGTCTGGTACCCATGCTGTTAGAAGGTCGTGATAGGAAGCTGGTTGGTCAGGGTTGGCTGTGAGGGGAAATGGAGGAGGCCAATCGTTAGGTAGGTAGGGCTTCAATGCCCTTCTCCGATCCTTATCTGATTGTTACCCTCGTGGGGCAGGGTACGTTCGAGTAAAGCTTTGTTAGAGAGGTGCAAGTGTGTCGCGTATCGGAGAGTTGAGGGACGATGATGGATGTCAGTGTCGTCCTGATTGTATTTCTTTATTCTAATTGTGTGCTATGTAAGTAGTAGCAGCAGTAGATAATAGAAAAAGAAAAAAGAAAAAGAAAAATAAATTTATTCAACGACACACAAAAACTTAAAATAAACGAAAGTATAAAAAAAATAACTAAAAACTACATTATAGTCGTTGAAATGGTGCTCACTCAGCTTAATGTTATTGCTCCAAAAAGCAACAACGCTGGTCTTCCGTGAGCACCTAGTGACGATACAAACAAAATAAACGTAGCCCGAGCCCCACGCGATGCGCGGCGCCGCCGCGCTACTATATAATTATATAAATATGGCCAAACCGGACCTGTCACATGAGGCAGGGTGTCGCGTCGTCTGTCGCCGCCACCGCTGCGCCGACTCGCTCATACGCAGTTGTTATCGCACGCGAGCGTGACGCGACACTTCGTTCAGCAACATTTAATACTAATAACAGGTATGTGTAGAGTGTAAATCAACCGATTTGAATTAAACTAATGCAAATGTTGACACGCTATAGTATACATTCTATTCTATATTTATTACAGGATAATATTACATATATCCGCGCGTACAGAGAAAGAAAGGACACATAGAAGAAAAAAAAAAAAAGAAACAAAAATTAATACAAATAAACAGGGACAAGACATGACTATTATATTACAACACTAGGCTTAACCTGCGGATCCTACCCTAAAGGTATTATCTTCGCAACTTCTTGTACTCAAATAACTGTATTAATAACTAAATGGGTGGTTAATTGCTTATTATTCTCTCTTGAAGGTTTGCACAACGCTTAGTTGTCACCCCGTTGTCACCATAATAATATCCAGTGTTATCAAGTGAGCGAGATAGCGCGCTCTGCTGCCACGGGCACCTCTCCAGTCAACTGTACAGTAAACTGACGAAGAGCAGTAGACACAAATCAAACCAACCATTATTAATCTACGTTATTTCAGTATTGCATATTATACTATTTTATAAGTATATGTTAAGAAAATAAGTACTTATCTATACTTATAATAAAACTGTAACAGGTCCAATTCTGTACATTGAAGTTATTTTGAAAATTATATTTGGAGGGCATTCTATAACCGATACTGAGGCCGAAAATGTATTTTTTTTAATTTTTGTCTGTCTGTCTTTCTGTCTGTCTGTCTGTCTGTATCACGGCTGAGCATCACGCCGAAACTACTGAATGGATTCAAATGAAACTTGGCATGATTTGAGATCTTACTACTAATAATATTTCCTCTTTCTTTTCGACATATAAATGCATTCTTTTCTTACACTAGTGAGAAAGAAAGTGCCAGCTCTCTATTGGGTTCTTTCTCTAAGCTTTTATCGTACAGATTGTGACGACCTTTTTTCTGTGACGTCCGTCACCGACTTGCTGTGACGACCTTTTTCTATGACGTCCGTCACCGACTTACGATGACGTCTGTTACCGACGTGAAGTACTAAGGAAGTACTCTATGCCCAGAAAAATACTCTATACCTTAGAGTATCATTACTTTTATTACGATACTCTTACAAGTACGGTCCTTTTTTTTCTACTACTGACTGACTGTGGTGCCAGGTGCTACCAAGAAGCTTAAGTTAGCCATACACGCGCAAGTTTACCTGACAGGTATACCTGTACAGTTCAACTGCGCAGGTAAACCTGAGCGTGTATGCCGCAAAACTGTGCAGGTTTCCACGCCTGTACAGGCGAGTCAAAAAATATGAATTTTCATATTTTTAACTGCGCAGGTATACCTGTGCAGTTTACCTGTGCAGGCAAAACTGAGCGTGTGTGGCGGTCGCCTGCGCAGGCGTCAGTTGTAGCTAGCTACTAGTATCTAATCTGTGGTCAGTTGTCCGATGACTGTTAGAGGGAAAGGACGCGCGGCGCTCTAATACAATATGTCGTCTCGTAAGCGGAATGTAGTATTGGAAGAATTTATAAACATGTACAAGACGGAGCATTGTTTTTTGCATATTAAGTGTAAAGATTATCACGATAAAATTTAAATAATTTTATTCCTTGACATGATTATGTCACCCTGTAACGATAAATCATTTGTACGCCGGAAACGGTAGAATACTTGGTACTATCTATTATTGTAACATAAAAATATGCTGACAAATAATGATTCTTAATCTTTTAAAAATAAAAAAGTAGCAGCAATTATAATAAATCGTAAGAAAAAAATCATCGAGAAACGTCTTTTCATCTATTGGGGCCTGTTGGTCTAGTGGTCACGCCGGCTGCTACCCAATAGGTAGTGGGTTCGATTCCTGCCAAGTGTCTAGGTGTTATTTATCTATTTATGTATGTATTTACAAGAAAAAGTCATCTGGTTTCCATAGTATAGGCTCTGCCTAATTTGTGATCCGTGTGTGGCTTTGAGTATTAAACCAAACGGAGAGGCCACTGTCAGGCGTTCCCCTCTGTCAAAGTACGAGAGCACCGGTCATACCCGTTATATAAAACTAGTTGACCCGCGTTCCACGCCATTCAACAAATCCCGGTGCGCGCGGAACGACGTAAGCTAAAAATGCCGAATGCCAGCGCGTTTTCGTGTAAAAAAATATAAGACTTATCTAGTGTACCCAAGGATAACGTTACTTTCCATCTGTAAATATTATTTCGTTTATAAATTGTCAAATAATGCACTAAATTTGCAAAAAACTAAAAAATATTATTAATCAATAAGTGTTGCCACTAAATCGTACAAAATCGTAACGAGCGTAATTTTAAAAGTTGAATGTACTGACATTAGTTTAAGACTTCTATTTCACGTAAATGATTGTTAATACCATTTATTTCTGTAGATGCATAATTAATTAATTAAAGATTACTGTTTGAAATTCAGTATCTTTACTTGAATTTTCTACATATTTTTTTACTAAACACTTTAAAAATGATCGATTCTATGAAACTGTATGTTTATGTTTGGGTGTACTTAATTATTATAAGATATTTACGGTCGTCACTTTTATTCCGAATACTTTTATTTATTTTTAAATACATTGGCCACACCGCAGCAAAGTTAGCGCTGGGACAGCTCATAATCAAATATCGATATCGACTATCAGTATGTTATTCTGACTATTTATTAATCAGATATCCAAAAGAGTTTGTGTAGTGTACCGCATGCCGTGTCACTTTTTAGCCGACTTCAAAAAAGGAGGAGGTTTTCAATTCGACTATACATATATATATTTACATTTACGTATGTTCGCGCATAACTCTGGCAATTATAGACCGATATGAAAAATTATTTTTTGTACGGATAGGCCGATCCCCTGATCGGGTCCCATTAAAAACGATTGCGATTTACGAATAAGTAGGTAGTTCCTAAAAAAAACAAGAATGTCGCGTCAGAAAAAATTATAATAACGCCTTAAGGATGAGACTCGTCGTTTTTAAGGAAAAAATGGTCATAACTCTGGCAAATGTCTTTCTTTCACACTGAAAGTGCGCTGCCGGCCGCTGCCATCTTGGTGTGAATTGAGCCTAACTTCAAATATGAACCTATTTCGATTATTCTTTCTTTATTCGAGAAAGTTAACTACTATAATGATTCCATGCAAATTTCATTACGTCCTGATAAATTGTTCCTGAAGAAACATGAATGATGTAAAAAAATGCAAATAAGTATACTCCGTAGGTACGCTAACACCAATTTCAATAATATTAAAATTATTTTATGCATTTTAGTGTTATTGAAGTCGGTTCAATCTTTTTATATATTTTATAAAATGATCATAAATTCTTTGGAATACATCTATACTCCTGCTTTTTGTGGTGTATCTATACTGACATCCAATCCTCTAGATTTGTTAGGTCTCAATTTATCCTCCGACCTTAATTTCGGACGATCCATTGAGTCAAAAGTCAAAATCTCTGCTAAAAAACTTGGTATCTTGAATAAGGTGAGGCGGTATTTCACAAAGGAACAGCTGTTGAATCTTTACAAAGCTCAGGTTCGACCCTGCATGGAGTACTGTTCTCACCTGTGGGATGGCTCTGCCAAATATCAACTTGACTCTTTGGATTCGCTAGACAGACGCGCTCGCAGGATAATTGACGATAATGACCTAACAAATAAAAAACTGCAACAATTGGATCATCGTCACCTAGTTGCATGCTTATCGGTTTTTTACAGATTGTTCCACGGTGAATGCGCTCAAGCACTTTTTGACCTTGTACCACCATCCCCATGGGCGCTGGCAGCAGGGTGCAAGGGGGTGCACTTGCACCCCCCTGTCACGGAAGAATATACATAGTGCATATACATATACATACTGCGTCATGTTACGCAAAAGTTCACTTGAAGTGAACTTTTAAAAGTGAACTTTTGCGTAACATGACGCAGTTACGTTCTATTGGTGCTGTCAAAAAGAAAATAAACGGTTGGACGCTCTATGACAGAAATTTCATATCCAGTAAATATACAAACCAAAATATTTTTCAGTTGGCTATTTATAATAAACGATTTGGAAATTTATTAATTAATTACAATATATTACATAACATTGTAAAACTCTATTTGTATTTGTCTCCACGAAATGCCTTTTTGTATTTCTTACTATGAAGAACTTCATTAAATAAAGTAAATAATTATAAACAAAGAAATCATTACCATCCCGTGCGCTAATAGAAATATAATTTACTTAGTATTTTAGTATAATATAATATTTTAAGTAAGTAAATTATAAAAACAAACTGTGACAACCCCACGTGCTACGGTGTACGCCATACGGTGTCGGCTTTTACTCAAACATCAAAGGCGTCGAACTACTGTATTAGTTTATATACTGTGATAATACGATTTGTTTTTTATTTTTTGGTATTCCCACATTCCTTCCTCCAAGGATAGGGTAGGTATAGACCTTAGAGTAAGTACCAAGGTATAGACAGAATTTGTGATCCTTTCTCAAAATTGTTATTATCATTATTAAGTTGCTGAAACCATAAAGATATAGGGTCAAAGTGGAGTCCAAACTCCAAATTGTTGATTGAGGCATACGCTATCCCTTTCATTGAGGCCGGATCTCTCTTTCTAAGTGGTCCAATGTGTGGTCCATGTAATAATTTAAATTACCCGAGAAATGGATACCCTAATATAGAAATGCTCTACTTCAACATCAAAAGATTGTTTTCCACCCGAAAACATAAAATACGATGACAATCATGTCTAATAATTTTGTTTTTAGTATTGTTCTGCGAGTACGATTAGGATAATGCTATATTGTGTTTTCACCAATTGTACTCAAATGCAATTTTAAATACCGATTTTAAGGGTTCGTATTTTGTGGCAACACTGGCGTTTATTGTCAGCATGAAACTGTCTGTCATTTAAATCGATCCAACATTTAAATACCATAATTTCACGATAAAGTGAATTAAACTAATAAGAATGGTGATAAAATGTGTAGTACTTAGTTGCAAAAATATGTTGTACCCCTTAGATGATACCGAATATCACTCGTAAGTCCGATTTGTTCAATAATGTACCTACCGATGATCCCTTTGGATTATGCACCATATTTTCGATCAGTTCTTCTTTCGATAGGCACATAACACGTTTTCAGTTCGTTTGTTAGTATTGGGTTTAACTTTCTATTAATTTGTAGTTGAATTATCTAATTTAAAATATTTTACATTGTTTTCATAGGGTAACCATGGTAAAGATTATTTGAAGACTTTCCGTTTTGGGGATTTTTTTACCGCCACTTTATGATAAAAAATATACGATGTAGGTATTTAGTTCAAAGGATTGATATGGAAAAAATATTGTATGTTCAAGTGTGTATGTAGTTTTAAACATATTATTAAAATCATATTTATTCTTGTCGCCTCCTAGTCCTGTCGCGTCTAGTAGCCTCCGTGGCGCAGTGGGAAACCGCTTGCTTGCGTACCGGGGGTCGCAGGTTCGAATCCTGCGGGGAGCAACAACTTTGTATATTTGTTCCTTACTAGCTAGGACAATGCAGGCTGGTCATCTGATTGTCTGTAAAGTAAGATGATCCATGCGTCGGATAGGCATATAAAAAGTCGGTCCTGCGCCTGACCTCTCCCCGGTCGTGTTGATCTTTCGTATCACTAAATTGTGAGAGGTAAAAGGAAGAAAGAGTGCACTTGTGGCTACGCAAGCATTTGTGCACTGGCTGATGGCTGATCTTGCGAAAGATTGGCCGCTGTGGTCGTATCGGCGAGAGTACCTATATCATTCTATAAATATACATATAATCACGCCTCTTTCCCGTAGGGGTAGGCAGAGACCACTTCTTTCCACTTGCTACGATCCTTACATACTTGTTTCGCTTCGTCCACTTTCATTATTCCCTTCATACATGCTCTTCGGTTTAGGGTACTCTTGACCTGGCCTTTTTTCAAGACGTCCCTGATTTGGTCTTGAAACGTCCGCCTAAGTCTACCCCTTCCAACACTTTCATTCACACTCGCCTTATACACTATTTTCGTCAATCGTTCCTCATTCATTTTCTCGACATGGCCAAACCATCTCAGCATACCTCAATTTTTGTCACAACATCTTCTTTCATACCACAACATTTCCTTATGTCACTATTTCTTAACCTGTCACTATACCTGTCACCTGTCAATATATATACTGTTTTATTTACCCGTGGTCAATATTAATACATTTTTTATTTTCTTGTAGATTTCCTAAAGATATTGAGCGAAGGAATATTATGACTATCCATTGTCCAGTGGCGTGCACTGACTTTTTGATTAGGGTAGGCAAAAAAGCAAATTTCTTATATCTCTAGAGTCGTAGGGTAACAGTCTTTTTGTTTGTACGTATTGACACTGTAACATAAGTAAGTCTATTTATTTGTACTTACTGATGTTTTTTTGAATAAATGAGCACTGCTATGCAATAATGAGTCAACAAAAATATAAATAATTCTGTGTTAACGCCATCTATCTCTTGTTATAGGCCTAGGCGACAAACTGCATTAAGATTGTTTTTTGTTAGATGGAGCTTTACTAACTTACTGAGCTGAATTACTGACATGGGCATTTTTTTAAACGTCGCCTGGGCCTATAACAAGAGATAGATGGCGTTAACACAGAATTATTTATATTTTTGTTGACTCATTATTGCTCAAATATTCCTAAATATATTCTATTTCACTCCCATAATTAAAACGAATCTTACGATTATGTAGGAAGTACATAAGTATATTAAATTAAAATCCATGCAGCCATGGATTTTACTTTAATATGCCGCAGACCATGTTAAAAAAATAAACATACCTACTATCGAAAAATATAATAGCTAAATTATTATCTTTCGCAAAGTACGACCTACGTGCTCACACGTCCTCTTTTCTTTTTCGTTACTTATTATATACCTGCACCGCTTTATATTCTAATAAATAATTTAAAAACATTACAAAAAGAAACTTCGATTCTAAGAAGATACGAACTCGCGTCTCGTGATTCGCTTCCGAACGCCTAACGAAATGATCTGCCGCTGCAATATCTATGCGCGTCAAATTAGCCTTCATGTCGTAACATAAATATCTATTGGGACTAAACTATATTGAAATGTCACTTTTGGTAGGCAGTGTCTCTCTGTGACTCTGTCCTTTGTCTGTGTGCGTGATATTTCTTCTATTATACATGTCAGATTATTTATGGGTGCGTGTATCGGTGTGAGTCTGTGTGCAAGAAATCTGTTTGAATGTGTGCATATTGAGGCAACGCCGTATCGTGTCTTTGCGTGGCCCGCGCGCAAAATCTATCTTTACATTTATGAGTAGATAGGTATAGTACAGTGCATTTATGTTAAGTTCGTCGCGCATAGGTGATTGATTTCAAATATTTTGCGTGCTTTTCTTTATTTACAATGGTGAAATAATTGAAAACGAAATATTACTATGCACACTTTTTATTGATATGTCTGATTGGGAAAATCACAGGGTAGGCAAACACTTTTTGCCTATATGGACTGCACGCCACTGCCATTGTCCCATTCGAAAAGAAATTTTATGAAGCTGCAATGATCTGCAGTTGGTCCAATGGAAACCTAAAGGAGTTGTTCCAGAAATGTATGGAGCCTGGGCCAACACCATGTACACTATATGTATATATAACTATGCAATATGGTAGTAACTGTTTTGTAATGTTGTCTTTTTTAATATTGCTTCGTTTTATTGTACATTTAAGATATCTTGGTCAAGGAGAGCAACATCAAAGAGAATATAATACTACTGTAGCAACACCACACAATAAGATGATGGATCGGAAATACGTAACTAAAATGTCATTTTGACGGATTTTGATTTTGACGGACGGATTCCAATCCAAATCACAGGTGATAATCAATACAGTAAAGCCCCGGGTCAAGAAAGAAACAGTCAATGAATGTCCGTAAACATAAATAATTACTAAAATCTCCGAAATACAATATGTACATATTCACCACGCGTATTATCCACGCGTAAACAAGCTATTACGAAACGTCACTTATAGCATTAACTGTCAAGTAGTAAACCAACGTCAAACGCAACTGTCATGGCTGCCCTAAAAACAGGGTGGACATACTTAATAACTCCATAAGTAATCATTTATGTACAATTGTACTCTGCTTCAAATTAATTTATAAGTATTTTTATGAAACTCTTCTATGTTTTTCCTATTTTTCCATGAAGTGTACATAGTGTTGGCCCAAAATGGAACATCTCCTTTACTGCAAATGCTTTTTCTATCGTCTAATGTGTGGGTTACAAGGTGTTTTAGTTGTTTGCATATAATGGAAATTGCTATTCAATATCTTGTGATTAATCGGAAATCGTTAAACGTACTGAATAAATGATCTTGTAATACAATTTCTTTTTATCATAACTTCATATGCTTTTATTTTCACAACCATTAACTTATTATTTATTTATTACTTGATTGTCTGTAAAGTACTCAGAGTAATTAGAATCGAGCTAGTATCGCGTCGATTCGCCGATCAAATTTTTCGTGGCACTTTTGAGGGGTGCGGGAGGCGAAGTAAACACACACAGATACAATTTCACGCATAACCACACTATAATAAGCTCGCAACATATTCAAAAAGATACGCACACAAATAAAGAATGACCTGACCATATGAACAAAATTAGGCAGAGGGGTTAGCGCATCATGCTATCTCCAGTGGTATCTCCTCTAAGGTAAAGTAAGATGCTCCATGCGTCAGATAGGTATGTAAAATGTTGGTCCTGCGCCTGGTCTCTCAACGGTCGTGTCGGTTTTTCGTCCCGTCGTATTTTGAGAGGTAAACGGAAGCAACTAGACATAATTAATCGGATTAAACTTAAAGCTTAAACAAGCCAAGTAAGTCGTATTAAGCGACGAAGTTAAAAAGATGTCCTGATTTTTCATGAAACATCAAGGTTACCCTCTTAGAAAGGGAGATTCGACCTCAATGAAAGGGATAGCGTTGACCTCAGTCATGTATTTGGGAGTGTTTTCTCCACTTTGACCCTATATCTTCATGGCTGAAACTGTGCACACAAATCCCATACAACTATTCTTTTCCTTCCATAGTACTGTAGTTGCTAGGGATGTTGGAAATGCCAAATAATATCGATATATCGAATATCGATATTTTTAAAATATATCGTTATCGACTTCGATATATCGAAACAAAAAATATCGATATATCGGGAACAAAATTGTATCTTAATAACGGAACACAATAAAAATGCTTCTTGAGTGGCAATGCCTTACAGCTGTCTATAGAAAGACGTGTCGCTTACCATCAGATCGGAAATAAAGTCCACAAAGCAACTGAATTTCAACATAAACTTAATAATTTAGTAATTAAACTATTTAATTGAACTCAGACAAATATATAACAAGCAATGTATCCACGCATGCAACCAAAGATACTAAATTAACAATACCAACCAACGATCGAACGAAATATTTTTGATGCAATCAAATATAACGCAAAAGGTCTGTCTGTGGTAAGGGCTAGAGGCAAGACAAGAGGCATAACATAAACTTAAAAGAAGCTTACTGCTTGACTAGAGATAACCTTTCTTTTTTCTTTCTTTTTTTGTGTAGTTTGTACAAGGATGGCTGGCTTCGTTGTAAAGAAATTACACTGATCTTGTGTGATGAAGGTCCAGGGTCGTCTTTTTACTGCTAAATAAATTTTTGGAAAAATAAAACAGATCAGATCTTTCCCAAAAAAAAAATCGTTTTTGATACGTTTTCGATACTTAATATTTTATATCGATATATCGAAAAAATATATATCGGATGAAAATATCGATATATCGAAAGAAAAAATATCGATATATCGATATTTTTTCAACTAGCCTAGTAGTGGTGTGCCGATTCGATTATTTTACTAATCGATTATGTGATCTAATGTAATCGATCATTAATCAATTATTAATCGATTTTGTTACGATTACAGGTCTGAAATTAAAAATTTCTTCAAATTGTCTTATAGAGACATAAAAAAAATAACAGAACTTAATCACTTAGATATCTAAAAAAAACAATATGTAAATTTAAGATCAAACAGAACATAATCGCTTCTTTAAAAAGAAAACAATATAAGAATTAAATAAATAATAATAATAATAATATCTGGGGACAATCCACACAACACGGTCATCCGATCCCAAACTAGGCAGAGCCTGTACTATGGAAACCAGACAACTGATACTAATACTTAAATACTTGTTTTTTTTGTAAATACATACTTAAATAGATAAACAACACCCAGACACTTGGCGGGAATCGAACCCACGACTCATCGCTTAGCAGGCAGGGTGTCTGACCGCTAGACCAACGGGCCCGTCAAATAGAATATATAATCAAAAATAGAACATAATCACTTAATTATGAAAAAAATAAACAATATTTGGCGTCGGCGCACACTGGGCGGTTATGTAGGTATGACAATAGTACCCAAAACTCAAATTATTAAATGAAAGTATGATTTTTATTTTGTATGTAGGGTAACTATTCCTGCATTTGTGAGCAATATTTAGATTAATGAGAAGTTAGTCATTTACCGGATTGACACACTTAAAGTGTACTCTGTTACCAGTTTATTGCATTTCTGTGATTCAACGCAACGCAATCAATATTTTTTCATATTTCATTTGTGATGTTTACATTAGAACATTATTATGTCAATTATAATAATAATAATACACAATAATAATAATATAATTATTATTATTATTATTGTGGGTTCGATTCCCGCCAAGTGTCTGGGTGTTGTTTATCTATTTAAGTATGTATTTACAAAAAAAAGTATATAAGTATTAGTATCAGTTGTCTGGTTTCCATAGTACAGGCTCTGCCTAGTTTGGGATCGGATGACCGTGTGTGGATTGTCCCAAGATATTATTATTTAATTATAGATGTTTATTTTTAAATAGGGTTAACGTTTGTTAACCCTATTTAAAAATTACTTTAATTTAACTAAACATTAAATTATAGTAGGAGATATGATAGTCTTTTGGAGATTTATATGAGGTAATATTTTACGGCTTAATATTTAAAAGCGCAACATGCTTTTGAAACTAAATAAACAGTAATAAAAACATAATTTTCGGGATTTCCCACCCATTCGGTACTAAACTTTTTACTGGTGACGGGGATTCCCTTAGCAAATACGCATTACCATAACTTATATGGTTTTATACCAATCATCGATTATTATCGATTATCTAAATAATAATTGATTGAAAACAATTATTTTGATAATCGTTTAATAGATTATTAATAATCGATACCGCACACCACTAAAGCCTAGTAGTTGCCAGCAGTAGGGATGTTGGAAATGCCAAAAAATATCGATATATCGAATATCGATATTTTTAAAATATATCGTTATCGACTTCGATATATCGAAACAAAAAATATCGATATATCGATATATCAGGAACAAAATTGTATCTTATTAACGGAACAAAATAAAAATGCTTCTTGAGTGGCAACGCCTTACGGCTGTCTATAGAAAGACGTGTCGCTTACCATCAGATCGGAAATAAAGTCCACAAAGCAACTGAATTTCAACATAAACTTAATTATTTAGTAATTAAACTATTTAATTGAACTCAAACAATTAAATAACAAGCAATGTATCAACGCATGCAACCAAAGATACTAAATTAACAGTACCAACCAACGATCGAACGAAATATTTTTTGATGCAATCAAAGATAACGCAAAAGGTCTGTCTGTGGTAAGGGCTAGAGGCAAGACAAGAGACATAACATAAACTTAAAATAAGCTTACTGCTTGACTAGAGATAACCTTACTTTTTTTTTGTGTAGTTTGTACAAGGATGGCTGCCTTCGTTGTAAAGAAATTACACTGATCTTGTGTGATGAAGGTCCAGGGTCGTCGTTTACCGTAAAAAAAAATTTTGGAAAAATAAAACAGATCTGATCTTTTCCCAAAAAAAATATCGTTTTTGATACGTTTTCGATACTTAATATTTTATATCGATGTATCGATATATCGAAAAAATATATATCGGATGAAAATATCGATATATCGAAAGAAAAAATATCGATATAACGATGTATCGATATTTTTTCAACAAGCCTAGCCAGCAGTTGCCTGTCTGTGCAGTGTGACCGTTTTTGGTATTTTCGATACCAAATTGGTAGAATTTGGGCTTCACAATTTTGTTTTAGTATTTTTTTGGTATAATTTCAAATGTTAGTATAATTTGGTAAAATTTTAACTAAAAGGACATTTTGTAGTGTATTTTCTGGTAGCACAAACATTCATTCATACAATTTCACTTGTGTAGTTTTGTCTTTGTCTGATGTTTACCGAAACTTTATGGTTTATCTGTTTTGTACAGTTTTTATATTAATATTTTACTTTTAGTTCCACAATGCGTAATTCGTTGTTGTATTCCTTATTTCTTGCACGTTCGGGTGGGTAATTAATGGATGGAACATCATAACACTGCGGCTACTCGGTTGGCAACAAACGATCCCGATTGTTAAGAGTAGTAATCATAATTTTTTTAACTTTTTTTATAATGGGGTTGAATGCGCTCATCATAATTTCAAAGTGAGACTAGTATATCGAGTATCATGTGAAAGAGCTTCATTTGCACATCTTAAAACAGATTTTTTGTTTTGGTTTAAGATATGTAGTTTTTGGCTTTTAATAAAAATGACAATAAACTATTTAAAAAAACCGACTCCAAAGTAAATTATCTAAAAAGCATAAAATAACGAAAATATATTGAAGTTGGTGCTAGCACATCATGTTAACTAAGACTAGCACGAGCTGACACCGACTTCAATATATTTTCGTTATTTTATGCTTTTTAGATAATTAACTTTGAAGTCGGTTTTTTTTTAAATAGTTTATTTAACACTTTTTAGTGACTTATTTTACCAAGATAGGTATTAACACTATTACGCAACTCGAACGTCTACGTTACAGTAACTTACTGAAAACATAAAAAGTTTATATCTCTTAAATTACTGGACCGATTTTTCAAAAAGAATTTTCGAAATCGGACTTGTAGTTTCCGAGAAATCCGCGGACAAACCTACATACATACACTCATAAAATTTGGTAAATTTGTTTAAAAGCCCACATAGACTACCATATATTAATATTACGCATTTTTATTAATATTACATACATACGCGTCGAATAGAGAACCTTCTTTTTGAAGCCGTTTAAAAAATACCATTCCCTTATCTCCGAAGTTGGTGGAGGGAAATATCTGAAATAATTACAGATATGACATGTTTATCTATATTTTACAGGGAAAATAAAACGATATTTCCAAAAAAACCTCGACATACAAACTTAGTTTACTTAGTTTAAATACGTCCAAAAATGGTATGGAACCCACGGTGCTCGAGTCCGACTCGCACTTGACCGTTTTTTTAGTATAATTTTAGTATAATTCTGCATAAAAATTAGTATTTTTAGTACTGAAATCAAATTCTTTTAGTTGATTACCTTTTTATAAAACGGTCACACTGTGTCTGTGGTTTAGTCTATGGTCGTGGTCAGTGTTGCCAGATCGGCCCCTGGGGGGCCGATTCTCGGCCTTTTCGAAACTATGTCGGCCTTTAGCTGCCATCGGCCCTTCATCGGCCTTTAAACCTCCGACAGCTAATCCATGGAAATCATTGGTTCGGTTGACCAATTCCTATTCTAAAAGCATAGCACTTTATATAAAATGAAATAGACTTAAGTCTTACGTTCTAAACATTAAGTTAGAACATGAAGGATGGGCTCTTGTAAAACAGAAAAACGAAAATTTTCGATGTTCTTTTTTGTTTTACATCTCTTTTTTCCCCGTTTTCTAGTACCGTTTCTGATGGAGAAGGCTCCGCCCTTTCCCTCAAAAATCAAGGGGGTAACCCTTGTTTTTTACAAATATTACTATACCCAAAACCAGATATAAAGTCATTTTTTGTAATCAAACCGGGTACTTCAAAACAAACCTAAATTTCTTCACCAATACAAGATGAAAACTTTCCATTTATCACCACACACACGTAAAACATCCAACTGATTCAGAAAACTAGTTAAACTACTGAAAATATAATTAAAATCTTAAGATATACGAATAAATAAAATATTTTTGACATGAGAATGCCACAGATAAAATATGTCAATATATAGAACACACACTTTGTCTATGGAAATTAGTGATGTCCAATATTTAAAGATCTAAATCTCGATATTGAATGATTTGAAATTGATCCACAATCAATCATTTTATAAAATAAAAAGTATTATATTAAACTCAGACTAAACTGAGGTAGATTCAACATAAACAGTAGGTCCGCCGTCCCTATTTCAAAGTAAATCGCTACTCTGCCCACGTCTACACGGATTATATTATGTTGATTGTAAGATAATATTTTATATTACGTATCTAATTATTTATTTAAATAAATATCAATAAAATTGAGTGCCGAATATGAAAATGTATGCGGTTTGACAGGTTCCGGGACTTACGCCTTAGTGCTGCCACCTGGTGCACGTCATTTTTGAACACCCTCATTGTGTTATTCATAGTCATTCATTCGTCGCTTCGTATCGATGTCGTACGTACTGAATGCTCTCTGGTGTCTTTTCTTTAACGAATTTGCTTTCGATTTTTGGTTTTGTGTTTGCTTTGTGATTTGGACCGTGTTTTCGATTGGACTGACGACTTATTGCTACGATCTAAGGATTTTGATACTCTCGATTAGATTTCAATTGAAGTGTTTGTGTGTATATAAGGTAAGATTTTATAAGATTATTTTAGTTTAAAGTAATTTATTTAAATTGGAAAAAAAATTATGATAAAGTAAAAAAAATACATTTATCAATACAATCAACAACAAATCGTTTAAAAAAATTCAATTCACATACATGCACTACAGGTTCTTTTTTCCATCCATTTTTTTTACATGTAGTTTTACTAAGTGTTGACGATTAAGTCTCCAAAGCTATTATACATTTGCACTGTCGTGCACTCATTTGTTTCAATGAGCATTATTTTATAAGCTTGAATATTTAATTTATAAATTATGTCAATACTTTTTATTAGTAATTACAACAAGTCAATAAATCCATTTATTTCGTTTGAGTCCAAAATATAAATGGGTAATTACCCGGGTGGAACTCACGAGTGGGTTAAAACCCATTATAAATCAGTTCGCTCCACACACTGGATGGCTTGACAAAATGTATATAGATTTCACTCTGTTGAACCATCCAGTGGGTTGAGCTCAATTGGTGATAATCTTCGGAGTCTCTGCACGTTCAGGGTGTGGGCCCTAAGACGCCCATAGAGTATGGTAATGACTCCGGCGGGGTTGCGACCCCTATCACCCCACGTCCCCACAGGTACCAGGTACCTTTTAAACTTTTTTCCCGTGAGAACAAAATAAAATGGGTGACTTTATTACAAGAATTATAAGTAATCACTAAATGTGTTTTTAGTGCTTGAAGATGAGCGAACCTCGTCCTGGGCCGGAAGATGGAAGTTACAAAATGGTTCGCAAAAATCCCAAATGCTACCCTTTGACGTATTATATTCAATCTTCTAGAGAATAAGTAAAATTGTTGTACACTCAAATTAACATTTTAATACTGACGCATTTGTTAATTATTTTGAATTAAAGGGTTTCGAGTTGTTATTTGTTTAAATAAAGGTGAAATTATCAATAAAAATAATTCACAGTAATAATGTATTCTTTTTAATCCTACCGTTGCTGACATAAATATCGATACTGTAATGGATTTATCCTCAGAGTAATTAGAATAGAGCCAGTATCGCGTCGATTCCCCGAAAAAATTTTTCGTGGCACTTTTGCGGGGTGCGGGAGGCGAAGTAAACACACCCAGATACAATTTCACGCACTATAATAAACTCGCAACACATTCAAAAAGATACGCACACAAACAAAGAATGACCTGAACATATGAACAAAATTTGGCAGAGGGGTTAGCGCATCATGCTCTCTCCAGTGGTATCTCCTCTAAGGGATTTATCATACATCTATGATGTGGTCAGATTCACTCGTTCATGAGGCGTCACCTCCCTAATATTGTCGATGGTTGCAATACCGCCATGTTTATTTACTTTTTACGACGGAATACTTGAATTCGAGTTTAATTATAATTCATAAAATGAGGAACATTTCCTCAGAATTAAAAATTTAAAATGTCGTAAATGGTCGCTCCGCAACATTTCCTTTAAAGGGGGTGGGGGTAGTACAAGTCCCCCCTGCCTCCCCCAACCCCTTCCCACCCCTCAATTCAACGGACGTCAATGGAAAGTCGTACTTCGGCCTTTACTGCCTAAAATCGGCCCCTGCCAGCACTGCTTTCGGCCCATTCTTAAACTGTCTGCTGGCAACACTGGTCGTGGTCGAACTCTCGTGTTCTTTTTAGTTCTCGTGTACGAATTTGATATTTTAATCCAAACTAAAAGCTTTGAAGGTATAAAAATGGCAGCGATTAGTCTACTCAATCCTAAAGCTGAATTTGCAAGGGCCGCACAAGCGTTAGCTGTGAACATATCAGCCGCCAAAGGAATTCAAGATGTCATGAGAACTAACCTCGGCCCGAAAGGCACAATGAAAATGTAATGTATTTGTAATTTTAATGCATTATAGGTGTTTAACGGGGTTTAAAACGATATTTTTCAAGTGAATACATCGTTTATCATTTAAATTTCTGTTACAAAAGATTTTGTACATTGATTATTTATGGAATAAAAGTCATGTGTTTTCAAGTCTTCCGGTGTGGCTTTGATTAAAATAATTACACACTTATGTTTATAGAAAACAAAGTACTATAACTGTTTAATGTTTTTACGTTGATAATTTTTATTATTGATTGTTATTTATGACATTCAAAGGTTGGTTTCTGGTGCTGGAGACATAAAAATTACTAAAGATGGCAATGTGCTCTTGCACGAGATGCAAATCCAACACCCGACGGCATCATTGATCGCGCGTGCCTCCACTGCCCAGGACGATGCGACGGGCGATGGCACTACCTCCACTGTTTTGCTTATTGGAGAATTACTTAAACAAGCTGATATATACATCAGTGAAGGTTAGTAGACATGCTTGTTAACTTGCATCTACAATAGCATTAATAAAAAACACAAACCTCAGCTTTTATGATTCCGAAGAAAGGACTCAGCAAGGAGCCTTAATTAACTTATCTGTAGGGCCAATTTAATAGATCACATTTGACATCTGTTAGTTTCTTTGTTCTGTCTGTTTCTTTTGTCATCATTACAGCTAATATGTAATTGAAATAAGTTAAGCAATTGTGCAGGTCTAACTTCAACAAAATTTACATGTTATTCCTGTTGTTACAAGGTTATGTTGTTAAATTTTGATGAAGTGTCAAATGTGATCTAATAAATTGGCCCTACTTTACAGCTGCAAATTTCGGGCATTTATGTAAAAATGATGAGATGAATAGAATTGTTTTTAACCACCTTAGGTTTGCACCCAAGAATTCTGACTGAAGGATTTGATATTGCCCGTAATAAGGCTTTAGAGGTGCTGGACTCAATTAAGATTCCAGTTGAAATCAAACGCGAGAACTTGCTTGATGTGACTCGTACATCATTGAAGACAAAGGTATTCATTAGTTTATAATAATAATAATATCTTGGGACAATCCACACACGGTTGTCCGATCCCAAACTAGGCAAAGCCTGTACTATGGAAACCAGACAACTGATACTAATACTTATATACTTTTTTTTTTTGTAAATACATACTTAAATAGATAAACAACACCCAGACACTTGGCGGGAATCGAACCCACGACCCATCGGTTAGCAGGCAGGGTGTCTGACCACTAGACCAACAGGCCCGTCAATAATAATGTATGATATTGTATATTTTCTAATTTAAATAATTTGTATGTCAATGTTTAATTTGGCTTGATTGATAACAAAATATTGAAGTATTATTAATTACTGAGCTTGTGTATTATTAAAGTCTTATAAGATTTCAGAATATAGATAGTGATTCATACTATTTCAGAACATAGATAATGACATCATGATGATATCTATAAAGGACAGAAACCTACTAAATATTGGAAAAAAAATGGCCAGTAGGTCATTGCCATTTGACTGATTAACTAAAATCTTATTTACTTATCAGGTTCATCCAAACCTAGCTGATGTGTTGACTGATGCATGTGTCGACGCTGTACTCTCTATCCGCACTGAGGACAAGCCAGTTGACTTACACATGGTTGAGATAATGGAGATGCAACATAAAACAGCTACTGAAACCACTCTTGTCAAAGGTAAGTACCTACAGGTGTTTTTTTTTTTTGTATATGATTCCCATAAGCTAAGCAAGTGGAAGCTATATAACTAGTATTATTATGCCTTGTCTCTTAATCTTCTACTCTTTGTGTCATTGATGTGTGATTGTATCGTGCTGCATACACTCTGTCCCAATGAACGCCAACAAAATGTATTTTGTTTATCCTACCTGGATGTTTCGAAGGAAGCTAATGATCATTTGTCGACTTTACTGCATACAGACTGCCAAATAAACCCATCTTATGGCTTCCTTGGCTTTCATTGGTCCTATCCAGGTGTTCTGGCGAATGCCAACGATCGTTTGTATGGTGTGTAGGTAGCATTATTATATCATAAATTCATAATCAAATTATTGGTCAATGAGCATGATTTTATAAAACTGGTTGTCCAGGGTGACAATATTATTATGTTACTCAAATTGATTCTTTATTAAGGTATTGCATTCTGTGTAACAAAATCTTAAAACATTTGTAATATTGTACACACAATTTAATTCTTAGGTTTGGTATTGGACCACGGCAGTCGACATCCCGATATGCCGAAGCGCGTCGAGAACGCCTACATTCTTACGTGCAATGTGTCGCTTGAATATGAAAAAACTGAAGTCAACTCTGGGTTCTTCTACAAATCTGCTGAGGACAGGGAGAAACTGATTACCGCTGAGCGGGACTTTATTGACAAGAGAGTCCAGAAGGTTGGTTGCTAAAATAATGTTTACTAATGTGCAAGACTGTCTTGCAATATATAGGTACTAGCAGTTAGCACAATAATCAATATCGCTGCAGGTTTTGGTGTGAAAGGCGCTGAAGCTAATGAAGTCACTGGGCTCAGGAGACTAATAATAAATTGTCTCATATGGCGAGTGGTAGTACAATCCATGGGCGATGTGTAGGTCTTGCCAATCTTAGGTTAAATTAGGAATATAAAATCAATCCTTTATTAGAACCATTGACTCTGGTCTACCCAGTAAATATCATTTAGTTCTAAGACTATAGCATAGATGACTAAAAATTCTAATTAGTCCATCATTTAGATTATTAAAAAATATTGGACACTTATTTTTTCTTTTGACGAAGATAATTGTGCATTGAAATTCCGCGTGACGTCACGTATACGTGCACTTTACTAAGGCGTGATGTTATTCGCCCCCACTCCCAAACTTAGACGCTCTTTACCTTTATCGTGTTGTTGTGATGTATTAAATAAAAAAAAATATGCGTGCGTGGAGTCCCTCCGCGCGGAAGAAGTGGAACTTCATTCTCGTTCTGTCTCTTTCTACAGTCAGTCAGTCGATCGGTCGGTCCCTCACTCACACACACACACACACACACACGCCCACACGCCCACCCACTCACCCTGTCGGGCCACTCACCCTCGCGCCCTCTCGCCCACTCACCCTCACGTCCACTCACCCTCACGTCCACTCGCCCACTCACTCACTGACGGCGTCACATGAGCGCTTTCATAACCTTAACAAATTTAACGTTTAACGCTTCACGTTTAACACTTAACGTTTGACACCTATCCTTTAGCGCTTAACGTCTAACGCGTTAAATGTAACATTTTTGGAAGTCGCATACGAAGTTTCACTTCAAAAAATACGTATCCAATATTTTTTGATAATCTAACTGACTGACTATACTTTGTCCATTTTATTATTGGTCTTTTGACAGCTCGACGTTTGAAGTTTATAGGAACGTGAACATAGTAAGTAAACGAAAGAATCAATATCGAAAAATGTGCATTCGATTAAGGGCGATTCTCTGTAAACTCGCAATGGCCCATACAAACACTGTCCTGGCATATTTTTTTAACATTTTCGCAGAAATATAATACCATTGCTTAGGAAAGTAACTATTATTGTTAATACATAAGAGGGCCAATTGAATTTATTGGAGTTTTTCAAGTTATTTGTCATTTTCTGAAAATCCATGACAGGGGACTGTTTTATATAGATGTAAGACATATCATTAGTATCAATCATATTCTTCCTATGCCATATTTATGCATCAACATATCGCTTAGTCTGGACTGAAGGTACGTTCAACACATACGTACGTGTACGTGCCGTGCGTCTCGTCATCTGATGATGGTAGAGGGATGGTGGAATCAAGTCATGCAATTCCTGCGCACAATCTTTAAAATGCATCCTGTGAATACAAAGAGACTGGCTACTCTGCGCCTGTGCTCTAAGCTTTGTAAATTGGCCGCTACTAACCCTGCGTGACCAATAAATATCTTAGCACGACTCTCCACCGAGTTCAAAGCTGCAAGATGGCATTTTGCAGCACCAGCCTATATATGACTACAGTACTTCACACACAACCGGACTTGTGCTTTATATAGCATCAAAAGCTGCCCCAGTGTGAAGTACCGGCAGACCTTTGCAAGGACACCTAGCTTCCTTGCAGATTCCTTGGCCTTGGACTCAATGAACCGCCCAAAGTTGAGGCTTGAGGAAATTTCAACTCCCAACAACTGAAGGCGGTTGGTGTATTCCAAGGGTACATTCTGAAAAGGAGCCGAGGTGAACGGACTCCTTTTAGCGGTGAACAGACACGCTTGAGTTTTGGTGGCATTGAATCTCACAAGAGTGGCATCACCCTATTGGGAGATGGCTGCAATTTCAGACTGGATAACATCCTTACTGGCCCGAACACTCGGCATATATCTCTCCACAATAGTGCTGTCATCTTCAGACCAGGTGATATGCCGTACGCTGGTGGCTTGTTCAAAAGGAAACAGCAAGCGCTTCCCCATTTTCTCGAGGGCCTCGCCCCATAAGTGTCATACACTAGAAGGTCCCCCGTTAACCGATTTCGGCGAAATCCGTAGATACTAGAAACGTGTTGTACTTTGTTTGTTTGATTTTTGACTTTTCATTGTTAGGGTTGTACATTTAGCTGGGAAATTAAGGATGAATCTGAAATAATCACATTCAAGGTGCCTTTGAAAAACTTCTGATTGGACGCTTCCATTTCTAACTTATCAATCATCGTCTCTTAGACTATTGATATCACCCCCAGAATTAACAACTAAATCAGCTGTTCTTTTGCACGTTGCTCCGAAGCCGTCTGGTGTGCCTTTACCGTGATCACTTTATGTGTTCAACATCTGGAATTTCTTCAGCGAGTAGTTGCCGTTACAAAAAAATATTGTTCTATTACGGTACTGTGTGACAGGGCCATCTCTCAAGAAATGTACGTGTTTTATGCCACGTGCAGGTGAATGCGATATGTTTTCAGCGACTGTGAAAAAAGAATAGATTGAATCCCGTAGGTAAACTACGACTTCCTCTCGTGATACCTTTTTCTTTTTAGGAGGCATCTTAAATGTATGTTAAGAACCTGTAACGTAATTTACGTTCAGTAAGATTAATAACGTGAAACTTATCCTTTTTTATACTTAGACGAGTGACGAATTTACACCAATAAAACTTATAAACATTGACCAATACATGAAATCTACAGTCCCCTGGCGCGTTTCACAGTCCCCTGCCACATTTTCAGCCAGGGGACTGTAGCCGGGGGACTGTGTTTTTCGGATTACTTCCATAATATTTGCAAAACTATTGAAAAATAGTTTGTTACGAAGCAACCACTACATTTGGACATAAATCATACATATAATCAATATTATACACATACATTAACACTAACTAACATCAGTAAAATCACTCATCAGAGGACTGTGTGTCGAAGTGTCCAAGACGCATTTACCCTCACAGATGACGCTCGGACACTGAACAAAATGGCGTCCCGCCGCCATTCTCGACAATGTTACCAACTTCAGAATGATTGCGTTTCATTTCACTCCAAATTACGTTTGTAGACATAACAGATTTATTCTATTGCGTCTTTAAATTTTTGGCAGGGGACTGTTTCAAAAAACTCCGGACAAAATTTACATGGCATTATCAAATTGAAAAAAAACATTACTAGACCATGTTTTATGAACAAATTATAACTTAAACATTCTATTTTTAGATATTAATTGCCAAATTTATGCAGTCTTGCTCACTGAATTTTAAAAATTACCTCTAAGCGGGAATTCTTAGAATGGGACAGCCAGGAGACTGTATTTTTACGGCTTTGATAATTTTTAGAAAAATTGTTAAACTTGTTATGGTTCTAAATACAATTGCGCTGTAAAGTTTCAGTCTTTTATTTAATTATAAAGTTATTATTAGTTATTTAATTTTATTGTATTATTTAAAACAAAAATCGGTTCGGACTGCCATTTACGAGCTTACAGAGAATCGCCCTTAAATATTTTTTGGAGTCTTTCTTTGTTATATTGTGCATGAGGCCCACAAAACAAAATGAATGAAAGTTAATGTAAAAAGACGAAAGTAATGAAAACACATTACACCTTATTTACATATTAGCATTAATTTCTATCGATTATTTGTAATCTGTGGCACAATCGTAGTAATCGTTATGTTTGGCAACTCACTAAAGTGCGGTACGCATCCATGAAGTACAATATTATTTCTGTGAATTTGTAACTTTAACAATACGAAACATTATGGGCGTCAGCTGTCAAAAAACCAATAATAAAATGGACAGTATAATCAGAATTATTATTTTTTTACCCAGTCATTATCCCTATTGTATGACATTTTTAATTTACAGATTATAGCCCTGAAGAAGAAATTGTGCGACGGTACAGATAAACACTTTGTCGTTATTAACCAGAAGGGCATTGACCCTCTTTCGTTGGACGCTTTCGCCAAGGAGGGCATCATAGGTTTGCGCAGGGCTAAAAGACGTAATATGGAGCGTCTGGCTTTGGCGTGTGGCGGCGTCGCAATGAACTCCGTTGATGAGCTCACCGAAGAGAACCTCGGCTTCGCAGGCCTCGTCTACGAACACGTCCTCGGTGAAGACAAATACACTTTTGTTGAACAATGTAAGAACCCTCAATCGGTAACTATTCTTATCAAGGGCCCAAATAAGCACACCTTAACGCAGATTAAGGACGCCGTCCGCGACGGCCTGAGAGCCATCAACAACGCCATCGAAGATAAGTGCGTCATACCTGGAGCGGGTGCCTTCGAAATCAAAGCTAATTTGGAATTGTTAAAATTCAAAGATACTGTCAAAGGAAAGGCTCGTTTAGGAATTCAGGCATATGCTGAGGCGCTTCTAGTTATTCCGAAAACATTGGCTATTAATTCGGGCTACGATGCACAGGACACTATTGTTAAGCTGCAAGAGGAATCGCGCTTGAGTCCTGATCCCGTCGGTCTTGACTTGAGTACAGGAGAAGCTATAAAGCCAACAGATTTGGGCATAATCGACAATTATCTGGTGAAGAAACAGATTTTGAACTCATGTTCAGTGATTGCCAGCAACCTCCTCCTGGTTGACGAAATTATGAGAGCAGGTATGAGCAGCCTAAAAGGATAATAATATTTAACGCCTAATGAAACTGTGCGCTTTATTTCATAAATAATTACTGCTAACTTAGTATTACTATTTTATTCTTACAAGAGTAACGAACTTTATTTTAATGTTGCATTTAAAAACAAGTTTCAATTATTTCAAAAATATTGCATTTCTGGCGTTTGCTTTAGCTAATTATTTTAAATTCATTAAATATTTACTAATAGAGTATTTTGTTTTATTTAGAATATGAAAAACTTAATCCCCGATATCAAATCGCGCGCTTGACATTCTGTAGATTACGTCTATTTAATGTTCCGCACACGTTTCCATAGTGATATGATAGTGATCTGTAAAATCTTTTGGGCTCCGTATGTACCTAAAAGGTAAAAAGTATAGAAAATTGCAAACTAATTTTTATACGTTCGTTTAAAAAGTACGAAGCTTTCCGTGCGGGAGTCTGACTCGCACTTGGCCGGTTTATTTCTGCTCTACTCTACCCCACCGAAACCGCATAGTCCATTCCGACGGGCCCTGTATCTTCTTTTTTGGGCAACCCACACAGGTCATCTGATGCCAAACCAGGTAGAGTCTGTAATATGGTAACCAGACACCTGATGTAAATAGTTACTGTTTGCTTGTAAATACTTTTAAAGATATAAACTTCTTTTATGAAATAATAACATTTTAAGGATCACCCAGACACAAGGTGGGAATCAAACCCACGACCTATGTAGCGACAAAGAGAATAACGGGTCCGTCTTAATTCTTTTCTCTTCTTGTAACTTCATTATATAAACACAATTAGTTAAGTATTTTAAACATGTCTCAATACGCCGTGTCTAACGAGCGGGTGTAGGATAATAACGAAGCCATTAAATGGTAAGGTTGATTAGCTCATTTATTAAGGTCCACATAAATACTTAATGTAATAATTACAAAAAATCATTAGGATATATCTAGTCATATTTTTATACGGTTTAAGCCTAAAGCTGGCCATACACGTTCAGGTATGCCTCACCGTCAGCGTGAAAGGCCTGGAAACCTGCACAGTTGCATGGAAACATACACTCTTCGGTTTACATGTACGGTATAACTGTACAGGCAAACCTCTCAGGTATACCTAAACAGGTATGGCCAGCTAAGTCACAACTATATCACTGGAAGAATATACCTATAACAACTTCGGTTTAAATTTTCTCTGCATTTAAAAAAAAGGAAAAAAAAACGGTTTTAAATATCTATAATAAATTGATCATTAAGTAGGTATCAATCTTAGGCTATATGATCGAAGAAAATTATGAAAATATATCAATCAAAAATGTTATGGTACTTACTTACTGAGATCAAGTTCACAATTTAAAAAAAGATAAAAGTTTCTATTATTTTAATGCACTGCACTGGTAGGATAAGCAACAGATATTATCGAAAAATAAATATTGCAATATTATATCATTTTATGCATTCTGGGTACAATTGATACGCAGGGAATGGATATGGAAAATGATGAGTAATGTCCGTTTCACGAAAGAAGCCCCGCAGACGCGGCGCTACAATCACGTGACGGAATGTTTCTAGTATCTATAGTTTTAGACTCCCCTAAAATTTCTACTAAATTTATATAATAATAATTTTAGATTTAATTCTCATTGTTTTTAAATTAAATTGACACACTATATAAAAAAATAATTGTTCTCATTATTTTGCCATAATTAGTTCCAATTTTTGCCGCGGGACTTCTTTCGTGAGACGGACTTTATGTACTGGTTTAATAAAATTTAATATAAAAATAACTTTGGTAAATAAATACTAGGTGGAATGTAAAATTCCGAATGTGGATACAAGTCGCGTCACACAAAAAGAGCGCTGGCGTCCTAATCTGATAAGTACTGTACGTGTTTAAAGTAATAGAAATAATGCATTACGTGTGTTGACAAAAAATACATTTTCTAGGATTTTTTTCAACAAACATATAAATATCATGTTGACGATATTTAATCTTATCATTATCAACTACATAAAACTACCAAACAATAATTATTATTATTTTTAACTGTCGTAAATATAAATAATTAATAATTCTCCCGCTCCAACTTGGAGCAACCTGACTAGAGGATAACATGACGAGTCACTGCGGGCTGACAACTGAGCGTTGTGTGTTCCATGTTCGTTCGTTTGGCTGCCGGGGCACAGCAGTACCTCTGATCATGCTCTAATCTGACAAAGTGTACATTTCTTGTGATATTAATAAGCTAGAGCTTTCATCCAAGGCTCCACCATCAGGGACATTATATCAAATTGCGTCAAGCTCACACAGATACAGTAACTGCTCTGTGCGAGCGTGGCGTAACCTAACGTAGGTATCGCAAGAACGGCAGGTAAAAATTCATTTTTTTCTAATATGTACCATGAAATACAAGACTCGGATTCGTTTTTCTGGAACAATTTAGGACAAAAAAAAAAATGATTTTCAACAAAAGAGTTGTATAAATTTAATTGTATTGATACACCGAATAATACCCACACGGATCAGACACGTATTTTAAACACGCTGTATAATAGTAGCAACAGTTGGGGCTATTCGAGGCGGATACGAATTGAACAAATCAGAGATCATTAAAATCGTTCCAGCAGTTCGAATTTGTTTTATATACACTCGTATCAATTGAATACCGGATGCCTATGCCAACTAAATTAAACTGATAATGTGAAAAAAAAAACGCCATGTCGACGAGCGAGTCAACGGCGACGCCGCGTTTAAAAACGCGGTGTTTATAGGCCCTTAGATATCAATTTAGCTTGTTGTTGTTATGGTGTATTGTATGTATAATATAATAAATATTATTAAAACGGTTATTTCACTACACGGTATTCAGGGCCCGGTGGCAAGGGTGGGCGTGGCGCCTAACTAGTGAGCCGCTTATTACACTAGCCGGTCGAGTTGCCCTAAATCACTCGGTAGACCAGAATGCTCCGGTCGCCCTAATTAAATAAATATAAATAAAAAAAATCAGGACCTTACTCCCTGAATACCTTGTAGTGTAATAAGTGCTTATGTCAGTTTACAAAGTAATACACACACACAACATTGAATAACATTATTTATATTATTTAGGTTTACTCACTGACTTACTAAAAATATTTTTAGTAAGTCAGTGGGTTTACTATAAAAGAAACTGGTTAAAATAAAAATATACGCATTTTTAGTAGGTCGTTAGTTTGTATACCATTTAAAAATGGAATAACTTTAAACCAATCATCAATCAAATTATTAGTGATGGGTGAAAGAACCATGCTATGTTATCATCATCGTATCACAAATACTTACCATGATTTTGTTGATACAAGACAAGACATAGTGAGTCTTATTACGAAAAGCAGTTTAACGTTAAACCTGGGTTTAGATTCAGGTTTAAGGAACAATTTCCTGAGTTTAAACCTGGGTTTATTGTTAAACTGCTTTTCGTAATAAGACTGAGTTAGTCTACTACCCCGAAACTGATATCATTACGTTTTACCTATTTTTTAACGCATGTGCTTTGTTCACAAATAGGTCTAGAACAATGCTCAGGATTTAAGAAATATAATATTATTTTGCCTTAAGTTAATTTTACAAATTAACAATCTACTTTAGTAACGATAGTAAGTGATTTAATTTCCCTGTTTCTGAGCGATCGCAGCACGTTCATTGATGTCAATAGTCGCCATGTTGAGTGCCGCGACGATGGCGTGAATCACCGATATGAGAGCCTTGACCACTGCGATGGGTGCGGTGATGAGAGCGATCAGCTTGTACAAGCCCATGCCGATAACTGAAATTGTATAAGAATGTCAATTTTCAGCGCTGCTTCGCGCTTTTCTGATTGTCTGCATTGTCGCGGCCGCGCTTCACCCTAAGTCATAATGTCCTCCTAACCAGTATGGTCACAGTGGCCAACCTTTCACAAGATCAGCCGATCAGGCAGAAAGTGTTATATTACGTGAGTGCTTGCAGACACAGGTTTACTAAGGAGTGAATGATTATTAAGGAGATTATGGCTACTTAGGAGAGCATGGCTACTAAGCAGAGTATGATTACTAAGGAGTATGGCTACTTAGGAGAGTATGGTTACTAAGGTGAGTATCCTTTTTAGCACCAAAAATTATTATATCATCAAATTAATTATTTTCAGATATTTTTGTAATCAATCAATCAATAATCTGACATATGATGTCGTATAATGATATATCAGGGGTGTAGAAACAAAAGTGGATACGTCACAGGGGGAAAAATGTAATTTCTATTGCAGCACATTCATCTGTCATTCACTTTTTAATATCAAAAGGAATTTTCAAGCATAACAGGCTACGTCCCATAGATTTTTCGCGTTAAAATCAGCGTTGGTTACGTCCCTGATGCCTGATTTACACGTATTAAGTTGTCAAGTAGGTAACTAAATTTTAAGTGACTTAATTTTAAGTATGCGTTTACACGTAGTTTTTACTAAATTTTAGTTAAAATCTTTAGTTCTTTAGTTCGCCCCAATGGACGGTCGCACGCTCCGTGACGATTTCATAGTACTTTGTAGAGACGGACAACTAATTTATTTTTAGGGCTAAATTATGTAGACAACTAATACAGATTATTATATTAGAATTTCCTTTTTATAATATATACATATATGTATTATAATTATAATATTAGATATAGAAAAGTAAATGACGTCGTGTCTTTCTTGTTTACTGAATTTGTGTTTGATGTAAATATTTAACCATTTTACTTGTTTATTGCCTTCCATTCCCGTAAGCACCGTGTCTGGTTCCCGGGGGACTACAATGCACCCCCAGTGGCAGGCTCCGAAGGAAACGCACTGAAGGACTCCTGGTACAGATTCCACATTTCCACAGAGCCCAGGTTTCCCCTCATGTGTCGATGTAACAACCACGGGGATTGAGTGGGAAAGAATCCCATTTACCCTGGTTGACCTACACAGGTCCTGGGACCCATTGAACAATTCACCGCTAGAAAAAAAAGGATGCGAGATACAGACTTAAATTACCCCAAAATTTCTCCGTTGATCTAAAAATTCCCGAGACTATTAGCCAAATAGCTCTCGAATCACTTAATTATACGGCAGTATACTAGGAAAAGTAAAAAAAAATGATTGCAAATATTAATACCTACAGTGTAGTAGGTATTTAAATATTCCAGGACAATACAAATTCTGGAACAATCCCGTATTTTTTTTGGTTTTCTGGCAACCCTAAATATACGTTGGTACAACGAAAACGTGACGAAAACTACTTTGCTCCTTTTTTATTTGGGACTAATCCCACCACTCATTCCCACCACTGTTACTCCTGTAAGCCAGGATCTACAGTGGTCACCACTGAAGACACCGAGGTTTGACCCTCGGCGAGTCCCAGGGGAACGCTAAATTGTCTTGGAACCCGCAACAAATTTAATTAAAAAGGTAAATAGGAGGAGTTGGAAAAACATATATTCCACTTCCCTCCTTTGCAAAGCGGGAGACAAGCAAATAATTAATAAGCGGTCGATACAACCTTAAAAAGAAGACTCTTACAGGCGGACCAACGAAGGCTAGTCCACTCGTAAGGCACCACGGATTCTGCTAATATTTTATAGGGGCCTATTTGATTTTTCATACTTGTTTCCAATAATAGGTATGGCAAAAACGTTTGAACGCACGGAAGTTCTCCTTAGTCGCCACAAGGTCCATGTAATATACGACTCCAGATGTCACAACCAAACTGTCTAGCATAAGGCTACGCTCATGTTGCCAGAGACTGCACTCCCAAAGTATATGATGGACAGTTTGTTCGTACTCATTATTTATCGTAGAACACTGACAGAGAGGCGAAGGCACTAGATTGAAGGAAAATAGTTTACTCTTAAAGTTGCCATGCCCCGTCAAGAATTGTGCGACACAGTGGTCCACCTCTATCCACGCTCTAGCAAGGCGTTCACGCACATTCGGGAAAAATAAGTACAAATGACGTCCCTTCGAAGTCGAATCCCATCTAATTTGCCATTCAGTTAGAAGGTCTTCATTAACCACCAATTGAGAATTAAACAAACGCGAGATCTTTGCGCGGTCACGTGTTGGAAGGAATTCAGTATTTATATTATCACGAGTGGAATAATACATAGCCGCACGTCTCTGTACCTCTAAGTCAACCGGAAGTACGCCCGCGAGTACTGGTAACGCTTCAGTACTGACTGTTCGGTATGCCTTACACAAAAATATCAACGCCAGACGTTGACTTTGAAGCAATTTACGGCGTGCCGCCCCTATCGTAGCCTTGTCAGCCCACACAGGGGCACCGTAGCACATACAGCCCAGGTAAGTGGCTACGTATATAATTTTCAACGTGTTGATCGAAAGTCCCCAAGTCGATGTCGATATTCTTGTGAGGGCATAGAAGTTACGTTTGGCTTTTTCTCCAACGGTTCTTATAAGCTCAATAAACGAGAAGTTACCTTCCAATACTAAACCAAGGTAACATACTGAGTTTTTCTTTTTAACAGTCGTGCCGTTGAACTTTATCCGCGGTGGGCCTACCAGACTACCTTTTAATAAAAGATGATACGTTTTTTCCGGTGCAAAACTAAGCCGGTTACGTTTACCCCATTCGGATATTAAATTTAGGCAAGTTTCCGCCGAGTCTTCAAGACCTGATCTAGTGTTCGATTGTATTAAAAGAAGACCATCATCCGCGTATCCTGTTAAGGAGCACCCAGGTGGGAGGGGTATTTCTAAGAAATCATCGAAACCAAGATTCCACAGATACGGGCTCAAGACAGACCCTTGTGGGCAGCCTATCGTTAGCGGTTTAGTTACGGAATGGTGACCAAGTTTAAGTTTAGTCGTTCCCTGAGAAAAATACGAGCAAATAATTAAAAAAATGTTTGCATAACATCCGCGAGATTTGAGTTTGAGAAGTAACATCGGCCACCATGCGTTGTCAAAAGCACCGGATACTACTTTGCTCCTATTATATCTGTATATTATCTATTGTATGATCTATGGCTATACCTTTGCACGCACACCTGCAAACGTGCATTATACATGTGTGTGTCCAAACGTATCAAGAATAAACCACGCCCACCTACTTACCCGAAAAATAGAAAAGTTTATATTCTACTTCATAACTTGCGTACTAAATTTTAACTTGGGACTTTCTACTAAAGTGATTGTTCACACGTAATAATTTGCTAAAATTTAGTAAAGATTTAGTTACCAACTTAATACGTGTAAACAAAAATTTTTACTTATTCACTTGTGTACTAAATTGTAACTTGGAACTTACTACTAAAGTGTTTGTTTACACCTCAGAGAAAGTACCAAAGGAGTTAGTATCGCGTCGATTCCCCGAACAAATTTTTCGTGGCACTTTTGCGGGGTGCGGGAGGCGAAGTAAACACACACAGATACACTTTCACGCATACCCACACTATAATAAACTCGCAACACATTCAAAAATACACGCACACAAATAAAGAATGACCTGACCATATGACCAAAAATTTGGCAGAGGGGGTTAGTGCATCATGCTCTCTCCAGTGGTATCTCCTCTAAGGTTTACACGCAATAATTTACTTAAACTTTAGTAAAGATTTAGTTACCAACTTGCAACTTAATACGTGTAAATCAGGCATTACTGTTATGCCTGATTTACACGTATTAAGTTGCAAGTTGGTAACTAAATCTTTACTAAAGTTTAAGTAAATTATTGCGTGTAAACAAACACTTTAGTAGTAAGTTCCAAGTTAAAATTTAGTACACAAGTTATGAAGTAGAATAGAAACTTTTCTATTTTTCGGGTAAGTAGGTGGGCGTGGTTTATTCTTGATACGTTTGGACACACACATGTATAATGCACGTTTGCAGGTGTGCGTGCAAAGGTATAGCCATAGATTATACCATAGGTAATATACAAATATAATAGGAGCAAAGTCGTTTTCGTGACGTTTTCTTTGTACCAACGTATATTTAGGGTTGCCAGAAATACGGGATTGTTCCAGAATTTGTATTGTCCTGGAATTTTCAAATACGTAGGTATTTGAAAATTCCAGGACAATACGCTGTAGGTATTAATATTTGCAATAAAAGGTTTTTTTTTTACTTTTCCTATTATACTGCCGTATAATTAAGTGATTGAGAGCTATTTGGCTAGTAGTCTTAAAATTTTGGGGTAATTTAAGCCTGAATCCTTTTTTTTCTAGCGGAAAATTGTTCAATGGGTCCCAGGACCTGTGTAGGTCAATCAGGGTAAATAGGATTCTTTCCCACTAAATCCCGTGGTTGTCACATCGACACATGAGGGGAAACCTGGGCTCTCCTGTGGAATCTGCACCAGGAGTACTTCAGTGCGTTTCCTTCGGAGCCTGCCACTGGAGGTGCTTTGTAGTCCCCCGGGAACCAGACACGGTGCTTATGGGGATGGAAAGCAATAAACAAGTAAAATGGTTAAATATTTACATCAAACACAAATTCATTAATCAAGAAAGACACGAAGTCATTTACTTTTCTATATCTAATATTATAATTATAGTACATATATATTTAATTTAATTTTTTAAAATTGTTCAATGGGTCCCAGGACCTGTGTAGGTCAATCGGGGTAAATAGGATTCTTTCCCACTAAATCCCCGTGGTTGTCACATCGACACATGAGGGGAAACCTGGGCTCTCCTGTGGAATCTGCACCAGGAGTCCTTCAGTGCGTTTCCTTCGGAGCCTGCCACTGGAGGTGCTTTGTAGTCCCCCGGGAACCAGACACGGTGCTTATGGGGATGGAAAGCAATAAACAAGTAAAATGGTTAAATATTTACATCAAACACAAATTCAGTAATCAAGAAAGACACGAAGTCATTTACTTTTCTATATCTAATATTATAATTATAGTACATATATATATTATAAAAAGGAAATTCTAATATAATAATCTGTATTAGTTGTCTATATAATTTAATCCTAAAAATAAATTAGTTGTCCGTCGCTACAAAGTACTATGACATCGTCACGGATCGTGCGACCGTCCATTGGGGCGAACTAAAGAACTAAATATTTTAACTAAAATTTACTAAAAACGACGTGTAAACGCATACTTAAAATTAAGTCACTTAAAATTTAGTTACCTACTTGACAACTTAATACGTGTAAATCAGGCATTACTAACAAATCTAGTTAAGTCCACTTCAACCAATAGGAACGCTTTGTTTTCAATGGCCGCTGGTATATTTTTGTGATTTTGAGTGTGCGGTTTTTTAATAATGTTTGGCGAAATATCAAGGAATATTACCAAAATATTTGTGAGAATTACAAAATGAATAACAAAGTTATGAAGTAGCACATAACAAAGTTAGAAAAATGCAGGCACTGCTAGAAAAATAGAAGGCAAATATGGCAAAAAAAGAGAGGTAGCGAGACAATTATCCAGGGCCGAATCTTTGTCCGAATTTATTTGTAGGTGCCAGATTAAGTGTGAGGACTTAAAAAATGGTCAATAAAATAAGAATCAAAGTACGCACGTGACGTGATGTTATAAAAATGCGTTAGAGAATTTAAGATACATACAATAATTTCAACATTAGTAGGTATTCATTGATTTGTTTAGTACTACCCTCAACAATTTGAGATACCTTCGTTTATAATTTTGTATTTGAATTTTAAGTTAATAAAAACTAATGTTTTTTTCAATAAATTTGATTATTATTTTAATTGACTATAATAAATTTCGAAATACGTCCCTGGGTAATGTGTTAGCAACAAACTTAGATACGTCCCATTCGCTTACTAACAAAATTAGATATGTCCGCCATTTGGAAATAAAATGGATACGTCCATTCATTATTATAACATAACACATTTTACCAAAGAGTTAGCAGGTTTAATATCTTTTCGTAATAATTTAAATATATTTTTCTTATTTTTTAATGCCTTTTTTTAAGTTACGGCTTACTAAATAATTCGTAGTGTTTGTGTCAGTTTCTGTGAAATCATACTAGTTGGACGTGTCCACGTTTGTTTGTATACCCCTGATATGTGCTAAGGGCGACATCGACATCTGTCATGAAACAAAAATAAATAAATTCCATGATACTCTTGTGAGTCTGATGGCGGGGTAGGTAGGTGATAAATGTTTTTTTTTTTAACCTTTTTAATATGATTTAATTATTTTTAGTTTCTTTTAAAACTTAAACTACTTAATGCAATATAATTCTATTACTGTATTCTACGATTAATTATAATTTAGTGGTTTTTAATTGATTTATGCAAATTCTATAAGTATATATAAAAAAAAACTTAAATGACGACTTCCTTTCTTTGAGTGTTCTATACGCCTGTAATGGCACTGCACCTAGACTAAGACTTTTTCTTGAATTTTCTTATTGTAACTGTATCATATAAATAAATGAATACCTCAAGTTATATTATAATACTCTTACCTATAGGTCCAGTGTAAAAGTGCATCACATATAGAGCCGCATAAAATGCTTCATTGCCAGCACACATGCAGAAGAGTACAGTTTTGTTTGTATAATACATGTGCATGATCGCATTCTCTGACATGTCAATAAACTTGTGGGAAGTCTTCCCCTGTAGTGTCACACAGTGTAGGTATATCCAATGACCAGTTATGTCTATGGCCATCGATATTTGGAACCAGAATGTGTACTGCGGATAGAAGGTGGCCAATGTCATCATTAGGCATGCTGTCCCTGCCCGATCAGTCAGCTGGTCCAGCATGGCACCAAACTTAGTGCCTGAAAGAAGTATGCTCTACTAAAGTATTCTTTAATGTGTCTTCATAAATATTCATAGTATATTCCATTCAATCTTCTATATTTTCAAATTAATAATACTTAATCTAAGACATCAATATCATATTTAAACTACATTAGTTGTTACAGTCCGAAAAGTGGCACACAGAAATAGCGCCCTTGTGTCTCTATTTCTTTTCAAGCCACATTATAATTCTTTTTGCCGATAGAAGTGTTGCTACTGGCCATATGGAACTGTCAAACTACACACCATTGTCATAATAAAACCGTTAGTTCACATTTCCACCACCAGCACAGATAAGTCAGCAACCCCTGCAACTAGATGTAATTTTGTTAGTGAATGTTTACCTAGTTTATATATCCATGATTTAAGAGTAAGAGGAGGGGATAATTTAATTTACCTTTTTTAAATTATTTTTCTTAATGTTGTAAGCATTTTATTTTAATCAGTAAGGTACTTACATTCTTTCAATACCAGTTTAAGTGTATTGTTTAGTATACTGCATAATAAACACTATACTAAATACATGTAGGTATGATTCCTTCCAGTTTTTGTAATTTTATAATAGACGAAAATATTACTTAGATTCCAAGCTTTTGGTGTATACCAACAAAGACACCTAACCTATAATACGCTAAGATTTATATGTATTAGCATTTCCTCTAAATGCCTTTAAAATTCACATAGTTTGAATATTGTGTGTAAATAAACTGTAAAATGACACGAAGGAATTAGTCACAGTAAACTCTACTTACTGCTGTTTATCATAGTAGCAACAACAGCCACGTTAATCTAATTAGACGATGCCTTATAATATCGCTTGCTTACTTTGATTGAAGTACCGCGCAGCATGTCCATCGACCGCATCCAAAAGCGCTGAAGTAACGTAGCAAACGCACGCCAATATGCATTGCGTTGGCATAAAATAAAAAGAAATGATAGCTAAGATCACCCTCCCAAATCCTGAAAGATTTATTTGTATTACAATATATAATTGAAAGGATTAAAAAACTTTTTGCTAAAAACTGTACGTACCTATTATGTTTGGAACGAAAAGGAATATGTTTTCTCTGGTTTCAGTCATGATTTAGTTTAGTTACAAATTATTAGACTCGGTGATATTATTATATTAAGTATAAATACGTCCTCTTCTTTGGAGAATTAATTGATCGTGAATTATTTACTCAGTGAAATTGATCACAAAAATACTACACACAACCACAACACGAAGCAAGCCGCAACAAATGAATGAATTGCAATGAATGAATGACAAATTAATGACATGACACCGAACCACAGATTAGATACTATTAGTTAGGGATGTTAAAAAATAATCGATTTTTATTTTAATCGATTATTATTTTCTAATAATCGATTTTTTATTGTCGATTTTTATAATAATAATCGATTTTTAGTAAATCGATTATATAAATTACGTGTTTAAATCGATTTTTAGAAACAGCTCGTATCTATGCGACCGATGAAAAAATCTTGCAGTAAGTTTCAATTTTATAAACAGGGCCATTTATGCGTTCGGTGAAAAATCTCGAATTAAGTTCATACGTATAAGTTCAATATATAAAAACGGCGCCATCTGTATGTAAAGTAGTTTCAGTACAGTGTGACCAGATTTAGCAGAATTCTGCTATTTTAGCAAAATTATGTCGCAGAATAGAAAATTTTAGCAGAATCTAATGAACTTCAGCAGAAATTTAACAGAATACGGTAGTTGACACATAGAACGCCAAGTACCTGATACGCAATGGATTTTTCTATTGGTATGTTTCCTGACGGCGGTTTAAGGGTTAAACAATAATTAACAGGGTTTTATTTGAATAGTTGTTCAAATCACATAATTAAATTTAAATCCAATTTCTATTTATGTTATTAAACTTCTTGTTAATCTAAACCTGCGCTTACCTCAATTTCTTCAACTTTAGCCAGTACGATTACGAGTAGACCTGATTTAGTATCACGGGCTAATGCCTATCTAATTTATAAATAAAACTGATACTAATATTTATAAACTTGTTTTTGAAAATGGATATGTGCTTAAATAGATGAATAACATCCAGATTTTTGCATTTAGCATGTACCTTTTAGTAATACAAAAAAAAAACTATTTTTTCGCAGAAATCGATTATTTATTTTTATTAAGATCGATATTTTTGGCAAATCGATTAATTTTGAATATAGAAAAATCGATTTTTATTTAATCGATTCTTTTCCATTAATCTCACATCCCTACTATTAGTAGGGCTGAACCTTAGAGGAAGAAAACAATAGAGGGCTGGACACTTTCTTTTTCATTCACGCAAGAAAAGAATGCTTTTATGTAGGTTACGTGTGATAGAAAGAAACAGTGTATATGATTTTTTGTCCCTCAGCATGTGTTCGATTTTTCCGCGCCCTGGGTGCGAAACAAATTTGACGTTTCCTCCCACTTTGCTCCGTGACAATTTTATCGTGGATTTAATATTATATAAATAACTTAAAATTCAATAAAAAACTAACTGTGACATTACTGTGTGTTGTGGAAATCCTATAAGAATCGTGCAGTGCAGTATTATAGGCTGTAAAAGTGACAGTGAACGTAAAATTAGTGGAGTATCGTTTCACAGGTAAACGTGAATTATTATGGCCAATTTAGAGATTATATTTAGAAACTAATACATGTAAACGACTTATTTAGATCTTATTGCTCTAAATTAGTTACTATTTTACTTGAAAGTTACGTGTATGATCGATAAATTCTTGTTTTTCATCCATAACCTAAAATTTTCAGTTTATTGATCGCCATTATCAGTGTTGCCAGTGTATAAAAGAGAGACTACCATAAATAAGTGGTAAATTATTATTAAGTGCATCATACACTATCCCACATGCTGGGTGCATCGAAGAATTTCTCAGATTTCCCGAATTAATTTTTATGATTTCCTGAAAATATGGATATTTGTATACTGTGGATAGCAGCAACAAAAAGAATTAATTAGGTTGCTAAAAGTTATTCCCGAATGCTTAAATATTCAGAAATAACGTAAGTGCTCAAGTAATTCGTCCAAGGCTGCGCAGGACGTATTCATTCGTTATTTATAGGCACAATGGTCATTGTACATTTAATCGTGCTTTTACTATATGCATGTTGTTTAAATATATGTATGTATGTTGTAGGTTACAATTTATTGGTAAATTTGTCTGAATTATAAATAAATAGTACCGACGTTGAATAGTTTGTTTCATTTTCCCCCCTATTATGTACCTATCTCGTTTGACAACTAAAGTGATGATCAATAAAGCAAAGTGACTATTAAATAACTATCAAATGATTCATTTGGTATTGCCTAACTTGAATCACCAATAAATACCAAACACACTTTCAGTAGACATCAAAGTTTGGTGGACAACTGAAGCTTGATAGTCACTTTGCTTTATTGATCATCACTTTTTTTTTTTTTAGGAATAGTACTGTTTCACCGGACAAGAGGGCGAGCGCTTAAAGCGCTCCAGCCAGAAAGGTTTGGGTAGCGACTAGCACAAGGGCACCTCAGGGAGGCACGGCCTCGGCTTGGGCTGCCGCTTAGAGAAAATGAGTTTACCACCGGTTCACAACGCGCCCCCGCTGAGAAGAACCGGCAAGAAACTCAGCGAGGGGATGCATGTCGAGGTCGCATGCGTACGGATCCCTTCGGCCTCGCCGGCGAGACCGGTGTTTGTGTGTTGATGTGTTTACGACTCTTGACATCGTTGTCGGTGTTGTGTCATGGTCCAGGAGGACGGACATCGGGTCGGGTGGGTTGAGCAGTACATGCCGCGGACGGCGGCGATGTACGGCTGTTCGACGATCTGAGGGACCTGGCCGCTGCCCAATAGGACACGGATTCGATTCCGAAGGATTCCGAACAATTGTCTGGGTGTTATTTATCTATTTAAATATGTATAAATACATACAAATACAGTTTACAAGTATTTGTAATCATTTATCTGGTTACCTTACTAAAGGATCTGCGTAGATTGAGATCAGTTGGTCATTGGTCAAGCGTAGATTGTCCCAAGATACTAGTACTATAGATTTGTATATTGGAGAAATTTACTAAAACTTACCCGGTAAATGGCCATAGTATGTATTATATTAAGTTATAAGAAAGCCAATTTTTGCCTACCTCTCTGGGAAATAGCATATTATTGTTTTTATCTCTTAACTTTTTTGTATAAGGCTAATAATTATCTACAGCTCTTAGCCACTTTAATCACCACGTGATATCACCCAGGTGAACAATGTGGAATAGACCTTAGCTACAGCATATATGATATTAAGTGTACATTCACTTTGTAGCCTCCGTCGTGGGTTCGAATCCTGCGAAGGGCAACAAATTTGAGTAGTTGTTCCTTACTGGCTAGGACAATGCAGGCCGATGACCTGATTGTCTGTAAAGTAAGATGATCCATGTGTCGGGATTTGCGATAGGACGTATGCCCGACTCCTGTCCGTCAAATTAAAACACCGAGCTTTGGTAATAAACACTTATAATCAAATTGAGAGAGAACAACTTATAATACAGTGGAGTAATCGTAATAATTAAAACATGTCTCTGTCATAGATACTAGCGCGCTGTCATCTTTTTGACAACCCCTTTGGCGTTCCGAAACCGTGATCCGAGATACGCCACACATGCGTCGGATGGGCATGTAAAAAGTCGGTCCTGCGCTTAACTTCTCCCCAGTCGTGTCGGTCTTCCGTCCCATCGGATTATGAGAGGTACCTATTATATAAAGGAAGAGAGAGTGCACTTGTGTCTACGCAAGCACTTGTGCACTATAATATCTCTTGCGTACATGGCTGATCTTGTGAAAGATTGGCCGCTGTGGTCGTTTCGGCTAGGAGGACATTATTATAACAATCACTTTCGTACTTTTTGCAGACTGTCATATATTAAGACGATATAATGTAAGAAAAGTAAATGTTGTGTCAAAAAAGTGGTTTTTGGTTAGAAAAGAAAATATAATTTACAACAACCTCCGTATTTGCTTTACACAAAGGGTAAAATTTCCCTTACGTGGCAACTCTAAATTTAGTATGTACTTATTTTTCTGTCCTTATCGGCGGCACGCTTGGTATATGTCTGTATTATATTCTGTCTACGGGCCGAACCCACAGAGCTTAGAGGAAGAAAACAATAGAGGGCTGGACACTTTCTTTCTCATTCACGCAAGAAAAGAATGCGTTTATGTAGGTTACGTGTGATAGAAAGAAACAGTGTATATGATTTTTTGTCCCTCAGCATGTGTTCGATTTTTCCGCGCCGTGGGTGCGAAACAAATTTGACGTTTGCTCCCACTTTGCTCCGTGACAATTTTATCGTGGTTTTAATATTAAATAAATAGCTTAAAATTCAATAAAAAACTAACTGTGACATTACTGTGTGTTGTGGAAATCCTATAAGAATCGTCCAGTGCAGTATTATAGGCTGTAAAAGTGACAGTGAACGTAAAATTAGTGGAGTATCGTTTCACAGGTAAACGTGAATTATTATGGCCAATTTAGAGATTACATTTAGAAAATAATACATGTAAACGACTTATTTAGATCTTATTGCTCTAAATTAGTTACTATTTTACTTGAAAGTTAAGTGTAAGATCGATAAATTCTTGTTTTTCATCCATAACCTAAAATTTTCAGTTTATTGATCGCCATTATCAGTGTTGCCAGTGTATAAAAGAGAGACTACCATAAATAAGTGGTAAATTATTATTAAGTGCATCATACACTATCCCACATGCTGGGTGCATCGAAGAATTTCTCAGATTTCCCGGATTTATTTTTATGATTTCCTGAAAATATGGATATTTGTATATTGTGGATAGCAGCAACAAAAATAATTAATTAGGTTGCTAAAAGTTATTCCCGAATGCTTAAATATTCAGAAATAACGTAAGCGCTCAAGTAATTCGTCCAAGGCTGCGCAGGACGTATTCATTCGTTATTTATAGGCACAATGGTCATTGTACATTTAATCGTGCTTTTACTATATGCATGTTGTTTAAATATATGTATGTATGTTGTTGGTTACAATTTATTGGTAAATTTGTCTGAATTATAAATAAATAGTACCGACGTTGAATAGTTTGTTTCATTTGCCCCCCTATTATGTACCTATCTCGTTTGACAACTAAAGTGATGATCAATAAAGCAAAGTGACTATTCAATAACTATCAAATGATTCATTTGGTATTACCTAACTTGAATCACCAATAAATACCAAACACACTTTCAGCTTTGAAGCTTGATAGTCACTTTGCTTTATTGATCATCACTTTTTTTTGTAGGAATAGTACTGTTTCACCGGACAAGAGGGCGAGCGCTTAAAGCGCTCCAGCCAGAAAGGTTTGGGTAGCGACTAGCACAAGTGTACATTCACTTGGTAGCCTCCGTCGTGGGTTCGAATCCTGCGAAGGGCAACAAATTTGAGTAGTTGTTCCTTACTGGCTAGGACAATGCAGGCCGATGACCTGATTGTCTGTAAAGTAAGATGATCCATGTGTCGGGATTTGCGATAGGACGTATGCCCGACTCCTGTCCGTCAAATTAAAACACCGAGCTTTGGTAATACACTTATAATCAAATTGAGAGAGAACAACTTATAATACAGTGGAGTAATCGTAATAATTAAAACATGTCTCTGCCATAGATACTAGCGCGCTGTCATCTTTTTGACAGCCCCTTTGGCGTTCCGAAACCGTGATCCGAGATACGCCACACATGCGTCGGATGGGCATGTAAAAAGTCGGTCCTGCGCTTAACTTTTCCCCAGTCGTGTCGGACTTCCGTCCCATCGGATTATGAGAGGTACCTATTATATAAAGGAAGTGAGAGTGAACTTGTGTCTACGCAAGCACTTGTGCACTATAATATCTCCTGCGTACATGGCTGATCTTGTGAAAGATTGGCCGCTGTGGTCGTTTCGGCTAGGAGGACATTATTATAACAATCACTTTCGTGCTTTTTGCAGACTGTCATAGATTAAGACGATATAATGTAAGAAAAGTAAATGTTGTGTCAAAAAAGTGGTTTTTGGTTAGGAAAGAAAATATAATTTACAACAACCTTCGTATTTGCTTTACACAAAGGGTAAAATTTCCCTTACGTGGCAACTCTAAATTTAGTATGTACTTATTTTTCTGTCCTTATCGGCGGCACGCTTGGTATATGTCTGTATTATATTCTGTCTACGCCACAGAGTAATACAGAGAGGGTCTCAAAAATAAGCTAAAAGCGTTAACTAAAATGAATATTTATCTCGTTTACTCTTATGGGGAATGAGCATTAGAAAAAAAGAGACAGATAATATTTCTCACGTCCCACTTTTTCAGCCGTACACTTTTTTTAAACGACAATGGACCACGAAGATATAGGGTCAAAGTGGAGGCAACACTCCCAAATACATGCCTGAGGTCAACGCTATCTCTTTCATGGAGGTCGGATCTCTCGTTCTAAGAGGGTAACCTTGATGTTTCATGAAAAATCAGGACATCATCTTAATTTAGTCGCATACGACTGACGAAAATAGTGTATAAGGCGGGTGTGAATGAAAGTGTTGGAAGGGGTAGACTTAGGCGGACGTTTCAAGACCAAATCAGGGACGTCTTGAAAAAAGGCCAGGTCAAGAGTACCCTAAATCGAAGAGCATGTATGAAGGGAATAATGAAAGTGGACGAAGCGAAACAAGTATGTAAGGATCGTAGCAAGTGGAAAGAAGTGGTCTCTGCCTACCCCTACGGGAAAGAGGCGTGATTATATGTATATTTATAGAATGATATAGGTACTCTCGCCGATACGACCACAGCGGCCAATCTTTCGCAAGATCAGCCATCAGCCAGTGCACAAAAGCTTGCGTAGCCACAAGTGCACTCTTTCTTCCTTTTACCTCTCACAATTTAGTGATACGAAAGATCAACACGACCGGGGAGAGGTCAGGCGCAGGAACGAATTTTATATGCCTATCCGACGCATGGATCATCTTACTTTACAGACAATCAGATGACCAGCCTGCATTGTCCTAGCCAGTAAGGAACAAATATACAAAGTTGTTGCTCCCCGCAGGATTCGAACCTGCGACCCCCGGTACGCAAGCAAGCGGTTTCCCACTGCGCCACGGAGGCTACTAGACGCAACAGGACTAGGAGGCGACAAGAATAAATATATTATAATAATATGTTTAAAACTACATACACACTTGAACATACAATATTTTTTCCATATCAATCCTTTGAACTAAATACCTACATCGTATATTTTTTATCATAAAGTGGCGGTAAAAAAATCCCCAAAACGGAAAGTCTTCAAAAAATCTTTACCATGGTTACTCTATGAAAACAATGTAAAATATTTTAAATTAGATAATTCAACTACAAATTAATAGAAAGTTAAACCCAATACTAACAAACGAACTGAAAACGTGTTATGTGCCTATCGAAAGAAGAACTGATCGAAAATATGGTGCATAATCCAAAGAGATCATCGGTAGGTACATTATTGAACAAATCGGACTTACGAGTGATATTCGGTATCATCTAAGGGGTACAACATATTTTTGCAACGAAGTACTACACATTTTATCACCATTCTTATTAGTTTAATTCACTTTATCTTGAAATTATGGTATTTAAATGTTGGATCGATTTAAATGACAGACAGTTTCATGCTGACAATAAGTGCCAGTGTTGCCACAAAATACGAACCCTTAAAATCGGTATTTAAAATTGCATTTGAGTACAATTGGCGAAAACACAATAGAGCATTATTCTAATCGTACTCGCAGAACAATACCAAAAAAAAACATTATTAGACATGATTATCATCGTATTTTATGTTTTCGGGTGGAAAACAATCTTTTGATGTTGAAGTAGAGCATTTCTATATTAGGGTATCCATTTCTCGGGTAATTTAAATTATTACATGGACCACACATTGGACCACTTAGAAAGAGAGAACCGGCCTCAATGTAAGGGATAGTGTATGCCTCAATCAACTATTTGGAGTTTGGACTCCACTTTGACCCTAAATCTTCGTGCAATGGACCCATGGGGACGTAGACAGAATATAATACAGACATATACCAAGCGTGCCGCCGATAAGGACAGAAAAATAAGTACATACTAAATTTAGAGTTGCCACGTAAGGGAAATTTTACCCTTTGTGTAAAGCAAATACGGAGGTTGTTGTAAATTATATTTTCTTTCCTAACCAAAAACCACTTTTTTGACACAACATTTACTTTTCTTACATTATATCGTCTTAGTCTATGACAGTCTGCAAAAAGTACGAAAGTGATTGTTATAATAATGTCCTCCTAGCCGAAACGACTACAGCGGCCAATCTTTCACAAGATCAGCCGTACATGGCTGATCTTGTGAAGGAGATATTATAGTGCTCAAGTGCTTGCGTAGACACAAGTGCACTCTCTCTTCCTTTATATAATAGGTACCTCTCATAATCCGATGGGACGGAAGACCGACACGACTGGGGAGAAGTTAAGCGCAGGACCGACTTTTTACATGCCCATCCGACGCATGTGTGGCGTATCACGGTTTCGGAACGCCAAAGGGGCTGTCAAAAAGATGACAGCGCGCCAGTATCTATGGCAGAGACATGTTTTAATTATTACGATTACTCCACTGTATTATAAGTTGTTCTCTCTCAATTTGATTATAACTGTTTATTACCAAAGCTCGGTGTTTTAATTTGACGGACAGGAGTCGAGCATACGTCCTATCGCAAATCCCGACACATGGATCATCTTACTTTACAGACAATCAGGTCATCGGCCTGCATTGTCCTAGCCAGTAAGGAACAACTACTCAAATTTGTTGCCCTTCGCAGGATTCGAACCCACGACGGAGGCTACAAAGTGAATGTACACTTAATATCATATATGCTGTAGCTAAGGTCTATTCCACATTGTTCACCTGGGTGATATCACGTGGTGATTAAAGTGGCTAAGAGCTGTAGATAATAAATAAAATACATACATATATATAAATTACAGACATATATATAAATTATTAGCCTCATACAAAAAAGTTAAGAGATAAAAACAATAATATGCTATTTCCCAGAGAGGTAGGCAAAAATTGGCTTTCTTATAACTTAATACATACTATGGCCATTTACCGGGTAAGTTTTAGTAAATTTCTCCAATATACAAATCTATAGTACTAGTATCTTGGGACAATCTACACTTGACCAATGACCACCTGATCTCAATCTACGCAGATCCTTTAGTAAGGTAAACAGATAAATGATTACAAATACTTGTAAACTGTATAAATACATATTTAAATAGATAAATAACACCCAGACAATTGTTCGGAATCCTTCGGAATCGAACCCATGTCCTATTGGGCAGCGGCCAGGTCCCTCAGATCGTCGAACAGCCGTACATCGCCGCCGTCCGCGGCATGTACTGCTCGACCCACCCGACCCGATGTCCGTCCTCCTGGACCATGACACAACACCAACACCAACACCGACAACGATGTCAAGAGTCGTAAACACATCAACACACAGACACCGGTCTCGCCGGCGAGGCCGAAGGGATCCGTACGCATGCAACCCCTCGCTGAGTTTATTGCCGGTTCTTCTCAGCGGGGGCGCGTTGTGAACCGGTGGTAAACTCATTTTCTCTAAGCGGCAGCCCAAGCCGAGGCCGTGCCTCCCTGAGGTGCCCTTGTGCTAGTCGCTACCCAAACCTTTCTGGCTGGAGCGCTTTAAGCGCTCGTCCTCTTGTCCGGTGAAATAGTACTATTCCTACAAAAAAAAAAGTGATGATCAATAAAGCAAAGTGACTATCAAGCTTCAGTTGTCCACCAAACTTTGATGTCTACTGAAAGTGTGTTTGGTATTTATTGGTGATTCAAGTTAGGCAATGCCAAATGAATCATTTGATAGTTATTTAATAGTCACTTTGCTTTATTGATCATCACTTTAGTTGTCAAACGGGATAGGTACATAATAGGGGGGCAAATGAAACAAACTATTCAACGTCGGTACTATTTATTTATAATTCAGACAAATTTACCAATAAATTGTAACCAACAACATACATACATATATTTAAACAACATGCATATAGTAAAAGCACGATTAAATGTACACAGACCATTGTGCCTATAAATAACGAATGAATACGTCCTGCGCAGCCTTGGACGAATTACTTGAGCGCTTACGTTATTTCTGAATATTTAAGCATTCGGGAATAACTTTTAGCAACCTAATTAATTCTTTTTGTTGCTGCTATCCACAGTATACAAATATCCATATTTTCAGGAAATCATAAAAATAAATTCGGGAAATCTGAGAAATTCTTCGATGCACCCAGCATGTGGGATCGTGTGTGATGCACTTAATAATAATTTACCACTTATTTATGGTAGTCTCTCTTTTATACACTGGCAACACTGATAATGGCGATCAATAAACTGAAAATTTTAGGTTATGGATGAAAAACAAGAATTTATCGATCTTACACGTAACTTTCAAGTAAAATAGTAACTAATTTAGAGCAATAAGATCTAAATAAGTCGTTTACATGTATTTGTTTCTAAATGTAATCTCTAAATTGGCCATAATAATTCACGTTAACCTGTGAAACGATACTCCACTAATTTTACGTTCACTGTCACTTTTACAGCCTATAATACTGCACTGCACGATTCTTATAGGATTTCCACAACACACAGTAATGTCACAGTTAGTTTTTTATTGAATTTTAAGTTTTTTATTTATTATTAAAACCACGATAAAATTGTCACGGAGCAAAGTGGGAGCAAACGTCAAATTTGTTTCGCACCCACGGCGCGGAAAAATCGAACACATGCTGAGGGACAAAAAATCATATACACTGTTTCTTTCTATCACACGTAACCTACATAAACGCATTCTTTTCTTGCGTGAATGAGAAAGAAAGTGTCCAGCCCTCTATTGTTTTCTTCCTCTAAGCATGGGGACCACAATACTACTTTCGAATACTACAAAATTTAAAAGTCAATATTTGTCTATGGTGGAACTTATAGTGATAGACTTTTTAATTTAGTCATATAAATTGACAGCATTGTTTACTTTCTCGACGATGTTTTGATTTGAAAAAAAAAATGTGTTTATTATAATAATTACATTAGTATTCATATAAAAACAACTTGTATATGTCGTGTGTTGTGCGTGGATGTCGATTCCTTACGGGGCGAAAGCGAAATGAAGTTGAATATGTAAGTTTTCATCGGTAAGTACATTTCATGATTTTACAATAAAAGTGCAAATAACAAAGCGTTATAACTTCATTAAAACTCTTTAAATACATTAATTATCATCGAAGGATAAAGCATATTTGCGAAATGCGCAATATTTTGAGATATTTCGATCAGAATAGTTAACCTTTTAGGTTATAAAATTTTATCGTAGTGATGGATTTTTTTTTATCGATACTTATTAATCCGTCGACGGTCGACGCGTGATCGTGCTTAAGCGGATCCCGTGTTAAACATGGTGCAGAACGGAATCACCGTCCGTTGTGAGCTTAATTAACATTATGTATTAATTTAAAGTTAAAATGTTTATTACGAACTAAAGTTATATGGAATGAATCCAAATTTAGGAATTAAAGTACTTATAAATTGTTTATAGTTATACTCTGGGAGAGCCACACACGGCCATCTAATCCTAAACTATGCAGAGCCTGTACCATGGTATCAAATCAACTGATACGAATACCTGTATACATTTTTGCCTTCACTGCCTAAGGAGGAGAGCTATATTTTTCGAGAGTGTGGATGTATGTATGTCTACACATTTCTTTAGTACGGTCTATAGCCTAAATGGCTTGACGGATTCTGACATAGGCGAAGTATACACTTTTCGAAAAATGTTAATAAGGCCTGTCAAACATCAATTGATAATGTCTATCATAGAATGGTACGTAGGTACTGCAATTCATAAGTCTAATAAGTGTATACTTTGTTGCCAGTTTACCAGTGCGGAACCCATGGACATCAATGAAAATGTGTTTCCTCTGCGAGTACGTTCTGCAACAGCTGTTTGGCACTACATGATGGGTACAAATGTTATCGAAAAGGCCAATATATTATTATATTAAATAATTTAATATAAGTTTGTTTTTATTTATCACTACATTTTCCTATAATTTATGTATGTTAGATAAAAAAAAATGCCTCCCTGGCCGAAACGACCACAGCGGCCAATCTTTCACAAGATCAGCCATGTACGCAGGAGATATTATAGTGCACTAGCGCTTGCGTAGACACAAGTACGCTCGCTCTTCCTTTATGCCTCTCATAATCGCTTGCTATAATCCCCACGCTTGGCAGGCGGCTTGGAGATCGCAGTATAGGTGGTAGGTAATCCAATAGAAAGACGCTGCTTGTCCGTTTTCTTGTTTTCCCTTAGTCACCTGTTACGAATACCCAACGGTAGGAGATGGATAGTTGCTATTCTGACACCCCACGGGTACCAATAATTATTTTTAATATGATTCACTATTAATCTGGCTATTGAAATTTTTAAATACCTGGCCACCGTCACCTTTTTGCCTGTATTGCATATTTATTTTCTTAGATAAAAATAATAACAAAAAAAGTTTTATTTTCCATCAACATAGATAAAACTTAATTACTTACTAATAATAAAAGAAAAAGACAAGCCCGCTAAGTTTCTTGCCAGATCTACATTGAGGCCGCGTTATGATCCAGTAGTAGCTTTTACAGAAAAATATAACAATACGAAAGTGGTAATTTTACCCTATTTGAAATAAATTATAACTTTCATTAATTAAACATACTAACAAAATATATTGATTCAAAACATTAAAGTACTGAAACGCTGCATTAAAAATGGTTTCGATGACATTGTCTAAATATCGATATGCGTATCCTTGCATGGACACCACTAACTTTTATTTTTTAAATCTAAAAGTGTGTTCAACCTTTCTAAATGACGCATTAAGAAATATATAGGTGTCCTTGTTTGTCTTGATGCATGTCCTATATGGGGAAAGAGGATGGATACTAAGTGGTTGATTTCGAATTCCTAGAACCACTCCATTTTATTCCTTCCTCCAAGGCCGAACCGCCGCGCCGATCCGACCGATCCTATTTTAATGATGGTGATGGAATGATGGAACCATAGAGTAAAGCAAGGTGTTGAAACACAGAACAAAAATCAGTACAAGTACTATAGCCACTGGAACGCCCACGGATACCATGGTATCACGGCTCAAAAGCGTGTTGACCGCCCGCGGATACCATGGTATCCAGTGGCGGTTGACCACTTTTTGATTGAGATTTCGTTTTCTGTAGCCGATCATAGACTATTAATCATTAAAATAGAAGCGCATCGGCATTGTGAAGTGAATTAGTTCGTCTGAGGAATTAGCCAAAATTATTTGGTACGTAGACAGAATATAATACAGACATATACCAAGCGTGCCGCCGATAAGGACAGAAAAATAAGTACATACTAAATTTAGAGTTGCCACGTAAGGGAAATTTTACCCTTTGTGTAAAGCAAATACGGAGGTTGTTGTAAATTATATTTTCTTTCCAAAAACCACTTTTTTGACATAACATTTACTTTTCTTACATTATATCGTCTTAATCTATGATAGTCTGCAAAAAGTACGAAAGTGATTGTTATAATAATGTCCTCCTAGCCGAAACGACCACAGCGGCCAATCTTTCACAAGATCAGCCATGTACGCAGGAGATATTATAGTGCACAAGTGCTTGCGTAGACACAAGTGCACTCTCTCTTCCTTTATATAATAGGTACCTCTCATAATCCGATGGGACGGAAGACCGACACGACTGGGGAGAAGTTAAGCGCAGGACCGACTTTTTACATGCCCATCCGATCATGTGTGCCGTATCTCGGATCACGGTATCGGAACGCCAAAGGGGCTGTCAAAAAGATGACAGCGCGCTAGTATCTATGGCAGAGACATGTTTTAATTATTACGATTACTCCACTGTATTATAAGTTGTTCTCTCTCAATTTGATTATAAGTGTTTATTACCAAAGCTCGGTGTTTTAATTTGACGGACAGGAGTCGGGCATACGTCCTATCGCAAATCCCGACACATGGATCATCTTACTTTACAGACAATCAGGTCATCGGCCTGCATTGTCCTAGCCAGTAAGGAACAACTACTCAAATTTGTTGCCCTTCGCAGGATTCGAACCCACGACGGTGGCTACAAAGTGAATGTACACTTAATATCATATATGCTGTAGCTAAGGTCTATTCCACATTGTTCACCTGGGTGATATCACGTGGTGATTAAAGTGCCTAAGAGCTGTAGATAATTATTAGCCTCATACAAAAAAGTTAAGAGATAAAGACAATAATATGCTATTTCCCAGAGAGGTAGGCAAAAATTGGCTTTCTTATAACTTAACATAATACATACTATGGCCATTTACCGGGTAAGTTTTAGTAAATTTCTCCAATATACAAATCTATAGTACTAGTATCTTGGGACAATCTACGCTTGACCAATGACCACCTGATCTCAATCTACGCAGATCCTTTAGTAAGGTAACCAGATAAATGATTACAAATACTTGTAAACTGTATAAATACATATTTAAATAGATATATAACACCCAAACAATTGTTCGGAATCCTTCGGAATCGAACCCATATCCTATTGGGCAGCGGCCAGGTCCCTCAGATCGTCGAACAGCCGTACATCGCCGCCGTCCGCGGCATGTACTGCTCGACCCACCCGACCCGATGTCCGTCCTCCTGGACCATGACACAACACCAACACCAACACCGACAGCGATGTCAAGAGTCGTAAACACATCAACACACAGACTCGCGAGGCCGAAGGGATCCGTACGCATGCGACCTCGACATGCATCCCCTCGCTGAGTTTCATGCCGGTTCTTCTCAGCGGGGGCGCGTTGTGAACCGGTGGTAAACTCATTTTCTCTAAGCAGCAGCCCAAGCCGAGGCCGTGCCTCCCTGAGGTGCCCTTGTGCTAGTCGCTACCCAAACCTTTCTGGCTGGAACGCTTTAAGCGCTCGCCCTCTTGTCCGGTGAAACAGTACTATTCCTACAAAAAAAAAAAGTGATGATCAATAAAGCAAAGTGACTATCAAGCTTCAGTTGTCCACCAAACTTTGATGTCTACTGAAAGTGTGTTTGGTATTTATTGGTGATTCAAGTTAGGCAATGCCAAATGAATCATTTGATAGTTATTTAATAGTCACTTTGCTTTATTGATCATCACTTTAGTTTTCAAACGAGATAGGTACATAATAGGGGGGCAAATGAAACAAACTATTCAACGTCGGTACTGTTTATTTATAATTCAGACAAATTTACCAATAAATTGTAACCAACAACATACATACATATATTTAAACAACATGCATATAGTAAAAGCACGATTAAATGTACAATGACCATTGTGCCTATAAATAACGAATGAATACGTCCTGCGCAGCCTTGGACGAATTACTTGAGCGCTTATGTTATTTCTGAATATTTAAGCATTCGGGAATAACTTTTAGCAACCTAATTAATTATTTTTGTTGCTGCTATCCACAGTGTACAAATATCCATATTTTCAGGAAATCATAAAAATAAATTCGGGAAATCTGAGAAATTCTTCGATGCACCCAGCATGTGGGATCGTGTATGATGCACTTAATAATAATTTACCACTTATTTATGGTAGTCTCTCTTTTATACACTGGCAACACTGATAATGGCAATCAATAAACTGAAAATTTTAGGTTATGGATGAAAAACAAGAATTTATCGATCTTACACGTAACTTTCAAGTAAAATAGTAACTAATTTAGAGCAATAAGATCTAAATAAGTCGTTTACATGTATTAGTTTCTAAATGTAATCTCTAAATTGGCCATAATAATTCACGTTTACCTGTGAAACGATACTCCACTAATTTTACGTTCACTGTCACTTTTACAGCCTTTAATACTGCACTGCACGATTCTTATAGGATTTCCACAACACACAGTAATGTCACAGTTAGTTTTTTATTGAATTTTAAGTTATTTATTTAATATTAAAACCACGATAAAATTGTCACGGAGCAAAGTGGGAGCAAACGTCAAATTTGTTTCGCACCCAGGGCGCGGAAAAATCGAACACATGCTGAGGGACAAAAAATCATATACACTGTTTCTTTCTATCACACGTAACCTACATAAACGCATTCTTTTCTTGCGTGAATGAGAAAGAAAGTGTCCAGCCCTCTATTGTTTTCTTCCTCTAAGATTTGGTACCTCAAGTAGAAAAAAAAAAAAATTCAAGGAACTAAACATTTTCGTTGGAGTAATTTGAATACTCTGCAATCTTTGAACAGAGCATATTCCAAAGTTTATTTTCATACGATTATTTACATAAAAAAAGAGAACTTTAAGAACTCTCTCGAACATCAGCCGACTCGACTCGACTATTGCGATCAATAAAATATAATTAAACATCTTTTTTTTTTTTCAATTAATTTCATAGGTATTAGTTAATAGTTTACGCACCAAGTGGATAAAGTAGTGTCTTATGTCGTGCGCGTTTAATTGAATCGCGAGCATAACGAAGGATTCTAGCAACTCCCGAGCGCAGCGAGGGAGTATAGAGTTAACTCCCGAGATTAGCGAGGGAGTTAATACTAGAATGCTGAGTACAGCGAGGGATTTAAGCTCGCCCAAGACAAAGGCACCTTTATCCCCGAGGTGAATACACTACTCTTCACACCTACTGCGAGTGCGAGATAAAATAATTTAAATATTATTGAAGTTGGTGTTAGCGTACCTGCTGTGTATATTTGGCACCAACTTCAATAATATTTAAATTATTTTATACTTTTCAGTGATATTGAAGTCGGTTCAATTTTTTTTAAAAAAGATTTTATTTTAAACTTTTTAGTGATATTTTCATATATAAAGATTGAACCATCGAAAACCGTAAAATTATCTAGGTAGGTTATGATCACATTATCGTCTACATAGTTTTACATAATTCATGTTTCTTCAGAAAAAAATATCCGGTCGTAATGAAATTTGCATGGAAACATCATAGTAGTTTACTCTCTCGAATAAAAAAAGAATCATCGAAATCGGTTCATAATTGTCAGAGCAATGTAATGGAGAACATCAGTTTTATGGTTTTTACCAGATAAATTCCTCCACATCGTTCATGGTCCTCCAGGAAGTTCTTATCCGGTTGTAATAAAATTCATACAGATTCAATACAGTGGTTTCTTCTTTCGAATAAAAAAAGAATCATTGAAATTGGTAAATATTTGCCAGAGTTATGACCATTTTTGTCCGACCGAGCGAGTCCGAGCGACTAAAACGTCATCTATATAGGCTTTCTTGCAGCTCTCAGTGCGCAGTCACCATTCTTGTTTTTTCAGGAACTACTTATTACTAAGCAATAATTTTTTTATGGGACCCAATTAACGGATTAAAGAATGGATGGAAGAAAGATTTTTTCAAATCGGTTCATAATTGCCAGAGTTATGCGCGAACATACATAGAAAAAAAAATATATATATATATACAGACGAATTGAGAACCTCCTCCTTTTTTGAAGTCGGTTAAAAATATAATTAAACATCTTTTTTTTTTCAATTTATTTCATAGGTATTAGTTAATAGTAGTTTACGCACCAAGTGGATAAAGTAGTGTCTTATGTCGTGCGCGTTTAATTGAATCGCGAGCATAACGAAGGATTCTAGCAACTCCCGAGCGCAGCGAGGGAGTATAGAGTTAACTCCCGAGATTAGCGAGGGAGTTAATACTAGAATCCTGAGTACAGCGAGGGATTTAAGCTCGCCCAAGACAAAGGCACCTTTATCCCCGAGGTGAATACACTACTCTTCACACCTACTGCGAGGTAATAAAATACAAATATTGCTAGAATTAAAATAATAACAATATTTTGGGACAATCCACACACGGTAATCTGATCCCAAACTAGGCATAGCCTGTAGGAAACCAGATAACTAATACTAATTAAATAATTAAATAACATCCAGACACTTGGTGGGAATCGAACCCACGACCTATTGGGTAGCGGCCAGGGTGTCTAACCACTAGACCAACGAGACCGTCAATAATATCAATCAACATAGTGACGAGCTCAAGGGCACCTCAGGGAGGCACGGCCTCGGCTTGGGCTATCGCTTAAGAGAGGGCCGAGTTTACCACCGGTTCACAACGCGTCCCCCCTGAGAAGAACCGGCAAGAATCTCAGTGGGGTAAAGTAGTAATATGTACCTGTGTGTGTGTGTGTGTGTGTGTGTGTGTGTGTAAAACTGTTGAGGAATTTTCGTTTGACGTTCGAAATTCAAACACATTATTACCCAAGGGAGTTTAGTACAACATTATTACCTGGCTAGACTATAGGGATATAATGAGACACTTTATGTCATCTTTATATGACATTATCGAGCAGGTGGTGTGAAAACTACTAGTATGTTTTCAACTCTCTACCTATTACGGTTCATGAGATACAGCCCGCTGACCGACAGACGGACGGACTTGTGAGGCGAGGCTTAGTAATAGGGTCCCGTTGGCACCCTTCGGGTACCTAAAAAAGATTTCAGCGTGGTTGTCTCTCCTACACTACATGACTCCAAAAAAGAAAAATTATGCAAGCGGTCTAGGAGTAAAAAGTTTGGGAAGATATACGCTATCTACTATCTCACTCTCATGTTCTCGCAAAAAAAGAGACAATGGATGCTAACCGGTTTCAGTATGGAAATGGTACCGGTAATTTTAAACGGTACTTTGGGCCATGTAGTGTTACCGGTACCATTTTAAACCGGTAATCCGGTCCCTGGCTACCATAGTGGTTATATCCTCTTTGTTCGTTCGATGTGATTCAGTTCGCTAGAGGGCGTTTTTCTAATCCAAAAATGTTGGTCAGAATCTGTCGAAAATGATGAATTCGTTTTCGCCAATTATTAGAACTTTGCGCTTTAGTTAAATTATTAACATGATTCGATTTAGTAGCTAGTTAATGTAAAGGACGTTTTGTTGGGGACAATAGTGATTTCGGAGTGCGAAAGTCATAAGACTTGTGTCATCTGTCTTCCTTCAAGATGGCTCCTCCGCCGGAGTATGATAAGGAACCGAAAGCCCCGGATAAAACTGCAACAAGTATATCTACTGAAGACACAAAGCTCCTTCACAGTTTAATTAGCGACCAGCACACCAATTCTGACTACAAACCGTCGAATATAACTTCAACTACAGATGTGGAGGTAAGACAATCTTTGCTGCCATTTTTCGAATACCTACTATTACTGTAAACTTCTTACTGCTACATTGTTCGCTATATTTTTTCTTTGTGCTCATTGGATGCATAAAATTATTGTATTCAATTTGTATAAGAAAGTATGTATTAAAACATTTCCTCTAGAATGTGTACGGAGTCGAAAATTGCGAAGGATAACAATTAATTACTAAAGGATGTCAAAAATATTGACTCCTGCGTAAAGTAAGCATGATTATGCGTTTTACATAAATATAGATAATTCAGTATTATGTTAGTCATTTTGCCTGTTAATTCGTATGTCTGTAGTATGGAGTAGAGGATTTATTTCTAATGTATTGAGAAATCTTCCATTTTCATTTCCATTCTATTTCTATAAAGTAAATGATAGCCTGGTATTATAAAAACCATTTACATAATGTTGTGGAGTAAATTCATGTAGATATCAGCTATAATGTCTTACTATTTAGTAGGATAATTTTGTATCAATTTATCCTCCTACTAAGACAAATTACCCTATTTCAAAACAGTACATCTAGATTTTTTTATATCATTTCTCCACATCACTTTGAAACTGCAGACTGTCTTATTTAAGAGCCATCTAAGTTTGGTGACTGGTAGGTGTTAGATTTGACTACATTGTCCTCCTCCTTTAGGTTGTTACAGAAGGCCACAGTAATGCCACCTTTCAATGGCTTACCAAAGGAACACCGGTTCCTTTGGTAAGATTGCCTTGCCAGTTCTTTATGTGATGTTACTGTGCTGGTGGGATGGAGACATGCCTATTGTCCCTGTTCATTCCTATTGCTGCTGTCATAACAATTCCTCAGACACAGGAGAATGGCCTTGTGTTGTAAACTTACTTTTCCTTTTTATGTTGTATCTTCTTTTTTGGTGTACAATAAAGAATATTTGTATTGTATTGTAAACTAGCTAATACTCATTAATATCCCTGACCAATGTATTTTTTTTTTCTGTCTTATTTGATCTTTTGAACGGCAAGACACACTGTTGCTCTAATCTACTTAATTGTACCATGACACACTGCTTAAAAAAAGAAGTGAAAATTTTTTTTAGTAAGGCTTGCTTGCCAGATCTTGCCCAACTTGCTACTGTTCTATTAGAAGGTTCACTCTAGGCATGATGTGAGTTACGTATGCTGCGTGTGACCTTTTACTTGCAGCACATTAATTTGCAGATTGATTGTGGCTTTGTTAGAGCACACTAACAGTTGTTTGTTAGGGATTTTCTTAGTCCAAAAATACGAAGCAGGGTTTTATGTTTATCTGAAGCTGCCACAAGATGTTTTTGGTAATATTTAGTATCTGTTTAGCTGCACTGACATTGTATCCATATATCTTAACTTTAACTTTGGTATTGTTATAAGGGGCCAGTGTGTGTGTGTGCTATACACTCCAACTCCGCAAAAAAGGCCAGAAATTGCTTGATGCTGCTGATAATTTCTCGGGGAGCACTTGGGTCACCGAAGTACTTACTTAGGTTTCTAGGGCAAAGTCGCAGGTTTAAAAAAATTAAAAGATGTGTTCACAGGATAAACATTTATTATGAACTAACTTAATACAGGCTTTCTTAGCACTAAGGTAAATTAATATTATCAAAACAATTCACAAGAATCATATCGGTGCCCAAGCATTGGATGCGAGAACATAACAATTCCATAGAAGCTTTGGCAGCGTCGCCCGCCCAGAGCGCTTAGTGTTTTGCAAGCTTATCTGCCCCCTTATTACGTATCTCGTTTGACAACTAAAGTGATGATCATAGCAAGTGACCATCAATTAACTGTCAAATGATTCATTTGGTATTGCCTAACTTGAGTGACCAATAAAATACCAATACTAAAACACATTCAGTTGACATCAAAGTTTGGTGGACAACTGAAGCTTGATAGTCACCTGGGTGGCTAAAGATACACAATAGCCCTGCTGTACAGCCTGCATAACGATTTGGCCGTGGGGGGCAATTCTCGCTTACGTCGAATTAGGGTCGAAATCGAATCTGCAATTCAAAACCTATCTCTACTAAGAAATCTCGAAACTCAAAGTGATTTTTGCAACAATCGAAGTAAATCTCTAATCGAAGGAGGAAAATATTGCCATTATGAAAGATAAACGTCACGCGAGTCATTCCGTTCTAAGTAGCTGATTCGGTTTTTTTACCAGATGGGATGTTTTTAGCTATAAAGTTGTTCACGTCTATAGAACATTAGAACAACATTTTGTACGATTTTTAACACAATCTGTTACAAATTATTGAGTAAATCAAATTCTGAAACCTATAAGTTTATATTCCCAATTAGCTATGACGAAATGCACCTCATATTGATAAAAAACAGTTAATGTTAATTGATGATTAACTGCCGAACCTACAAATGTTAATGATCATTAATCCATTTTTTGAAATTGGATTATTTCGTCACTCGAAGCCCATTAATACTTAATACGCAGGTGGTGAGTAGAAATATCAATTATCTCGTGGTTCGTAATCGAAATTAATCATTAACTGCTCCGACAGTCGAAATAAATAGATTTTAAAATGTGACTTAATTAGAATTAAATTTAATTGGGATTTGTGAGTGCGGCAGTAAATGTGAATAAAATAAAAATAATAAATACTCAGAAATTAGAAAAGGCTGTATGGTCCTAGTACCTTTTCCTGGCGAGGTGTAATAAAAACAAAAATACCATATGTTTATTGTTTACGATTTTATTTGGTTGGAGTATGCCCGAAAGTTTACTTATAGTTGTCCGTCTTTTAAGGCGTTTATGTGATGTTGAGATATACCTACTATCTTGTCAGCATAGTGATTTATCCTAATTGGTTGTCGATCGTAGTATCTCTAAGTAGGTTGTGTTTGATTGTTTGTTAACGAATGAAGTTATAATAAAGTGCGAAGACTTCGTAAACTGTAATTATACTTTAAAAACTATCCAATAATGTTATTTTGCATAAATTGATCTAGGAATACGTTACTCATATTATTATTAACATTTTAATCAATAATGTTTGACATTTTGTTGTGAACTCGAAATGACGTCTCGTATGGTCTGGACCAGCCCAAGCAGTTCGAACGGCTACCGATAGAGATATGTTGGGCTCGACATGCTGAGAATACAATTACTTGATTTTTATACGCCAAAAGTTCGAATTCGAATATTTTTTAGATTTCGTGATTGATTCGGAGGCGCGAGAATCGCCTCCCTGTATGAAGCTTAAATAAGTACAGTTGTACACACATGTTACTGCTAGCTGCTATCCGTGTGTAGTTGTCTGTAGGTACTACCTAAGTATAGCTAAGTAAAGTATTTCTTGTCGCTTGTCGCGTTATCTGTTAATTTAAAAATGCTAGCGAATGAAGCATACACTCTGCACACTTTGGTTGTCTGGAAGAAATCGCTATTAGCGATAAGACCGCCATTTGTACCTAATTTAAGTTATTTTTGTAAGTTTTTCTGTATGTTTTTCTTTGGTGTGACAATAAAGAGTATTCTATTCTATTCTCTGCATAGATGACTGTCTGTGACTCCTATGACAATGTGTTTATGAGGTGAACTATGTCCTGTTATGTCCGCCGTGACTACACGCAGGTGTTGTTTGTCAAGTCGAAGTAGCTGTTTGGTGATGCTGCAATCAATGGCTAGAAGCGCCTCTGGTCTGCCTGCTCTCACTGTGGTTCGTCCAAGAGTCGTGGTCAATGGTGTGTTCTCTTACCAGATCCTCTTCTGGCGAGCTCATCCGTTGCATAATTGCTACGGGAGCTGCTGTGTCCCTTAATCCATTGAATGGTTATATTGTTGAAGTTGGAATGTCACGGAGGTTGGCCCTGAAAACCAGCGCTGCGCGGGGAACTTGTTGCCAGTGCAGCATGACGCTGAGTGGTCAACCTCATTTGGGCGAAAATGCGGCGTACGATGTCTATGTCGTTATTATTGTACCTGTTTTATCTTTTTGTTTCGCTTATATTTGCAATGTTTAGGTTTAGTTTTTGTTATTTTTGTGTGTGTGTCGTTTTTCGTTTAAATAATTGTATTTCTTCTTCTTCTTCTTCAAGTTGCCTACCTGATTTTGTTTTTGGTGACTTTCGTATAATATCCCGGAATAAACGGTGTTTTCGTTTAGGGCTTGTAGAACTGACCTGCTATTGGAGAGTATGCGAATGTGGAAATGCAATCACGATTCGTGGTAGGTAGTTGATGCAGCCATGTAGATTCCCAGCCGGGAATACTGTGTTGTGGGTTTCTAGTGGTATATAAATATGTATACGTACGTGTGCGATCCGGATATTTTATTTATACGTTTCATAGACTCAGCCAGAGAGCTCTTATAATCCAGCACATGTTCCGCCGCCAACGCCAGAGAAACTGAGACGAAAATTTCAAAAAAATTTAAGCGGTTTTGCCCATTCACAGACAATTCGGACGTCTTCCAAATGGCGTGGCGCACGTTTTTCACATTGACAGTCGGCCGCGGATGACGTCCATTTGGATTGGATGCATGGATTTCAATCCGTTTGGAAATCCAAAGCTGGACGACGTCCAATAAATTGACAAACTTTTTTCACATTCACGGAACAATTTTGGAAGACGTCCACTCCATTTGGATTGATGGACGTATCGTCAATTTAGGGCACCTTTAGGAATTCTGGAAGCGTTGTAATTTGTTCGATGCTGTGTCCAATTTAGTTCTTGTGTAGCACTGTGTACCGTATCAACAGAGTGACGCTGCTTATTTGTTTTAGTGTCTATATGGGTGGATGCTCCATTTCAATTTGCTGTCTAGTATGACACCAAGATACTTTGCTTTGCTAGAAATCTGGAGTTCTGCGTTGAACAGCTTTGGGAGCCGATACGTCCCCAGTGTCCGCCCAGTGTCCGTTTTTGAATGAACATCACTAGTTAATTGACGCTAAACTACAATGGGGCCCACACATTAAGAAATTGTCAGGTAGACTGAGTTCCGCGGCTTATGCAGTTAAAAAAATAAGACGTTTAACTGATATTGAAACCGCTAGAATTGTTTATTTCAGCTATTTCCACAGTATTATGTCTTATGGTTTATTACTGTGGGGATCTTCTGCAGAACTTAATACCATTTTTATTCTGCAGAAAAGAGCTGTGAGAGCCATTTACAATCTGGCTCCTACTGATTCACTAAGGGAAAAATTCAAAGATATAGATATTCTAACGGTTGTTTCGCAATTCATATTTGAAAATTTACTTTATATTCAGAAAAATAGTGTATCTTTTAAAAAGTACAGTGCGATTCATAGTGTTAATACCCGGAACAAACACAATCTTGTTTTACATTCCACACGTCTCCACAGAACAAGCAAATCGTTTATGGGCCAAAGTATACGCTTCTATAACAAACTGCCACAGGATATCCGAGATCTTCCACTGAATAAATTTAAACCTTTGATAAGAAGCCGGTTGTCGAAAAAGGCTTATTACAAAATCTCGGATTACCTAGAGGATAAAGCTGCGTGGGCTTGAACTGCTCAACTCATGCAAGCTTAGAATTGTAGGCTTACAGTTTGTAACACCGCTTAATCTGGTGGATTACTGATGGCTGTTTCACAAGTCAATTGATTGATAATATAAAGATTATGTGAAAGTGTTTTGTGTCTTGCCTGTCGAGGTACTACTTAACAGCAGAAGTTAAATGTGAGCCACTGTGATTTTGGTTCGGTCATGCTCGCCATCGAAAAGTCTTTGCTTGTGGCGGCTTCGTGTGGCGGGTCACCCCCTTCCCTCTAATATGGTTGAGGGGAGTGATGGCTGCTGCTCGAGTCAACTCGTGCGCGGGTGCTGCTTGGGGGGACTGGTCCGACTTCTATCCATTTGGCCTTTTAGTTTGTCGTAATTTATTGTTTTCTTCTTTTCTCCCTTGCTTTATGTTTCGAACGGCAGGACACAATATCGCTAATGTCGATTCATTTGTAACAAAACAATGTTTAAAAAAAAAAGTGAAAAAATGACAAGCCCGCTGAGTTTCTTGCCGGATCTTCTCAGTTGAGGCCGCGTTGTGATCCGGTGGTAGCTTCTAAAAAATGACGATTCAAAAGTGCTAGCGTTAAGCCTATTTGAAATAAAGATTTTTGAGTTTGAGTTTGAGTTCAGATTTTTCGGGGTTGACTGATAAGTAAAATTCCCTGCACCAGCGTTCCACTATACGTAGCGCTTGTTCACAGACGATGTTGGTTACATTACCTGTAGTCAAAATGGTTAGGTCATCAGGGTAGCCTATTGTGTAACTAGTGCACAATAATGAGCATCTGCTACCAACAGTAAAATTCCTTCATTCCAATAAATACCGACTGTCTTCAGTTGTTAGGAGTTGAGATTTCCAGAATCCTTGACTTTGGGCAGTACATTAAGTTGAAAGCTTAAGCCAAGTTTCATTGTTAGCTTCTTACTAGCTGGATATCATTGTGAAAGTCTTGCGGTAATTTACACTATTTTTCATGTTTCATAAAATGCAGGTCTGATTTATGTGGAGTTCTGCAGCTACACAGAAACGCCATCTAGCTGCTTTGGATTCAGTTGATAATTGTGCTCCCATGCTTCCCTATATTATCCTGCATATCGATACGTGTGTGACTCAGCAGATCATCGGCGTAATCTAATTGTTTTTAGACAAAGGACAATGATATAAGTAAAACCTTCTAAAATTAAGCACTCTATCCCAGTTTAGCAAAAGATCCCCACGATGTCCTAAAAACTGAGAGGAGATAATACATCCTTGAAGCACCAGCAGTGACCAGAAATGAGGATGTAGTGGGTAACTTTGTAAGGGTAATTTGATTGAATAATTCGAATTATATGTTTCTAAGTTTGTAATTAAGTATAGGAAGTTTTTTAAATTTTTCATTCATTACCTTCAGTGTATGGTATGAGTGTATTTATTAAGTTAGAATACATTTATTGTTCACTAATTGGTAAAAAAAGTTAAGTACTGCCGTAACAAATTTGCTCAATTTCTAAATAGTTTCTCGTGATCCTATTTAGTTGCACGCAGTGTCTGCCTTTAAAATTGTGTAACGTGCATCAAGTAGAAAGGTAGCGTATATTGTGGTACGGATCGTGTTGACGGTGACAATAGCGGCGATACTAGAGGCCGACGGTGTAGATTTACGTGGCGCGCTCCGTTGCTGTGTAACGGATGCTGGGGCACCGCATTGTGCGTCCGTCTCGGCGGCGCGGCGCGGCGTCGCCGTGCACTGCACCGCAGCTATATACGATCACTCACACCACACACAATCGCGCATTTACCGCAAACGCCTTGTTACTACCCACATTGTGAAAGAGAACAGGTTTTGAACTATTTACATTCTCATTTCTTATCTAGAATAACCGAAATAAATGGCATAAGATTCTTCATTAATAATACTAATAATGATTTATCAGTTACGCACAAGGTATCGGTTGCGCAGGAAGATACCTGATTAAAGCCTATGACTGTAAATGATTTCTGACTGTGCTCTGTTTTGACTGGTTTATAAAATTTACACTGATCGCTTGTGTTGGATAACATCTAAAAAAAAAAAACTATATTTTGGACCTATATTGATTTGGTTCAGAGTCACACACGGTCAGAGGAACCATTATGGAATCGATCTGATGGCCTGGCTGGCATACAGTTAGTGAGCTAACTGTATTTGGTTTGCTGTGGTGAAACCAATCCTATCTAAGCGACATCCAAGTCAATCCAAGACATGTCGAGGCTGTGCTTCACTCATGTGCCTAGAGCTGGTTGTTTCCCTGCCGTTCAGGCTGGAGCTCTCTAAGCGCTCGCCTCGCTTGAGAAATCTGTAATGAGTATCTGCTACCTACAGTAGCCTGCATTCTAATAAAAGCCGAATGTCTTCAGTTATTAGGAGTTTTCATTGTTAGCTTCTTACTAGCTGGATATCATTGTGAAGGTCTTGCGGTAATTTACACTTTTTTTACCCGACTACGGAACGGAGGGAGGGTTATGATTTTAACAAGAATGTATGTATGTTCATCTGTTCCCGCATATCTTTTAATCAGCCTAACATATTTTGACAAGTAGGGTGTCGTTAGAAGCGTCTTGATTGTCCGCTGGTTATAGGCTATATAATATCACATTATTAGACTGCGATTTTATCCGTAGTCGGGTTTTAGTTTTTAAAACTTATTACTTGTTCATGTTTCATAAAGTGCAGGTTTGATCTTACGTGGAGTTCTGCAGCTACATAAAAACGCCATCTAGCTGCTTTGAATTCAGTTGATCAGTGTGCTCTAAAGTTTATTGATTAATCTGTTTGCGCTTACCAATCTACCGTGTCTCGAGAAAATGCGCAGGGTAACTTATCTTTAGTGTTTTATTGAATACTTTTTGGTAAATCTGCGCAAGATTAAACTCCACCATCCCCTTTCAACGTCAGACAACGAGACGTATTGTTTATTATATGTATTCTGTGGTATTGTCCTTTTATTCTGGTCCTTCTTACTCTCTGGCTGAAGCGCTCTGTTAACACACAATACACACAGCTGATGTTTCTCTCAGAGTATGATTTGGGAGTCTTCAAGGCAAAGCGTGAATAGGCTGCTAATAAAATAGTGCGTTTTATCATCCACGGCTGTATTGCCGCTTACTAACCACAAAGTCAAAATCATTTATTTCAAACTAGCTTTACTCAGAAACCTTACTGGGCTCATGCACAACACTTTGCTGAAGATCATGACATGCTCAAATGCATAGTTTACTATTCTATAAAGGACATACAGACAAACATTTATATTATATATATTTTCGGTCTTTTTTTTTAAAAAAAGCTACCACCTGATCACAGCGTGGCCTCAAGTAAGAAGATCCGGCATGAAACTCAGCGGGCTTGCCATCTTTTAACTTCTTTTTTTAAACAGTGTTTATCATGTTACAATTAGATCAGCATCAGCGACAGTGTGTCTTGTCGTTCAAAAGATCAAATAAGAGAAAACAAAAAACGACGAAAGTACAACAAACTAAAAGGCTAAACACACACAAAATTAAGAACTTTACAAATCGCATGAAGAGGTCAGAAACTGTGCGTTATCAATTTGCGATCAACTGTTACTAATTTACTAATTTGACCTAAATGTAGTTGTTTTGATGAACCGGTGGATGGAAATAGCCAATTGTGGTTCATTGTGGTGTTCCAAGGGGAAGGCATATGTTCAGCAGTGGACGTCTTCCGGCTGATTATGAAAATCTATAAGCAAAATGTTAAATCCAGTTCCGCTTGACTACTTATTTTTGATTTTGAATGAGCTTAGTTAGTTTTTATTTTTCTAAAAATATTTAGTTATGAATCACATGTCATAATATCAACGGATCTGATTTATGATTTATAAACAAAACAAGTTATTAATTACTGTCAAAATTACATATAGCGTCGTCTCTCTCTTCTCTTTGCCGAAAGTTGTGCAAAATTCGAAATTTTGTTAAGTATTTGAAATGTATTTGGCAGCACTCCAAAACTGTAAGCTAGTTTCTGTATGCTCCATTTTTTTCACAGTACAATTCAGTCAGTACATCTAACTTAACGCTATTTTGCTAATTATTCACGAACGCAACATTTTTCCTGTTTTTAGAGTATGTGACTTAGTATTACCACAGTCTAATCAGTCTATAAACCAATACAGTCGTCCGACGAAGCCGTCTAGACAGGGCAATCGTGCGGGGTGTGAGACGCGGGTAGGCGCGCCCGAGCTGCGTACGCTGCTGCCGCCCGAATTAGTTAGTAGCTCGGGACATAACTTTCAGGGCTTACGCGTATTTGTTTTAATTAACCGACTTCAAAAAAGGAGGAGGTTCTCAATTCGTCGTGTATGTATTTTTTTTGTAATCAGTTATAGTGGTTTATACTACCTGTGCTGTGTGAGAGAGATATTATTTTACACATTTTCAATTCCAAAACGACGGATTTTCTTTTAAAAAAAAAAATGTTATTGGTGTCATTTTCGAGGTTTCTCGGGGTGCTGATTACGAAAATGGCATCCATTTTCAAATCCACAATGGCGGATTTTTTCATTTTTCAAAAAAATATTATTGTTGTCATTTTCGAGGTTTCTCGGGGTGCTGATTACGAAAATGGCATCCATTTTCAAATCCAAAATGGCGGATGTTTTCTTTTTTCAAAAAAATGTTATTGGTGTCATTTTCGAGGTTTCTCGGGGTGCTGATTACGAAAATGGCATCCATTTTCAAATCCAAAATGGCGGATTTTTTCTGTTTTCAAAAAAATGTTATTGGTGTCAATTTCGAGGTTTCTCGGGGTGCTGATTATGAAAATGGCATCCATTTTGAAATCCACAATGGCGGATTTTTTCTTTTTTCAAAAAAAATGTTATTGGTGTCATTTTCGAGGTTTCTCGGGGTGCTGATTACGAAAATGGCATCCATTTTCAAATCCAAAATGGCGGATGTTGTCTTTTTTCAAAAAAATGTTATTGGTGTCATTTTCGAGGTTTCTCGGGGTGCTGATTACGAAAATGGCATCCATTTTCAAATCCAAAATGGCGGAATTTTTCTTTTTTCAAAAAAATTTTATTGGTGTCAATTTCGAGGTTTCTCGGGGTGCTGATTATGAAAATGGCATCCATTTTGAAATCCACAATGGCGGATTTTTTCTTTTTTCAAAAAAAATGTTATTGGTGTCATTTTCGAGGTTTCTCGGGGTGCTGATTACGAAAATGGCATCCATTTTCAAATCCAAAATGGCGGATGTTGTCTTTTTTCAAAAAAATGTTATTGGTGTCATTTTCGAGGTTTCTCGGGGTGCTGATTACGAAAATGGCATCCATTTTCAAATCCAAAATGGCGGAATTTTTCTTTTTTCAAAAAAATTTTATTGTTGTCATTTTCGAGGTTTCTCGGGGTGCTGATTACGAAAATGACTTCCATTTTCAAATCGAAAATGACTTGACATATTTTATACATTTCATTAACAGAAATTTGAAATCCAGTAAATATACAAACCGACAATATTTTTCAGTTGGCCAATGGTGTTTTAAACGATTTGGAAATTTATTAATTAACTAGCTGACCCGTGCAGCTCCGCCCGCGCTTTTATTACATTTTGCTCCCCTTTTGTCCCTCCTCCCTAGATTTATCTCTCTCCATATCTCTCTCTCTTATAAAAAAAATATAATTATATGCTCTTTCTCTCCTCTCTCTTTCCCCCTCCCGCTTCGGTTTCCGTCACACTCCCCCTCTTCCTACCCTGTTATCCCCTCTCTGAACCCTCTCCCCCTCTCTCTTCTACGAACTTGCTCCTTCTCACTCCCCCCTTACTCCACCTAACTCCCCCGATCCCTCACCCCATCGCCCCCTCCTCGAATCCCCTCTCCCTCCCGGCTTACCCCTTACAAAAATTTACCCTTCGCCAATGCCATATCTTATGCAAACTAAATGTCTGCTCAGTCCCTATTTTATATAGCGTAATAATACATATCTTAATGATTAACTGATCAGTCTATAATTACCCTATTCACATACAAAGGAAGTTACGTGGTAATATGTGCAACTAATGTTTCACTGCTTAGCCCCTATGAAACATAGCGTAATGTTTTATATACCAACTTACACCTTGACTTCTACACAACGCATCAGTGAAAGTCCTATCAAAATCCATCCACGCGTTTCAAATGATACCTGGACGAACAGAACGACAGACAGACAGACAGACAATAATTCCAAAAAAAAATGTTTTGGCCTCTATGTCGATAGTATAGTACCCCCCACATAGAAATTTTGGAAAAATATTCAATGTACAGATAAAGTGCTCTTTGAGTTTTATTATAGTTATTAGCGCCAAAGATTTATATTTGACACTGCGGGACGCGTTATGTGCCCTAAGGCTTTATGGCGGGAATGAAAACATTAAAAAGGGTGGACTGTAGTTTTTATATCGCCTAGGATCGCTAGTATCACACGGTATTTCAGCGGGATGATGTTCATTGGTAGGAAATAAAAGGAATTCCACACACCTGACGTTCAGCGGCAGCTTAGCTCGTCCCGGGACTCCAACCACACGGCACAGGCTTCACAAAAGTCACTGAACACTGCTGAGCTATTAAGAGTCTGATATTACAATAGAATATGCGTATTATATAAATTATTCCACGTACTCGCGGTAATGTCTTTGTGCAGTAATTACACAGCGACGCGTTATTCGCGGGGTTACTTGTCAATCAATTAGGACGACGACCGTGTCCTACCGATGACAGATGCGTAGTGGAAGGGTAGCGGATTCACATTGGTGGGAAAGAGAGGGTATGTATACCTGTCATACCGTGCGTACTTATAACAAAGCTAAATTAGAAATATTGCAATTAAATGCATAGAATGCGTATGGCGGCAACAATAGTACTAGCTGACCCGTGCAGCTCCGCCCGCGCTTTTATTACATTTTGCTCCCCTTTTCTCCCTCCTCCCTAGATTTATCTCTCTCAGAGAGAGAGATATGCTCTCTCTTATAAAAAAAATCTAATTATATGCTCTTTCTCTCCTCTCTCTTTCCCCCTCCCGCTTCGGTCTCCGTCACACTCCCCCTCTTCCTACCCTGTTATCCCCTCTCTGAACCCTCTCCCCCTCTTTCTTCTACGAACTGGCTCCTTCTCACTCCCCCCTTACTCCACCTAACTCCCCCGATCCCTCACCCCATCGCCCCCTTCTCGAATCCCCTCTCCCTCTTTCTCCTCTCGTGCACCCTCCTCTCGTTCTATATATCCTCGTCAATCATGGTATCAGCGGCATTAAATATACTTTATGACCTATTCTCAGACCTCCCCGATATGCACACATAATTTCATCCATATCCGGTTCACCCATCTATTTAATGACCTTGCCTTATGTAGCTTAACCTTAACCTAGCGGTATGAAATATACTGTATGTCCTATTCTCAGACCTACCCGATATGCACACTTTCATACAAATCGGTTCACCCATCTATTTAATGACCTTACCTAACGTTGCTTAACCTTAACCTACCGGGATAAAAAGTATCCTATGCCCGTTTACTGGTTCTAAGCTACCTCCCCACCAATTTTGAGCCGAATCGGTTAGGCCGTTCTTGGGTTATAAATAGTGTAACTAACACGACTTTCTTTGATATAATAAATAGATTAAAGTTCTATAGTTATTGTATGTTCAGTTTCACCGATAGATGGCGCTGTTCAGAATGTAAATCACGCTAACATCGTAAATTACTGTCTAATGATATTCGATAATGAAAGTTTTAAGTTTTCCGCATCTTTTATTGTTGCGACTGTAATACATACATAATCTAGTTTGGATCCGCTCGGGATTTACAGATTTTAACTTTTCAAAGATATAATGTCATATTGCTATCAGCAAAGTACTTAGAACAATACAGAAATCTAATGAAAATGTCCTGGGTGTACCGGACCGGCTTACCCCTTACAAAAATTGACCCTTCGCCAATGCCATATCTTATGTAAACTAAATGTCTGCTCAGTCCCTATTGTATATAGCGTAATAATACATATCTTAATTATTAACTGATCAGTCTATAATTACCCTATTCACATACAAAGGAAATTACGTGGTAATATGTGCAAGTAATGTTTCACTGCTTAGCCCCTATGAAACATAGCGTGATGTTTTATATACCAACTTACACCTTGACTTCTACACAACACATCAGTGAAAGTCCTATCAAAATCCATCCACGGGTTTCCAAATGATACCTGGACGAACAGAACGACAGACAGACAGACAGACAGACAGACAGACAATAATTCCAAAATAAATTGTTTTAGCCTCTATGTCGATAGTATAGTATCCCCACATAGAAATTTTGGAAAAATATTCAATGTACAGAAAAAGTTATCTTTGAGTTTTATTATAGTATAGATAGATTACAATATATTACATAACATTGTAAAACTATATTTGAATTTGTCTCCACGAAATCCCTTTTTGTATTTCTTACTATGAAGAACTTCAATGAATAAAGTAAATATAAACAAAGAAATCATTACCATCCGCTAATAGAAATATACTTTACTTACTGCCGCACCTACAAACCTCAATTAAATTTAATTACAATTAAGTCATTTTTTGAAATTGTATTATTTCGACACTTGAAGCCAATTAATACTATAATGGGTGTAAGGGACATCGTACCGAAAACCGATACCAGGGATCCAGAACACGATTCTGAACATCCTAGTGTTGAAATTTTTCATCGGATTTTTCATGAATTTCCAAAAAAAAAATTTACGTTTTTTAAATAAAATTAGTATAACATCATTATTGGTATAATAATAAAGCCTAATTCTAATTTAAAAACAATTAATTAATTATTTGTGTTTTTATTTTATTTTTATTTATTTATTTATTCTTTATTCACAAAAACAGTGCATAGGCAATTAATTAATAGGCAATTAACTATTATTATTTTAGAAAATTAGCAATGTAATTTGAAAAATACACAGTATTCCGCATATATTCATTACATGCTCGAAAATTAATAAGTTAGTCATTTGTCATTTACCATATAAATGGTTACTGTAATGTTGTAACGGACATTATTTGACGTCTTATAAATTTTTTTTCGGTACGATGTCCCTTACACCCTGTATACGCTGATTGTGAGTAGAGATATCAATAATTTCGTAATTACTAATAAAAAATAATCATAAGTGGCTCGGCGAGTCGAAATAAATAGATTACAAAAATACTTAATTGTAATTAAAGTTAATTGACGTTTGTGAGTGCGACAGTTAGTATTTTACTATGACCAAATAAGTAATAAAATAATATTTTAAGTAAATTATAAAAACAAACTGTGACAACCCTACGTGCTACGGAGTGCGTCATGCCACAGTTAAAATATGGATACAGTTTGGAAACTAAGCCTAGTTGACGAAATAATTACCTACACTCCATGGAAGCGATAGGGTTGACACCTTCAATTTTTTTAATAACTTGTACATACAGTAACTTCTAGAACTATAGATCTTAAACTTTGTCATTAAGACGTAACGAAAAAGTAGAAAGAAAAAAGAAAGAAAGAAAAACATTTATTCAACGACATCTTGTAAAGTAACTAGCCTACTTAGTACACTTAAACTAATAATTAGAATGCCGTTAAAAGGTTAATACAATTAATAAAAACAACACAGCAGGAGAAGCAGGAACATGAAATGAAAAAAAAAAATGATTTCATCAGATTGAAAAATTAGGCTAAAAGTGATCTTATAATTATCCTTAGTCTATTCATAAATACACTGTAGGTATACTATTACAACTAAATGCTATTACATCAAAATGCTGATTTCAAATAGTGTTTAAATATTATGCGATATGAAAAAAAAAGTGACGAAAAAGTTAAAATTTTATTGCGGCCGCCATCTTGGATTTGATAGCACCAGCGGCTTCAATACCCTCGAAAACCATGAAAACGATACCCATGACAAAATAGTTGATAACATGTAGCCGCCATCTTGGATTTTCAGTTTAGCAGCATTATCCGCTATAACACCCCGGAAAACCACGAAAACTACAACCATAACAAAATTGTTGATAATTATAGCAACCGCCATCTTTGATTTACTTTTGTGTTAATAAAAAAGCCGCCAATCTGGATTTACAAATAAGTTCACGAATTCATTATGATCGATCACACAGACCAGATATAATATAACGATACAATAATATAAGAATAACAATATACCTATTATTCTTACCTTTTAAAATCAGCAGGCAATTTAAAATACTCGTACGATAGCTTTGGTTTTGATGAATTTTTAAAAAGATCGCGGAGACTAACTTCGCGGCACGCACAACTGACGGCATCGCGACATTCGCTTAGAACTCTCGTCGACGCGCATGTTTGTGTGAGTGTGCCGTTTCGAGCGTTTGTAGGTAGCTTCCATACTGTATACATATTTATACTGTGGTCATGCGGTGTCGGCTTTTACTCAAACATCAAAGGCGTCGAACTACTGTACTAGTTTATATACTGTGGTATTACTATGCTACTAAATACTATTGCTTTTAGTGCAATATCTATATATACACTTACGTTAATTTTAATGTCAGATATTTTCATATGGACAGAGTAACCAAGTCCCTATTTCGCATCGTCATTATCATGTACATTATTATTATTAACATTATTGCAATAAACGATTTGTATTTTGTATATAATGTTACGGAAGAAAGAGTAGTCGATGAGCAATATCCAGAGCTAATGGTAACGTAAGTCCTCTGGTCACACACTGCACGATAAAATATAGTGATTGATGCACAGACAACTTTGGAAATTAATATTATAGCTATTGCAAGCTATTATGGCATCGTCTCCGATCAGATAAATAAAGATAATTACACTTAGGTATTAAGATATACTATGTGCCCTTGGACAATGTTTAGCAATGGTTTATTTCTATAGAACAAGTATTGCTCAAAAGTTATTGAAAGATTTTTCTCGTTAAAAATTCAACACAAAAAGTTTTAAATTCTCCATCGTTTTATTGCGACTGCCCAGTTGTAGTCTAGCTGAAATGTCAGCAACAAGTGCTTTGATTTGTTTTTGTGACGCAAAATACGTTCAGTGTGGCAAGGACGTCTCATCGATCCCGCCGCACACCTCGGGTGTTCCGGGCACGACCCTGACCCCCGGGAAATCTGTCACGAACGTACTTAAATGTACACCCTGAATGTAGACCTAAATGGGTTAATTTATGGTTAATATGTTGAATGCTTACACGACACCAATTAATTATTAGTTTATTACCAATGCGTACAATAAATGCTTATACCAGAATGTCTTCATACAATGTTTTATTTTATTTTTATTTAATTTAACGACGATATGACTTTTTTTACTCAGCGTAAAAAGATACAGATAAATTAACTAATAATTACGATGTAACTGGCCGTCGCTCGCCGGTACACAGTTTTCGAGTTATCCATTGTTAGGAAGTACCGTGAGAAACAGAATTATAAAAGTTCTTACTAGTCTTTATTAATTAATATTCCATCATTATCATTGTTTCTATGTTTCTGTGAATTGCTTATGAATAACGACGATGCAATGCTTCGAGACAGCATGTCTCGAAATTGTCATCAGCATTTTGGCATGTTTCCATGTGTTATCTATCTCCATCATCCACGGACCACGGTGACACAATCGCAACAGATAGCGGCTGGGAGTAACACAGGCGGCACGTTGCTCTATCTACATAATACTATCTTTGAATGCGAATTATAAATAGCAAATTATTAATATCCTCTTCTATGATATAAAAATGAATAGCTGTCCGTTACTCTCGCCGAAACTCGGAAACGACTTCACTAATTTAAATTGAACTTTTGTTTCGTGGTCACAAAGGTGATGGTAAGCAGTCGCCGCAACCAACAGATGCTAGCAACACCAGAAGATGGCGCGTTGCGACCCTTAAAACATTTTTGATATTAAGATAGAGATAAGATATATTTTGTGTCCGGTAATTTCACTAGCTACAGTGCCATTTACACCAGATACCGCAATGTTTATAATGTTGCTTGGTGGCAGAATATCTGACACTACATTGGACCTATCTGGACGGTTCCTTGCACAAGGAACCTGCCACCTAGAAAAAATAATATTATTACTGTTGGTTTTAAACGGGTATAAATATTATTATTATTACCCTAGTTTGTCCAACTGTAGGGGAAAGCCCCTCTACCATCTTCCACTTATCCGGGTTTAGGCTGTTTGGGTCCATTCTGCGTCAAAAGCATCCAGCTCGTTCCGCTATCTCCTCCTGGGTGTGTTACCCCGCTGCCTAACGTTTTCTGAAACTCATTCCGTGATTTGTCTAGTTAGCTAGCCCACAGTAATTCATATTGCATACGGCAGATTACGCCCGACCCAGTTCCACTTCAATCCAGCAGCTTTATGCCCAACTTGTACAATTCTTTTACAACATAAAAAATTTAAAGTAATAATAAAAATACTTAGATCATATAAAAGAAATAGATATGACGCGCGGAACTAACAAATGACGCCGGGCACGAGGAATATGAAAACACAAAGTGCTATGATTCGACCCGCAGTGATCGAGAGCCACGATAGGGAGCGCACGTCTGGTCACAGCGAAAAAAAAACATCGTAAATATGCCGTACTGTGTAGTAAAATATTGTAAAAACACATCAGACAAATTAAGAAGGAATACTGGATTATCATTTCATAGGTAAATGTCTAAAAGTAATAGATTTCTAATTAGTTTCGTGATTTTTTTGATCCCCCAAATTCGGAACACAAAACTTCACCAAAGTCTTACGGTGTTGTCATACTGCACAAAAATTTTTCCCAAAATATATTACATCTTTTGTGGGTAACTTATTTGATGTTAGGAAGTAAATATTAATAGATTACTTTTAAAGTTTTTAGCCGACTTTAATAAAAGGGGGTTCTGTATTCAACTGTATTATTCTGTATAAACTTTTTAACGGTTATATCACAATAAATTTATGAAAATTTGATGTATGTAAAAAGAATATAAGTCGTTTCGCAATGATTAGTAAATGTCATAATATAAATACGCGGCACAATCACAATTTTGCAGTACACTCTACGCGTCTCCACAGAATTGGCAATAGGCTAGATAACTAAAAAATTCTATTTATTTCCATTTAGGTTATCAAAAAATATTGGACAGTATTTTTTCTTTTGTCAATAAAACAAAAACTTATTTGGAAAAATATTGTTAAATTACTTAAACAATAAACAATATAGATTTGGAATTCATACAGATTGAACTATCAAAGTCGTTAATTTTACCGACTGATCTGGGTAAATTATGGGCATGTTATCGTCTACGTAGTTTTACATCTTTCATGTTTCTTTAGGAACTATTAATTGTATAAATAAATAATTATTATAATTGTAACAGTCACTCTCTCGAATAAAATATGAATAATTGAAATAAACATGTATTGCATTATTTATTTTTGTTCGTTCGTATCATTTTTTTTATGGGACCTTTTCAGTGGATTGGACTATCGGTACAATAAAGAATTGTTAAAATCGGTTCAATATTGCCAGAGTTTTGCGTGAACATATACAAAAAATATATATGTATACAGTCGAATTGAGAACCTCTTCCCTTTTTTGAAGTCGGTTAAAAATTCAAATTCGTCTTTAATAGTCGTTTGCGGGTTATCATGCCACAGCTAGGCATATGCGACAAACTTAAAACGCCTCACCTCATCTCATTTTGCTACTGCTGGTGTTAGTTAGCACACAATACTTCGGGGCGACTTCAATATATTTTCGATATCGTTATTACTTTTTAGATAATTTTATTTTGTCGTTTTTATATTTCTAAAAATAGTTTATTTTATAAATTATAATAATAATCATTAGTATCAATAAATCAAAATTTGAAGGTCCATAAGATAAAGAAAAATACTCGGGAGATTATTTCAGGTACTGGTAACTCTACGCACACACTGGTAATTGTATCCGTACACAGAAATCGCAGCTTACGCACACACTGGCAAGGCCAAACCGGCGTCACTTATCTGTTCCGTGCGCGTGGTCTATGTATTCTATAGTCTAAGTAAAAATAATACTAAAGCTACTGTCAGTTCTGGTGTTATTAGCTATCTATAAATCTATAAAAAAAAAACTAAGTTCTACAAGTTGTTTTACTGTGTTGTTGCTGGGGTCGCCTAGAAAGCTTGGACCCATGGCTTGGCTTCCCGAATTCATCATCCAACCAGATGATGAATTCGGGAATTACTAGCTCCCGTGATGGCTAACGACAGATTGGTTGAAGCTTTTGGAGGTGTTTGGCCAGCAGAGGGAAATTTTATGTATACTTACACAACTCCACTCAACTCAACTCATTGTTAAAAGACTCTGATAAACGCGAAATATTTATAAAATAACAGAAACAAATATTAAATAGCGGAAGACAGGTTATAGTAAATTGTATGCATTGGTATGACTCGGTACGATTGATACTATTAATTATATCAATAGCGATAAGTGATGTCATTTATAGCGTTGTTGTACGATAAACATACGATTAAAATTATGAAATTTGTGAAAATTAACGTCCACGATAACAGCGATACGTGCACAGTAACAAGTTCTATAAAGTGTTACAACATGGGTAGGGAAACTTGTAAAGGAAGAAATTCATTACAAATATTAAATCGTATTGTTATTCAAATCACAGTGTAGGCAATTAATAAAATCAATAGCAAATATGGACAAATCCGCGTCCTATTCTTCTTTTTTCACTTAACTATGCAAGCACTAGCTGGTTCATTCTATGGATCCTTACGGAAGTCATAGCTACCGCGGTGGCAACCTGATGGTTATTTGTCGCAGCCAAATAAGCACAACGCCACATGAAAGTTGCTTCAATAGAGCATCAAGTTTGAGCTGGCGTTTCGGCTGTGTCCTGCATTTCAGAAACTATTTTCTTTCTCTATTTCTTATACATATGTACATTACATTTTTAGTTTTGTAATAATAACGCGGACTCCAAAAATGTTACCCAGAATACATATCGATTAGCTGTGGACCAATTAACTTGTAATAATGCTACCCAAAACGCCTGCCAAGCGTGGGGATTATGGCAACCCCTCTCTTCTAAGAGGGAGGCCTTTGTTCAGCAGTCTTTCGGCATTTGATGATGAATCAACTTGTACGTATAATGTGTTTTAACCGACTTGTCAGTTTTCACCCCGGGGTGGAATGCTACATAGATTTATTTAGAGCATTCATTTTTTTATTTGTCGGAAATGCGGCACGATATTATGTCTCTTGCTGTCAAGCATGTTTGATCGTTTAACTTTATCCGTCTATGAGAATTACATGCAAAAACAACGTCACAAGAGACCACCTCACTGTGCGAGTATGTAGGGTGGTCCAAAAGTGCTTTGCATAAAATGATTGATATAGCATGAGGCATGGTATGGCATAACGATACATGATGCAGTATGATCCTTACATAACGCATGACATGCCACATTATCGTTTAGGGACCACTTAAGAACCACCGCTGATATCAGCTCTCAATATAAATAAATAGGACGCGGCTCAAAATTCAAAATATAATACTATCTATATTGAAGGTTGTTTCCCTTTTTTACAGAACAAAGACGTAGAGACATTGGACGATGGACAACTACGCGCGCTTTTGGACGAGGCTATAACATACAAGTGTCCCAAAGACAGAGAGGGTAAAAGCAGCCTTTTTAAGGTTTGTATTAATTATCTCCTCATACTTAATATTTACGAGAGTACATCCACCACCACCACATTGTACCACCTTCTTTCTACCCGTATTATAATAATATTCCTTCAAAATAGATATTTGCAGTCTGTCTGATAGTCAACTACAGCTTTCAAATACGAGATTATACACTACGCCTACGATAGTTTATTTACTTGGCGGGCCAGAGCGCAGAGCCAAGATCATCTTTGTTGCTCTCCCGTCGACATTTTAAGTTCTGCAACCCATTTTTTACGGTGGTAGGTATACGAAGGGTTATGTTGATACCTGTTGCGCTGAGTACTTGAGTATTTATTATTTAAATATTTGTGTGGTATTTAATTTGCTATAACTTAAAAACTGAATTCTACAGCAACTAAAGTAAGCACTTTTCAACCAAGGCACATATGAAATTAATGATGATTGCTTAATAAAAAGATAATAATGATTTCTTTGACACGCTGCGAATCCACAATCCACTCTCGTAGGTACTAGTCTGGTAAAAAATATACTTCAGTTTACACAGCTGTTTCGCAGCGTATGCCACCAACAGTCAAACGAATAACAGTCGTCGAAATTAACAACCTCTGTTGTATTAGTCACTTTACTACATATATTTCAGAACATATTTAGTTTGTAGCGCTAGTTGTGTATGTTTGAATTATAAAGTAAAAGTGTACGGGATCGGTCCGGTCCACAGGAGTTGCTCGAAGAGGTGGAACAAGACGAGCAAGCGTGTGAGGAGGCCGCGCGTACGTTAAGCGGATGCCGAGGGGCCCGGCGCGGTGGCCGTGGACGGCGCGCTCTGCCGCACTCTAACTCTCTGCAGGACCTAGTGGCAGCCTTGGCCGCGGAGCCCACGCCGCGCAGACACCACGTCCGCCATCACCCGCCCACGACGCCCACCGCCAACGTCTCGGCACGGGCAATACACGGCGGCAGTTTACCTTCCGGAGTCGACACTTGTGAGTTTTTCTCTATAGACTTGCTATCGACATAATCTTTTATAACTTTTAGTTCCTCACCCTTTCGGGGGTCGCACTCGAATGTCTTTTGTTTCTTAGAGTATTTCATGTATTTGCACCAGTTATAAGAAGAAGAAGACCAATTTATACGGTTATACGGTTGCTATAGCACCGGCCAGTACCGGACATTAAATCCTTAAATATATAGGTGTGTTTAAAATACGCGGTTGTGTGTGGAGGCCGATTCACAACTGTACTTGCTGCAGTTTCTTGCCTAGATGAGGCAACAAACAAAAGGCATCATCTAGGCAACTAAAGTTTAGATTCTCGGAGGCAACTATTATTGTTGGTAGTGTAATAGTCGATCTAAATAAAAGTAGTCTCTCCAAGAGTCTGACGGACTGGCGCGAGGTATGAACGAATTGCCCAGAGTATCTCCATAGCGTCGATGGAGGCCACTGGGGAGGTTTTACTGTGTAAAAATCCTATGTAACTTGACTTCCGCCCCGACGGAGTCCGGGGTGCCTTTTGAAGGTTGCTTCCCCGACAGCAAAAAAGACATAGTAATGGGTAACGTGTCCGTCAGCATCGCTGAGCGAGGAGCCAGCGCGCGCGGGCTACCTGGCCACGGTGCGCTGCGTCAACCCGCCTCCGCTCGCCGAGCGCCGCGTCTCCGCCAGTGATGCTAACGCGCCCGCCGAAATGGAGCTGCTTAACAGGTATGTATAATAATAATAATATCTTGGGACAATCCACACACGGTCATCTGATCCCAAACTAGGGTGTATACTCACGCTTCCTACACGGGTATGTCGCGCGTTGGTCGAAACATTTAACTACTTAGGAATAGACCGGCGTTAGCGAACAATATTGTCATCAAAATCTTATTACACGTGTAATAAGTCAGTAGCAGCGTGCATACGCTCTAACTCGACAAATAATATTTTTGAAGAAAATGTGCCTAACTTCGTGTTATGAAATTGCAAATGTCACTATGATAAAATAACTGAATTTGTTTATTGAAGAATTAAATCTATAGGTGATACTTATAAAAAATGATGACAGTTTCAATAAATTTCCTTAACCCGATCTATGGCCTATATTTGACCTCTTTGGCGCTTAACTAACGTAAATTAAACTCTCTTGGATGATCTCTATTGAATAAACTTTTGGCCCGTGTAACAAAGTGCAAGTTAGTTATTTTAGGAGACATGAAAGAAAGAAAAAAAAGCGCTTTAGCAACTATTATTCGTAGCAATAACGTAGATAAAACATGAATCAAGGGTTCCAACACACCATAAAGCGGCTTGGTACCAAGCTGCTCTGGTCTTTAGTTGGAACCCGTCAGCAATCCCAATGACCTTCTACCATACACATACAACAACACAAATACATAATCATTGCACACACTGATATTTCAATTAAAATTGGTGCCAATGATATAATATTTTATCATGCACGTCACGGCACAAATGATCCGGCTTTACAATACAGAAGTGAGCTACCCAAACATGTATCGTTTCTGTATGTAACAGAGCCGTACAAATTGTTCGCAGGAGGAGTAAGCCTATGTTCCCGATGACGTATACGGCGCGAGCGACGCTCGAGATCGGCAGCGGCAGCGTGTGCTCGGGCCGTGCGGTCACCACCACCACTGCGTCCAACCAGGTGCGTACGCGACCCACACTAACGCGCGCTAACAATAGCAAACATCAAAACAAGAATAATGCTCACAATCTGGTGCCACATTTTGCACCACTACAGACTGAACCGCCCAATATTGTATGGCCGACGACTTGTGGGCCCCCGGAGAGACTGTACTCCAGGCCGCTTTTGTACATTCCGCAGGCCAATGTGGATGATAATCAGATGAGACTGATGAACGCCTTGAGCCTAAATACAAGTACCTGTGCGAAAGAAATTGATGAGGGTGGTGGTTATGTAGACCAAAACCGTGACAGAAATCAGCGAGTTGACAGTGTGAAAGGTAAGGTCAAGGTACCGCGCGGCCCGACGGAAGCTATGCAGCAACACTATGAAAACGAAGAGAAACATCAGTTGTCAGAAAGGAAGATGAAAACAAATATAAAAGATGAGCGTGCTCAAGTCTGGGTCAATAATGTTGATAATTGGTATAAAGGTCTGTCAACTTATTGTGAACCAAGCAACTGGCATAGCCTCAGTTTAAATCAAAAAACTTACGATCAAGCAAATATAAATGTAAATTACTATCATAACGATACAATTCATGCATCTAAACATAGTAAACATAATTTTATTTCAAGTTCTGCTAACATCTCAAGTCCCCTATGTCAGAACGAAATTTCTCATAATCTAGACGTCGAACAAATTAACAGTCTAGAATCACCACATTCAAACTATGAAAATATTAGTAGTATGGAAGAGCATGTTTGTTGTAAAAACGAGTCGTATAATTTAAAAAAGAAGTATAAGGGGCAGTTAGGCCGTGATTTAATGGTACCAACTCTTTCTTTTAATCCTAAAAATATAAGAAGCATGACAATAGGTCCATCTCAAACAAGCTATTTAAATAATAAACCTTTAGAAACTAAAGTTTTTTCGAAATCTAAATGTCTTACCAATGTTGAAATCCAAAAGAAAAACATTGCTGAAATAAATTCAATCTATGTAGAAAGTGCACAAACTGAGAACGTGGAAGTTATAAAGACAGATAAAATTAACGAACCACGCAAAAAAAGCTCGCATATTCATTCCTATAGTAATTTGAATACGGCCAATGCACTTGAAATAATCCCAATAAGTAAGGATATAGATTTGAACGACTTGAGTTGTGATCAGTCAACAAAGTACACAAAAGATTCCATGGCTTCCATCCATGTACAAAGTGCACAAAGTGAGAATGTGGAAGTTGAAAACACAGATCAAATTAAAGTACCACGCACAAACAACTCTAGTCATATTCATTCTGAATATAGTGATTTGAATAAGGCTAATGCACTTGAATTAATCCGAATAGACAAGGAGCTAGAGTTGAGTGACGTGAGTTGTGATCATTCAACAAATGACACAAAAGATTCCATTGCTGAAATAGATTCCATCCATGTAGAAAGTGCACAAACTAAGAATATGGAAGTTGAAAATACAGAAAAAATAAACGAACCACATACAAAAAACTCTAATCATATTCATTCTGAAAATAGTGATTTAAACACGGCCAATGTATTTGAAATGATCCCAATAAGTAAGGAGATAGAATTGAGCGACGTCATTTGTGATCATTCAACAAATGACACAAAAGATTCCATTGCTGAAATAGATTCTGCCCTTGTAGAAAGTGCACGAACCGAGAATGTGGAAGTTGAAAATACAGTTAAAACTATCGAACCACGTACAAAAAACTCTGATCATTTTCATTCTGAATATAGAGTTTTGAATACGGCCAATGCCCTTGAAATGATCCCAATAAGTAGCGAGATAGAGTTGAGCGACGTGAGTTATGAGCATTCAACAAATGATACAAAAGATTCATTTTCTCAGTATGTTAGTGAACAACAAAAACTATTTGAGGCTATAGCAGCTACCAACTGCATAAATTATAGTGTTACAAATACGACAGATAACCAGCAAAAACATAATGCTTGTTTATCACCTAGTAGGACTGCCAATTTAGTTGATAAAATAGACGAATTAGATATATGTTGTGATGGTAATAACAACAGCCAAACACCACAAAGCGATGAACATTTTTCTAAAATAAAATGTATCACGTCTAATTCCGTCACTGCTGGAAATAATGAAGATGTAGTTCAGATTGAAAATGTTGGTGACAATGCTAGTGATGATCGTTTTCTTGTAGCCCAGCTTCCTAATAACGCTTATGTTTTTTTAACATTACCAAAACGCTTAATTGCTCCGCTTGATAGCAATGACCGTGATTCTGTGCAGTTACGTGAAATAGATAATGATAATATTGATAAAGCTTATATTCCTGAAAGTAAAAACGAATCAAAATCCGTTAAGAAGAAAAAAGGAAAAGTAGCTTTAGGCTCCAGTAGCAATAAGAAGAGAGATGAACTCAATAAAAATACTCTTCAAGTTGTTCTATTTGAAAATCTTTCTAAAGGCGATGTTCAAAAGTCGCTTTTGAGCAAACCACGGGTGTCTTCTGTCACCGCTGATGAGGTAGGACTCCCTAAATAGTTTCTTTTTCATTTTTATTTTTAATGGCGTTATGTGCCATTTATGTGTATCGTCTTAACGGTGGTTGTTTGTCGCAGGTCGATTCCGCTATATCGTTTAGTTGCATCACAACACCGGAGGTTGTGACCAGTTGCAACACGACATCCTCCACTACACAGTCTGCGGTCGCCGTCGATCCCAAGGTGAAACATTTTTAGCATTCTCCATTGACCGTTGCTGCTGTTTGCTGTGCTTTTGTTGAAATAAATGTCATGCTTTCCCGTACACCATTTGCAGACTTTGCTCTATTTTGGACCTTAAATAATCATAATTTCATTCGACTGTTTCTCGTTTTGATTGTTAATGTTATATTTGAGATTTTACGAACCATACAGTTCACTGGATTGATGTAATTGAATTGCGTCAATGCGTACACTTAATCGATAGTCAGGGGTACGTATAAAACATAGGTCATGAAATCTCATTTTATAGACTAGTCTCAACCGTTCAATGCCTCATTGTCGTAATCTGTTTTCTAGTACGTTGTAAATATTGCATAAGATGCAATGTTTGCGCCACGCTTGGCAGGCCTCTCGGGAGTCGCAGTATAGCCGGGAGGTAATCCAGTAGAACGACCCTGCTGCCCGTCTTCCTGTTTACCCTCAGTCGCCTCTTACGACACCCATTTGGCATTCTTACCCAGACACCCCACGGATAATGTAGATTATGATCTTTAATATGAAGTTCTAGGTGTGTCTCCCAATTGCTAGCTCACTTACTGCCGCTCTTACAAAGTACATTAGCTCATTATTCGAATTCTCGTAGCCGTTCGAATTTGTGTCACTATTTTTGGCTACGAATTACCGGTATCTCTATGTATTAATAGGCTTCGAGTGTTGAAATATACTTTTCAAGAACTAGATTAATGATAATTATCACTAATTGACGTTTGTATGTGCGGCAGTTACTAGTTAACTATTAGTAGTTTACTAGCACACTGTCTACCAGTTAATAGTTTGCCAATGAGCCATCAATCACAAACATCTTCTGGAACGCTATACATGTCGCCTCGTTAGTAGTAACGGGTTTAGGATTAAAGCCGTAAGCCCGGGCTCTTTTAGTCTCCATTATTGAAACTATTATATAATGAAGGCTAAAAATATAAATTGACACATTAAAAAGTATAGTATAGTAGACATTAGGTACCCGGTAAATCGTTGCGTATCTGACGGAACGACCCTCCAACACTACCAGATGAGTATGCCAGAGCAGACGACAAATCGCGTGTGCACACTTCTTATTTTCACGGACTTTGTTAATGTGCCGACCAGAATTAAAACGGATACCTTATAATGACACGTTCTCATATGAACCTGTCTAAGGGTGTAGACTTCAATACAAAGAAAACAACTATAACCTACCATGTAAAATCAACCGTTAGATTAACTCATATTGTAACCTTTGTATTGTAGAGTAAAAAAAAAAAAATTAATTAAAAACAAAACAAAATATATATATACTGTGACTGGCGGGAATTGGGCGGAGACTTGATCGTTCTGCACGTGTATGTAAATGACTTTTGATACTAACTATAATCGGTCTGAATATATCACTAAGTAAAACAAGTTTTAAAGAGATATCGGAAAACGGCTTCAATGGGGCTCGAATTAAAAAATATTCTAATATATATCAAAACCACGTTCATATCGACATACGACGTGGGTGAAGCAAAATCTCGCCGGGAGTAAGTACGATTCGCGTGACTAACAATTTTCGTATGGGAATAATGAAGGTGCGCTCGTGAGGTAAAAATATTGAGTGGTGTGGGGTGATGCAGCCGCTGCAGCTGAGTTCGTGCTACCGCGCCGTGACCAGCGTCACGGGCAGGTGTGACTCGTCCGCTCCCGCTTCCGCTCACGTTCCCGCCTCCGCTACCGCTTCCGCTCACGTTCCCGCCTCCGCTACCGCGCCCGCTCACCGACCTACCCGCGTTCAGGTTTTACGTTTTCATTAGTTTCGGTGTTGACTTTTTCTTTTATAATATGGTCACCATCGGTGGTGAATGCGCGATCGGATCGACCCGCTCTTGCCGGTCGTCGTACATCGGAATCATAGTAACTAAGCTGTAGGCTATAGATGCAATCATCATCATCATCATCAGCCGGAAGACGTCCACTGCTGAACATAGGCCTCCCCCTTAGAACGCCACAATGAACGACAATTGGCTATTTGCATCCACCGGTTACCTGCGACGCGCACAATGTCGTCTGTCCACCTAGTGGGAGGCCTGCCAACGCTGCGTCTTCCGGTTCGTGGTCGCCACTCGAGAACCTTTCTTCCCCAACGGTTATCGGTTCTTCGAGCGATGTGGCCTGCCCATTGCCACTTCAACTTGCAGATTCTGAGAGCTATGTCGGTGACCTTAGTTCTTCGGCGAATCTCCACATTTCGGATTCTGTCGCGCAAAGAAACTCCGAGCATAGCTCTCTCCATGGCTCGTTGTGTGACTCTGAACTTTTCTAAAAGGCCAGCCGTTAGAGACCACGTCTCAGTACCATATGTCATCACTGGCAACACACACTGGTTAAAAACCTTCGTCTTCAGGCACTGCGGTATTTTGGACGAGAAGATATCGCGTAGTTTCCCGAACGCTGCCCATCCGAGTTGGATTCTTCGGGCGACCTCTTTGTCAAAGTTGGACCGACCTAACTGGACAGTTTGTCCTAGGTATACGTAGTGGTCAACAACTTCGAGTGTATCGTTCCCAACAACTACCGGTACGGGTGCAACATGGACATTAGACATGATCTTCGTCTTGTCCATGTTCATTTTAAGACCCACCTGTTGGGAAACGCTACTGAGGTCGCTGAGCATCGTATTGAGGTCCTCCAGCGACTCTGCCATAATAACTATATCGTCGGCAAAACGAAGGTGAGTGATGTATTCGCCATTGATGTTGATGCCGAATCCGTACCAGTCCAAGAGCTTGAAAACGTCCTCCAATGCGTTTGAGAACAGTTTCGGAGAAATAACGTCTCCCTGTCTCACACCTCGCTGCAATGGGATTGGTTTCGTGCTCTCTTCCTGTAGTCGGATCGACATGGTGGCGTTGCTGTACAAACACTTCAACACTTCGATGTACCTATAGTCAATGTGGCACCGCTGGAGGGACTGCAATACCGCCCAGGTCTCGATTGAATCGAAGGCTTTTTCGTAGTCCACAAACGCTAGACATAATGGCCGATTATACTCCTCGGTCTTCTGTATAATCTGGCGGAGCGTATGTATGTGGTCTACGGTGCTAAAGCCTTTTCGGAACCCGGCTTGTTCGGGAGGCTGGAAGTCATCAAACCTGCGTTCGAGACGGTTCGTAATGACTCTCGAAAACAGCTTGTATACATGGCTCAGGAGTGAGATGGGTCTATAATTCTTCAATAAAGTGTTATCACCTTTTTTGAAGAAGAGAACCACCACACTCCTGTGCCATGCTTCTGGCGTAGTACCCTCGAGTAAGACGGAATTAAATAACTTCTGGAGGACTAAAAGTACCGGTTTTCCACCCGCTCTCAGAAGTTCTGTTGTGATTCCGTCTTCACCCGGCGCCTTGTTGTTCTTAAGCTGTTTGAGAGCCATTCTAATCTCGTACAAGCTGATGTCTGGGATGTCCTCAGTGTAGTGTCGGGTTAGTTGGGCTCTGGTGTCCTGAGCTGTTCGGGCAATGGGTTTTCGTGTCGAGGTGTACAACTGTCCGTAGAACCTCTCGAGCTCTCTCAATATCTCCGACTTTGATGAGATGACACTGCCGTCGTCGATCTTCAGCTTGGTCACTTGGCTTTGCCCAATAGACGAATTCTTTGCAAACACTTTAGAGCCTTGGTTCCGCTCAATTGCGTCCTTAATACATGCTGTATTATAGGAACGCAAGTCGTGTCGCATGGATTTCGAGATTCGTCTATTGAGTTCAGCATATTCCGACATATCAGCTGAAGATTGCAGTCTCATCTCAGTTCGGGTTTCCATTAACTTAATGGTTTGATTGGAGAGCTTCTGAGGCTTATTACGGCGTGGGGTCTTAAAGAACTTGGACCCCACTGCATGGACAGTTTGCACCAACCCATTGTTTAACTCGTCCGCAGTTTCGCATTCGGCTAGGCACTGGAAGCGATTGTGTAGTTCGAGTTGAAAGTCTTCGGGGTTTTGGATTTGGGCGGTTCCCGGACGGAGCGTGGACTTCATCAGACGGGACCTCTCAAGCTTGACATTGATATTCAATGTGCCTCTAACAATACGGTGATCGCTACCGGTTTTCACCCTGCCGATCACGGAGACATCATCGAATATATGCTTGTTGGTCGTCATGATGAAGTCGATCTCATTTTTGGTTGAACCATCGGGGCTTATCCACGTCCACTTCCTGGATGGTCGCTTCCTGAAGAAGGAGTTCATCACAAAGAGTCCCTCCTTCTCCATGAAGTCGACCAGCCGCTGGCCCCTTTGGTTCCGCTGCCCGTACCCATATGACCCCACTTTCAACTCATCGCCATTCCGTGTGCCCACCTTCGCGTTGAAGTCCCCCATAACAACGGTGAAGTGTGTTTTGGAGGTATGTATGGCTTCTGCTATCTCCTCATACATAGCCTCTACTTCATCGTCAGGGTGTGCCGAGGTCGGCGCGTAAACCTGTATAACCTTCAACGAATACCGGCTGGTTATTCTGAGTATAAGGTACGCTACCCTGCTCGACACACTATCGACCTTTATAACGTTGTTAATGAGGGACTTACGGACGAGAAACCCAACACCACCCTGAGATTTTCGGTCTCCTCCATGATGCAATCGCTATCATTGAACTTGTCGTTTGCTTTCCTTCTGTCGACCCAGACCCCGATTACTAATGTCGACAACAATTTAAAAAAAAATCTGTTTACACGCGTATCGAATAAAACAAATTATCTATAATAATGATGACATCTAAACAGTATAAGACGGCGTTTCCTCTCTTCTTCCATATTCGTAGACGTTTAAAAGTTTGTAAATGGTGTTTATGTATGTGACCGTATTTTTGCTCTGCGCATTGATTTTTTTATTAACCGACTTCAAAAAAAGGTGGAGGTTCTCAATTCGTCTGTATATTTTTTTTTTCTATGTATGTTCGCGCATAACTCTGGCAATTATGAACCGATTTGCAAAAATCTTTCTTCGATCCATTCTTTAATCCGTTAGTTGGGTCCCATAAAAAAATTATTGCTTCCGAATAAGTAGTTCCTGAAAAAACAATAATGGTGACAGCGCAGGAAACTTGCAGGAAAGCCTATATTGATGACTTTTTTGTCGCTTTTTAAGGACAAAAATGGTCATAACTCTGGCAAATATTTACCAATTTCAATGATTCTTTTTTTATTCGAAAGAAGAAACCACTGTAATAAATCTGTATGAAATTTATCACAACCGGATAAGAACTTCCTGGAAGACCATGAACGATGAGGAGGAATTTATCTGGTAAAAACATCGATATACTATCTAAACAAGATTAGCTGTCACGGCCCGAAAAGTGGTCACGAAAATAGAGAGGCTGTCGCTTATTTCAAATTAGTACGAGCCGACAACAGGATGTATCGAAATTCCTTATTGCGCGTTTATAAACTGTCCAAATAATATAATACTTATCGTAATACTAAAATTGCAGATGGGGAAATTTTTTTCGTTTCGTTTTCTTATTACTACTAGTTTAAATAATAAATATAAGTAAGATATCATTATAATACGAAATAAAAATTATTTATTTGATATTTTCTCCGCTAGAGACTGACAAAATTAATGTTGCCGATAGGCGTGTCGCCACTGTCTATACGAAACTGTTAAACTACACGTCATTACCATAATAAAAAAGTTAGTTCTCATTTTTGCCACCAGCACGGATAAGTTTGTAAGTCAGTACACACAGTTGGTGCCAAATATACACAGCCGGTAAGCCAACACCAACTTCAATAATATTTAAATTATTTTATACTTTTCAGTGATATTGAAGTCGGTTCAATATTTTTTTTTAAAAGATTTTATAATTACTACCAATGTAGCGATGGTTGGACAATAATTCGGACAGCTGTTATAACGGGTGATTTGAGTTTATTTTTAACAATTACGCTCCTTAAAAGTGTCGCCTATGAAATCGATATGGAAATGTGATTATATCATCAAAATAAACTATATTAAGTTTGAAGCGTTAATAGTATGAATTTTGTAATATGACAGAAGTGAATACCTAGTATCTATTTACGTTCGTCCCAGAGTAAAATTCGTGATGAAAGTCAATTAATAAATATGTATTATGAACTCTCTTTAATCACGAGACTGGGAGCTATAGTCTACGTCGCGTGCTAAATGTTAATTAGTGCATCCGACACGCCTTTCGCCTAAAGTCTGGGGCATCAGTTTCCTCTAGTTTTTCTTCAGCACTAGTGAATGATTTCTCTGCACTTTAAATATTCAGAAATTGGCAAAATTCGTATTGCTGGAGTTGGGTTGGGGTCAACTGGTTAGCCAAGGTTATTTTCACTGCCCAGGAAAATTTTAAGTTTCATTTTGTCCCACTGATTATTTTGGTGATACTAGTTATTCTGCATAGGATATTTGGTGTCTAGATCCGCGGATACCGACCTTAACACTAGATGTCGGTGCGCGTGACCTTGCCTCATAGCAAGGCTTAATAGTTATTATGAGTTATAGGGTATAACTTCTCTGGATCTTTATAATAATATGTTTAAGTTTTAAAAGGAATATATATTCCTAATATCAGTTCATTTAGGTATACCTATTTTAAAAAGCAGGATCAAACCTCCTAATCTTGAAAACTTGTTTTTGTCTACCCTGTCTTAACAAAGTGTACACGCCTCTGGTATTTACATTGCTTTCTAGAGTAACCATACAGACATTTAAAAACACAGCCTACCTACAAAGTCCAAACATTACCAGCCTTGGTCGGAAAAGCCAAGCAAAAAGTTGTAATTTGTCTTACCAAAATGAGTTAATGGGGCAAAGTGGACTACCAAATTTTAAACTACTCAGTTTGTCTCAGCAGATAACCTGTGGTGCAGAGTGGAAGAGTTGCTAGCCACTAGTCTATCAGCGCACTAGGCTCGAATAATAAATAATGTATGTTTACTTTGTGACGGTTGCAGCCTCGCAGCGTGATCTCGAGCACGTTCAACGGGCTGCCGTTGTCACGGCCCAACTACGGCGCCACCGGCGCGCCCGCCGCCGACGACTACAAGGTGTTGATCGCATATGTATGAGTAGTGACCGTTTGCCTCTGTTTTAGCATGCGTGCACATTATAACGTTTAAAACAAAACACCGCTTTTTAGTAGTGATATTAAATAATTGCTGTTTTATTACTTATTTTATTGAATGTAACTGGGTGACTTTTTAGACGTAATGCCATATTCACCAAAGACCGTAATATCATCCGCGCGATACGTCGCCTGGTCTTGATTCGATTTGAATTGAATATAAAAATGATGGTGAAAGTTGAAAAAAAAACAACATTTTCTTGAGCTTTGATTCTTCTTCTAATTGGTTGCGTCGTGCATTATCTTTGTAAAGTCATTCGATACGGGTTTATAATTTTTTTATCCTTAAGAATTAGACAGTCTTTGATGTGTTGTGTTTTTTTAATCTTAGGTATTAATATTTTTTCTTGGTTCCCATCAACTGTTCATTTTTTGGATTTATAAAACTATGCTGCGAGTTTTTTACTTTTATATTTATTGCTCATATATTCTATACACTTCTGCTTACAGAAATCATTAGACGAAAACGGAAATTCAGTACAAGGATTCAGCTCACCTCTGTCGGGATCTAGTCAACATAAAAAACCAAGGAGGAAAAAGTCGTCCAAGAATGAGACCGTGATAGACTGCCAGCAGATCGACGGGTACCGCGGCGACAAGGACGTGAACGAGCTGCTGCGGTTCATAGAGTCCAACGCCGAGCGAGGCCGCGGCGCCAAGCTCGCGCGCGCCAAGCACAAGGACGAGGCCGACGACAAGCCCGCCGCCGGCAAGAAGCGCTCCGCCGAGCGACGCAAGGACAAGCTGGCGCCGCCCAAGCGCGCCTCCTCGCTCGACGAGCGGTCGCGGGGCGCCCGCGCCGAGCTGGCGCCGGGCCGCCGCGCCGCGCGCTCTCCCGCCAAGCCCGAGCGGCGCTCCTGGGCCGACGACGCCGACGCCACCGAGCTCACCGACTTCCAGACGGTCACCAAGAAGCGGCGGCCGCGGCGGCGCGCCGAGCCGGCCGCCCGCGCCGCGCGCCCGCCCTCCCCCCGCTCGCCGCGCGCCTCCGCGCCGCCCTCGGACCGCAGCGCCGACTCGGCCGACGACCTCGACTCGGTGCACTCGCTGCCGGCGCCGCGCGCGCCGCCCGCCGCCGCCTCGTACGCGGACATCGCGCGCACGCGGCACAACATCCCCGACCTGATCGAGTCGTGCAACTTCTACGCGGAGGGCGCGCCCGCCGACCAGTACCCGGCGCTCGAGCCGGCCAAGCCGGCGGCGGCGCGCGCGGCCACCGGTGGGACGCGGGCGGCCCGCGCGCGGCCCGCACCCGACGTGGTGGCGGACCGCCGGCCGCCGGTGGTGCTGCGCGATCGGGCCGCGCGCCCTCAAGACATGGACGGCGTCACGTTCGGCTTCGACGTGAACGAGCAGCTGCTGGCGGCGCCGCGGCTCGACCTCGTGCAGGACGCGGAGCCGCCGCCCGCCGCCGCCGCGGCCATCACCACGCTGGCGCTCGCGCCCGCCGCCGCCGCACACCTCAGACAGATCGTCGACTACATTGGCAACGGTACGTCTATTGAATACGTTATTTTGAGTATCTTTGGCCTGAACGACCTGGGAAGACAATGATGTCAGCCCTATCTGGGTACCTGGACGTGAAGGTGTCGAGGGGAATGAGTCACAAAGTCATCTAGTTAACCCTGAGCCATTTGTAGGGATTCCGAATGAAATATACTACCAGGCATTAAATGCGAACGCTAGGAAGGAACAAACGAAAAAATGGAGGGAGGGATTGGCCTAAATCACACCAAAACTTTCGCCAGTACAAGGGTAGACTGTGTGCTTAAATGATTAAACCTAAAAGATCACAAGTCAGGCACGTAATGAGTGCACTTATGGGCCATTTTGGCACCCACGAGCACCTTCACAGAATGAGGCTAAGTACCGTAGATACTTGTAAGTTCTCTGAAGATGAAAGTGAAGAGTCGATGTTACACATACTGTGTGGCTGCGACGCTCTAGCAGGACGTAGATTGAGTCATCTGGGAGTAGCTTATTCTGCACCAGATGATTATGTACATACAGCTCCAAGCTGGTGCAATTGTGGGGTACCTTAAGGAACTCTTCGATAAGTCAGCAATATCCATTGATCCAGCTGGGTAGAAGTGCGTTCCGGTGGTTACTGGGCCCAATTTATAGCCACCAACAATAGAATAGAATTTTTGGCAAATGAGATAGTTTGATACTCCATGGGATGTCCTGCTAGGAATACCTAGCACCCATCCGTCTCTTCCCGTTTGGTGTTGTAAGAGGCGACTATGGGGAAAGAAAGAGACTGGCAGCAGCATATTTCTATTGGGTTACCTACCACGTATATTGCTATCCCCAAGAGAGCGGCCTTTGCTTGGCAGTGGAAGTCTTTCTGCTGCTTTATTATTATCTGTGTATTGGAATGTGACGTCCATTAATAGGGTGTACCCATATTTTAATAAGTTTTTTTTACAAAACGTATACTTTTTAAGGATCACATAAACTCAGTACCATATTTTTAAACAGTCAAATACTGTATTGTTCCAATCCACCATCGGAGACTTTAATATAAATTTAATACAAAAGTGTTTACTGTATCTATATATGATGCATAAATATGATCTATACTGATCTAAATTCCTACGTGACATAAACAATCCCTTTTTAACCCCCTACTAAAACGAGGGGAGTTATAAGTTTGACGCCTATGTCTGGAAGTCTGTCGGTCTGTCTGTCTGTATGTATGTCTGTCTGTGGCCTTGTAGCGGTCCAACCAGTGAACAGATTTGAATGCAGTTTTTTTTATTTGAAAGCTAGTTTAAGCGATATGGTTCTTAGCTATGTTTTATGAAAATCGGTCCAGCCGTTTGAAGGCCATCAGCTCTTTTCCGAGTCAAGGTAGGGATATTTTCTATACAATAGACATTTTTCATTACTTCAATTAGTCCGAAAGATCTGAAATTTAGAACATAATATGTTCATTAAATTTTATGTAAATCTGATGATACTAAATAAAATGGTAATATTCACCAGGGTCTGATGGTCATCAGCAAGAAGGTGGTAGTAGGATCTCGGCGCCAATGAACGTAGACCCATCGAGTTTGGGCTCGTTAGATAAGTCTCGACGAGTAGTTACTAGAAAAATGGCGACCAGGGTCTGATGATGGAGCAGGAAGGTGGTTATGGGATCTCTGCACCAATAAACGTAGACCCACCGAGTTTGGTTTCGTTAGGTTAGGTTAGTCTCGACCCCTGAGCCCGGGGCTATAAACAATGGGCAACCTTCGGAGTCGCTGGACGCTCGGGATGTGGGCCGCCGCCGGGGGGCTACAATGCGCCCCCCGGCGGCGGGCTCAAAGGCAAGGCACTGAGGGGCCCCTGGTGCAGATCCCACCGGAGAGCCCTGGGGTCTGCCCTCTCATGTGCCGATGCGACAGCCGCGGGGGTTTTTGTGGGTAAGAATCCCACATACCCCGGTCGAGCCCCACAGCTCCCGGGGATCTTTCGAAGATTTCCCCCGCGTCAAAAAAAAATAAAAATAGAGTCTGGTGATGGGAGCAAGCAGGAAAGTGGCAACAGGAACTTGGCTCCATTAAATGTAGGACCCACCGAATTATAAATCTATGGTTAAAACTCGACGAGTAGTCAGACAGATACTGGTCAGGGTCTGATAATAGCACAGGAAAGTCATTTTAAGAGTTCAGACGGGGGTTTTTTAAATTTTTAAATTTATACTTGCTTGTACAAAGTCAATTTATTAGAAGCCAACACAATTAATGTTTATTGTTAATTTCAGCATGGGAAGACGTGTTGCGGTGCGGGGGCAAGGTGCGCTACTACAGCGAGTAGCGGAGCCGCAGTGACGTCACTCGCGTACCGTTACAAAACAAATTAATAATGGACACAGTGAATGTTTGCCACAAGTGCGCGGAGTGAGCACAGTGTGCGTAGTGCAGTGAACAGTGTTCGTAGTGCAGTGCAGAGTCTGCAAAGTGGCCCTCGACAATTTACGCGCACCGGGCGCTCGCTACGTTGGACCCGAAATCGGTGTTATTGAAATTATTCGCTTCAGATAATGAAACGCATTTAATGGTTTGTGCACCTCTAAAAACAATTGTTAAAATTATTTTAGAAAACGATTTACTAATTTAGTTTATGATTTGGCGCGTGGACTGTATTGAACAAAAAATGTTAACGATGTCAGCACATCGAAGTACCAGACTGTGGGCATATACATTAATATAAGTCTTAATAATACATTGATAGTTATCGCAAGATTTCCAACTGATCCAAACTGGCTATGATGGCATCATTATTTTATTAGGGCCAGCTCACATGAGAGACTTTACTCTGTGGCTAATATTTTATTTACTTTCAAATGTGTGCTCTGTGCGTTATGCTTATGTACTACAAAATGCAATTTTTTACTAACAGAGATACTTCTTTTATGTTAGCCCGTACGCAAGTTTGTTTTCATTGTATATCCGCGCGCCAGTCAGCACTCGCTCTCAAGTTCCAGTTAAAGAGGCATGTACTATTTTGTTTCTGTTGATGTTTATTGTGCTTTTGTTATATTGTATTCACAACACAATTTGATAAGTTTTTCTCTAACTAGCCACTCAAGTCTATTTTGTTAAATATTTTTAAGTTGTACCATTAGTTACTGTAAATAAAACAAAGATCTTATAAGGAGTAACTGGTCATACAATATGGAGCAGTGCCATCTCACTTGGACATGATCTTATTATCATTAATTTAACATATTTATTCTTCTATTGTAAGAAATTATTAACATACTTGTAAACTAATATTGTGTCACCACTATCATTTAAATGCCCTGAGAATTACTGGTTATTTGGAAAACATCTAATCAGAGCTCATGAAGTCACTGGCTGTATTGATCTACCCAACCAACCATACCATCTTCTGCTTTCTTTTGTTGCACTAACTTTTTTGAGTTCAGACGGAGATACTTCTGGGGATATAATTGTGTTTTCCAAATTAACAGCATTATCACCGATTGGTTTTTTCCCAATCCTAACAACCAAAAGACTGTATGACTGGTTGTAATTAGGAGCCAACATGACTATGAAAAAGTTAAATTAATGTGCACTGTACTTTTGACTTCTTTTGCAACAAAACTCAGTTCAACCAACCATTTCCTCTGCCCCTCTGGCACCAAAGTTGGACCATATAGTTGGACAATTTGATTGAGTGACACCAATAATTTAGTGTGCTAGCTTTGCTTTTCTAATTTGCTCTATCTTAGACCGCCTAGTAAGACCATGACCAAGTGAATAAGAGTGTATGAAGTTGGTATGTGGAATCACTATCTATGGCATTCTCAAGAGTTGGTGTTTAGTGAGTATGCGCAACAGTTATGCGCTTACTGCGGTGCGTAAGTCACGCGGTGGTTAGGTTTATGCGCTATCGTGCAAACTGGTGAGATGCGAAACCTATGACCAAACTAGACGCGTAGTTGTTAAGGAGTCATTTACATTATATCATGTCTATGAGTTGATAATATCTCTCAACATATCGATGTAAAAAAAATAGCTTCTTACTTAAAAGCCATCTGGTGTGTTGAGCGATATTATCACTTTTTACCATAACTACATGTACTAAGGTGATCCTACCGAGAGCCTCATTTACATAAAGAATGTTTTGTGTAATTGTATCCTTTGTAGATACATTTGTCTATACATTCATCCTTTATGTAATATTGCCTCGAGACTTGGACCCAATATTTATGTTCATTGACATAACTAGTCGACTGAGAAAACTATAAAAAAAACACAAATGTTAAAAAAACACAAAAATACTGCACATTGTTACTTTAATGTGGCCCTATCATTTAAGATTAACAATGTCTGAAGTGTTGAACAAATCAAAATGTACAGGACTAAAAAATATCTTGTCATTTGCTAAGGATCCGTTATTTATTATTGCATTAATATTCGGTCATCTTTAACAGCCTTCAACAGTAAAAGGAAAACAAAATTGTTTTATTTAAATTTCATCAATGCCCAAGGCAAAAAACTCCATACATAACACTACCAACAAATAAAAACAATACTTTTTTCATCCATAGGTGTCATTTTAATGACCCCACCTCATTAAAATGCACTCTCACAAAATTGAAGCAGACATCCAAATATTGCGACCTTCTATTGATGTTGTGTTCCAGTGAGTCCTGCTTCCTGAGCCCTGAGATGGCAGCTGAGGCCCCTCAGCTGTCTTTTATTGCTCTCAATGTAAGTTAAGCTTACTAGCTTAGCTGTTCCATCTACAACTGTAGTAGCACTTATCATGCACAGGGATCACAGTTACACTCTAGATTATAATGAATTGAAAAAATAAAGTTTAGGCTATTATATTGTTCAGGAGATCAGCAATATTATTGGAATGTGTTTTTTTTAATTCCGTTGGTATTCCAGACGAATGAATGATGATGATTGATGCAACTTTTATTATTCATATTTGTTAGCACTAATTATATAAAAGTACTATTTCGAACCGAGCTGCCAATTGCAACTGCTGACAGCGGCGCTTGCAGTGGCAGCGTGCAATCCAGTATAAACACGTCCGTATCGTTCTGCAGTCACTGCACTGCACTACTGATTGATTAGTGGTGGTGGTGCATTCACATTCATTGTTAGCCTGTGAATGCTTAAAGTTGCGAAATTCTGTGAAGTGTGAAGCGAATTCATCGCCCGCTTCATACTTTTTCATAATATCACGCACCGGTAGCGTTCGCTCTTCGTCGCAACCACAGGAAGTCGGGAATACTAAATTATCTGTTTCACGTGACCCTGATTGAACTCGTTCGCGAGTGAAATTATCAGCAATTTAGCAGGTGATGCGAAGAATGAAGTTAAGCAAATATTATCTTTAATTTGCTTGTACTTAGGGTCGTATATTGAATGAATGCGTGTGTTAGTTCACTTCGTTTAAATTATTAGCAGGGTGATACGAAGAATGAGTTTCAGCAATTATTATACGTTATTGTTTTCCTTGTATTTAGGGTCGTTATATTGAAAGAATCCGTGGCACGTGCGTGGTGGGCGTCTTATTGTGTTAAAGTTCAATACGTTTTGGCAAGTAGTAGTAGTACTGCCGCGCTCGGAAGCCATTTCATAGTATATATATACAATCCAGTCATGTAGCTGTTGGCAGTTGCGGTTGTCAGCTCCGTTCGGAATAGTACCATAACAAATCTCGATACTGGTACTACCATGGATATACAATGCGTTAACAGAATAACGCAAACCTAAAACTAGTTTGTTCAGCATCTAGAGCCGAATTGATTACAGTACTATTGAATATGGGTTATTTTCTACTATATTTCCTTTGACCTATCACGCTGAGTCAGCACAGCCTGTCTCACCAGTATGAAGGCCGTAAAGGGTTATTTACCTTACTGAACACCAGGAAAGGTGAAATTAAAAAAAATTGGTTTCTAGATTTTGCGTTGTTGCATTAACACATTGTTAAAGGGTCCTGTAGTTAGAAAATGTACTACCGTCAGATATCAGTTATGTATAATTGATATCGAAGTGCAATTTAAAACTAATAAATAGTTGTTTATGGTACTTATTGTAAACATCTATACTTACTACAATAAAACACCATTCAGTTTTGATTTAATGAATGTTGTATAAAGGGTACAGTTAATTTGCATCTAGTTCCTTTAACATTAAAGAGACCATCATTTATCATGTTCCCATTTCTATGTAGAATTTGATTTTGTTTTTATTATGTATAAACACTATACATACTATAGCAATAGTCTTATAAGTTATTACAAATATAATCAACTTTGTTACATATAAAAATGTAGAACCAATGGCCACAACATTGTAAATATAGTGTATATTAATTTTATTTTATTTGCAAAGAATAAAGTTTTTATTATTACATTTGTTGAGATTGATATCTATCTATGTACTGAAAGGAAGCTCATATCAAAGGTATAGAAATTATTTATTATTTCTTTCCCTTGTAAAATATGTATATAGCTGTGCAACAAATTATTGTTTCTTATCAACATTTTAGTGCATCCTTAGACAATATAGATTTTAAGATCTCCAAATTAGATGTTGTGTTAATACATAAATGTAGTTGACGTTCTCGTTACGTTGCGGCGGCCATACATAGCCCCTGGCCATACCTAGCTGAATATGTACTAGACAGTTTATGTTAATTTGTCTGTATTGTTTATACAAGTTGCCGATTTAATCACCTGCAAGCTGCAAAACGTAATCCAGCTTACGATACACTACCATACCACTATCCATATCAATAATAATAAAACGGCCGGCCGTAAGCGTCAATAGCGACACTGCGTTGGCTGTATACACGCACTCTCTGCTTGCTACTGAATAAATTGCAGCTGTTTTTTATGGGTACATCATACTCTGTCGCGTTGGAGGCGATTAAATCGGTTTCCTGTAGAAGGAATAAAAAATTGACTTATATTTTAACAGGTTGTTGAACCTAGTAGGTATAGTAATTGCTAAACTACCCCGAACGGTCATACTTACTGATAGATATTATTTGTACAATATACACAACTGCTTAATAGATCGGGTGCATGTAAATACTGCTAAGGTTCAGACAAACGGAAAATATAAATATGAAAAATAATACATACGGTTTTGTGTGATTATAAGCAACCAGTAAACATTTTGAAAGTCTATTTTGAACGCGTAATATAGTCTATACTTTAATGACATAAAACCAGAACACTAGGTATTGATTTGAATCCTGGGGGTCTCGTAAGGGTTTTGATAGTTACGAAAACGACCAAACTTTCAGTTTTTCTTCATGCATTTCACACCAGCGCCTCTAGCGGCAACCATAAAAACAAATATAATATACGAAACAGAAAGTTTCTTCATTAGCTATCAGTACTAGGACCCCCTGCTGGTTATTTTATATAGGCTTGCTGTGGTTCTGCAAGCAGTAACGGATCTCAACTAGAGTATATGGGTGGTTCAATGATTGTGAGGAAGTAACACTTTAGTTATAATAATAGCATTGTATTTAAAAGCTATTTAAATGTGTTTTACTCAATACGCATTGAGATCTTACTATTTATGAAAATAGATTGAAAATAATATGGATGGGCTAAAATTAATTATCTTGAACTCTAAAATAAATGTAACTATTTTGTCTAGGTAATGGAGTGATAATTGCTTAAGAAAGCTATTTGGCGGAGTGTAAATGTATAAATAAATTAATGCTGAAATATAAGTTATACTATTTACTATACGTTATTGACTCATTATCTGTGTAAAGACAGTAACCACTACTGATTTCATAGTTATGTAGTGCTGTAGGTCAATAACTGACATTAATTTATTCAGAAAATGAGTCAATGTTCCTGTACCATAATATTATGTACCAATTAAAAAATATATATATTTATCTGCTTTGCATCTAACTGTATATTAAAACATAATATTCTAGATTTTTACTCTGTTCTTCAATTTTACAACAAGACATAAATAAGTATGCTTATAATCAATACATTTTGCAAGGTTATTTAGTTTCTTTTACATTATTATTGTATGTAGCTACTCATGTTTACCAATAGTTATTTTTATTATATTTATTATTATATTATAAACGTACAGAAATTCAAAATGCACAATTATATTATTAATCAAAATTCAAACAATAGCTTGACCTGATTATTGATTCATATAAAATTATAATGACAAATGACAATAGATCACAAATCAATACATGGCGCCCATGCACCCTTGTACACGATATAACTGTATTTATCCTTATTTGAATAGAGTAAAAATTTAGTGCCGATTATAGATGTAAAAGATTTTTTTGAAATAAACAATATTGTAACCTACTGCAATTACAGATATGTACTTTTTCACTGTTTCCGTTTTCTTAATAAAAATGTTGAAAATACTTATCATTTTTTTTCTTTTTGACTTCTTAATAAATTATTTAAATCTACTTGTCTTATTGAAATAAAATAAAAATTACGTACTTAGTAATGACAGCTCACTGCACTAAATATACATTTTTTCAAAAATCCAATGATGCAGATGCAGCAGCAAAAAAAGTGAAAATATGACAAGCCCGCTGAGTTTCTTGCCGGATCTTCTCAATTGAGGCCGCGTGCGTTGTGATCCGGTGGTAGCTTTTAAAAAAATTTACCATTCAAAAGTAATGCGCTAATTCACGGCTTCATACCTTGTAGGATTGTTCTGTGCTTCATACTATCATATGCACACAGAACAATCCTACAAGGCAAGGCATATGCATCGGTAGCGTATACGCTCTTCGTCGTCGCATCCACGCACAAGAATACTTAGGTTAGTTTACTTTCATCTACCTCGTTCGATCGCTTGAGTGAAATTAATTTAGCAGATGTTGCGAAGAATGATGTTATGCAATTATTATCTATCTTTAAACTAGGCTTGTATATTGAAAGAATGAAATTATTAGCAACTTATTAATTAGGCATTATTATTAGCAGGGCGGTTAAAAGGTTAGGCCCTAGGTCGTCCATTGATTACGTACGCGGGATTGCGACACCCGTCCCCATGAGCAGTGTCTGGTTCGCGAGAGGCTACAACGCGCCCCCCGGCGGCAGGCTCAAAAGCAAGGCAGGGTGCAGATGCCACCGGAGCCTTCGGGTCCCATCTCATATGCCGATGCGACAGTCGCGGGGTTTAGTGGGTAAGAATCCCACATACCCCGGTCGAGCCCTTCAGTTCCCGGGGACATTTTAAAGATTTCCCCCGCGCCAAAAAGCGAGTTAGAAAGTTTTATATGATTTTATTTCTTTTGGTAGTAGGTGAATGATAAATAAAGCGATAATTTAGTGACATTATATTTTATTTTATATTCAACATGATACAGATGTTATGGCTTTGTATTCAAATATCATTCTATTATAATAAAAATATTAACAAATTATCTTACATCCACTTGAAAATGTACATTTGTAATAGATCTTACAAAATATTCTAAAGCACTACGAGTCGACGTCAAGGTTCAGCGCGCGCCGGCGACGACCCGGCACCGCGACGAACAACGTTCCGGCATCGACTCGCGTTCACCTTTAACACTTACAAACATAATGATCTATCGCTCCTACGTTAAGGCATTAAAATATACTTCATCGACAGACACATTCATAGGACGAAAAGAGGTCTACGCTCGACGTCCGCTGGTCTTAAAGACATGTTTTTTTTTTCTATCATAACGAGACGAGGATTATCTTTAAAAAATTGAAGCATCAGATTTTATACGGTCGCAACGCGTCTACGTCGAAATTTCCGTCGCACTCCGCGGCAGGTGAGAAATGTAAAACGGGAAGCGTCGAGCGCTAGAATATGTCCGGGCAGGCGGCCCAGTCGGCGCGCCGCTTGCTCTCCCAGTAGCGGTGCGTGTAGAGGTGTCGCAGGTGCGGCGCGGCGGGCGCGCCCGCGGCGCTGGCGTGCCGCGAGAACCAGAGGGGGCGGTGGCCGGCTGGCGCGGGTAGTCCCCGCGCCGCCGCCGCCTCGGCCGCGGCCTCGAGCTCGCGTCGCGCGGCGCGCTGCTTCTCCTCGAGGCGCAGCTTCTCGACGTTGGCCTCGTCCCAGAGCCCCTCCTCCATGAGGCGCTGGTCGGGCCGCCGCCGCGAGTCGGTCGGCGCGACGCCCTCCTCGGGCTCGTTCAGCTGCGCCGCCAGCAGCGTGAAGTTGTACCACCTAAGACAGTGTCAACGTCAACTTGGACACATTCACCCGCACCGAACGGATTCACCGATGTCGGCTTCCGCGAATTCCTTATATTTTCAAACGAATCACGAGGGAGTAGCATACTAATTTATCCGCAAATAATACGGGGGTATACATAATTTTACACTGCACATAATTTTTATTTCGTTTTTTTGTCCATTCATTTTTATTATCTTGGTGTGAAATTACCTTAACTACCCGAACTTCAAAAAAATCGCAGCTAAACGACGCCATCTTTGAATAATATTGGAAATTAAAATATTCATTAATTTTGCTATAAGCACAGCTATTTTTCTGACCCAGATTCTTCGCCCTTATATCATTAATTTGCGGGCCTGTTAGTCTAGTGACCAAGCGACCAGGATGTCTAACCGACCCTAGTGTTTGATTAAACATCTTGGTTATGGGATCGATTCCCACCAAGTGTCTGGATGTTATTTATCTAAAAATAAAAAGTATTTAAATATTCGTATCAGTTGTCTAGTTTTCATAGTACTAGCCTAGTTTGAAATCAGATAACCGTGTGGATTGTCTCAGAATATTATTTTTTAACTCCAGAAGCAGGGTAATGTTTTCCAAAAATGTAACGCAAGTGTTCGATATTTATCAAAATCGACATCGGTAAACAGTTTTAAACTACTCCTCATAATTTCGGATTTGGCCATCATGCCCACCTGCATTATTTACCATGTACTCCACCAACTAAATGACAGAATGTGGTAAAGAATACACGTAAACTCAATAACCCATGTGGCAGTATAGCAAGGCTCACTTGTCGGAGTCGTGGGGCATGGGCACCCGCTCCCAGGCGACGGTGAACTTGCCCGTCTTGCACACCGTGTTGTCGGCGGACGCGCTCGTCACCGGCGCCACCTCCACGCGGCTGTCCCAGTGCCCCTGCAGCACGTATCGCGGCTGAAAACATACATAACACGATATAACATTTTTTTGTACCCTTAAAGTAGCCAAAACAGCATGCCCGCCTTATGGGATGCAGTCCTCGTAGCTTATGAACGCTAGCAACGCGAGAAAAATCACTAGTGCGTTGCCGACCCTAAATACTCTATTAGATATTATGTCTCTTGTGTCCGATAATCCCACCACAGCAATGTTTACTCACGGCTGCTTGACGGCAGAACATCTGACACTACGGTGGTACCTACCTGGACGGTTCCTTGCGTAAGAAACCGCCGAGTAAACATACATCTGTAAAAAATAGTATATATACATACATAGTAGGAACACTATGATCAAGTGGCCTAATCGCTGGAAGCTGGATCGCAGTGGACTCGACTAACAATAAACCATATTTATTGTTAGTCAACAAATATGGTATGGTTTGTTGACAATAAATATGGTTTATTGTTAGTCGAGTTTATGGTTACACGAGTCGAGGCGAGCTCCAGTAGGGTAGTTCTTGAAGTCTGTAGTCTTTATAAGCTCATAGACGATGAACAGTCTACTGCAAGGCAGACGTTCGTTGGCGGGTTTTCCTAGGTCCGCCACACAAAGTGTTGTTTTGGTCTATAGGAGTCACACATAACCCACACTTCTGTTCTGATGGTAGTGTGACACTCACACTTCCAGGAGACTTAGTTAACGTAAATTCAATTCAATTATGTAGTGTTTGTCTGATAAAATACAGTGCGCACGACGTTTTGGTTCAGGTTTAATATGTCGTATTCAACCGTACCAATCATCTTTGGCTGGCAACCAGTCAGCCACTCAAGACTCCTGTGTCCATGCATTTATTGTTACGATTTTGATCTTGTAAAAATAACAGGGTTGCCGGGTTTTGTGAAACACAGAGGAGAAAGAGCAGCAAGGGGACGAAGAAGGGCGTCAATGTATTGTTTTAAGATACAATGCCCTTCATTTACACCTCTGCAGCTGAGTATCTGCTACTACATCGGTGCAATTCCTGCACAAGGGGCCTATCATCTATGCCAAAACGCCAAAACGCTATGAAACTCTTCAGAAAAGTACTCACAACGCCCTGCGGGTCCTTGACGACGCCGGTGACCTTCCGCTGCGTGTCCTTGCTGAAGTAGCCGTATGGCAGATACTTGAGGTGCGCCACGTACCCGGCGGCCTCGCCCGCCTCGCCCACGATGTCCATGTCCCCGTGGTTGTCCACCCACAGCTTGCCCACTATGATGTTGTGCACCGTCGTCGTCACCTGCCCCCCAAACACTGTTCTATCGTCTCTAAATACATTTCAATATGGAACCGCGTGATTGATGGAGTGTCACTGAGTTTTATGTAGAATGAACGTAGATCTATTATTTCTACTAGACTAATAACGCAATGAGGGGGAGGGAGATGTCCGGGTACGAATAGCCATGGTTGTGTACCCATCTCGCGTTGGGTGTCGTAAAAGGTGACTAAACTTTCAGTGTGAAAGAATTTTAAACTTTATCTACAATACGTAAAAGACCAGTATCGCTTGAAAAACGTGGCGCGCGGGCTGCCGCCGGATGAAAGTGCGCTACCGGCCGTGGTGAATTGTGGTGTGAATTGAGCCTAAGGGAATACAAGACGACTGCAGCAGCGTCTTTCTATTGGATTATCTACCACCTATATTGTGATCCTCAAGACGTGCCCTGCCAAGCGTGGCATCTACTACCTTCCAAGGGGGAGGCATCTGTTCAGCAGTGGCCGTCCTTTGTTAGTTTAAATATAAAAAAATAACCCATTTAAAAATAAAACGTCATCATCAGCAGCCGCAACATCCACTGCTGAATAAAGGCCTCCCCATTAGATGGGAGGGGTTGCCATAATCCCCACCCTTGGCAAGCGGCGATCCAAAAAAAGTAAAACTTAAAACCTCTAAAATAAGGTTCAAAACATTTTGAAATAAGAATTCAATATGAAGAAAGAAACCGCACTTCGTAGATGTAGTACTAAATCTAAAATCTAATTTACTTTAGAGTGGTGTTGTGTGTTGTGTCGGTGCTGTCCATCGATATACTATACTAACTAGATTAGCTGTCACGAACAAAATGACATCGAAAATGTGGTCGCGGTTACATATACTTACACAACTATACACGTAGCTAGAAATTGTAGAAAATAGTTTTAAATAATTCGGAACGTCGGACTAATAGAAGCCTTCACATGTAGTAATAAAGTCTAATTCTGTATGTAGTAATGTTGGCACATAAAACCTTTACATCGGAGACAAAGAAAAATCAATAACATCGCCAAAAAAAAGTAGTTGTTTTGACTTAAACAAAAATGTACTCATTTAAAAGAAAATCTTAACCACTATAAAATAAGGTTCAAAACAGGTGTGTTTCCATTGTGTGTGTACTGACTTACAAACTTATCCGTGCTGGTGGCAAAAATGAGAACTAACTTTTTTATTATGGTAATGACGTGTAGTTTGACAGTTTCGTATAGACAGTGGCGACACGCCTATCGGCAACATTAATTTTGTCAGTCTCGGCATGGCAGTTGCGAACTACTAGCGGAGAAAATATCAAATAAATAATTTTTATTTCGTATTATAATGATATCTTACTTATATTTATTATTTAAACTAGTAGTTCCAAACTTATCGAAGTCTCAGGAGACCGCCGGGCTGGTAGCTTTTTCTGCCAACGTATAAGCTTGGCCATACAAAGGGGTAATGCCGCCAGTCTTTTAGGTACCCTTCCCTCCCAGTGCGGCGACAACTTCGAGGAAGTTTTTTACCTAGTTTAAGTGTACATATTTGTAAATAAACTGTAAATATTTTGTTTCAATAAAATTATAGAGAAAAAACTAGTAGTAATAAGAACACGAAACGAAAAAAAAAAACTCCATCTGCAATTTTAGTATTACGATAAGTATTTGGACAGTTTATAAACACGCAATAAGGAATTTCGATACGTCCTTACGTCCTGTTGTCGGCTCGTACTAATTTGAAATAGAGCGACAGCCGTCTCCGTAGCTCTATTTTCGTGACCACTTTTCGGGTCGTGACAGCTAATCTAGTTAGTATAGTACATCGATGGTGCTGTCCGATATTCACAATTCAGGAAAATTAATAAGAGATATTCAACAAAACACAACAACAATTCCCCGTGGGGTGTCCGGGTAAGAATAGCACCCCCCCCATCTCTTCCCATTGGGTGTACGTAAGAGGCGACTTAGGGAAATCAAGAAGACGGGCAGCAGCGCCTTCTGTTTTTGTCATCTCATCACTTATACTGCGATCCCCAAGACGCCTGCCAAGCGTGGGGATTATGGCAAACCCCCCCCCCCCCACAATGATTGATAGTATTTGTTTACGGCCCCCAGTCCCCGGCAGCTCCTCTATTCCTCGCCTTGGTAGCGGGCGGGGTTACGGTCGAGCAGGGGGTGCGAAGAATCTCCGGCAGATGCCCCGCTACCACCGAACTTTGGCCCTGGCAACACACAACGTCCGCACGATGAGGACCGATGAGAAGATTCTCGAGCTGGAGGAAGAATTGAGCAAGTTACGTTGGGACATCTTGGGTTTATCTGAAATCCGACGAGAGGGACAGGATACGATAACCCTTGATTCCGGAAACTTGCTCTTCTTCCGGGAAGGAGATCGAAAATCCCAGGGTGGTGTCGGGTTTCTCGTCCGTAAGTCCCTTATTAACAACGTGGTAAAGGTCGATAGTGTGTCGAGCAGGGTAGCGTACCTTATACTCAGAATAACCGATCGGTATTCGCTGAAGGTCATACAGGTATACGCGCCGACCTCGGCACACCCTGACGATGAAGTAGAGGCTATGTATGAGGAGATAGCAGAAGCCATACATACCTCCAAAACATACTTCACCGTTGTTATGGGGGACTTTAACGCAAAGGTGGCGGTAACTCGGAATGGCGATGAGTTGAGAGTGGGGTCGTATGGGTATGGGCAGCGGAACCAAAGGGGCCAGCGGCTGGTCGACTTCATGGAGAAGGAGGGACTCTGTGCGATGAACTCCTTCTTCAAGAAGCGACCATCCAGGAAGTGGACGTGGATAAGCCCCGATGGTTCAACCAAAAATGAGATCGACTTCATCATGACGACCAAGAAGCACATATTCGATGATGTCTCCGTGATCGGCAGGGTGAAAACCGGGAGTGATCACCGTATTGTTAGAGGCACATTGAATATCAATGTTAAGCTCGAAAGGTTTCGTCTGATGAAGTCCACGCTCCGTCCAGGATCCGCCCAAATCCAGAACCCCGAAGACTTTCAACTTGAACAGCATAATCGCTTCCAGTGCCTCGCCGACTGCGAAACTGCGGACAAGATAAACAATGGGTTGGTGCAAACTGTCCACGCAGTGGGGTCCAAGTTCTATAAGACCCCACGCCGTAAAAAACCTCAAAAGCTCTCCAATACAACCATTAAGCTAATGGAAAACCGGACTGAGATGAGACTGCAATCTTCAGCTGATATATCAGAATATGCTGAACTCAATAGACGAATCTCGAAATCCATGCGACACGACTTGCGTTCCTATAATACAGCGTGTATTAAGGACGCAATTGAGCGGAACCAAGGCTCTAAAGTGTTCGCACAGAATTCGTCTATTGGGCGTAGCCATATGACGAAGCTGAGGATCGATGACGGCAGTGTCATCTCATCGAAACCGGAGATATTGAGAGAGCTCGAGAGATTTTACGGACAGTTATACACCTCAACACGGGAACCCATTGATAGAACAGCTCAGGACACCAGAGCCAAACTAACCCGACACTACACTGAGGACATCCCAGACATCAGCCTGTACGAGATTAGAATGGCTCTCAAACAGCTCAAGAATAACAAGGCGCCGGGTGAAGACGGAATCACATCAGAACTTCTGAGAGCGGGTGGAAAACCGGTACTTTTAGGCCTCCAGAAGTTATTTAATTCCGTCTTACTCGAGGGTACAACGCCAGAAGCATGGCACAGGAGTGTGGTGGTTCTTTTCTTCAAAAAAGGTGATAACACTTTATTGAAGAATTATAGACCTATCTCACTCCTGAGCCATGTATACAAGCTGTTTTCGAGAGTCATTACGAACCGTCTCGAACGCAGGTTTGATGACTTCCAGCCTCCCGAACAAGCCGGGTTCCGAAAAGGCTTTAGCACCGTAGACCACATACATACGCTCCGCCAGATTATACAGAAGACCGAGGAGTATAATCGGCCATTATGTCTAGCGTTTGTGGACTACGAGAAAGCCTTTGATTCAATCGAGACCTGGGCAGTATTGCAATCTCTCCAGCGGTGCCACATTGACTATAGGTACATCGAAGTGTTGAAGTGTTTGTACAGCAACGCCACCATGTCGATCCGACTACAGGACGAGAGCACGAAACCAATCCCATTGCAGCGTGGTGTGAGACAGGGAGACGTTATTTCTCCGAAACTGTTCACAAACGCATTGGAGGACGTTTTCAAGCTCTTGGACTGGAACGGATTCGGCATCAATATCAATGGCGAATACATCACTCACCTTCGTTTTGCCGATGATATAGTCATTATGGCAGAGTCGCTGGAGGACCTCAATACGATGCTCAGCGACCTCAGTAGCGTTTCCCAACAGGTGGGTCTTAAAATGAACATGGACAAGACGAAGATCATGTCTAATGTCCATGTTGCACCCGTACCGGTAATTGTTGGGAACGATACACTCGAAGTTGTTGACCACTATGTATACCTAGGACAAACTATCCAGGTAGGTCGGTCCAACTTCGACAAAGAGGTCGCCCGAAGAATCCAACTCGGATGGGCAGCGTTCGGGAAACTACGCGAAATCTTCTCGTCCAAAATACCGCAGTGCCTAAAGACGAAGGTTTTTAACCAGTGTGTGTTGCCAGTGATGACATATGGTACTGAGACGTGGTCCCTAACTGCTGGCCTTTTGGATAAGCTCAGAGTCACACAACGAGCTATGGAGAGAGCTATGCTCTTCCATGAGTTTCTTTGCGCGACAGAATCCGAAATGAGGAGATTCGCCGAAGAACCAAGGTCACCGACATAGCTCATAAAATCTGCAAGTTGAAGTGGCAATGGGCAGGCCACATCGCTCGGCGAACCGATAACCGCTGGGGAAGAAAGGTTCTCGAGTGGCGACCACGAACCGGAAGACGCAGCGTAGGTAGGCCTCCCACTAGGTGGACAGACGACATTGTGCGCGTCGCAGGTAACCGGTGGATGCAAATAGCCAACTGTCGGTCATTGTGGCGTTCGAAGGGGGAGGCCTATGTTCAGCAGTGGACGTCTTCCGGCTGGTGATGATGATGATGATTCAACAAAAGAGTTATATAAATATAATTTTATTGCGACACCGAATGATATCCTCAGTGGTCGGACACTTCGGGCAGGGGTTTAATAACACTCTGTATGTATAAACAAAACTAGTCAGATAAATTGAATTAATCTACAGTTCGCTCACCGACGCCACAGGAGTTTAAAATATAGACTTTCGAGTTCACAGTAACGAGATCCTGAAGCATTGCTTGTCTTTGTGAGTGCAATGATTACAACCGCTCTATCTTAATGTATCTACAGTCTTTATTAATACTGTTTTTACCAACTAATTCATAGCTACAACTACATAAAATGAATAAATGTCCTATGTTTTTCTTTAAAAAACAAATTCTTCAATTCGTAATTTGATCTCGTAAAGAAAAACAGGGTATACTGACATAAGCCTATGGAAACACATATCAATGATACCTTTCCATAGTGGTAGGTGTTTTTGTCATTGAATATAAGGAACCCTTCGTGCATCGGCGCGATAGTGATGAACTGTCCTCGGAAGCAGCTGGTGAAGGAGAAGTTCTGTCGCGAGACCCAGCCGCTGGCGCCCTCGCAGTGCACGGCCGTCGTGGGCGGGTGGTGCAACACCTGCGGTACTCACCTGCTCGCCATCAGCCGCTTCGATGCTATTTGCACAATGTCCAAACCCACTGTTTATCTCTCTATTTAATTTATTTTGGGAATTAATATATTGGCCGCAGATGACCGCGACTACTTCAACTGGAAGAGTAGGCACGCTTAGAGTGTTAGGGCAGAAGAGCGACAATGTTAAAGTTACGACTTGGTATGTTGTCTGAAAGTCATGACTCAGTAGGTCATTTATTTTCAGGTAATTTAGCTCAAAATTGGAATCAAAACCTTAATGTACCTTGTCACAGTCGGTCCACCAAAATCCTCTCTTAGATTGTATCATTTTTCTTCCAAGTGGGCATGAACATCGTTATGACATATCATCGAGATAGAGTGGAAAAATAATGATGAATTAGGATTTTGATTGTTTAAGTAGCTATGCTTGGCTAACTTTAACCGCGCACCCTCTAAATATACCCAAATCAATATGTAATTATAATAAGCAATAACAATTGAATACTAAACTAGTTTAATAATGCTAGACGAGAGTATATTAAATGGTGGATTTGAACATTGCATACAATTTAGTTCGTAAGTTTACCTAATAAATGTATGTGGTGACGTAACTCAATAAACAATTAGATCTACACAGATTTTAGACCAGTGATAGGTCATCCAGATAATATACATGGGTAATTACAAAGTATTTTAACTCACGTTAATTATTTATAAAATTTGCATTTTAATTATAAGGAACCAAAATGGCTTACTGCCGTTGACGCTACTACATCTAACTGTTAAAACCTGTCAAGCCAAAGAATTACCCAACTCTCCTTCAGGGACAGTCGAGTAATTAACCAAATAGCCCGCGCATAATTCACCAAGTCGGAAATGGAATCCACGACCGCTCGTATAGGCGCGCTTTGCGCCAACGACTACCAATACCAACGCGATACGATAAAAGGTGATAAATATTGATAACGACATTTGTTGAAACAATCTAAAACAGCTGTTTCAAGGTATTATCGAACTTATCGATACACGTGTGGTCGTATTATCACGATAAGTGAGCGTTCAATGTTTGTATACACATACTACTAGCTAAGTGTTGGGTAGTCTAATTGAGAGAACAAAATTATTATTGCGTTACGTAGTCACCATTCCTACCGACAAGCCCGTCACGTTCACCTCCATTGTCCTAAACAAATACCATTAGTTAATCATGTTAATAATGTCATTCGCACACGGTCCCATACCTTCCTCCATGTATATTTATTCCCGGAGCTAACGAACATGGCCGAAGCGCCTCCGAGCGGTATGACCTGGAGGTATTTCCCCCTAAATTTGGTGGTCATCGTGAACTCCTGCCAGCACTGCCAGCCCGCCTGCCCCTCGCAGAACTGCGCCACCATCGGCGGGTGGTGGGACACCTGCCCGGAATACAAATTTTGAATTTTACTTTTTTATTTAGCCAAAAAGTCGAAATGTTTAAAAATCGTATGCCAGGACACGATTTGGTATAAGGACGAGGAGTGCTGGAAGGAAAGGTGCTAAGATTGGGATTGGTAGTTTCGATGGACCATGGAGGGACGAGCGGTTTTGGTTGGTATACAATTTTGCGATTAGCATACTTGTGCCTGCAAGAAAACATACTGCATTTTGCATTCTTACTTATACTAATTGAAATCTGAATTTCTCTTATATTTGCAGACACTATTGTGGCCGCTTTGGGCCCTGTCTCATTCCTTACCTGTTCCTTTCTCGTAGCAGCTTCGTAAGAACTGATAACTGCATTTGAAAGAATAAATACAGTTCCTTCAATCGTAGTTGTCAACTTCTACGAAACAACACAGAGAAAAGACAACGACAAATCGACGTCGTTCACGTATGTTATATATTGTGTCCTTAGATTTATCTATAGAAACCCATTATATAGCAATTAATGTTTGTTTGTACTCGTGACTATATACCCGACATCAGTGCAAATTCTTCACTGGCTATCTGCTGCCGTTTCGAACTTCTAAAGAAATGTAAACCTATATGAGCTTTACGCTCAAACCTCTACATGATGGTGACAATCGCATCAAAACTCGAACAAACATATAGACGCGGACATTTTTTTTTTTAAATTACTTATATTAGAAATTACTTGCCATAGTAAAGATCATAATACGTATCTGCCGCACTCAGGCATTAAGATGTACATTCGTTGAAAAAATAATGACTTATTAATGAACTTTGAGAATAAGACTTTATAATACTTTTAAATGAGTGTTTATTTTAAAGTAGAATACATGCATTTAAAATCATATATGATCACTTGCCTGTTCAGATATCGACCGCCAGCCGAGGTCCGACATACGATCACACTCGAACGTTTCGCCAAGCAATGGATTGAATGGCTTATTGGTTCTAAAAAGAAAAACAAAACCAACTGCATTTAGTTTAACAATATTCTTTACTTTTTCTATTACTTAATATTGGTTTTAATAACCAGCAAGCAGGTTTCTAAAGTAGGGCCAATTTAATAGATCACATTTGACACTTCATCAAATTTTAACAAAATAACCTTGTTATTAGGTTATTTTGTAATATAATAATATAATTGGTAATATATTAGAGATTTATTTATTAAAGGAATGAGACACACAAATACACGAGGACAGTTTATTCTCTGACGAGAGTTGTACAACGAATGACCCATTTTTAACATCAACAGCCACTATTATACTTTACACAAAACAGGGATGCCAACACTTATATAATATGGCGACTACCCTCATATTTTCATAATACTGAAATGAACAAGTACAATAATGCAGGATTTAAACACTATTAATCTCACTGTTAAATGTTATCAGAAAACATTACAAATCGTTGGCATCATCTTCCAACCATAGCAACACCTATTTGACACAATGGCGATATGAACTCTGCTCTCATTTGTTTACATGTTTATTTTGTCATTCTAACAATTATTATTATTTTTTCGAAGTTAGAACTGCACAATAGGCATGATGACTGTAACACAATACCAATAAATCTGTGGTTTTAAATACTAGAAGAGATTGCACTGATTCCAAAAATGCATCTCATTTTCATAATAACAGAGAGATTTTCGTGATATTTAAGCAAATAAATTACTTAAATACAGCTAATCGCCATTTTGTAATAAACGCTTCTCAGAGTGAATGACGTCAATCCTGTGTAAATAAACAACTGTCAAACTGTCATCTCAACTTTTCCTTTCATATAATGATTCACTTTTAACTTTTATACCTAGACAGATGTTTATTTACACCGCCGTAGTGACGTCACAACATGGCGCCATGCACCGGCCATCGTTTTGGAACGAAATACAAACTCTATTTTAAAAATTGAAAATATTGCTATTAATTGTAAATTTAATACAAAAATATGATTATTTTCGGCAATAGTAGACCCGTAAGTACATTATAGAGTATTTTTTCAAAATTAGTCATTATGCCTATTGCTTAACTTCTTTAATTACGACTACGACGACGATTTATTCTATTCTATATTTATTGTAATGACAAAAGAAACAGACAGATGTCAAATGTAATCTACTAAATTGGAACTACATTATGTATCGGTCATGCTCGCCATCGAAAAGTCTTTGCTTGTGGCGGCTTCGTGTGGCGGGTCACCCCCTTCCCTCCAATATGGTTGAGGGGAGTGATGGCTGCTGCGAGCAGGCAACTCGTGCGCGGGTGCTGCTTGGGGGGACTGGTCCGACTACTATCCCTTTGACTTTTTAGTTTGTTGTACTTTCGTATTTTATTATTTTTTCTGTCTTATTTGATATTTTGAACGGCAAGACACACTGTCGCTCTGATCTAATTGTAACATGACACACTGTTTAAAAAAAAAGTGATAAAATGACAAGCCCGCTGAGTTTCTTGCCGGATCTTCTCAGTTGAGGCCGCGTTATGATCCGATGGTAGATTCTTTAAAAAAAAAAACATGACCTTTCAAAAGTGCTAGCGTTAAGCCTATTTGAAATAAACTATTTTTGAGTTTTATTAAAATACATAGTACATACTATGTATGGCGGTCACGAACACTGTACCAGTTTTCAATCATAATTTAAACGAACGTTACGTGCGCGTAGTCCACCCGCACGTATTTTGGGCCGGCTCGTGCTAAAGGTGATCAAGCGTTGGTGACCGCGACCGTACGTACCTGCAGGCGGTTGTCGCGTACGAGGAGACCGTGAAGGCGGCGACGTAGGCGAGCTGTTGCGCGGGGTCAGTGAACTGCGCCGCCTGGTCCAGCACGGACGAGTACTCGTAGTCCTCGGTGAGGCGCTGCAGCATCGACAGAGGCTCGCTGAAGTTCACCGGGATCGGGATCTTGGACAACTCCTTGCCTGTGCATGGAAACCAACCAATATTCAATTATGAATAAAATTATCATTGTAATTTGTATTGCAAGTCAGAGATTGAGATGGGTTGGACGTTATCGAGATAATAGACTAATGTAGGCCAATTTAATAGATCACATTTGAGTCATCTGTCAGTTTCTTTGTTCTGTATATTTCCTTTGTCATTATTGCTAGAAATACGTAATCGTAATTTTAAAAAGTTAAGCAATTGTGCAGTTCTAACTTCGAAAAAATTCATAATATTTTATTCCCGCCATTACAAGGTTACGTTGTTAAATTTTGATGAAGTGTCAAATGTGATCTATTAAATTGTCCCTACTTTAAAATATTCACCAAGTGGACTCCACAGCAAAAAAAGAAATCTGAAGGGAAAGGTGTCTGGGTAAGAATAGCACCCACCTACATACAGTTAGGTGTGGTAAGAGGCGACTAAGGGTAAACTAGAAGACGGTGGATTACCTACCACCTAAAGCGCGATCCCCAAGCCGCCTGCCAAGCGTAGGGATTATGGCGACCCCTTCCTTCTAAAGGAGAGACCTTCGTTCAGCAGTGGATATCCTCCAGCTGATGTTGATTATTATAATTATTATGAACGATGTATCGGGACCAGTGTCGGTCGGAGTAAGCATTGTACCCACCTATACAGTTCTTCATGATGGACCACAAGCTGAGCGGGTAGTTGGGCTTGTCGGGTACGCGCGTCCGCCGCGGGTGCCCGTCCACTGTGCAAACCGCTCTCGTCACGTGAGGCTGCAGGACGGGGGACACACACATTCACTGCCGCACTCACTCCGATAACGAGACATTATCTTATCCCTTAGGTTTTGTATTGACTCCGCACTTTGGAGATAATAATTCATTAACGGATTATGAGTGCGGCAGTTATTTACTAGAGGATTGTACTAGATCAAGGGGGGATGTAAATTTAATTGTCATGTAATTATCGGATTTTTCTAACTTATAGCCTGACCTGTTATAGGCTAAAAACACTAATTATTTAATAATGCGGTCCGCATTGGAAGTTTTTCAATGAAGTTTGAAATTATTGTACTATCGCAGACGCGAACGTTGTACCAGTTTTTAGCAAAATCTTTTACCGCCCGCACGTATTTTAGGCCGGCTCGTGCAAGCGATTGTCGTCCTAAAGGTGATACACCGCTTCTGACCGCGAGAGTATTTATGTAAATCGACATAAAAGTTAAAATCAGAAAAAGCCATGGATTGGAGTAATTATAAATTTGCGGCTCAAACCAATGCAACAAAATTCAAAAGGCAAAAATGATTTGATTTGGAGTTAAAATTTTAATTTGCTGCTATTTTCGACATTGATCGGTGGAATCCACACCGAGGTATATCGCGCCACGTCTTTGTTGACACGCTCTGTAGGGTTCACAGAGCTAGCCCCTCTAACATCTAGTAAATCTTTCTCTCGTCTAATTCCGGTGTTTAATTTTATGAATATACCGCCCAAATATCTATTAAATAAATGTAAACCCTCACTAGAAGCATATGTGCTAGAGGTAATTGGCGCATGTCTCACCCATATCACGAGGTTTTGTTCCTTATTCTCCAGCGGTTTGGCGGCGGCCGCTTCCGACAACGCGGCGGTGTCAGCGCCCGCGCCGCCCATCGCGCTCTCCGCTCGCTCCTGGTCTTCCACGAAAATTACCTTTGCGTAACAACACAATTTTGGAGTGACAATAGGAATGATAAAATAATAATAATAAATTTTAATTAGTTCGTCAGTTAGATAACCAAAAAATATTGGACACGTATTTTATTTATTTAACAAATCAATAGAAATTGCCATCGATATAGATAGAGCGTTAAAATTCGGGAGTGGGGGCTCGTGACGTATCATCTCAATAAAAATTGTATATAGGCGTGACGTCACGCACTATATCTTCATTTTTTGTTTAATTGACAAAAGAAAAAATACGTGTCCAATATTTTTTGATATTCTGAAATGAAGGACTAAATAGACGTTTTTAGTCATGTAGCCTACTATAACACTATATTGACTTAAGATTTTTTTTGTATAGGCACTGTTTGAACAAAATGGCAGGAGGTTTCTGGGGTGCTTTGTGACCGCAGTATGCCTCCAAAGCTGAAAGGACATGTATATGAGGGAATTAAAAGGGAAACTCGAGAATACCCGCTTAGATGTACTCAACTACTACGTACTAATAAAACTCACCTGTTGTGTTTCAGTGACGGTTTCACCCTCTGACTCATCTGAACTTTCACCGCTTTTTACTTTGTTTTTTCTATTTACCTGCAAATGTAGACTGTCGTTTAAAATGAGTGAGGTAATCTGTAATGATGACATTACTGCGTGACTAAAGTACGGCATACACGCGCAGGTATACCTGACAGGTATACCTGTACAGTTCAACTGCGCAGGTAAACCTGAGCGTGTATGCCGCAAAACTGTGCAGGTTTCCACGCCTGTACAGGCGAGTCAAAAAATATGAATTTTCATATTTTTAACTGCGCAGGTATACCTGTGCAGTTTACCTGTGCAGGTATACCTGTGCAGTTTACCTGTGCAGGCAAAACTGAGCGTGTATGGCGCTCGCCTGCGCAGGCGTCAGTTATCCGATGACTGGTAGAGGGAAAGGACGCGCGGCGCTCTAATACAGTATGTCGTCTCGTAAGCGGAATGTAGTAATGGAAGAATTTATAAACATGTACAAGTCGGAGCATTGTTTTTGGCATATTAAGTGTAAAGATTATCACGATAAAATTTAAATAATTTGATTCCTTGACATGATTATGTCACCCTGTAACGATAAAACATTTGTACGCCGGAAACGGTAGAATACTTGGTACCATCTATTATTGTAACATAAAAATATGCTGACAAATAATGATTCTTAATCTTTTAAAAATATAAAAGTAGCAGCAATTATAATAAATCGTAAGAAAAAAATCATCGAGAAAAGTCTTTTCATCTTATTGGGGCCTGTTGGTCTAGTGGTCATGCCGGTTGCTACCCAATAGCTAGTGGGTTCGATTCCTGCCAAGTGTCTAGGTGTTATTTATCTATTTATGTATGTATTTACAAGAAAAAGTCATCTAGTTTCCATAGTATAGGCTCTGCCTAATTTGTGATCTGTGTGGATTGTCCCAGAATATTATTATTATTCGTAGATAATTGCGGTAATAATAATTCGGTTTAAATTTCAATTCCTTCAATAAGTCGACATAAGAGTACTGTTTGCTTTTCACCACTGTTCACGGTGTCGTCGTTTAATATCCTTTTCTTTAATAAAACAAACTATTAATCTATTAACGCTACTGCGTCGCAGTCATGCGCCGCTGTCGGGGCCATGGTTTCAACTGAGAGTTTGTGCAGGTTTACCGTTACGTGTATGGTCTCTATGGAGCTCAATTATACCTGTACAGTTTAACTGCACAGGTATACCTGTCAGGTATACCTGCGCGTGTATGCCGTACTTAACATAGACATGACATTGGGCAAAAGCCGCGTCTCCACCGGGCGCACGGGTTCGGGTGGCAGCCTCGCGAGCCAAATTTGTGGTCGGTGTGGACGAGCTTCGGGGTTTATCGGGCGCACGTTGCCTCGGCTGAGCGTGGCTTGACCGACTACACACGAAGCTGTGCGCCCGGTGGAGATGCTGATATTTTCGCTATTGAGTGCAGATTGGTCAATATCAGCAGTCAAAATTGTGATCCGATGATAGTTTTATGAAAAAATATGACAAATAGAAAGTGCTAATTTTGGCCATTTGTTATAAACGATTTCATTTCAGCAAGATTTATACTGATCTAGACCCATGACTAATTGTCAGACGGTCATAATATTATAACGCCATTTGACATATTTGAGGTTCTTTTCGCGCACATCCCATTTAAAAAACTTGCGCCTTGTAGCCTCCCGTGGCGAAGCGGAAACCTCTAAAATACGGAAATTCCGCGGGAGGAATGATTTTGTGTAGTACTTACTGGCTAGGACAATGCAGGATGGTCTCATAACTGCCTGGAAAGTAAGATGATACATGCCTAGGATGGGCATGTAAAATGTCGATCTTACGCCTGACCGAGAGGCCGACGCGGCCGGGGAGACCAGGTCGCGTAGATCTTTAGTCCCATTGGATTGTATCTATCTCTTTATATACTTGTGCACTATAATAATTTACATGTAACTTTTGGTGTACAATAAAGTGTATTTATTATTATTATTATTAATATCTCTTGCATCTAATCTTGTGAAAGATTGGCCAATATGGTTGAATGGCCAGGAGGACAATATAACAGAACTTTTTTAACAACAAAATTAGTTTAGAAATAATTACAAAGAAAGATATACTATAAATGTAAATATGTCAACACTCACCGGCACTTTCATTACAAAAGATGTTTTATCGTCCATAGTTGAAGAGACGCCCTCTTCAACAGCATCAAAGAATTCATGATCCTCATCCTCTGTGTCGTTGCCAGTACCATTACCCCCTGGACACACAATAAAATGATCTATGACCTATTTGTGTTGGGTAGGGTACAGAAAATATACTATTTTTGTTTAACTATTATAATTATATACTCATAGAATCCTCGCATGGCTTTGCAAGGTATTATTAAGGTTTTAAATTAAATATTACCATAACCTATTGGAAGAAATCTTATAAATGATTGTGAAAACCGCACCAAAATTGTAAAAACCGCACCAAAATCGAATGTGTATGTTAGAAGAAATAAGCAAATGATCAGATTGCGTCTGTATATTTATTTTGTTGTGTAGCAATATATTTATTCTTTCTTTCTTCAAAATCAGAACAACAAATGTATGAACACAGGCGTGATGGTCGACTGGTGGCCAGCCAGAGACAATTGGTAGGTTTGAATATCACAATATATTAAAGTATTAGTAGTAGTATTTATTTAAGTTTTATTAGTATCAGTTGTCTGGTTTTCATAGTACAGACTCTGCCTAGCTTGGATCAGATGACCATGGATTGTCCCAAGATATTATTATTTAGTCTGCTGTCTTTATATACAAGCTAGATTTGAATCAGTATTTGATGTCATATCTCGGTACTGTTCTATTGTGTGATGGAAAATACTGACATTTCTGCATATTGCTAATCAGAGGCTTGTTGAAATAAGCTCCAAGGCTAGTTCCATACAATTGTTTAGACACAAATATGTTTCATTTTATCATCAATATTAATATGTATTTAATAAACAATATACAATACTGATATGATGATTAATGCATTGAAAAGTAATTTATATAATGACATTTTGATGAATTTCTAGTTAGCTGAACAATTAATTTTTAAATTGATATCATAAACTAGTTCTAAGATATTTAGAATTCAAAACACTACTTATATATACTTCAGATATGCATAATATTAATAATATAGACTGATCTAAAGAATTAACAATATATTGACAACATTCATACTATTTTATTCTAGGGCTACAGAAAAATAATTAACTGAGCAAATTGGTACATCACTTTGATTATTGCTTGTCCAAAATGTATTGATAAAATAATTATAGCACCATTGTAATGCACTACTCATTTCTTTCTTGCATGAAGCAAATTTAAACCTACAATGAAAAAAAAAGTAAGAACAATATATAATCATAAAAATCCATTATATTTCCTTTTTTTTAATAATATAGGTACAATCTATATCATGCCAGTAACTTTACAATGAAAATATCAATGAAATTAAACCTAAAACATGTATCATGCTCTACTTTTTGTAAAAAAGGAAAGCAACCCAGTTCTGCTAAATATATCAGCTTCTATTGACATTCAGAAATAATACAAAAGAAATCATGTAAACCACAAATTTGTGAACTGATGGTTATAAATGTGGGAACACTGGAAGGATTTTCAAAAAAATAAAACAGGCATGCAATACATCAAACCAATTTGCGTTAACTGATGGTGATTTTGGCTATAATTAAAATACCCCTCACAAAATCAATCAGGAAGTTAGTTTTATGTAGCAGTAATGATTGATGTTTTCCTTATATATTACTATTCCACTTACCACCCATATTGTCGGATTACAATGGAGTTCTCAATATCTCAGATAATAAACTCAGTAAATGTAATAAATAAACGCAAAACGAACAATACAAGGCCAAGATCACTCAGGTACTCGCGTGCGATATGTCATTGTATAGGTAGTATAGATGTTACTTCAATACTCCTAGATCTTACTAAAACGATGTTGCACTGCCAAACGACAACACTTCGTTCGCGGCAGACGATAATTAAATAAACGAACGAAATGTATACGTAACACAACCAATTAGTATTGCACCTATTACTTCCAACTCAAAAACAACAACCTTGAAATCACCAAATTTTGTATACGATTGTATGACAAATTCAAATGCTCCATATAAACTTCTACGTACCGAAACGACAATGTTAATAATAAACATTCATTTTTGATATAATGTCACATATACACTTTAAAATTTAGGTTTTGTAAGAAAATAATGTTTTTTGTGGAATATTAGCCCAAACCCGAAGCAAATTTCGTTCGATTTTTATCCGTCACCAAAGACAGAACGAACGAACATCAACTGTCAAACCAATGTCATATGTTGAAACGTCAAATCTTAGCAAAGCGACGCGTTCCGTTCCACACGTTCCACATGTCCACGTAGGTCACAAAAAGTATGTTCAGAACTTAGAATATCATCGCATACTATAACTTATAGCTGTAAGCATTAGTATATCGATGGCTGTAAGTTATTTTGTTTTGAAAACAAATAACTTGTATTTAAAATTGTATAAACCTCCGGCTCCAGAAAACAAACTCTAAAAAGTAATAAGTATATGTAAGCTGAGATCCAGTGACCACCATCCTGCTTCAACAGTCATAAGCCCATGGTGACCTGTGTACCAACTGCTCGTCGAGACCAATTCAGAGTCTAAATTTATTGATTTTATGTTTAATGAGCCTAAGTAATGACCCTAAGAGAACCACCTTCCTGCTCCATCATCTGATGCTGATCACCATCTCTTTAAAAACTACTACTCAAGAACCCGAGACCAATCTCTGTGGGTCTATGTTTAATGAAACTGACTTCCATCCACCACCTACCTATTCCATCATCAGACCCTGGTAAAGGTAAGGACAGAAGGAGAGCTGATGAACAATTTAGAGTAGGTCCTTGACGCAATGTGGCTTGTCCTTGAAATACTTCTAAATAATATAAATGACGTCTGGCTGAAGGGTAGCGGCCCTTATGTGCGGGGAAGAACCCGAGCTACCATGAGCGTGACTGTTTTGAAGATCATAACGCAGTACGCACTTCAGGTTTACACAGCGTGGACGACGAAACTTGCCGAAACTGGGGTCGACCTGTCACTGTCTGCCGTGATCCAAGCCATGGTGGTCAGTGAGATGGCCTCCTTTTATGAGAGCGTTATGTTGTCCCGGACTCGTAGAACACGGGCCGTTGCGCCTGTGCCGGTCGCAATCAATCGGTGGTGCTTAAGACCAGCCGGCTAGTCTTTTTGGGTGATGGATGGGGTCCGCTGTCTGCAATGTGAGCCGAGGGCGCGGCGCGGCGCTGCACAGGCGAACGTTGTGTGGACTCGTGGACAACTGACTTGGGAGGACTATATGTCACTGATAGCCCTGGTGCTTAGAGTCAGTGAAATGAAATTACGAACAATATATGCATGGATTCGCACAGGAAACCGCGCACTGTCCTTAGGGATGACCCTTCCAAGGGTTACTCTAGAAATATGCCGAGAAAGATTTAGCCTTGACTTCGGCTGGCGGAGCAGTCACTGGAGAAGGCTCCTCAGAGCCTGGTTTCAGGATAGCGCCGCTGATGGGAAGGGCCACAACCAGTAACATACTTGCCAGTAGCTGTAGCTACGGGTCTTAGTGTGTCGAGTGAGACTGGGACCAACCATGGGACTAGCTCTCTGACCTGAGGGACGCAAGGTGACAGCACCATGCTGGTGGAAAAGGTCTTTGCCCGCACTTCGGCTGGCGGAACAGTCATTGAAGAAAGCACGTCAGAGCTTGGTTTCGGGACAGCGACGCTGCCGGGAAGGGCCACAACCAGTACAGCGCAAACGCGCAGAAGCAAGCCTGGAGCCTTCGAAAGGAGTGGCTGGCGTGATTAGGTCATTGCTGTTCCTTCACCAATGGGTTATCTAAGATGTATACCTACAAATTAATCTACATCACAGTAAGGCGCCAACGGCAGTACTCTGCCGGTCGCTTAATTTTATTTTTTATTCAACCAAGGTGGCAAGCAAGCATGCGACCCGCCTGATGGTAAGCAGCCATCGCAGCCTATAGACGCTAGCAACACTAGAAGAATCACTAGCGAGTTGCCGACCCTTAAGACATTAGTCTTTTGTGTCCAGTAATTTTACCAGCTACAGTGCCCTTCACACCGGAACACAGCAATGTTTACACACTGCTGCTTGGTGGTAGAATATCTGACACTGCAGCGGTACCTACCTGGACGGTTCCTTGAACAAGGAACCTACCACCTAGTAAAAGTAGTAGTAGTACATGTATAATATGTCGCTCTCATACAGGAACCTTATCTGTACAAGGGCGTCATCAGAGGTCTAAACGTTCGTGGAGGACAGTTTTTCTACAGATAATATGAGAACCTGTGTCTTTGTTAGGAATGGCATAATGGCAATGCCTCTATATGACTTCTGCTCCACAGACCTCACTACCGTGAGGATTAAGGGGGTAATGGGAAGGGGCAGTAAAGACACTATTTTATCTTCTGCTTACCTACCATATGAAAATGAGGACCCGGTATCAGCACTGCTGCAAGATAGGATGCGACGTGAACGCTCACCACGTTGTCTGGGGTAGCACAGACAACAACAAAAGAGCGACTACGAGATAGATCAAAATAAAGTACTACAGTATTGTACACCTTCACAAGGTCTACAAAAAAGTCCGAGTTGGTATATGTTTTTTTTTTTTTACTCCCTATAATCCAGTGCTTGACTGCAGTCCCGCCTGATGGAAAGCGGCGACGCAATCTAGGATGGTAAAGCACTGGCTTATTAAAAGCCTATTCACTCTAGCTTTGAAGACACCCAGATTATAATCGGGCGGAAAAACTGACGCCGGCAAACTGTTCCAGTCCTTAGCTGTCCTTATTATGAATGACGATGCAAATCGCTTAGTTCGGACTGAAGGCACGTTTACCACATAAGGGTGCGTGCGCGCCGTGCGTCTCGTTGTCCGATGATGGAAGGGGGATGGTGGAATCAAGTCATGTAATTCCTGCGCACACTCCAAAATGCATCCTGTCGAATACAGAGAGGCTGGCTACTCTGCGCCTGTGCTCCAGGCTTTGTAAATTGGTCTCTACTAAACCAGAGTTACCAATAAGCCTCTTAGCGCGCCTCTCCACTGAGTCCAAAGCTGAAAGATGGCATTTCGCAGCACCAGCCCATATCTCTTGAGATAACCCACAATAACCATTTTTTATCCTTTATTTTTTATGAGAAATAATTAACTAATAGTAAATTGTTATTAGCATGAATTTGTCTCTTCTTCAATATAACTTAAACTTCACTAATATTTACACCACTGACAAAAAAGCTGTGAACGTTGTTCATACCGCTAGGTTAAGGTTAAGCAACATAAGGCAAGATCATTAAATAGATGGGTGAACCGATTTGTATAAAATTTTGAGTGCATATCGGGTAGGTCTGAAATAGGTCGTAAAGTATATTTCTTGCCGCTAGGTTAAGCAACGTTAGGCAAGGTCATTACATAGATGGGTGACGACGACTCCGAAGAGGACGGTGGCGGGGTTGCGAGCCCCGTCCCCTGATCACGGTGCCAGGTTTCCGGGGGCTATAATGCCCACTGAGGGGTATTTGGTGCAGATCCCACTGGAGGGCCCAGGTCCCTCATGTGGCGATGCGACACTGCGGCTGTCGCATCGCCACATGAGGGTTTAAGTGGGTAAAAATCCCAGATACCATGATTGACGAGGATATATAGAACGAGAGGAGGGTGCAAGAGAGGAGAAGAGGAAGAGGGAGAGGGGATTCGAGGAGGGGGTGATGTGGTGAGGGATAGTGGGGATTAAGGTGAGCAATGGTGGAGTAAGGGGGAGCAAGGTGGGAGAAGAGAGAGGGGGAAGGGGTTCAGAGAGGGGACAACGGGGAGAGGAAGAGCGGGAGTGTGACGGGGACTGAAGCGGGAGGGGGAAAGAGAGAGGAGAGAGAGACCTTAGAATTGGATTTTTCTTATAAGAGAGAGAGATGAAGAGAGAAATAAATCAAGGGAGGAGGGAGAAAATGGGAATTAAATGTAATACAAGCGCTGGCGGAGCTGCGCGGGTCAGCTAGTTTTAAATAAAGGCAATAGACCAACCTTCGTGAATAAACGCAGAGCGGTGGTCATTGATATAACGCTTGCATCCAATAGAGGCTATCCGTAATTGGCATGTGTCGGAAGAGGTCAGTCTATCTGACCACAACTACATCTGCTTTAGGTATGTAACTTCCAATAATTATGGCAAGGTACGAAGGAGGTACCCAAGGAGAACCGATTGAGAATCTATCAGGAGAGACCTTAAGGAACACCTCAGGGATCCTATGGAGCGACTCAACTCAATAATCGATATAGAGTTTGAGTCCGACAGAATTACCCAGGCAGTTAAGGCCAGCTGGATTAAGAACTGCCTGGAGAAAGAGGCGGCAACGCAAAAGGATAATCTAAGTCAGGAGAGGAGACGTGTTTTCAACTGGGTGAAGTCAAATAATGACTGTTAAGGTATATGACAAAGCTCTTACGCACTATAGTAAGGAAGTGCGCAAGGCGAAGCGGAGACCATGGAGATCTCATTGCAGTAGCATCAATAGCCTTTCAGAGGGCATGAGGCTCAGTAAAGCAATGAGCTCTGCAAAGATCAATCCATTTACATCTTTCCGGAATAACCAAGGTAATAATGCACTTCCTGGATTCAATGGTGATACAAAATGTGACTGATAATGTCATCACCATGGAAGAACAAATTACAAAAATAATTAAATGGCGTTACGTGTGCTTACCTCCCTCATGTATTTTGGTAATTAGGTACTTCATAATTATCATCATTCATCATACATTAATGTTATTTCTAGCTTCACGATAGATTATATGGGGTATTGTATAAAGGTTAAATAGTGAGGATTGTCAGCTCGGAGGTCATAGTAACGTTAATCATATTGGATTACCAATATATATAATATATATAAATAACATAATAATATATATAAATAACATTAGCACGTAACTTTATAATTCTTATAATGATACTCCATGGGTTATGGGGTGCTCTGCGGGACCGTACCATAATGGCAGTTGTGTGTGATCATGCTTTGCAATAATTAATCAAATAGTCCCGCAAGACATTTACTAACGGCTTCATAGCAGCGCGACGCGAGTCGCCTCCGCCATGAATTTGCGATGGGGAGTTCTGAATAGTATAATTTATAAAAATGTACATTACAATACACTTAGTAAGTACTTAAACACGCTTTTATTAGTTTCACCTGTATGTTTTTCTTTACAAGATCCAAATAAAAATGATGGCTGACCTATGATATACTGAACCCTACCAATTGTCTCTGGCTGACCAACAGTCAGCCATCACAAGTTGAAAACTGAACCGTAAGATTCCATTACCATCACTCTAGTTAACGACGTCCACCGGGGGTCTAGTTAACGAACTCCATAAAGCTATCAGTTTTCTCCATACATTTCACACCAGCGGTAACTACCCAAAACTAGTAAACTGTACGGGCGAAAACTGACAGTTTGATTGAGCTCGTAAACCATCGATATAATGTCGTAAACTATCAAAACCCGTATTAGACCCCCAGGTGAAGCACATAGAAACGAAAAGACTACTAAGTTTCTTGCCAGATCTTTTCAAGTGTTGCCGCATTGTGATCCTGTGGTAGTTTTATGTAAAAATATGTCAATTCAAAAGTGCTATTTTTAATCTATTGTACTTGAATGATGAAATAAACGATTTAATTTAATTAGTACTGAGGTATCTAAATCAATATAAACATGTATTACAATAGAAAATCAATCCAGTTAGTCAACCAAAAGTTACTGAAAGACGATATTGCTTATTGCTCATGCTACCACTAACCCACAAAAAGGAAGACGCTGTCCCACCAACTTTATAAAGTGGACGTTATTACACTCTAATGTGACCCAACTCTAAGCGGCGCTTCCTTTACTGCGCAAACTAATGTATAATTGGTATGTTTGTAGAGACTGACCTGTCTGAGCACCAGCACCCCGTGCAGTCACCGTTTTCTCGAGGTTGTCATGTTGTCTGGCGAGCTGTTCTACTACTTCTTGTAGTCGCATCTTTTGCTCGCGTTCGTGTTGCAGCGCGCGGTTCATGCGGGTGCTCGATGCCGCCGCTGCACTCATGAATTCTGAACACGCCTGTCAATCAACATTATTTTTTTCAACTGTCGATTTCGCAGCTATCGGCGAATGTCATAGAAGCCTAGTGGCTAAGAGACCTGCTCGGCACACCGCCGCGAGGTGAGTCCCAGATTAGAAGCTTACCCGAGCTTTGCAAGCATCACTGTGATTTCAACTATGTTTGCACCATACATAGTAATCGGGAGATTAGCATTCGGTAATGGAGAAGGAAAACATCGTGTGGAAACCCATGCAGTCCCCAGAAATAATCGGATTGGTGTATCTGATCCACAAGTCTGCCCTTGACCGTCGTGGATTATGGCTCTCAACTCTTTCATAGTAGAGGGATATTATTACTATCTGCTTCTTTTTGGTTTTATTTAGTAGGTACATATTATTGCAGCACAGGGTTGCATTATGCAGTAAACACGCATACCGTTATGTCCTTAAATTTTCTCAGTCAGTGTTCTCAATTGTCATTGCAAAGTTGTTACTTACTTTCATCATCGCATTACAGGATATCCTAAACAGCGTGGCTCGTTCCGACACTTGTTTGGTTGTATCTGTGGGCGGTATCTCGAGGTCCACAAGCGACCTCTGCAGAGCGGCGCCGTGTCGCGCGACCAGCTCGGAGCAGGTGCGCAGGTCGTGGAACCTGGCCGCCAGCTCCCGCGCTATGCCGCCTGCATCTTCCCCCTCACTCTCCCCAGCGCCTGCGGCCGCTGACCCAGCTGTCATCTGTTCGTCGTCGTCATCTGATTCTTGTGCTCGACTGTTAATGAGAAGAAGAAGAAATACATTTATTTGACCAAAACACAAATTAAATAAAAAATTACAATAGAAAAAAAAATGGCTCGTTGTGTGGGGCCAAACAGGTGGTAAATTATTGTTCAAACCAAAAATCAAATCAGCTTTCTGCATTGTTTCGAAAAGCGTTTACATGATATCGAAAATGTGCTTACATTGGAAATGCCCAAGGTTGTTATACCTACAGGCAGGGCTTTTTTGTCACTTCTTTTTTGGGGGCATAATGTGCCCCCAAAAAAGAAGTGACAAAAAAGCCTCAAAAGTTGTAAGTCCATAACTTTTTCCAAATTCTTTCATTTCAGTTTTTGTGGCACTTTTTTGATATTTTCTAAATTTTATTAGCCCTGCCTACAGGTAATGGGAAGTCTCTAGGCAGGTCATTGAATCGTCAAGTCTAACTAAAATACGTAATGCATTTTAGCAGTCATTTAAGAGATTTTTTAAATTACACAACACAAATAGCATATTCCTAAAACAAAAATATGAAACTACTTACATAGCTTTTGCCTTGGCCAACTCTAGGGCAGTGACCCAACTTTGTCGTTCAACTTCATCATGTGCTCTGATGTGGAAAGTTTGAGTACCTCCATTGCTTATTACAAATGTACAAGAGTCAGCCGTGTGAATGAGGGCCCCGAGCAAGGATATGGTGCCACGACATGTGTGCGCCATCTCAGCTTGATTTCTAAAACAAAAACAGTTCACCCTTATAATAATCTGCACAATAATGTATAATACCAGATGACCAGGAAATCCAGGATTGTGCTGGAATTTTGCGTCTGATCCCATGTCCAGTAATTAAATTAGACCTAGGATTGTCCAGGATTTTTAGAATTCTATATGTATCACTTAAATACAAGAGCGAAATAGATTACATTACTTTTTTATATGCTGTATCTAAAAGTTTGGAGGTCTGACCACTACCCATTGATGCTGATGGTAAGAGTGGAATTAACATTCAGCAAGTATATGCAAGCGACACACATGACTATAGAGTTATGAAGAAACCCATAATGATAAACAAAAAGACAAATTAAATATCTTGGCTTGGCAGGTGGTTTGGGGATTGCAGTATAGGTGGTAGGTAATGCAACAGGAAGACGCTGCTGCCCGTCTTCTTGGTTTCCATTAGTCGCTTCTTACGAACACCTAACGGGAGGAGATAGGTGGGTACTATTCTTACCTGGACATTGGAGACAATAATTTATGAGAATAAATAATTGAATAGTATACTACTTAAATAAATACAAACAGTGAAAAAAAAAATCTAGGCTGTCAGGAGGTTTTGTGTTAGTCATATCACATTGCATTAAATAAATATGTATAAAAGAAACTAATAGGATTCAACTTAATTTCTCATTTCTCAACATGTCAACAATGCAATAATTACTAGTTGTTCTATTGCCTGAAAATACAAGCAAAATGTATACCCATGTACATCATTAGCAAATATGTTAACACATACTAATTTTTACTTGTTAACATGAATTAGCATTATAAAACATAAATGGAGTGAAGTAAATATTTTCCAATGCCAGTTTTAGAAACACAAAGTATATTATTGTGTAATACGAGTATTACTACACTCCACAGTTCACTTCACAGCCCTCAGTATAATTAAGCACACAATTAATCAAATAGTGTAACAACAAACTAACATTTGTGAAAATGTTTTTAGCCTTCCTTTAATGATCATAGTTTATCATTAAAAAGTGATATGCAAAATTAAAACAGGAAAACCACCACTGCGTCATTTTGCACCTTAGAGAAATTGGACCAAGTTACAGCCGCAAAGGAAAGTATTTTACAGATTGATAAAAAATTCGTTGTGTATTAATTAATGGACGAGCATTGTACACTACTGGGGGTCAAATAAATACCTGTAGTACGACAACAATCCATTCGATAACACGAACCACCTTCGCTGATAACCCTTCAAATAATTCGTCCATTTGAATAGCCAGCCCTTTTTTTCTGGGTCTCCAGGTATTGGCTGACTCTTAGGCACGATTGCATCGGACATTTTTTTTCGTTTAAGCACAATTCAGATTAGAAAAACATATTATAAAATCTATTTCTTTCTTAGCCACGTCCGACGTCCATTTACACTAGGGAGGAGGGAGGCGGATCACTGGAGGATGTCGAATTGTCGAGTCGATATTACTTGATGTTTTCAAAACATCGATATTGAACATTAAGAAAACGATGTTCAACATCGATGTCAAGGCTTTTAAAATATCGATAATTCAATGTTGGGTACCTTTGGCCCAGTAAATTCTAGTGGTTAGACCGGGTTAGATACTCTGGGCACTATTCAATAGGTTGTGGGCGTGGGTTTGATTCCCATCCCACCCACAACTATTTGTGAGCAGGAACATGTCTGTTTGTTCTGAGTCTGAGTGTTATTTGTCTATGGTATTAAGGCATTTACAAAAAAGGCTTTTAAGTATTTGTAATATGGTGGGCTAGTTTCCATTGTACTGATGGTCTTAAGCGACTAAACCGATCTTTATTAATCATAGTAAAGAACCATCCCAAACAATCTTTCAAATTAACAAAAACTGCATTCAGTTCAGATCAGTCCTCAGAGTCTTTACTCTGAGGACTGATCTGATCTTTATACACACACACGACACGACACGACAGAAATACGGACAGACGTATAGTGACATGTACAGTCATAGACGACAAAGTTATGACACCCCAATTCACCCCATTTCTTATACAAAGTTACATATTTGACATATTATTATTTCGAATGTTTTTATATGTATGCATACCTTCTTCTAAAATAAACTAAAACTTCCAAACCGCTATGGTTTGTGCATGAAATATGATTATAAAAATCACACTGATATATCGATACTAGGTGATTTATATTACTTTTTGGTTCTTTAAAAGTTCCGACATCCCTAACACCTAACAGCTGTCAAACTTCCTCTAAGTGTCAAATAGACAGCTGTGTTTGTGTTTTGACAGAAGAATATTCCTTGTTTGACAGTTCTTGCACGACACAAATTCAAATGAAAAAAATCTAAAGTACCTACTCTGTGAAAAAAATGTCAGTGTTGTTTCTTCGCAAAAGTAGTGTTCTAGTCAACAAGGTTGCTAGACGTATTGTTCAAGGTAAACCCTTTCTCGGCATCATAATAACTCAATGTTTCTCGGTACCTTGTAGCCTGCATTTTGGCCAATAGTTTTTGTGTAGAGTCATAAAATAGAATTTTAATAGTCTTTACACAGAAGTGAGAATAGCAACGGCTTAGTGTTCGCAATATCATTTTCTTGATACTGTCATTGCTTATTTATAAAGTAATAATCACCCTATTTTAGGTACAGTTAGTAGCAGCAGAATGGGTAGTTCATATTCAAGATCATATTCTCCTAATAGTGGACAAAGTACAAGTAACGTAGAAAGTCGTAAGTACCTACTTTTTACCAACTGCAATAATGTTAATTATTTATAAATACCTGGGCATAGTCAGGGTCTAAAAATGCTAACCACCTTGTGGTCTTTTATTTCTAATAGATTTCTATTTTATAAGGTTGACTGTAAATTGAATGATTATTCATAGATGTCAATTGTATTTCACATAAAAAAATAAATTATTAGTAATAACTATACATATCTTGTATTGGTCTCTACTCTGAAGTAGTCTGCCCACCCCTTTAGAGCATGTTAGAAAAAAAAATACATTTTTTTTTAAATCTTAATATTATTATTATTTTTTATTATTATTATTTATTATTATTATTATTTTATTTTTTATTTCTTATTTTATTTTTATTTATTTTTTATTGTAATTTTTATTAAATTTTTTCATAAACATTTTTATTTTATTGAACCTAGTGTCAAGAGAAGCGCGATATTTGCCAGATGGTAAGCCACACGTCTGCCTCTAGACATCCCCTTGTCACCTGAGCCATTATTTATTAAGTCTCTTGTCTCTGGTAATTTCACCAGCTACAGTGCCCTATACATATACAGGAACACAGCAATAACTGGAACAGAATCCTCCTTAAATATAATTACACACTGCTGCTACTTGGCAGAATATCTGACTTGTTCATGGTAGGGAACTACCACCAAGTAGTAGTAGTAGTTTTATCTCTATTTATTGCTCCAATGCCCCAGGAAGAGGGTTATGTTTCTCAAGAGTATGTATGTCTATTTCAAACTCAAACTCAAAAATAGTTTATTTCAAATAGGCTTAACGCTAGCACTTTTGAAAGGTCATGTATTTTTTTTTTAAAAAGCTACCACCGGATCACAACGCGGCCTCAACTGAGAAGATCCGGCAAGAAACTCAGCGGGCTTGTCATTTTCTCACATTTTTTTTTTAAACAGTGTGTCATGTTACAACTAGATCAGAGCGACAATGTGTCTTGCCGTTCAAAAGATCAAATAATACAGAAAAAAAAAATACGACGAAAGTAGGTACAACAAACTAAAAAGCCAAAGGGATAGTAGTCGGACCAGTCCCCCCAAGCAGCACCCGCGCACGAGTTGACTCGAGCAGCAGCCATCACTCCCCTCAATTTCTTTGGCACATCCTACAGCCTAAATGGCTTGATGGACTTCGGGTTATAATATTTCGTTGGATTCATCTTAGTTGTGGAGTGACATAGGCTATATATTTAAAAAAAAAAAATGTATATGGGTATCAAATGAAATAGACGAGTTGATATATATATATATATATATGTGTGAGTTTTATGTATTTATAATGTAATTTAATCCCATTTTGTTTGTACAAAAAAACCCAACTGGAAGTTGGGTTTTTTGTGCTTTTATTATTTATACTTGTGGTAATAAGAATTAAGTATGAACTTTCCATTTTTATTAGGTGGTACAATATCTCGAATGGAATCAACCAGTCACTATGTGGAAACAACTGTCTGTAATGAAAATGACCTTAAAGACAATGAAATGAAAGTATTTGATATTGGAGATGATGGAAAAGTGTTGTTGGTAAAACAGAAAGGTGAATTCAATGCTGTTGGTACAAGTTGCACGCACTATGGTGCGCCACTTGTGAATGGTGCACTTGGTGATGGCAGAGTCCGTTGTCCCTGGCACGGAGCTTGCTTCAATCTCAAAACTGGAGACATTGAAGACTTCCCAGGCTTTGATTCACTACCCTGCTATCAAGTCACTGTTACAGAAAAAGGAGAAGTCAAGGTGAGTAATGTAGACTACATAAGAATTACACTAGACTTAGTTTTATTCAACGGGCCCGTTGGTCTAGTGGTCAGTCACCCTGCCTGCTAACCGATGGGTCGTGGGTTCGATTCCCGCCAAGTGTCTGGGTGTTGTTTATCTATTTAAGTATGTATTTACAAAAAAAATAAAGTATATAAGTATTAGTATCAGTTGTCTGGTTTCCATAGTACAGGCTCTAATTTGGGATCGGATGACCGTGTGTGGATTGTCCCAAGATATTATTATTATATTAATACCTACCTATTCTATATTGGTATGTAATGTATGTATTCATGATAGCAAAATCATAAGCCAAATATTTTGAAATTCTCTTTGAAAGTGAATATGCATATTTTTTAAATATTTTTAATCAATCTATATCTATAAAAATCAATGCCACTTTTCGTTGTATTTTAATAACTCAAGAACGGGCTCACCTATCCAAACCAAATGTTTAGGCTTTGTTCGGACTATTTAGTAGATGGTTTATGTGAAGTTTGCACAAAATCGGTAGAGCGGTTCTGTATTTATCACATTTTTTTGTAACAAATGAATTCAATAAATGGCGGATCATTTTGTAAATGGGGATTTTGCTGTCAAATTGAACCTTTTTTTAGATTTTTTTTTTTTTTCATTGTTGACAGTTAAAGCATGTTGTTATGTCATTCATGCGGTCATTTCATTTTGGGCGTGCTTCGATTAAAGGAAATTGTCAGCGATAATTATTGCTTTGTGTTTATATTCTTTCTTCTGAATTTGATGTTCCAATTTTTTTAATATTTCACTTTATACGTAGCGAAGCACGTACTGGGCCGCTAGTTGTTTATATGTTAATGTGCCACATTAACATAAAGAAATTAACATATAATATAGTAGAATAGATACTTGTTTAAAACCTACTCCTACCCAGAGCAAATAAAAAACCCAGGGTTACCCAATGGGGGTAAAATGTTGTATCATGTTCATTACTCACTATGTATTAGTATTTATTACTTACTAAAAACGTTTTTTTTTGGAAAATCAACCCCTAAGGGGGTGAAATGGGATGATAGTATGAAACTTTTTATTTTGCGTCGATTGACTTATTTTCCGTCTGTCGATTGATTTAAAACCGTTTTTTTACGTGACGTAGTATGCAGGTTGTGTTTCAAAGATCACTTAGTCGTGATTTAGTATGCAGGTTTCATTGGAGTCGATATTACGCGTATCTCAAAGAGTCGGTCTCCACCGGCTGCAGGGGCTCGTGTGGCAGCCTCGGGGTTTTGGTTACGGCTCGCGAGGCAGCCTCAGAGTTTTCCCGGAACCCCTAGCCGTGGCTCTCGAGGCAGGCCGAGACATAAGGCGATGAAATGGACAGTTGCGTTAATATCTGCAGGCTGGCACGCGAGCCAAAAAACCACCGTCCACACCGGACGAACAGCGCACACCGAGGCATCATTGAGCGCGTCCGATCTACCGACAGCCGACGGCTCAAACCCGAGGCACGCTCAGCCGAGTCAAGGTGCGCCCGAATTGTCCTGAGGCACATATACGTCCACACCGACCACACATTTGGCTCGCGAGGCTGCCGCGCCCGTGCAGCCGGTGGAGACCGACCCAATAGCTACGTCTGCCGGCCACTCGTGGCTCAACCGACCACACATATGACTCGCGAGGCGGCTGCGCGAGCCCGTTTACCAACCTTCCAGTTCCATCATCAGGTCCTCATTATTGGTCAATGCGAACAGAACTCTTAAGGACAAATCAAATGAGACCAAACTCGATGGGTTTACTAGTAAGTCCGACACCTACCTACACCTTCGAGTTCTTAGAGCATTAATTCGAGTTAAATCATCAGATCCTCATTATTGGGTAAAATACATAGAACTCGTTAAGATTAACTTAATGCCCATTCCCACCATCCACTTTCAGCACTTCCAGTATTGTCACCGGTATTTGATACATGGGCAAAATTTCAAATGATTTGGACGTGTAGAAGTGGTGATAAGAATTGTCAAGCTAAGGTTCCCAACCCGCTAGTGACAGCAGCGACCCCTCATAGATCAGTAGCAATTTTCGCAATCACCTTCAGAAACTACGTCGTTCCTTGAGGTGACGTATTTTCAATATTCTGTAAAGTGACTGAAATGCCCCGGTCGGGATGTCCCAATTTTTAACCGACTTCAAAAAAGGAGGAGGTTCTCAATTCGTCTGAATACATATATTTTTTTTTTTTTTTATGTATGTTCGCGCATAACTCTGGCAATTATTAACCGATTTGAAAAAATCTTTCTTCCATCCATTCTTCAATCCATTGATTGGGTCCCATAAAAAAATTATTGCTTAGTAATAAGTAGTTCCTAAAAAAACAAGAATGGTGACTGCGCACTGAGAGTTGCAAGAAAGCCTATATAGATGACGTTTTAGTCGCTCGGACTCGCTCGGTCGGACAAAAATGGTCATAACTCTGGCAAATATTTACCAATTTCAATTATTCTTTTTTTATTCGAAAGAAGAAACCACTGTATTCAATCTGTATGAATTTTATTACAACCGGATAAGAACTTCCTGGAAGACCATGAACGATGTGGAGGAATTTATCTGGTAAAAACCATAAAACTGATGTTCTCCATTACATTGCTCTGACAATTATGAACCGATTTCGATGATTCTTTTTTTATTCGAGACAGTAAACTACTATGATGTTTCCATGCAAATTTCATTACGACCGGATATTATTTTCTGAAGAAACATGAATTATGTAAAACTATGTAGACGATAATGTGATCATAACCTACCTAGATAATTTTACGGTTTTCGATGGTTCAATCTTTATATATGAAAATATCACTAAAAAGTTTAAAATAAAATCTTTTAAAAAAAAAATTGAACCGACTTCAATATCACTGAAAAGTATAAAATAATTTAAATATTATTGAAGTTGGTGCCAAATATACACAGCCGGTAAGCTAACACCAACTTCAATAATATTTAAATTATTTTATACTTTTCAGTGACATTGAAGTCGGTTCAATTTTTTTTTAAAAAGATTTTATCTACTACTACACTATGCCTTCCAACCACAGTCCTTATTATTTACGACCGGCTCAAATGTTTGTGTGTTAAGTAGCCATTCTGTATGGAAAGCCCGACGTGCTTTGATGAGGGGAAAAGATCCGAATTCTCTTCTCGTGAGAACAGCCTTTCCATGCGGAGAATACTAATTGCGTAGTTATGTTCATATCTACATGCCTACTACGAACGCACTGAGTCCTGTTAATCAATAAACTTGTCCCAGTGGTGGCATATTTGATGCAAACATTTCTTGCTGTGGATGATGATCCACAGCAAGAAATGTTTTCACCATAGGTACATCTTGTTACACATGTAATAAGTCGTTAGAGATGTGCGTTCACTCTAAAAAATCTTTTTGTAGGAAAATACTTAAGTACTTATCTACTGTCATGTAGCAATATATTGCTGTTTGGATACCGTAATAAATAAAAAATATTGTAAATCTCACTATGACAAAATTACTGAATGATAGAGCTTAGATGACAGCTCTAAAATGCGATGATGGCAGTTTTTGTATGAATAAGCCACTATATGGCCTAATGATTAAATATCTTTGGGTGGCGCCGAGATTTGATTCCAAAGAAATGTGTTAAGGCGCAGGAATTCCCCAGTGGTGTTGTAAACAACTTATCTTATAATTTATTGTAATGTTTAAAAGTGGCATCGGCTACTTCTTATCCTAGATTAGATTACTGGACTCCAGAGACTCAATAACTAATGTCTCGGGTGACGAGCGGCAGTGGAATGCAGCTGTCTGTAGGCAGGCATGTCGCTTACCACCAGGCGAACGTTTCGCTTGTCTCGCCACTAGGTTGAATACAAATAAGAAGTCTAGTACTGTCTGCAGATATGTAAGAATTTTGTGTGTGACTAATGGAACGGAGTGAGTAACGCGATTACATCATAGTTTGTTTTTAAGGCTTACATGAACAGTACATTCATTTTAAATACCTTCATCCTACTTGAAATAATCTTTTTGTACCGACATGAATACCAAACCTTACAAGGCAAAAATGGCCATTTATAGCAAGATCTTTGAGGGCTGATCATCAAGGGTGCGCCTGCCGGGCCTGTATTGTATTATTAATCTTACTTACGGAAACTCGAGATTTAAAATTAAGACTAAAAAGACTATTGTGGTAAAAAATAAAATATGACTTAAAAAATAATGTACCAAGCATTACTTAAATTACAAAAGTTACCAGCTGGCACTGACTTCAATATATTTTGACACAACATTTGGACAAACCTACATACATAAATACACTCATGAAATTTGGTACATCTGATTAGATCCACATAGACTAACATAATATGTGAGTATTACTTATGCGTCAATACAGTACCTAGACATTAGTCATTAGGTCCACTGTGTCCGGTAATTTCACCAGCTACGGTGCCCTTCATACCGAAACACAGCTATGTTTACGCACTGCTACTTAGCAGTAGAATATCTGGCACTACGGTGGTAGGTACCTACCTAGACGTTCCCTTGCACAGGCGACCTACCAACAAGTCAGTAGTAGTAGTACTTATAGATAATTACTCAAATTCAAACATTTGATCTAATTATAAGACTACATGAGTCTATAATAATAATAATAAGTACTTTATTTCGGATAATTCCATATTTTGTTAGTAACATAAATCTTACATTCTTTTGGCGAAACATGTGTTAGGGTCCAGTGCCTTAAGAAAGGTCCATCCATCCTCTCTGCGATTATATTCAGTAGGCTGTTGTTGCTACAGCGAACTCTCCGCATTAGGGACGCGACTCGTATACGCATTATAGCGTGAAATTCGTTTAGGCGCTCCTCCGCAAACATTCCGGACGCACTACAATATCGCGGCAGCCCCAACAGTGCCCTGAACGCGTTGTTATATTGGGTTCGTAAGGCACTGTGTAAAATGTCAATAGACGGTTCAGAATTTAAATAGTTTCGCCAAAGTGATCTAGCAAGTTGATGTCCTTGGTTGGTTCACCTTGACCAAGTCATGGAATTAGTTTACTGTCGTAGTCAATGGCGTGTTACTTTACTTCAAACGATGACTCAACGTCACTCCTAAAGCAGTTAACTTGTCTGGCTTGCTTAGCTGGGTATAGGTATGTAATATTTTAATTGTGTACAAACGTGGCACATGTTACACACGGCTACACATCAAGTTCAACACCCTATATAACGATAAATACGCTACATACAACACAGAGAATTGTTGGAAAGGGACGGGATATGCGCCGGCCGGTGGGCGCAGGCTTTGTGCCGCGTGTGCCGAGTGGGACAAAATAACAACAACATATCGCATCCTCTCGCACGATTCGCAGCGTTCAACTTCTAATAGTTCAATGTCGGTCGGTAACAGTCTAGGTTGATGTGTCGCCGTGTGTACAAGAAAATAACTCCATGTCGATGTCGAACATAAAAGGCATTTGGGATCTACGCGTGAAGTCAAACTTACAATGTGATTCTATTTAAAAAAAACAACTTGCTGGCTTGTGTGAGTTGTGTGACAACTTCGGTATATTTTCAAACCGGACCGCGAATTAAATGAGCACAATTTTAATAATTTTATGCACATAAAACATGTATAATATACTTACCAATATTTTTTACCTTGATCTCATATTAAACACGTCATACGTATCGCTTTCATGTAGTACTTAAGTGATGTTATTGGAAAATCAAGCATAAATTATAAAAGATCAAATAACCCGACTGCGAATAGAATGGAAGGATTTAAAATGGAGTTAAATTATGTACATAAAACATGTATATTACCTTTTTTTAATGCCTAACTTTTGCATACTTGATTGTTGAAGAATAAAGATGCGTCTTTTTTGATTTTACCCACCTTGGTACGAAAATAAACTCACTTGAAAGCTTAGAATTATTCTAAGCTTGAAAGTATCCACAACAAGCGCAATAATCATGGTCACGGGCGTTCGCCGCCGCTTGCCGAGCGCATGGTTTAATACATTTTCCGTAATTTTATGATGGATAATTTAATAAAGCATTACATTAATATGTTTTTACTGTATAAAAATTAACGATACTGATAGTGATAAAAATATACGCACTGAACTCGAACTTTCTATTGATAACCAAGTACTTAGGTAAGTAAGTACGACAGTGGCGAAGGGTCAATTTTTGTACGGGGTAAGCCGGTCCGGTACACCCAGGACATTTTCATTAGATTTCTGTAATGTTCTACTGTGCTGATAGTAACATGATATTATAACTTTGAATAGTTAAAATCTGTAAATCCCGAGCGATTCTAAACTAGATTAGGAAAGAAATAGGTAGGCAAGGGAAAAATACAATTTTATTTAATTTAAAAGCCAGCGATTAGGTCCACTGCACCACCAAGGCTACATTTGTATAGGTAGGTAACTAGAAATTAAGAATACGAATATGCATCTATTAAATATTTGTTCATATATTATATCGATGCGAATATGCTAAATTTTTACTTCGATAAATCTCATCGATAAATTACCTAAAATAACTCATATCTATGAAATTACCTAAAGCAATAACATGTAGGTACAATGCACGCACACTACACACAATGAACAGCTCTCCCAAAAAAAACGCTTCAAGGTCAGGGCTCAGACAGAGGTTCATGAAATGAAACTCTCAAGTCCAGGTAGTAAGTATGTAATATGTATGTATACATATTATAATAATTATTATTGCAGTTGCAACAATAAAAGGTGCGAAGTTATTGTACGTTTCATTATCGAATATCATTAAACAGTAATTTACGATGTTAGCGTGATCTACATTATGAACAGCGCCATCTATCGGTGAAATTGGACACACAATCACTATAGAACTTTAAATATTATTATACACAATAAACAAAACTGTAAACAACTATAGAATCTATTAGATTCTAATTATATTTAGTAGAATTAAATTGTCATGTACCGTATATGCGATACAAAATCAATATCAACGAAGACGAAAGATTATGATCGATCGAAGTACGCGTACGCAATACTACACTCTATTTCGTGCGGTATACATGTCATTTTTCTATCCATAACATAACTCCTCCCAATCATAACCCGGCGTACATCGGCTTGCCGTCGCACAGTGTTTTTTTTACCCCAAAAAAGTGACATCGTTATTTTATTCATGAAATCTACAGAGCTTTCCATTTTGAATGCTAGAGTAGAACACCCGGATATTAATTCGCCATAGATTCTCCAAAAAAAAATGTTAAAGATTTTCTGACCTTGAGCTCGAAAATTGAAAAAAAATGTATATAAAAATAACCGTACACAAATTATGGTTTAATTCGACTAGGGCTTATGAAGCAAATATGGGCGCATATTAAACCGTCTTTATTTCAGTATAAAAGCAGATATTAACGATACTATCGGGATTTTTCATGTTTTTGGTTATGATTTTTTTCTGACTTTTCTAGGCTGAAGTAGAAACTCTATCTAAGACAGAAAGATGCCTTTAGCTAAGCCCAATAACGCATAAAAATACGACCTCCAAACATCGCGTAGGTTTTGAGAAATATTTTTTTTTGTTCCGAGGTCAATCTTGGGCAATTAGGGTTGTCAAAAAGGTCATAGGTAAAAAAGGTGTCAAGTAACTTCGAAAATGGGGTAAGTAATATTCGATATAATTACAAAAATTTTTGATATATCACTCAAACGACATACATCGTCGTCTATTTAGTCTAATATGCTAAAAACAAAATAATAATAACTTCTATCATAGTTAGTAACCTGAAGAGTAGATATACCAAGTAAGTGATTACCCTTGCCAAGATAACTCGACGGAGCCCCACGAAGCGGGGCTCCTATTTCTGGGTGGTCATAAAAAAAATTGCATGAAGGCTAAGGGCCTTTCTAAGGGACTAACTTGTTAATTTTTGAGCATGTAATGAATAAGTGCGGAATAATATTTATTTTTCAAATTACTTTGCTAATTTTAATCAAGCTGCCTGCCAAGCGTGGAGATTATGGCAACCTCTCCCTTCTAAGGGAGAGACCTTTGTTCAGCAGTGGACATTTCGGCTGCTGATTATTGCTAACTTTGCACAAATAAGTACTTTTTTGTTTTTAAATTGAAATTAGGCTTTATTATTATACCAATAATGATGTTATCCTAATTTTATTAAAAAAAAGTGGATTTATTTTTTGGAAATTCATGAAAAAGTCGATGAAAATTTTCAACACTAAAATGTTCAGAATCATGTACTGGATCCCTGATATCGGTTTTCGGTACGATGTCCCTTACACCACAAAATATAGAGAGTACAGAAGGCAAGCTTCATACAACGGGCGCTCGAGTAACGCACACATAGACAGCGCTCACGGACACGAATTCTTGGTCGGTTGCCATCCGCCTCAGACAATCGTCGTATGCGTCTTGTGATATTTTTTGAGCAAAGATGGAACATGAATAATATAATTCATAGATTATATTGTTACTAACATGTTATTATTATGATTATTATTTATTACTGATTGTTATTAATATTATAATTGTATGAATTATGGATCATTATCTGAAATAAATAGTATTATTATTATTAAATAAGATGGTTATTGCACCTTTTCAGTAAATGGATATTTAAATTCTATTTTAAACGCGGTGAATTGTCGTTTTTTAAGCTACGAGTTGTTTCACAGAGGTAAATAGGTATTTGCTTGTATTATAACTAGCTTGTATTTTTAACCCCCGACCAAAAGCGAGGGGTGTTACTAGTTTGATGTCTTCCGGACATCAAACTAGTAACACCCCTCGCTTCTGTCTGTCTATCTGTCGGTCTGTATGTCTGTCTGTGGATCTGATGATGGAGCAGGAGGATGGCCACGGGAACTGTGCACCAATAAACGTAGACCCACAGAATTTGGGCTCGTTGGGTAGGTCTCAACGAGTAGTTACTTTAAAAATGGTAATCAGGGTCTGATGATGGAGCAGGAAGGTAGTCACGTTATCTCTGCACCAATAAATGTAGATCCACCATTTTTAAGCTCGTTGGGTAGTTCTCGACGAGTAATAATAATAATAATAATAATAGCCTTTATTCAGATAAGGTTTTAACATGAGTGTAGTTACAAATCGTGCCTTAGCTTTATACAACTTATATACTAACTACATTAAATGTTATTTATTTAATTTGCCTCCTCAGCCCTCATCTGTGTGCCATTCGTGACAAAGGCCTCCTCCAAATTTCTCCACAACTCTCTATTCCTGGCTAATCTAGTCCAAGTACTTCCTGCTACCTTTCTGATGTCATCTTCCCATCTCTTAAATGGTCTTCCTCTTTTCCGTCTTTTGTCTCTTGGATACCAGTGCATAATTGTTTTACTCCATTTCTCTTTACCTCTTATCGTATGGCCTGTCCATCTCCACTTGAGTTGCCTTATTGTTACTGCGACATCTTTGTTTTTAATTTGGTTTTTGATGACTGTCGTTTTTATTTTGTCGGATAGTTTCTTCCCTAACATGCTTCTTTCCATGGCATTTTTACATGTTATTAGTTTTCTTGTATGAGTTTTGTTCAGAGCCCAGGTTTGGCATCCATACGTAAGGATGGGGAGGATGGATGTGTTGAATAATTTTCTCTTAGTAGCTAAACTTACGGACTTGTTCTTCATAATCTCTTTAAGGCTCCAGTATCTTTTCCACGCTTTGCCTATTCTAGATTCAATTTCTTTCGTGGTTAAATCTGTTGGCGAAATTATTTGACCCAGGTAGGTATACTCATTTACATACTCTATTACATTATTATTTATCATTATTGGTTCTTGTACACCATTAGTCATTGCCTTGGTTTTTTCAGTATTCATAGTCAGTCCTACCCTCCTACTTTCTTTGTCTAGGTCGTTAAGCGTCGTCTGTAGTTCATTACTCGTTGGGGAGAAAATTATCAGATCGTCTGCAAATCTCAGATGTGACAGTTTCTCTCCATTGATTGTCAGCCCTCGCTTTTCCCAGTTTATGTTCCGAAATACTTCCTCTAGAACTGCAGTAAATAGTTTAGGTCATATGGGGTCACCTTGACGGACACCTCTTTCTATATGTATTTCTTCTCCTTCCTTTTCTAACAAGACTTTGGCTTTGCAGTTCTTGTAGACATTGTTTATTATTCTGATATATTTGACACAGACACCTTGATTTTTCAGTGCCTGCCAAATGGATTCTCGGTCGAGCGAATCAAAAGCCTTACAATAGTCAACAAAACAGCAATAAAAGTTCATATTATATTCCGTACTTCTCTCGAAAAGTTGCTTTACCACGTGGATATGATCTATCGTCGAGAAGCCGCTTTTGAAACCAGCTTGTTCTCTGGGTTGATTCTCATCAAGTAACCTTGTGATTCGGTCCAGAATAACCTTAGCGAAGACTTTATATATGTTCGACATTAAGCTAATAGGTCTGTAATTGTTTATATTGCTTCTGTCTCCTTTTTTATGTAGAAGTACTATAGATGATATTGTCCACTGGTGTGGGATAGACTCGCTTTCTAGGACGTCGTTGAATATATATGTTAGTATAGGAATGAGGATTTCTTTGCATTCTATCAAGAATTCGGCTGTGATGCCGTCTGGACCCGGAGATTTGTCTTTTTTTTGTGACATTATGGCTTTTTCTACTTCTGCACGTAATATGCCTGGTACCTTATCTTCTCCTGACAGATCAGTTGTATGAGTGGTGTTATGTCTTGAGTACAAGTTTCGAAAGAATTCGGTGGCAATTGATAAAATTTCTGGTCTTCTTGTCGCATTGTTGCCACGTATATCACCAAATTTAGAAATCCAGGAAACTTTTTCAGTTAGTTTTTTAGTTGCTTTCTTGATGCCTCCAGTTTTCTGGATGCACTTTTCTAGTGTTTCTAACCTAAATTGTTGTCTTTCCTTTATCATGGGTGTCCTAATCTGTCTACTCATCTCTGTTATTTTATTCCTTATAGCTTTTGTCTTTTTGGGTAAACTAAATAAATGTGCCCTGATATTCAGAAGGTCTTTTGTTTTGCTTGATAACCATAATTGTTTATCTTGTTTAGGTTTTTTAGCCTACAAGCTCTACCCACAATGAGTAAGCGAATAGGAATATTATGTTTAGTGACAGTGAATTGCAATGCAATATGGTGGATACCTTTAGTTTTAGTATACCTTAGACGTGCACTTTTATGTTTACCTCATAATAATTGGCTAGTTTTTCACTGCAATATCGTTGTCACCGAGGTTCTTGCACCTTAATGCTTGCAAACGTTGGTTATGTGGGTCTTGCAATCACTTTTTACACTGTTTAGGAAATTTATTATACGATGATCACATAGAAGCGTATTTACTTTTTTTTTTCTCGACTCTCGACGAGTAGTTGTTAGAAAAATGGTGATCAGGGTCTGATGATGGAGCAGGAAGGTGGTCACGGGAACTGTGCACCAAAACGTAGACCCATGGAATTTGGGCCCGTTGGGTAGGTCTCGAAATACGAATGTCAATACGAAACGATAGTACAACACGTACACGTCTTAACAACGAGACGTCGAAAGTGTAATAAATTTGAAAGTCAAATCAAACTACTTTTACGGATTATATCGCGGTTTATTTAGATTTTACTATCCCGACGTTTTGAATGCTTTGCAGCATGAGGACATGGTCCTCCCGCGATATTATCCGTAAAAGTAGTTTGATTTGATTTCAATGTGTAATATTCGCGTAAGTAAAAGACATCATTAAATTTGAAAGTGTTAAAAATTGAATTATTTTAGTAATTAACGGTTTTTATTTCCGTTCTTCCTGTTTTATTCTCACCAATCAATTAAACCACGAGGTGGATACGAGTGCCACTACCACGATAGTTTTTATACATTTTTGGAATAAATAAATGTTTTCGTCCTTAATTAAGTCAAATGAACTTTTATTTTTATCTAATTATTCATAATTCATCATAATTTATATACGAACTATTAAAATATTAGCATTTTATCACTTAAAATTATAATTTGGAAGTGGGCTGTATGTTCACTCAACTTGAATTGGGCAAGTGAAAAAAAAAACGCGCGCGCCAAATACCATAAGTACATATCAATCAATCAATTTTATTGTTCACAAATATGGGTAATAAACAGATAATATACATTAAAAAGTCTCTCCATATTTTTCCAAGAAAGAAAGCATGCAAACACTACAACATAGTTAAGGGAATCACAAAAATTGCATATAATTCACTGATCTGCTAAAAAATCGGACACTTTCTAGTACATTTATCTACTAAATTTTTTTTTAATTTCTTTTTATATAAGTTTAATTCAAGGTCATTAATTTCTTTCAGAATCTTATTGTATATTTTAGGCGCCATGCAATAATACTTTTATGTAAAAGAGCTGTCCGAGACGATCTTAGACATAATGTGTTATTATTTCGTCTATTATAATTCCTATCGAAGATATCATTTTGTCGTGTAAATAATTTTTGATTCATTTTTACAAAAAACTGCTGTTTCAAATATATATAGAGAAGGTAAAGTTAAAATTTGGTATTTAATGAAGAATAGTTTACATGAGTCAGTACATTGTAATGTCCCTATTTGTTGAAAACCCCCGGAAAATTACACCAAATCTTAAAACAGAATATTTTTCATATTTTGTTTTTATCGTATTTGTCGCTGTGTACTTAGTAAGTTATTTTGATTTTTCCTCGCAACTGTGTTAAGAAACGTAGTATGAAACTCGTGAGCTCTGCTCATTCGCTTCGTTTCGTTTTATTATTATCTACCCAAGTTACCATTCTCCTCTACGGAATGATTAAACATTATAATATTTTTCATGTTCTCAATGGAAAGTATTAAGTGCAAAGGTCAATTGCAGTGGCAGCCCTAACGAGTTTTTTTAAAATTCATTTTCTCAAAACCTACGCGTTGTTTGAACGTGGTATTTTTATGGGTTATTGGGCTTGGCTAAAGACATCTTTCTGTCCTAGACCGACCTTCTACTTCAGCCTAGAAGAGTCAGAAAAAAATCATAACCAAAAACATGAAAAATCCCGATAGTATCGTTAATATCTGCTTTTATACTGAAATAAAAACGGTTTAATATGCGCCCAGATTTGCTTCATAAGCCCTTGTCGAATTAAACCATCATTTGTGTACGGTTATTATTTTATATATTTTTTTACAATTTTCGAGCACAAGGTCAAAAGATCTTTAAAAAAATATTTTAGACAATCTATGGCGAATTAATATCCGGGTGTTCTACTCTAGCATTCAAAATGGAAAGCTCTGTAGATTTCTTGAATAAAATAACGATGTCACTTTTTTGGGGTAAAAAAATCACTGTGCGTCGTTCCTATAATCAGCGTGTGTCGCGACTGCGCGTGGACGTTTTCGGTACTGATTTTACATGGTAGTTGCGCATGGAATTCCTGATCTTGAGAGCGGCTTGCCGCGCCGCCCGCGACTTGCGCGCGGTTGAAGTGAATGAAACGTGCAACTTTATGCTATTAATAAAAATGGCGATTTTTAGATTAATTTTATTTGATGGTGTATTAAATACCTATGTTTTTAACGTTATGTTAGTAAATAAATGTCTTGTTAGATCGTCGTAACAAACGTCTGTTTTCAAAGGGAAGCCGGTAGGAATCGAGTTATATGGACCCTTCGCCACTGAAGTACGAGTATATTAATAATTTCGGATAAGTATACAAAAACATTTAATCGGTTAACTTTATATCTAAGTATATCCCTATATAAAATCTTTTGGGAAACATAGCCTTTGTTGCTTCCACAACTAAGACGAATCTAACGAAATGTATCATTTAAAATATGCCAAAGATATACAAAATATCACCCGTGGGGTGTCCGGGTAAGAATAGCACCCCCCCATCTCTTCCCATTGGGTGTACGTAAGAGGCGACTTAGGGAATCAAGAAGACGGGCAGCAGCGTCTTCTGTTTGTGTGATCCATCTCATCACTTATACTGCGATCCCCAAGACGCCTGCCAAGCGTGGGGATTATGGCAACCCCTCCCCCCCCTAAAGGGGGAGGCCTATGTTCAGCAGTGGACGTCTTCCGGCTGGTGATGATGATGATACAAAATATGTAATCGGTAGGTACCTACTTACATATTCGATGAACATACTTTCCTTCTAGAGCAGTCGGGCAAAAAACAAATAGCGACTGACGACCAGTGACCGCTGCTGCCTTTGTTTATTATTTAGTTAACATTTTTACCTAGATATTACCCTTGGATGAACATAATAATGTACTTATCTCTAAGTCAAAAGTCTACTGAAACTGAAGAGCCTACCTACTGCTGCAGACACTCGTGTTATCCTCATAACTGATGTTTCTGTAGAACGGGTATTGTTTCACAATTTATAACTTATCACGACTGCATTCAAACATTTCAATTCCTGCCTTATTAATTAATTAATGTTAAGTTCCGTCCATGCAAAGGTTGTCTGGAAGAGATTGCTATGAGTGATAAGACCGCCCATTGTACTTGTTATTTTTGCAGAACTTGTAAATTTAATACTACCAACTGCTGCTATCCGACGTGCAATAAACAGTTAATAAATAATAAGTGGATAAATATATTTCAACTCATTTCGTTAAACCTTTTATTAAAATTTGATACCCATATTTATGTTATTGGAATTTAAAAAAAATACAAAATAGAGCCTGACAGCCGCCATATTAATTTATTTGGAAAAATATATAGCCTATGTTACTACCACAACTACGACGAAGTCGCACCGTAAGGGTTTCTTTTTTACCTTCTAGGTATGGAACCTTAAAAGTAAATAAGATCTTGCTGAGTGACGTCGGTAACATGGTTTGACGCGACATTAAAAATCCTATCAGTAGGTATGCTGACACGAAAAGAAGTCTAGAATAAACTTAAAAACATAGCTTATTTTAAAGTGGGTATGTTCATTCCTACAATAAAGAACTAAGTACTTTACTGTAGAAATAAGTGAATTTAGCACTGAAATCAACTAACACTTGACCAGGTTGATCCTAATTCAGTTCAGGTTTTACCAGGTTGATCCTAGTTCAGGTGACGTAGCTATCTTAAATAGTTATACTTTCTTGATTATTATAATTATAGTTTAATAATTCAACACGTGTTATTGTTTCAGGTAAAGGCAAAAATTAGCGATTTGAAGTCTAATAAGCGAATCAAAGACATGGGATTAGTCGGCTCCTGTGACGGGACGGTAGTTGTAATCATAGGCGGTGGACCATCTGGCGCCACTTGTGCCGAAGCATTACGCAGCGAAGGGTTCCGAGGACGCATTACTATCGTCGCTAAGGAAAACTACTTGCCTTATGATAGAATTAAAGTATCCAAAATTGGCACAGTTACCAGTATTGAAAAACTTCAAGTGAGGTCTCAGCAGTATTATCAAGATTCTAATATAGAAGTTCTTAAAGGTGTTGATGCCAACAAAGTGGACACTGAGGAAAGGATTGTCCACCTTAGTAACGGCCAGAAGCTTCGCTACAGCTCGTTGTACATTGCTACGGGTTCGAAACCCCGCATGCCCGACATTCCTGGGGTCAACCTGCAAAATATTTTCACAGTCAGAAACTACGAGGATTCTGTAAATATTCTTAATATTTTAGGATCGGAGAAAACTAAAAATGTTGTTGTTCTTGGGTTGAGTTTTATTGGCCTGGAAATTGCCGCCTCGTGCAATGATAAGGCGAAATCGATGACAATTGTCGGCAAGGATACAGCTCCACTTGGCCAAATATTTGGTCAGGAAATTGGTAATAGCCTGCGGAAACTTTTCGAAGACAAAGGAGTACAATTCCAGTTTGATACAACGATAACCAAATGTAACGGTGAGGATGGTGTGATAAAGTCTGTGGAACTGGCGAATGGTACCACACTTCCTGCAGACGTGCTGATAATGGGTGTGGGAACGACATTATACACGGATTTCTTGAATGATAGCGGTATAGCGTTGGCAGCAAATGGTGCGGTTAACGTGAATGATAAGTTGGAAACGAATATCAAAAACGTGTACGCCGGCGGCGATATTGCTTACGCCCCGGTCTTCGCCCTTGGAAATAAGCAAATGAGTATAGGACACGTCGGATTGGCTCAGTATCACGGCCGTATTGCGGCTTTGAACATATTAAAAAAAGAGGCTCCTTTGAAAACAGTTCCATTCTTCTGGACGATGTTGTTTGGAAAATCTATACGTTATTCAGGATGCGGGAAAGCAGCCAGCACACAAGTCGAAGGGGACGTCGAAGGCCTTAAGTTTGTTATTTTCTTCTTTGATTCATCTGACAAAGTTATTGCAGTTGCTTCCTGCATGCGAGATCCAATAGTTTCTCAGTTTGCAGAATTCACTTACCAAGGTAAAACACTGCATAAGAAAGATTTAAAAGATGATCCATTTGCCTGGACAAAAAGTACTAACTAAGTATTGATAATAAATTGATAGTATTAAATGTGTAAGTATATTTTTATAGAAATCGGCTCCAAAATGTTTTTCTAAAGCTGGTAATCCGTACAAATACTTAGTTTGATTTCATTGTGTAGTATTCGCGTAAATAAAAGAAAGCATAATAAGTAGTAGTTTTATGTTTATTGGTCTATGAGTGTTACCTCTGTGCACAAAATTATGTGTACTCAAAAATTGTAACGGAAAGTAGACTATAAAGTACCGTCGTAAGTTTTCTCAAATGATTTGAACCTAATTTTGTAATATTGGTTTAAGACTTATATTTATATGCTTATGTCGTGTACCTATATGTAACCGCTAACATGTTTAGGATTGCACTTTGTTCATGATTATTAATCTAGTAAAAATAGTAGATCAGTGATCAATAATCTAATGTCTTAACGGTCGGCAACGCGCTGGTGATTCTTCTGGTGTTGCTAGCGTCTATAGGCTGCGGTGACTGCTTACCATCAGGCGGGCCGCACGCTTGCTGGCCACCGTGGTAGTATGAAAAAATATGATATTATACAAAAGACGGAGCACAGACTAGATAAAACAATAACTAGAATAGACTGGGTGCACAGTACGGTAGGTACCTACTATGTGAATCCACTTAAAAAGGCAGGGCTGTTTGTGAGTGTAAAAAGGCATTTTTTTAACCGACTTCAAAAGGAGGTTCTGTATTCGACGCGTATGTACTTACAACAGTACTCACGACGAATTTTTATGTGTCTGAAGTTGGTTTTGGCAAACAATGCGAAATTATTGTCGTGAGTTATCAATACAAAATAACAAAAATAGCTACTGCGCAGCGTCTTGCAGCCGTTGTGATTACCTACTGTATGTAATAAATATAAAAATGCGTAATATTCATATAATAATATGTTAGTCTATGTGGGCTTCTAAACAAATGTACCAAATTTCACGAGTGCCGGGCCCAACTTATAATCAATAGAATTGAATGTATCTAGGTTTGTCCACGGATTTCTCACTATAAATCGGATTGCGATAAATTATTTTTGCAACAGCTAGAATATTTTTCAACTTAGGGAAGAGCACAAGTTTCATCAAAATCGGTTTAGTAGTTTAAGACATATTATAGGCTTTTTATGTTTTCAGTAAGAGTTTACCGGCGACGTTCGAGTTGCGGTATATTGCTTCTTGATAGAATAAAAGTTACTAAAAATAGAATAAAAGTTACTAAAAATGATCTAAAAAGCATATAATAACAAAAATATATTGAAGTACTTAGGTGCTAGCCTCGTGCACATCATGTTGACTAACACCAGCACCAGATGGCACCGACTTCAATATATTTTCGCTATTTTACGTTTTTTAGATAATTTTGTTTGAGGTTCTTGTTTTTTTCTAAAAATAGTTTATTCGTATTGTATCTACTCAGTTGTACCTTTTTTTTTGCGATGGAGAAACTCCATCGGGCCTTTCCGCACCTCCGCTATAGTGCTGGGCCCCGGAACGGTACTCATTTGTACCTACTGTGTGCTTTTATTTACACTATGGTCACAACTTGCGATTTGAAATTACTCTACGTGACTTTACTGACGAGTACTGTCCGCTCCGTCTATTGTTATTATTATAGTCAAAGATGCAGCTGCATAGTTTATTTTTCACGTCCAATATTTTCATAATTTTCGTTTCGTTGGGGCTTTGAAGAGCGTTGACGCATTCGCCAACATTGTTATTTAGAATAGGTACTTTTGTAACACTTGGCGGTGTCTGTGATATAAATACTCTTATACACTGACTTATTAGTGCTCTTCAACAAACAAACAAATTATTGTGTTTTATTTTTATTTCAATATGATTCTTCGTTATTATTATGTTTAAAGAAAATCTGTTAATTTATTTATTAATATTTCCTTTTTATTGTAGGGGGTTTTTACCTGTCTAAGTACTCTCGCGGTCACGAACGGTGTACCACTTTTAGGACGATATTCGCTTGCACGAGCTGGCACAAAATACATGCGGTAGCGCGGGGTCTGCGTTCGTGTCCGCGATAGTACATACTTTAAATTTATATTTGAAGTATGAACGTAACTGGGCTCTACCTAGTTTATTGGACGAAACTCAGGATATCTACGCGCCCCGGGTGTGGCGACACAGTCCACTTGAATATTTTGTACCATGTGGTGAATAACTAAAACGAAACGTTGTTTCTGTAACATGCAATAGCAATCAAAGGCAGTTACAAATAATAGGATATTGTTTGTTTTTTTCAGTAAACAAGCATACCGTGGGCTAAAACCCGTTTCAATTTTTTCCATCTTTGAATAATTATAATAAAAGATACTTAATAACGATGCAGTGCTACTTAGTGTTGTATGGCACAGAAAGGATGTCAATAGGCCATACCACCCAGGACTGACCCAGAGCATGGCCACTGGGATGAAGTCAGGACCTAGTTAACATCATTCTGCATAGTTGCTTAGACCAGTTTTTCTTTGTTTCACTTTAGAATAAGTGTGGCTTAGTTTGTGTATTTATTTCTCAATGTCACATTTGCATTTTTGTATTACCAAGTGTGAAGAAATAATTGAATTTAAAATTATACTGTTACATTAGAAAAAATATTGGGTATATGATACCAATATGTATATTTTATATCTGTGACTTATTTAAGTTAGTATATTGTCTATGTACCTACGTATACATGAAAGTGAGATTGTTTAGTACTTATTGTTTAATAGTAATAAGGTGCTATTTTAATAATTTGTAAAATCCCTGTCAAATCACTGAGCGTATTATTCTGTGTCGCAATACAATCATATGTATAACTTATTTGTTGAATATCTGGTAAATATTTCTTCTGATTTAATTTTGTACCAGGAATGCGAATATACCCCATACATAACGGACAGGGTTTTTTTAACACAGTGTATTGAGATGTCTGTATAAAGTGTGCATATTATAAATATATAATCTACCAATATCACAATCAATTATAATTAGAGACCAAATTATTAAATATGAAAAAATATGTTGGTATAATATAAAAAATACTTTATATACAGATACATTAATCCAGTCTCTAATTATAACTAAGCCTGTAAACTAAATTTGATGTTAGTGTTATGTACATTACTCATTGAAAAACAATACTAGAGGGAACATCTCAAATCACATTTATTTAAAAAGTTTTGTGCATGAACAGAAGTCTGTCTGAAAAAGATAAGGCAGATGTTCTGATATGTACCTATATGTAATACATACAAAAATAGATTAAGTTTATTGAAGATACAAAATTGCAAGTATTATTTGTATGTCCATTGTATTTCATATTATTCATAATAAATGAAATATATTGTTACAGATTCATTTTTATTATGTAACATCACTCGCACATTGGGGGCATGTGGTATTGACTACAAACACAGATTTTCAATTTCACATAATACTCTTAATTTGATTTACAACTGCTCTTACATTGTATTTATTAGCTCCAACATATTGGCTTACTACATTTCTCTACACTGATACATGAACTAAATGTAGAACTACTGGGAATAGGCCGATATTGGTTTAGAAATTATTTCTACCAACATAAACTGGTCTCTGATAAGTATAATACAACAGAATCCAAGTGTGTGCATTCAGTAGGTGGCAGGTGGTAAGACCTATGCATGCAATAAATTACAGTTTAAAATAAAATATTGATCGAAATAATTTTATTTACTACTATGATTGTTTAAAGCACTAAAAATAATCATTTACACATTTAATCCCATGATTCTTTGACGCGTAGATGTTGCAATCGTTCATATAGTGTGACATCTTCTTTGAATAGTCTTCTAGAGCGGTCCAACATTTTCTCTTTCCTAATTTCTGGTTTACATAGTGCTTTTGCGTGGCCAGAACTTTCAGCCTGCAATTAGCAAATAATAAACTATATAATATTAATTAGGTACAAGTATCAAGCTCTGTGACGATCAGCTGTTGAATGCTTTACCTCGGAAATATACGGAAACCTTAAATAAAACATATTTTGCTCCTCAACAGCGAAGTCTTCCTGTATTTTCCGTAAATGTTTTGGTTCTACTTTTTTTACCAATCTATCTTTTCCTCTAAATAGATGTCCATTTGGTAAGCGATTGCGTCGAAAAAGTACGAGAGATAATTTCATATTGTACTTATGTTTTGAATTCTGATTTACTTTGATTATTCTCCGGACAATCAGAGGTTTTTATATAGTGTTATGTACAAATTAATTGAATTTATTTATTCAATTTATTTCGCTTACGAATCTTATGACAAGACATAACCTAAAACAGTGTTCCCAATCTCAAAAATTTATCCCCCTAAGCTCCAATCAAAAACCCCTAAAACCACCACAATTTCTAGAGATTCCCCCTAAAAAAAAATATTGTTTATAAAATAAATAATTAAATATTTTTAAATAAATAATACATTAAAAATGATAAAATATCACTAAACGAACAATAAATTTTAAACAATCAATAAATAATTTCATTCAGAAACACTATTTTTTAAAATTCTTCATTTATAAATTATCGAAAACTTCAACTAGAGACATTTGCTGTTTATTACTTAGTTAATTGAAGTTATAAAAATCCCTAATAATACCCCTAAGAATAAAACACCCCTAAAAAATCCCATAACACATTTTTTCCCCCTAAATTTGGGGGGGAAACCCCTAAGTTGGGAACCCTGAAAAACTATTTAGAATTTATTTTGACGATTGGACCATAGAGTAACAGGGTTGCCAACCATTTAAAAAATATCATGTCCCAGTTTGGCTCGTGACTCGTGCACGCACGCCACACAACACAACAGCGTCTCGTGTTCGAAACGTGGTGGTGGTTCGTGGTCGTCGTCGAAGACAGAAACACAGCATGTGTTTATGTCTTCAGTGAAGACGTCTTCATAACTTACTATCGTAGACAGAATATGACAAGACATCTAGCTAGCGTGCCGCTGATACGGACAGAAAATTAGCATTCGTACACGAAACACACATTATAAACTTCAAAGTATACTGCACCGTCGGTGCGGTTTTTCTTCGAGTTCGCGACAGATACTGAACCTTAGAGGAACTTAAAGGAGATACCACTGGAGAGAGCATGATGCGCTAACCCCCTCTGCCAAATTTTTGGTCATATGGTCAGGTCATTCTTTATTTGTGTGCGTGTATTTTTGAATGTGTTGCGAGTTTACTATAGTGTGGGTATGCGTGAAAGCTTAGAGAAAGAAACCAATAGAGAGCTGGCACTTTCTTTCTCATTCGCGCAAGAAAAGGATGCATTTATATATATTATATGTGATAGAAAGAAACAGAGCATATGATTTTTTGTCCCTCAGCGTGTGTTCAAAATCTGCCGCACCTACGGTGCGTTTTCTTCGAATACTCATGAAATTTTCTAGTTCACGACCTAGCTTTGGAGTTTTAAATTGAATTGTATTATGAAATATCGTTTAAACTACATAATAGGCGCATTTGAATAAATTTCCGTAACGTGTACGAATGATTATTTCCTGTCCTTATCGGCGGCACGCTAGCTAGATGTCTTGTTATATTCTGTCTACGCGTGAAAGTGTATCTGTTGTGTTTACTTCGCCTCCCGCACCCCGCAAAAGTGCCACGAAAAATTTGTTCGGGGAATCGACGCGATACTAACTCCTTTGGTACTTTCTCTGAGTAGAGGAAGGATCTCTATAGAGTACGCGTTTGTCTATGGTCCCATTAAACAAAGCGTAGGCAGATTTTCCTCTACGAGGCAGGTGAATTGAACTATTTAAGTAGGTAGTAATAGGTTTGATCTATCCCAAGCGCAAATGTCGATAAATACAGCTGACGGTATAGTACCTATTGTCGTGTACCTGATATTTATGTATTTGTATGTTCTTACCTGTACCTACGGTTCTTACTTGCATTTAAGCATTCTATAGTACTTGTACCATAGATTTAAGATTTTTTTCACTACGTTCAAAAAGATGAACATAGCGTGGGAAGGAGAAGTTCTAATCAAATACAAACTGCACGAGTGCAACAGAGGCAGAGATAAAATTCTTTTTTTTTATTCTGCATCACTTTTGACATTAGCCACTGCAACGCTGCCTCGCGGTCTGTTTACTGTCAAAGTAAATCATAATAATTTAGCACGATCTCAAATTTATAATATAAAATATTATTGTTCCATTAGGGTGGCTTGTGCAATAAGTGCATGTGATGTTACAAATCGTAATAAAACGAATAAGTAAACATTTCACAGGTAATTGATTACTATTCCTGACTGCATTTTTGCTTGCTATATTTTTATGGTTTTGGTTGAAAATTTGGTTGAAAATCCTAATAATATCGTAGAATACATGTTTTTCTTCAAACTGATCACAATTTATTACTTTTATATGAAGAATAGCGGGATATTTTGTGTAAAATGTAAATCGATTTGTTTACAATAGGGCTTGAAAAGGTCCTGACGTCATGAGTATCGATATCGATATTAAAGCAAATAGTTTTTATTAGTGGCACAAATATAAATTCTACGTCTTTTTGTTTTAGTTTCAAGGAGTTTATATTTATACGGTCTAAAAATATTTTGCAGTCTCTATATTCTTTATGTAAATTGTAATTTTAATAATAATTCAAATGTATTCTTTCAGATTATCACAATAATTCTTTGAGAAGACAAAAATAGATGCGGATTAAAGACTAGGATGGATGGAATCCCTACAATATTCCAGTGTCTGTGATAAAGATTTTGATTTCTGTCTGCGATATACATTTTGAGGCAAAATGTTTTATACAAAGTGTGTCACAACATCAACGTTGCCTAATAAGAGGCTGTACCTTACTTAATTTACTTGTACTTATGTATGACACTGAAAAAAATATAAGTCAGTACCAGTTCCTTTAGGAAGCGATAACACTAAATAAATTATGTTTGTTAGCAGTTCCAATTGAAAAACAGACGATCTTCTTCTTACATAAATAAAGTTATTTTACCGCTATCGATACCCTGTGAACCTATGATTATGATTAAACTTTACTTACTTTAATTTACCCATACGCCACCAGGTATTTATGTCAAGTCGTTAGTCAGAAAATAAAATCAGAACCTAGAAACACAGAACCTCCTACACTGCGTTTTCCGGTTAGTGGTGTCTACTCCAAAACCACTGTTTCCCAATGACCATCGGTTTTACAGCAAATATGAGCAGCCACTCCAGTCTGGTAATTCGTTAAGCTACGTCAGCAAATTTGATTCTTGATGAACTTAAAGAAGAAGAAGAGAAATTTAAAGAAATAGATATTCTAACGGTTGTATCACAATATATTTATGAAAATTTGTTGTATGTAAAGAAAAACATAAGTGCTTTTGCAAAGAATAGTGACCATCATAATGTAAACACCCGGAACAAACACAATTTAGCTGTACACTCCACGCGTCTCCACAGAATTAGCAATTCGTAAAGCAGCAGCAGTATTCGTATTAGCAGTTCGCAATAAGTATGTATTTTACAATATAAGTATATTGTTTGTCTTTATGATAAAAACCTGGGACGAAGGTCTATTCCACTTTGATCTCCACACATGGTGATCTGATCCCAAATAAGGCAGAGCCTCTACTATGGAAACCAGGCAACTTTTACTTATACATACTCATATACTTTTATTTGTAAATACATATATAATAGATAAATAAAACCCAGACACTTGGTGGAAATCGAACCAATGACCTATTGGGTAGCCAGCCAGGATGTTGAACTGTTAGACCAACACGTCCGCCTAATGTTTTGGTTTTATACTATTTAGAAATATTGCATACTTCTCAAGAATCTCATAGGGGAAGCTCCTTCACCTATACTGAACTTTAATAATTATTATTTATAATGCATGCTTATTTTCATGATCCGATTTACGATGTTTACAGCAAAAATAAACTACATTTTTTGTTTAGAATGACTGTTTTACCACTTTTGACAATTTCATTATGAGATTTGCAATACTAAAGGTTATTAGTAACTTGTTTTAAATCAACATCAATTTTAAATTATACAGATAATTGTGTATATATTCACACAAAATATCATCGATATCGATTACGTACGTAGTACTTTTTAACAACACTTTTTTTCCTTTACACATAAACAATTCACTCACACATAGGTTTTTCTTTTTTGGTTTCATTTTTTATCGGACTATGTTTATCTTCTATATATAAAATCTTTGACTTGTACTGATTTTTGTTCTGTGTACTAAACACACGCTGAAGGACAAAAACTTCCTCCAAGAAAAATCATATGCTCTGTTTCTTTCTATCACATGTAACCTACCTAAAAACGCATTCTTTTCTTGTGTGGATGAGAGAAAGTATCCAGCTCTCTAGGGATTCTTCCTCTAAGCTTACTATATTATCTGTTTACGTCTATAGCCTATGACACATTAATTTACTCTTAATTTTACTCTATGGTCAGAATGGCTGTGGACGGAATCGAGCGTAGGGGTGTCGTTTATTATTTTTGTCGTATTTTATTGAGAAAATCTATCTACTTAATTAATCTAATGTAAATTTTCTATTAGTGTTTAGAAACTTTGATGAACATGGAAATAAGAGGTTGATTACTGTGTATATTTGGAGTAGTCCTCAAGATTGGTAAGTAACATTCGTAAGTATATTTTAAAGCTAATGGAGATATTTGTCTAGTCTATCGTTGATTTGTAGTAAATGTTAATGCTCCAAACAACTTAAATATTTAAAGTTTACCTTTCGGTATTTGTACAGTTTTGCGGATATTATTACTTACCTACCTGCACAATGGATCTCATTTTATTTCTGTACCCTTTCACTTTATTGTGTACAATATTTTCGTGCTCTACTTACTTCGAACTTGCTTTTTTTATGAAACTGTTCCTATCCTTTATAGTGTTTCAGTTTGTAATGAATAATGTTCACAGTTAACTGTTTGTTATGGTAACTGTAAATTTTAGAGCATTCATTATTTTTTGTTTATATACTAGAGAGAGAGAGTGATAACAATATTTATGTATTACTGGTATTTATCATATCTAAAAATGACCCAAATTTTATTTGTTACTTTGTCTGATAGCAAAATTATTGAGTAAATAAACGTAAGTGTGTGGGTGTCTATTAGAGCCAGTTATGGTATTGGTAGTAGTGTTAGTGAAGTTGTAATTTTTTTTTTAATTAGACACTAATATCTTGTTTCATTACAATATACCTACAAATTAGCATAATAGAAATAAGACTTATCTCTCTTTTTAATATGCTTCTAATAACTCATGTATGTGCATTCAATGAATGAATGTTATGGAATCTCATAATATAGTTTTGACCCTCTTCAAGATGTTGGGTTGACTTAAAATTCAGCAGTTGACAATACAATATACAATAATTTTATAAACTAAGATGATTACAGTACTGGCACAGATTAATAAAGATGTACTGGATGCTTTAAATGCTCACATTCACCATTGAAAAATCTTTGCTTGTTAAGGCTTTGTGTGACAAGTCACCCCCTGCCCTCTAATAAGGTTGAGGGAAATAATGGTTGCTGCCCAAGTCTTATACATGTACCTTGGTGGGACTATTACAATTACTATCCTTTTGACCTTTTGATTTGATTTAGTCTGGTATTAATGCCCATTAACATTTTTAGAGGTCAATACATTGGCACTGGTAATTTTTTTAATAACAAAATGTACATACAGTGGAGACTTGATTAGCCAGACTAGTTCTTATTGTGTCATTGAATTTTTGGAAATAAACTATTTTGGAACAAAGTTCCTTATGGGACGATGCGGAGGGGTACCCTAACCACGAAAAGACGTCCGGAACGTAAGGTTATTATTATTTATGTGGAACCATCCGATCATTATTACTATTTTAGTTAAACGGCAACACATGTCGTGCAGTGTCGTTCGGAATGTGGTTTGGTGTGGTACGGTGTGGCACGTGCCACACCGTGCCACCCGAATAATTATTTTCTTTATACCTCGAATAGAACATAAAATTAATATTTTTATAAGAAACTTCGTTCCTATCCGGTGTCCCACGACACCACACGGTATTTTTTTTGTATTATATTAACCTACAGTCAGATAATCTACAGCACCTGAGTATGATTATCTTTTAAGTAGTATGTATTATTTTTTGCATCTACAAGTTTTTCCATTTCATCTTCTGGCATTTTCTGGCAGAGATTAGACAGCAAATATAAATGCTTGGAGTTGGCAATTTGGATAATCCCAAATATGTTTAACTGGGGCCAGATAATGGCGTCTACTGTACCATATTATGGAAAGAATGTCAGTAGAGAAATAATTACAAGCCCACTGAGTTTTTTTATTTGCTTCATCTTTTCATTTGAGGCAGCATTGTGGTTGGTTATAGTTTTAAAGTGGCATTTTGATCCCGAAGCCGCCTGCCAAGCGTGGGGATTATGGCAGTCCCTCCATTCTTAGGGAGAGGCCCTTTTGATCTAAGTAAAATAAAAAAAATGTATTTTGACAACACTGAATAATTTTTTGTATACATATAACATTACATATAGTCACAGGAGGTCTGAGGTTATGATTTTTATTTCATTTGTTATAATATCCCCATGTATCACCAGGTCTTTTTAGTTATTATTGTTAGTCTGATCTATAAAGAACGAGCTTTCAAAGACTTGAGGTCTCGTAGTATGGACATGGATTTAATTATTATTTATTGTAAGGTCCTAAGTTTATGGTTACATGAACTATCTTGTCTATTAAAGTCAGTTTTGTGTTTCTAAGTTCGGTAGTCTCATAAATATGTTACTGGGAGGTTTTATTGTATTTTGTTTACAATTGCATTTGAGGTTTTACACCCTGCATCTTACACCGGTTGGAAAACGAACAAGACATGGAGGGAATGATCATTAATATTAAAGATATCAAACACTCAAAGAAAACATTATTTGTTTTGAAAATAGTAATAACCACATTCAAATATGTTTAAAAAAAACTCGCCTGAGCCAGGAACCAGCTAAAAATGCAATAAATAGTCGGCCACCATTTTTTTTAACTAATCGTTAGGGTCAAGGATAAGGGGAAAATTTCTCGAGTGTCTATTTTTTTGCATTATTAGTTGGTTCAATACCTGGCGCAGACAAGTTTTTTTTGTAAGCAAAGGAACATTTGCTTTGAGTGAGAGATCTGTAATGTATTATGTACTTCCCCCGAGTCCCGTTCGTTTTTTCCACTCTGTTTAGAGTACATGACAGATGATAAGAAAGAACACACTTTCTTTAGAGGCTTATGAACTCAAATAAATCTGACAACAATAAGTAAGTATATTAAGTTAGCAGATTCATTATTATTATTCTGTTGAAAACGAGAACAGACTGTATTATTAATATTGTTAAAAATTTATTGAAAAGAAAACGAATACTCTTAAAAAAAAAAAAAAAACCGACTAAAAATAAAAACTGCTAGCACATCATGTCAACTAACACTAGCACCAGCTGACACCGACTTCAATATATTTTCGTTATTTTATGCTTTTTAGATAATTTACTTTGAAGTCGGTTTTTATTTTTTTAAAAATAGTTTATTTAATACTTTTTAGTGACTTATTTCACCAAAATAGGTATCAACACTATCATTCAACTCGAACGTCTACGTTACAAAACATACTGAAAACATAAAAAGTTTATATCTCTTAAACTACTGGACCGATTTTGATGAAACTTGTATTCTACCCTAAGTTGAAAAATACTCTAACTATTGCAAAAAGAATTTTCAAAATCGGACTTGTAGTTTCTGAGAAATCCGTGGACAAACCTACATACATACACTCATAAAATTTGGTAAATTTGTTTAGAAGCCCACATAGACTAACATTATTAATATTACGCATTTTTATCAATGTTACATACATACGCGTCGAATAGAGAACCTTCTTTTTAAAGCCGGTTAAAAATAGGTATCAGCACTATCACGCAACTCGAACGTCTACCTTACAGTAACTTACTGAAAACATAAAAAGTTTATATCTCTTAAACTACTGGACCGATTTTGATGAAACTTGTACTCTACCCTAAGTTGAAAAATACTCTAACTATTGCAAAAAGAATTTTCAAAATCAGACTTGTAGTTTCTGAGAAATCCGTGGACAAACCTACATACATACATACACTCATAAAATTTGGTAAATTTGTTTAGAAGCCCACATAGACTAACATATATTAATATTACGCATTTTTATCAATATTACATACATACGCGTCGAATAGAGAACCTTCTTTTTGAAGCCGGTTAATAAAAGCGTGCTTGCAAGTACTTGACTAAGTTGCAAGTAAGTTTATCAAACTCATTCTCTCTGTCTACCTCATAAGGTCCTTATTTCCCTTTAAGTATTTCCATATAAATTATAGGTTTTTTTCTAAACATTTTGTATAGACTATTCAATTATAAAGTGTGTCCTGGGATCGTTTTTCATTAATGTAGGACCACGGTAAACTCTCCCACCAAATGTTTGAATGTTATTATTATTATACAACAGAGATCACGTTCCACTGCCTTGTTATGAGATAAATTGCAGATTGTTGTTGCAATATTCAAATATCGGCCGCTGTTACCAATTTACATTCACTATAGATACATTCGCGGAACTGCCATGCGATACATTTAATACAATAAGTGTTTGTACAAAAACTTAACAGCATTTTCTCAAACGATTTGATTGTGGAATGTAGACTTTAGTGGCCGTGTTAAAGGTGTATCATCAAATTTTTTACGATACTATTAAATTAATTTTACGTGTCAAGGATTTGTGGAATAAGCAATAAACTATTTTTAAAAAAATAAAAACCGACTTCAAAGTAAATTATCTAAAAAGCATAAAATAACGAAAATATTATTGAAGTTGGTGTTAGCGTACCTGCTGTGTATATTCTGCACCAACTTCAATAATATTTTCGTTATTTTATGCTTTTTAGATAATTTACTTTGAAGTCGGTTTTTATTTTTTTTAAAATAGTTTATTTAACACTTTTTAGTGACTTATTTTACCAAGATAGGTATCAGCACTATCACGCAACTCGAACGTCTACATTACAGTAACTTACTGAAAACATAAAAAGTTTATATCTCTTAAACTACTGGACCGATTTTGATGAAATTTGTACTCTACCCTAAGTTGAAAGATACTCTAACTATTGCAAAAAGAATTTTCGAAATCGGACTTGTAGTTTCTGATAAATCCGTGGACAAACCTACATACATACATACATACACTCGTGAAATTTGGTAAATTCGTTTAGAAGCCCACATAGACTAACATACATGAATATTACGCATTTTTATTAATATTACATACATACGCGTCGAATACAGAACCTCCTTTTTTGAAGTCGGTTAAAAAGAAAGATGTCCACTGCTGAAAAATCCCTTCCAAGAGAAAGGCCTTGGGGTTGCCATTATCCACACGCTTGGCAGGCGTCTTGGGGATCGCAGTATAGGTGATATGTAATCCAATAGAAAGACGCCGCTGCCCATCTTCTTGTTTTCCCATAGTCGCCTCTTACGGACACCCAACGGGAAGATATGGAAGGGTGCTATGCTATTATATGTACCCGGACACCCCACAGGTCAGGTGTAACGGGTTACGTGACAATTTTTAGAAATTACCGTGCTCTAGGGCTCAGTTCAAGTCTCGGGTAACGAGCGGCAGTGCAGCGGTCTACATTCCGAACCAAATAAGCTTGAAGGCGATTACAACTTTATTATGCAGTCATAAAACACCCCCGCTGTATAGTTGACCGTTAACGCGGCAGCAAAAAAAGGTTGGTAATACAAAGTTGTTTTTGCTGACGCGCCTAGTTGACAATGTATGCGTTATGTAGTTATTGAATCGCAAACGAACTTGTAATCGCCTTCAAGCCTATTTGGGATGGAGTATATAGGTCGGCGTGTCACTTACCATCAGGCGAAAGTCTTCCTTGGTTTGAGACCTTAATAATTACACACCAGTACCGGCACTGAGGCGTTCTCGATATAATATGTAGTTTTAAAGGATGATTTTTTTTTCTTTTCTATTTGACTTGAATAGTATTTTTGTCGTAATAAGTCAGTCATCTCAGCTAAATTTTGGTGCGAACAGCGAACATTATAATTGTTACACCATTTTAAGTGGTTCGTTACGCGCATCCCTTGTTAAATGAAAATTGTATTCAAATCAATTCTGTAGAACGTTAGGTATTGGCAAATAAACCCATGTACAACTGTCGTTCTGTATTATCCCGTCAATATAACGTGTCAAATAGTAACATTAATAAATGTGTTGTTATAGAGCCCCAAGACGACTCCTTGCAAGGCGGCACAACCTCGATATTTCATCAGATTCGAGTGGTTCCGTGAAGATGGCGCAAGTGGGAGCCAACATGGAATACCAGGAATACAAGTGGGCCTACTCAATCATGGACTCCTCCAAGTAATTCCTGTTTCCATAATTTTTTTTGTGTGTATTTCAATCATTAATGCATTAAGTACTTGGTAGTGTTAATAACCTAGAACAGGATACCAAATGCCCGGTAATGCATCATAAAAATAATAAAACTCAAAGAGCACTTTTTCTGTACATTGAATATTTTTCCAAAATTTCTATGTGGCGATACTATACTATCGACATAGAGGCCAAAACAATTTTTTTTGGAATTATTGTCTGTCTGTCTGTCTGTCGTTCTGTTTGTCCAGGTATCATTTGAAAACCCGTGGATGGATTTTGATAGGACTTTCACTGATTTGTTGTGTAGAAGTAGGGGTATAAATTAGTATATAAAACATGACGCTGTGTTTCATAGGGGCTAAGCAGTGAAACATTACTTGCACATATTACCACGTAATTTCCTTTGTATGTGAATAGGATAATTATAGACTGATCAGTTAATCATTAAGATATGTATTATTACGCTATATACAATAGGGACTGAGCAGATATTTAGTTTGCATAAGATGGTTCATGAAATTTTAATGACCTCCCCGAGTCTAGGTAGTGTATAGGTATTGTATTACAGTCGCAACAATAAAAGATGCGAAAAACTTAGAACTTTCATTATCGAATATCATTAGACAGTAATTTACGATGTTAGCGTGATTTACATTATGAACAGCGCCATCTATCGGTGAAATTGAACATACAATCACTATAAAACTTTAATCTATACTTATAATAAAACTGTAACAGGTCCAATTCTGTACATTGAAGATATTTTGAAAATTATATTTGGAGGGCATTCTATAACCGATACTGAGGCCGAAAATGTATTTTTTTTAATTTTTGTCTGTCTGTCTGTCTGTCTGTCTGTCTGTCTGTCTGTATCACGGCTGAGCATCACGCCGAAACTACTGAATGGATTCAAATGAAACTTGGCATGTTTTGAGATCTTACTACGAGGTAGGACATAGGATACTTTTTATCCCGTAATCTAGCACGGTTCTTTTGGGAGAGGGTATTAAAATCAAAATGGGTAGTTGGTTATACGCTTGCTCCGATATTATAAATTTTTCTTTATAATATAATAAATATCAGTAAGGTTAGGTCTCATAGAGAGTTGTTATCAAGGTTTTGTAATCGATCGGGTTAAGCAACGTTAGGTAAGGTCATTAAATAGATGGGTGACCGTTTAACGCCATTTGAACTAAACGGTCCGTGCTTCGGAGAGCAAGTACAAAGTGGGTCCAAGTTTTTAACCGACTTTAAAAAAGGAGGTTTTGTATTCTATGCGAATGTATATTATTGAAAGTTTAATTAACGTAAACACAGCGCGGGCGGAGCTGCGTGGGTCAGCTAGTCTATTATAAATATAAAAGAAAGTCGTGTTAGTTAGTTATACACTATTTATAACTCAAGAGCGGCCTAACCGATTCGGCTGAAAATTGGTGGGGAGGTAGCTTAGAGCCAGGAAACGGACATAGGACTTTTTATCCCAGTAGGTTAAGGTTAAGCAACGTTAGGTAAGGCATTATTAGATGGGTGAACCGATTTGTATGAAAGTGTGCATATCGGGTAGGTCTGAGAATAGGTCATATAGTATATTTCATACCGCTAGGTTAAGGTTAAGCAACATAAGGCAAGGTCATTAAATAGATGGGTGAACCGATATGTATGAAATTTTGTGTGCATATCGGGGAGGTCTGAGAATAGGTCATAAAGTATATGTAATGCCGCTGATACCATGATTGACGAGGATATATAGAACGAGAGGAGGGTGCAAGAGAGGAGAAAGAGGGAGAGGGGATTCAAGGAGGGGGTGATGGGGTGAGGGATCAGGGGAGTTAGGTGGAGTAAGGGGGGAGTAAGAAGGAGCAAGTTCGTAGAAGAGAGAGGGGGAGATGGTTCAGAGAGGGGACAACAGGGAGAGGAATAGGGGGAGTGTGACGGAAACCGAAGCGGGAGGGGGAAAGAGAGAGGAGAGAATGAGCATATAATTCGATTTTTTTTATAAGAGAGAGAGAGATGGAGAGAGATAAATCTAGGGAGGAGTGAGAAAAGGGTAGCAAAATGTAATAAAAGCGCGGACGGAGCTGCGCGGGTCAGCTAGTGCATCATAAAAATGAAATGATCTACTGGCGTCCCGACCCCGCTGCTAAACCACATCCGTAACAGTTATTTTACAAACGCCAGCCGATAGAATTTTAAAAAGTACATATTAAACTATATTATTGACTTTCGAACTTTCACGTATTTAAACGCCGCCTATAATTTAATTCAGGATTTTTTTTACTCAATAAATAATTGAACCGTACGCGACGAACGGGTGCCGCGGATAGTCAACCGGAGGTTTCCGTCAGCGATAGTCAAATAAGAAATAAGTACTTAGCCGTCCAGAACATTAGCAATTTGGAAATCTATTGGTAATACCAACGGATATTTACTCCATCCTCATTGATGCGCATAATATTACAAATCAGTAATTATTGTATTATCCTGTTATGAATTAGACATCGTTAAGTGTATACATGTCGATGATGTCATAGGTACCTGTATAGGTTTAACTTATAAATAGTAATAACTTCTACTCTTGTCAGTAGCTCCTTTATATCATCTCGCTGACCAGCGCCCGCGTTCTTTTTCAACATTATTTTTTCTATTTTAAATATTTTTTTTCTTAACCTTCTGTACTTTCCCAATGTCATTTCTTCCCATAATTTGGTCCTTACTAATGACACTATCGGATGGTGTTGCTACATATCGCGTGTGTTCTTTTTTGCGTGACTAGTACATATTATTATTTTTTCACAAATCCAATGATGAAGTTTTAGTTTTCTTCAAAATCGGGCCCGTGACTCATTTTAGCATTTTTCTCTATTTCTTAAAGTTTCGGATTTGGTCATCCAGCCCAATTGCAAAATTCACCTGTATAAAGATTATATCATACTAAATAACATATGTGTACATATGTTTAACTATTTTTAAGATATCAATATATTATCATCAATAACAATATAAATAATGTTCACAATGTTTGCTCTAAATAACAAAAGCAGTTGCAACGATGTAAATAAGCTATCACTGAGAGGTTATTAGTATTTTTCAAATAAACCTATACTATTATAAACAAAATAAACTGGTATAATAGTAGAACTGTCTCTTGGTGAGCGATTCTAAGTGCACTCTGTTAATTGAAGGGGTCTTGAACCATATTACATTTCATTAGGAAGTTACCCTTCGCTAGTCGACACTACGTTTAATTAGCTCCGGGTCTATGGGCCGGCTGGCTTTTCTGGCCTCTATTATTGTTATTTCGTTTCGAAATAACTAATGTTACCGGAACTAACTAAATATACATAAGTCTTCTCCCGTGTATTAGAGTAACATCAATGATAGTCATTGGGTAACATGGAATTAATACGCATTTTTTTTTGTGTGTAAATAAGTATATGATATTGATAGTATTTGATAGTACGTAGGTACTATCATTTAAATAATATGGGAAGAACGTTTCGTCTAAACTCGATCCTCAAAATAAGTTGGATAGATAGAAGAATGAGAAAAGAAGAATTAGAAACAATTCTCGATCAGGTGTAGGTGTAGGTCAATCAGGTGGGCCCGTTGATCTAGTGGTTAGACACCCTGCCACCTATCCAATAGGTCTTGGGTTTGCTTCCCACCTTGTTTCTCGGATTTATCTGAAAAAAAAAAAGTATATAAGTTTGTGTATCAGTTGTCCGGTTGTCATAGTACTACAGGCACTGCCTTTTTTTTTTTTTTGACGCGGGGGAAATCTTCGTAAGATCCCCGGGAGCTGTGGGGCTCGACCGGGGTATGTGGGATTCTTACCCACTAAAACCCCCGCGGCTATCGCATCGGCACATGAGAGGGGAGACCCCAGGGCTCTCCGGTGGGATCTGCACCAGGGGCCCCTCAGTGCCTTGCCTTTGAGCCCGCCGCCGGGGGGCTCATTGTAGCCCCCCGGGAACCTGTCACGGTGCTCACGGGGACGGGGGTCGGAACCCCGCCGCCGTCCTCCTCGGAGTCGCCGCCGTACTCAATGGACGACTACAGGCACTGCCTAGCTGAAGATAAGACGATCGCAGATCGATCGTGAATTGCCATATGCTATATCTGCGAGAAACAAATGAATTTTTGTATTGAAAATGCATTTGTTTCTCGCAGATACCTGCGATGCGATGCGAATTCGCAGTTATGTGCGGGAGCCCTATTACAGGCTTGTGCAAACGTATGTATGTACATGTACAGAGCAGCGCGTGCTCTTGTTTTCAGCTATCATTAAAATATTTTGTGTGGGATTTTTTGTTATACTATGTATCTACTATGTTTTTGCTCGAAAACAAACATAATAGAAAAGATTAGATTAACGAATACAATATTCAGAGAGATGAGGTTTGTTAAACACGAAAATGAAAAAATAAAGAATGCTTATTATCTATACTATAATAAAACTCAAAGAGCACTTTTTCTGTACATTGAATATTTTTCCAAAATTTCTATGTGGGGGTACTATACTATCGACATAGAGGCCAAAACAATTTTTTTTGGAATTATTGTCTGTCTGTCTGTCTGTCTGTCGTTCTGTTTGTCCAGGTATCATTTAAAAACCCGTGGATGGATTTTGATAGAACTTTCACTGATGTGTTGTGTAGAAGTCAAGGTATAAATTGGTATATAAAACATCACGCTATGTTTCATAGGGGCTAAGCAGTGAAACATTACTTGCACATATTATCACGTAATTTCCTTTGTATGTGGATAGGGTAATTATAGACTGATCAGTTAATCATTAAGATATGTATTATTACGCTATATACAATAGGGACTGAGCAGACATTTAGTTTGCATAAGATATGGCAGTGGCGAAGGGTCAATTTTTGTAAGAGGTAAGCCGGTCCGGTACACCCAGGACATTTTCATTAGATTTCTGTATTGTTCTAAGTACTTTGCTGATAGCAATATCACATTATATCTTTGAAAGGTTAAAATCTGTAAATCCCGAGCGAGTCCAAACTAGATTAGGGGGTTCATGAAATTTTAATGAAACTCCCCAAGTCCAGGTAGTGTATAATAGGTATTGCATTACAATCGCAACAATAAAAGATGCGAAAAACTTAGAACATTCATTATCGAAAATGATAAGACAGTATTTTACGATGTTAGCGTGATTTACATTATGAACAGCGCCATCTATCGGTGAAATTGAACATACAATCACTAAACAACTAATCTATTTTAATAAAAGAAAGTCGTGTTAGTTACACTATTTATAACTCAAGAACGGCCTAACCGATTCGGCTGAAAAGGTAGGGAGGTAGCTTAGAACCAGGAAACGGACATGGGATACTTTTTATCCCGGTAGGTTAAGGTTAAGCAACGTTAGGTAAGGTCATTAAATATATGGGTGAATCGATTTCTATGAAAGTGTGCATATCGGGTAGAATAGGTCATACAGTATATTTCATACCGCTAGGTTAAGGTTAAGCAACATAAGGCAAGGTCATTAAATAGATGGGGGAACCGATTTGTATGAAATTGTGTGCATATCGGGTAGGTCTAAGAATAGGCCGTAAAGTATATTTCATGCCATTAGGTTAAGGTTAAGCAACATAAGGAACGGTCATTAAATAGATGGGTGAACTGTGTGCATATCGGGAAGGTCTGAGAATAGATCATAAAGTATATTTAATGCCGCTGATACCATGATTGACTAGGATATATAGAACGAGAGGAGGGTGCAAGAGAGGAGAAAGAGGGAGAGGGGATTCGAGGAGGGGGTGATGGGTTGAGTGAGGGGGAGTGAGAAGGAGCAAGTTCGTAGAAGAGAGAGGGGGGAGAGTTCAGAGAGGGGACAACAGGGAGAGGAAGAGGGGGTGTGTGACGGAAACCGAAGCGGGAGGGGGAAAGAGAGAGGAGAGAAAGAGTATATAATTCAATTTTTTTTATAAGAGAGAGAGATATGGAGAGAAATAAATCTAGGGAGGAGGGAGAAAAGGGGAGCAAAATGTAATAAAAGCGCGGGCGGAGCTGCACGGGTCAGCTAGTAAATTAATAACATTGTATCCCAGTAGGAAATACATTTCGAATACGTTGACCTCTTAGTTCTCTCACCGCTAAATTATTATAGCGCAGTATACGGGCCTTGGCCGGGCGGCTTTGGGTGAAGACTGAAGCTGCAATCCAAAGAGTGCAATTAAATGCACGCGTTAGTATTTGTTTTGATATACTTACCTAAACATGTAACGCCTTACCTAGTAATATGAATTTGTGTAGGGTTCCTGCCCTACTCCGAATAGCTTGCAGCACACATAGGTGATGGAGTAAGAAGCCCTACTTTTTAATAATGTCATATCTTTACGTCTATATTCTTGAAGGCAAACGGTAAAGCTGCAATATACCTTCTTTATCATCATCCATACCATCTTTTGCAAATATTCGGGAATCAAATTCACCTTACGCTACTGCCGATAATTCCTGCATAAAAGCATACATAATTACGATGCCTAGAAGCATAAGATCCTTGTTAATGGGCGCATTTGCAATCCTAGCAAAATCTAAGATCTCCTGCCTCAAGATTGCTGAAGATCAGAGAGAGCCCCCCACTATTTTTGTACCGTGCTTGGACAGGCATTCAAAATATATTACTAGTTTAAAAAACAAAAAATACACGCTTTTATAAGGACTACTGCACTAAAAAGCAATAAATAAATTATCGAATCCGTTCTTTCTTTCTTTCTACCCCGTGCTTGTAATTTATGGATTATATTTATGTGTAAAGCGTGGGGCGCTTTTTCTCTGTAAATGATTACAAATTATTGTCATGTGAATACAAATACTTAGCGTTCTTGAAATTTGACAGAAATGTTATTCAGAAAAAGCGCGCTTTTACACACAAATATAATCCATAAATTACAGGCACGGGGTAGAAAGAAAGAAAGAACGGATTCGATAATTTATTTATTGCTTTTTAGTGCAGTAGTCCTTATAAAAGCGTGTATTTTTAGTTTTTTAAACTAGTAATTTATTTTATACTTTTTAGTCTTAGAAATAGTCGCCTAAACTACGGATAAAATTAGCCCAAGTATTGATTTGTTCGTAGCTTGAATCGTAGGCAGGTTGTGGCAAAACATATTTTTACTAAACTAGATATTACGCGTAGGTATCTCAATGAGTTTAAGAAAGCACTACGTATTTACCCTTTAAACAGTCGAAAGTAAGCTAAAAGTCAATAGCTTCACAAGTAGTATTCAAGGGTTCCGTTACCAACCTTCCGGGTCCATCATCAGGTCTACGTTATTATGCAAAGTGAATATAACTCTTTAATACAAATCAAATGAGTCTAAGCTCGATGGGTTTACTAGTAATCATTCCAGGGTTCTATCACCCACCTTCCTGTTCCATCATCAGGTTCTGATTATTGGGCAAAGTGAATAGAACTCTTTAATACAAATTAAATGGGTCCAAATTCGATGTGTTTACTAGTAGCCATTGCAGGGTTCCGTCACCCACCTTCCAGTTCCATCATCAGGCCCTCATTAATGTTCAAAGTGAAAAGAACTCTTTAAAACAAATCAAATGAGCCCACACTAGATGTGTTTACTAGTAGCCAACCCAGGGTTCCGTCAACCACCTTCCTGTTCCATCATCAGGTCCTGATTAATGGTTAATGTGAAAAGAACTCTTTAAAACAAACCAAATGAACCCAAACTCGATTAGTTTACTAGTAGCCATCCATGGGTTCCCTCCTCCACCTTCGAGCCCCAACATCAGATCAGCTCGATGATACCATACTATTGTATTGTCACCGGTCCTTGATACATGTGCAAAATTTCAAATTATTTGGACGTGTAGAAGTGGGTCAAAATTGTATCGCAAGATTCCATTACCATCATAATAATACCACCATTTCTTGCTTGGCCAAAAGCCCGCAGATATGGCTCTACCCCAATCCTTTTGGGAGAAAAAAAAACAAATGAAAAATAATAATAATAATATCTTGAGACAATCCACACACGGTCATCCGATCCCAAACTAGGCAGAGCCTGTACTATGGAAACCAGACAACTGATACTAATAATAATAATAATAATAATAATAATATATTCATTTATTTCGGATAACAGGATCCATAAGGGTTAGTAACAATTAAATACTTAAGACTAATGTTAGTAATACAATATTGGACAATAACTTAAAAAATTAGTGGACCAATATCACCCAGACCAAGACAGGCAAAAACCAGTTACTTGACTGCATGCAGTCGTAACCAGCGTGCCAGCATTGGCGAGTCCCACCGGTCCACCAATGCACGCAGAATGGTGTTGGGGCTGTCGCGCATCCGCCGTAATAGTGAGGCGCAGCGCTTACGCATGATGGCAGCGAAACCATCAGCGTGCGCCGATGCGAACATGGCGGAGGCGCTGCAATAACGCGACCGCCCCACCACCACCCTGAATGCATTGTTATATTGTACGCGTAGGTCGCTGTACGCCCCCCGCGTATAGTTCACCCACAGACCGCAGGTGTAAAAGGATTGACAATAGGCTTTAAAAAGCGTGACCTTAACTTGCTCAGTACACCTAGCAAATCTGCGAGCCAACATATTGCAGCGCACAGACAGCGACCTTCGCTCTCTCTCAATATCCAAATTATCCTTCATATCGTCAGTGACCCAGTGACCTAAATACTTAAAGCGCTCTACCATTTTTATGGGAGTACCACAAAGTGTAATATGCGGTATACTTGTATAACGCTTGTGGTCCGGTCTAAATATCATAAATTCGCTTTTTACAGCATTGTATCTTAGTCCCTGAGCCATCGCATAAGACTCACAGATACGAAGGAGTCTTTTCAAAGCACCACTTGATGGGCTCAGCAGCACCATATCGTCCGCGTAACTGATATTGTTGATACAAACTCCATCTATGTGACAACCGATTCCTGTCCTGCTGAGCTCATCAATTAGTCCGTTCATATATAAATTGAACAGCGTAGGAGAACTCCGACCCCCCTGTCTTACACCGCATTCCAATCTATAATCCTCTGAGAACTTGCCTGCCCATCTTACACTATTCTTTTGATGACTATACCAGTGTTTGAACAGTATTATAATTTCCTCCGGCAGCTTAGTCTCAGATTTCATTTTGTTCCATAGAATGTCGTACGATACAAGATCAAATGCCTTGGATAAATCCAAGAAACAAGCATACACTGGTGTCTTCCTTGCCGTGTAGTACTGGACAGTCTGTTTAAGGCACAGGATGGCACTCTCGGTGGAAAGACCTGCTCTGAAGCCAAATTGCGCATCATTTAGCGAGACCTGCTCATCCAAGCGCCCACCAAGCAGACTGTCCAGTACCTTCGCAATTACCGTGGCAAGGGAAATCGGTCTATAATTGGACACATCTGTAGTATCACCTGTTTTGTTCTTTGTTATGGGTACAACTATAGTACGCATTAGGCTTTCAGGTAAATACATATACACAAATTAAAAAACAAAGCTAAAACTCTTGGCAAGTGAACCCCTGCGTGTTGCAAATGCTCGATGCTGAGATTGTCATATCCCGGAGATTTACCCCTCACCATGCCTTTTATAACTTTCCCGACCTCTCTAATACTTATATACTTTTTTTTTTTGTAAAAATATACTTAAATAGATAAACAACACCCAGACACTTGGCGGGAATCGAACCCACGACCCATCGGTTAGCAGGCAGGGTGACTGACCACTAGACCAACGGGCCCGTTGATCATACATACATAGTTACATACATATAACAGGTCAAGCTAATAAAAGCGTGTTAAAAATATAACGTATGACGGAACGGAGATGGGTAGTGGGTACATGCATTTAACTTAGGAATTCCCAAAATTATGTTGAATAATCCTATAAACTGGTTTTAAAGTATTTGTCAAAGTCAATGTTTGCATTAGGTCATTACCTCGACCACTTCTGCGACCTTTTATTTGTTACCATGGTGACTTACGGTTAAGACCCGACAATTGGTTTTAAATAACCATATCATTCTCGACTAGCTAAAGTTACATTGTGCTTGGCACTACGTAAGATATCACAGATCGTGTATGAACGAACAGTTATACGATTGTAGTTACCTAATTAAACGTTGTACTTATTAATGCTGCTTTACTATATAAAGTGGTTTTTTGTAAAACGTCTGCCTGTTATTAGGTGGTATGTCCATCATGCAAGGGACGGTCCAGATAGTTACCACCGCAGTGTCTGTCAGATTTTCTGCCAACAAGCATCAGTGTGTAAATTTTGCTGTAATCCAGTTTGAAGGGCATTGTATCTGGAAACATTAACATGCTTAAAATACTTAATAACTAATGTCTCGGGTGACGAGCGGCAGTGCTTTGCAGCTGTCTATAGACTAAAATAGTATAGTCTCACTCGACACTAGGTTTAATAATAAAAAAAAACTTCCCCTCGCGGAAATAAATCATATGTTTTGCATTTTAATTAGGTAAATAGTAATACGCAAACTATGTACTTAATTAAAATGCAAAAAAAGAATTGGAGCAATCTACTTAGGGAAGTACGTTTATATTCCAGGAGAACGCATTCAGATAATGCCACCTTCGAGTGTTATATTCCAGCTATAAAGTTCGTAGTGCTGTAAGTTTTATGGGGAATGATAGTCACTACTGGCCGCAGATGGCCATTACAGCTTCACCGGACAAGACGGGCACATGGTCCCTCCCTATGTTGATAAGCTAGTACATTTTACCAATCATGACTGTACTTTGACGAGCCCGTTGATCTAGTGGTCAGACACCCTGCTTGCTACTCAATAGGTCGTGGGTTCGATTTTCACCAAGTGTCTGGGTGTTATAATTATCCATACTTTAGTGAGTACATATTTACAAAAAAAAGTGTATCAGTATTGGTATCAATTATCTGGTTACCATATCTATCTGGGTCTGGCTCTATGTAGCCCACGCCAGGGGTCGAAGACCGGCAGGACAGCACCGGCAACGCGCTTGCTCGCGTACCGCTCATCTGACAGCCGCTAGCGCCATTTTTCGAGCACGTGATGTAGGAACCTACCACCTATTGTGGTTTTTCGTGCTTTTAGTAATAATATTAAATCATTTTGTGTCCAGAGTATCGGCGTGTTTGATCTCAATGCTACTCATCGTGTACGGTAGCTTCCGGTCGCTGAACATGGAAAGGGAGGCGCGGGAGCGAGCAGAGCGCGAGAAAGAAGCGAGTCTACTCGGAGGGAAGCCGGTGACCTCCAGCAATTCCAATAGTAGTGAGTTTATATCATATACCTAACACAAAACCTTGTAGTGTTCACATCGACACGAACAGAAGGAAATCTAATTGACTTTTCTAGTAAATTGACGACTTTTGGTTTTGGCCTAGTGCGTCGGACGGCATAGAATCGATTTCTGCCAAGACAATTCACTAGAATGAGGCCTAAATCGTCTCGTTGCTCATGTCTTGGCAAATGACGTTAGTGTCGCACTAGTTGTATAATGTGCTACCTATATACTTAGCGTTTTTTTTTTTTTAATGATAGTCGCTGTTGGCCGCAGATGGCCATTACAGCTTCACCGGACAATAGGAGGCGAGCGCTTAAAGCGCTCTAGCCTTTACGGCAGAAGTAGCGACGAGCTCAAGGGCACCTCAGGGAGGCACGGCCTCGGCTTGGGCTGTCGCTTAAGAGAGGGCTGAGTTTACCACCGGTTCACAACGCGCCCCCACTGAGAAGAACCGGCAAGAAACTCAGTGGGGTGATGCACGTCGTTGCCGTCGCATACGTACGACCCTTCGGCCTCGCCGGCGAGACCGGTGTCTGATAGCTAGTGTAGCATACGGTTGTCGGGGAGGGGTCGGCGCATCCCGGTCCAATAGGACCGTCATGGGGTCAGGAGGGTATACTTAGCGAGTAAAGATGATCTGTAAAGATACTACAGGTATCAAAGAACTGCTACGATTGGATTGAGTTGAGCGGATGATAGATAATTCTTCATCTTGAATAGAAAAAGCCTTTAGATTATTATATTACGTGACATACTGTATGCAAACTGATCACCTTAGTTGAGCTTTGAACAGTTGATACGATACTTGAGTTATAATATGTACTTAAATGTACATGCTTTTGATTGAGTCAGTTTCTAAGTAAAGCTAAATATGGCATATTATGCGGTTGGTTTGTCGGCAATGTTTAGACATAATTCACATCTCAACTAATTAAGAACCTATATGATATTTGAGAGTATAGTATTTAAAACGCGATTGTTCAAAATACTAAGATTTTTTGTTATCTTTACAATACAATACAATATATATATAACTAGCTGACCCACGCAGCTCCGCCCGCGCTGTGTTAACGTTAACTAAACTTTCAATAATATACATTCGCATAGAATACAAAACCTCCTTTTCGAAAGTCGGTTAAAAACTTGGACCCACTTTGTACTTGCCCTCCGAAGCACGGAGACGTTTAGTTCAAATGACGTTAAACGGTCACCCATCTATTTAATGACCTTACCTAACGTTGCTTAACCTGATCGATTTCCAAACATTGTTAACAACCTGTCTATGAGTGTTCCGTTACAAATATTGATTATAATTATATTGAAAAATTGTTAAAATCGGAGCAAGCGTATAACCAAGTACACATTTTGACTTTAGTCCCCTCTCCAAAGATAAAAAGTACCCTATTATGTCCTACCTCGGAGTATTAACTCAAATCATGCCAAGTTTCGTTTCAATCCATCCTGTAGTTTCGGCGTGATGCTCAGCCGAGATACAGACAGACAGACAGACAAAAATAAAAAAAGTACATTTTTGGCTGTAGTATCGGTTATAGAATAATTTTCCAAACATTTCCAAACATAATTTTCAAAATATCTTCAATGTACAGAATTGGACCTGTTACAGTTTTATTATAAGTATAGATTCTACTGTACGTGTGTATGTCACTGAACTCCTCCTACACGGCTGGACCGATGTTGATGAATTTTTTTGTGTGTGTTCAAAGGGATTCGAGAATGGTTTAGATTCAATAAAAACGCGGGTGGAGCTGCGCGGGTCAGCTAGTTAAAATATATGTTTAAACACTAATTATATGTTTAGGTCAGACCTTTGATTATATATACGTCTAGATACCTATTAGTCTTGTAACGTTACGTTAATAAGCATAACAACCTCATTATTCGTGTGTGCGTGCAAGCCTCGTTGTACACTCGCGTCATCTGTGGTTGTGTGCGTGTTTGGGGATCTCCAGTTATAAATATTTTTCCCATAAATAGCCATAGCGTTATCGAAATAAAATAAAATAAAATTAAATTAAATTAAATAAAATAAAATAAAATAAAAGATTTTATTTGATTTGATTTGAAAAGAATTGAATTGAAATTAAATTAAATGGCGTGTCCCTTACCATCAGGTGAACGTCTTATTTGCCTCATGACCAGGAAGAAAAAATACTTCTAAGTACTTAAAAGTAATTAATTTATCAAAAAAATAAATTAAAATTATTATAATTGATTTATTTCATATTTTGGTCACTAACTACCTACGTATTATGTTTCATTGAATTCATTTTTGTCAAAAGAAAATTACCCCAGACTTAAGATATATTCCCCTATTATTACCTAGCCACACCAGTCTAGTCGGACAATGTACAAATTGTCGTAAAAAAACAATCGAGTTTTTATAATAATCCCTCACAGAATCTTAAGACTTATGAATGGAAAATTAAGTTAGGATCTTTATTAATTTTACTTAGTTAATATTTTCACGATTTGATTACACAATTCGTCAAAAAGTTTTTTTTTTGCGAGCACAAACCATCGGTAGAGTTCAAGTGATACTAAACAACCAAGTATACCAATTTGATGTTTTGGTATACTTGATATTGTCAAGTGTTTGAACATCGAACACGCTATCTAGACGTATATATAATCAAAGGGTCAGACCTATGTTTATTTTATGCATTAGCGACGTACTCGGTAAACGTATTTCGTTAAAGATGATAATACTTATTATTGGCCTCTGTTCAGGGACAATTCACCAAACTTGTATAAGGATTAGACACGCCAATCATTTTAGTGCATGCCTGAGTTGCATCATGTTGTATACTTTCACCGTAAGCACTTGATTAATCTTTCAGTTAATACTTACAAGCGAGGCAACCCTGTTAAGGATTTGATCCGGCCTCACAACTTTCTAAATATACGATTTCTCATTGGGATAAAAATAACTTCTATGCATTTACGTGGGGCACTCAGAGATTTGCGAAATTAGAAAAAATATTCTACAGGTTCACATTCTAATTTTGTCAAAAAACTGTCTATCATCGTCTATACAAAGTTTAGTACCTGTTAACCATTAATACATATTTGTAGAGCTACCAAAACTTGTCAAAAACAGTGGCTTTTTGAAATGCAGCCAGCACATCTTCCAGAAACATTATATAAATTAGAGTTTTGGAAAAAAATATAGTCACCCGGTGCTAAATCAGGACTGTAAGTTAAGTTTGACCGGTGTGCTGTTCAGAAAAACCATTGTTTAGATAGCTGACTAAAATCGTAGAAAAAAAAAACTAAGCGGTCATAATTTCGACATTTGAAAAAAATCATCACAATACAAATAAATTTTTCAAAAAAATATATAATAGTTATTTATAGTCATAAAATAAAGTAGAGGGAGATTGGGAATGCCCATATTTTTCTTTTAATTAATCTTAATAAGTCTTGGGGTACCCGTATAGTTAACGTTTTTAGTAGAGTAACCTGGAGTCTCAACAAATTACATGTTGTCAACAGATGTCCAAACGTTGAACACCATGCAGGCGCTGTGCTTCCCGCTCGGCTCGTCGGTAGCGCTGCTCATCATGTTTTTCTTCTTCGACTCCATGCAGACACTGGTTGCAATTTGTACCGCAAGTAAGAAAAAACACTCAAAGGTTCTTCCTTTAGTTACTTCAAGACTAGTTACTTCTACTTTATAATAAAACTATATCGTAAAGTGATGATGATTAAACAACAAGTTGACAGTACGTGTTTTTTCTAGATTTTAGCAACGCATTTAACATTGTTGATTTTGATATTATACTTTGTATACTGCGCTCTCTGTACATATCTCCAACGGTGGTTGACTAGTTTCGAAGTTACCTGAGGGCCTAGACAAGATGCAATCGCTTCATAGCGAATCTATTTCTTCATTCGCTAACGGTGTCAATTCCCTAAAAATTGTCACGTGATTTTTAGATGACATATGTCATTCTCATACATTTTTATACTTTCTATTAGCGATAGCGATTGTAGAATGTTACATTGTCTAGGGGGGCTGTTTAATCGTCGGCAGCGCACTCGAATAGAAGATGCGCACACACATGCACACGCGAAACATCTGCTGGTGTACCACAGGTCGGGGTTCTCTCCCCTTTACTCTTCGCGTTAACTTTCTTCTTCCTATCACTTTTATGCAGATGATCACTTAAATTTATTTTTAGTGGTGCCATTCTCAGCTTTGACGGAAGCTGATATCAATACTAACAGAGATTTATCTTAGATTTGTGCGTGGATTGAAGTACATGGTCTTACAATCCCTTGAAAACCTAGGTCACTATTTTTGGCAGTCAGTAGCTAAATTGGTTACTAAGATGAGATTAACTGGCTGCAACTTCCTCAAATTGTTTTAAGCAGAACTGTTTTACGATACAAGGATGTTGGGTTGGAGAAAACTTTATCATGGGATCATCTTCATTTTCTCTCAATTTTTGCTTCAGCGGCATCCGTACAATTTCTGGACTATGCCGATGCCAGCTATCTAACCAAAGTATAACTTGATAAACTTGAGCGTCTACAAAATTTCTTCATACGATTCATATACTTTGAACTTCGTCAATATGATCATGTCTCAGAATTTCGTGCTAAGCACATTCTCTTGCTACAGAACCCAGAAGGGGACATAAACTTTAAGTGGGTAAGAATCCCACATAAACAAGGGCTGCATACAGCGGCATAAGACGCGCGGTGTTGTTTCAGTAATAGCGTGTGCGGCGCTAGCGTTCCTGTTGACGCCGCTGTGCCAGTACGTGGCGGGAGGAGCCCGGGGCGCCGTCTGCGGGCGGTACTCCGCGCCCGAGCTGGCCGCCGCGCTGCTTGCCGCCGCTATAGTCGCCGTGTGGGTGCTCACCGGCCACTGGCTGCTCATGGACGGTGAGCCTTCACACATACACTACCAGTACAGCCTTTTACATCGTAACATCGTTCCGGGCGCACTATTGGTTCGCCGGTCGAGGCTTGCTCCCTGCAGCTCGTCTAGTTGGTAGGTAATCCAATAGAAAGACGCTGCTGAATAGAAAGACAACAAGAAGGCGGGCTTCTTGTTTTCTCTTAGTCGCCTGTCACGGACACCCAACGGGAGGAGATGGGAGGGTGGTATTCTTACCAGGACACCCCCCGGGGGCCGAGCTATCTATAATATAATATCCTGAGACGATCCACACAGGGTCATCTGACCCTAAACTGCAGAGCCTGCTCTGTGATAACCAGACAACTGATACTAATACGAGTCCTTATATTCTTCTGTTTTCTAAGTACATACTTACATATAGGTATAGATAAATAACACTCAGAAACAAGGTAAGAATCTTACCCATCACTTATTGGGTAGCGGCTAGACCAGCAGGCCCGTCACCCTTAATTTAGCTTTCTCTCTCTGTTTTAAAATGATTTCACTTTACCTACTCACTGAATGTCTATACATGTTAATGTCATAACACAAAGCATCAAACACTTCAACTTAAATTTGTAACCATTTTAAATAATATTTTGCTTATACTTACTTTACTATTACTTATTTATTTTCATAAATTATCGTCTTTAGTATTTGTTTTTTTTTGTATCATATACTATATTCTGTTTGTTTATACTTCCTGTCTATACTTACTAATTTGCGTTACACTCATACGCTCGCTGGAGGTTAATAAGCTTTTACAGCCCGCGTATTGGTCAGACTACCGAACATTTAGACTCAACATGGTAATAGAATAAAAATTAGTAAAAATAAACCTAGTGTAAAAATCAAAGTAGTGTAATTAATTCTGCTTTTGATACTAAACACATTGTATACATATTTTATGTTACAGACTATAAGTGTGATAACTGATTTCCATTTGTAATAGTTTTTTTTTATTTACAGCTATGGGCATGGGCCTGTGCGTTACGTTTATCGCGCTGATCCGGCTACCGTCGCTGAAGGTATCAACACTACTGCTTACGGGGTTGCTTCTATACGATGTCTTCTGGGTGTTCTTCTCATCATACATTTTTACTACTAACGTCATGGTCAAAGTGGCTACAAGGTAAGACTTATCAAGACTTTACTCGCTTTCGGAGGCTTCATACAGCAATAGACATGATGACTAATTTTGAAAAAAATACTCTATAATGTACTTACGGGTCTACTATTGCCGAAAATAATCATATTTTTGTTTTAATTTTACAATTAATAGCAATATTTTAAATTTTTAAAATAGAGTCTAAACTTCCCACGCGCAAAATTTGCTATTTTGATACTACGGTCATATGCGGCGACCTGTCAAAACGTGATTCATTTAGATGCAGCCGCTCCTACAATTTTTTGGACCACCCGGTCACTGAGGCAATTCTAAACAGCGAACCAACGCTACTAGTCTTCTAATCTCTATGTAGCTGCGAAATAGTTGATGGTAGAAGTTTGTTTTGTCTTATGCTTATATTAGTCGCTAACCTGGTGTCGAGAGTTGTTCAAGTTTTGGACTCTATCTTGGCTTAACAACTGCTGTTTAGATGTCAACGACCGGGACCAACTATGTTCGTGCCTTCCGAAATGCCACTAAACAGTCACTATTTAAGGACTGACCTACATGACGTTGCTTAACCAACTGGGGGACTAGTACGAGTTTCGATAGTTTACGAGCTCGATATCAGTTTTCTTCCGCACATTTTACTAGTTTTTAATAATTACCGCTAGGGGGGCGCTGGGGTGAAATGTATGGAGAAAACTGACAGTTCGATCGAGCTCATAAACTATCGGAACTCGATAACTAACTGATCGTTTATCGAACAGTGATTACAACTAGCTATGTATGTGGGCGATATAAAATGATTGCGTGGCACTCGCAGGCCGGCGGAGAACCCGATGAACGTGGTGGCGCGGAGACTGCAGCTGGGCGGCGCGCTGCGGGACGCGCCCAAGCTGTCCCTGCCCGCCAAGCTCGTGTTCCCCTCCATGCACCACCAGGGACACTTCTCCATGCTCGGTCAGTCGCTTCACAATACACACTCGATACATTTTCTTCTTTTTATACTACCAAGCTGGCAAGCAAGCACGCGGCTCACCTGATAGTAAGCAGTCACCGCAGCCTATAGACGCTAGCAACACGAGAAGTACCACTAGCGCGCTTAAGGGTCGGCCCCTTAAGACATTAGGTATTGAGTCTTTGTGTCGATAATTTCATCAGATACACCGGAACACAGCAATGCTTACACACTGCTGCTTGGCGGCAGAATATCTGACACTGCGGTGGTACCTACCTGGACGGTTCCTTGCACAAGGAACCTACCACCTAGTAAAGGCTGTATCTATTATAATAAATAAATAAAATTATGATTTCTATTTCATGCTTCAGAGTTTCTAACTAATGCTGAATATTCAGGTCTGGGTGACATAGTGATGCCTGGTCTACTGCTATGTTTTGTGCTGCGATACGACGCATACAAGAAAGCCACACTGGTGTGTCAAATGGGACAAGTGCCTGGTCCAAGATCTATGGTATGTAAAACATTATTTGTCTGAGTGCGATACATAACATTTGGTTCGAGAAAATTGCTTCTACGTGGTCTCCATTTTGTTATGTACACTTTAATTGAGCTCCTCTTAAATTTTATTAACTCTCGACTAGTCATAGTTATTATTGTACACCATCTATACATATATATATATATAGTCACATAGTTGTTTAAGCATTACAACAAGAAGTGCATGTGTGCAGGGTTCCCGTCTGACGTACTTCCACTGCTCACTGCTGGGCTACTTCCTGGGGCTGCTCACGGCCACGGTCTCGGCCGAGGTGTTCAAGGCTGCGCAGCCCGCACTGCTCTACCTCGTGCCCTTCACGCTTCTCCCACTGCTCACCATGGCGTACGTCAAGGTACAAACTACGCCCCCTAACATTCATCATCATTAACAGTCGATAGACGTCCACTGCTGAACAAAGGCCTCCCCCCTTAGAAGGGAGGGATTGCCATAATCCCCACGCTTGGCAGGCGGCTTGGGGATAGCAGTATAGGTGGAAGATAATCCAAAAGAAAGACGCTGCTGCCCGTCTTCCTGTTCTCGCTTAGTCCCCTGTTACGACACCCAACGAGAGGAGATGGGGGGATGCAATTCTAACGGCACCCCACGGGTAAGGTCGCCCCCTAAGGTGGTGGCACTCACTATGGATGCGGCGCCATTAACATTCCCCGAAGGCACAGTACTACAAAATAAATATTGTGCAATCCCCCCATTGTGATTGTTGTTCCAGGGTGATCTCAGAAGAATGTGGAGCGAGCCGTTCATACCGCCGGCCGGTGGCAAGTCGAGCGCTGACTTCGACGTGTGACCGCCCTCGCGACCTGCCCGCGGCCCCACAGTTACCCACTGTTATAAATTCAGATCGGCGACGTCGATACAGTTACTCGATAATATTTGCTCGGCTCGAAGAAACTCGGAGATATCGCGTGTCCTCGGAAGCTCTATTACAGTAGTTCTTGATGAAATTGACAATTTTGTGCGACGTCATGCGTATTTGATGTGTCACCGTGGTACAATAGAGAAGTAAGATCGAAATACTATTTAAATCTGGTACATTTATATAGTTGCCGATATTAATAATGAAAGGGGGTCCCTTTACGAGGAACAGTAGGCTTACTCTGGAAACCAATGTGAATTTCCATCTAATCCAAAATTAAATTCGACTTATCACTGCACTGCAGTGGTACCAGTGGACTTGATTGGTGAAAATTAAAAACCAGATAGATTGGAACTTTGGTTTCAAGAGTAACTGCTGTTTAGGCATCTGCAAGCTGTAACCTATATTTTTTAAATATTTAATTTATTAATGAAACAACAATTTAGCACCCAAAATAACAACTTGTACACTAAATTCCGAACTTTCTTCACGTACACGTGCGCCGGCGCCACATGTGAATTGATGTGTCTATAATATAAAGACATTATGTAAGTTATATGTTCTAAGTAAGTCGTGAGTTTCTTTTTGTCGTGTTAAATAAAATTACGATTGGAAACTTACTGTTTAAGAATCTGGACCAGTGTGATAGATTTTCTTAGATTTTGTCTCTGGTATACAAGTCGTGTTATCATAAAAAAAAATACTCTGTCGGCATTTTTAACATTCTTCATTTTGTACCTTGACATATTATTTTTTGACAGAACTAACTGAAGCTTAACGATTTCTGATACTGAAGCAGAACATTGTGAATCGCTGAAAAGTCCACCTAAGATATAAATAATATGATATTAAAAAGATAACTAAAGGCGTTTTGCGCATTATGTTTGTGGATATTCAACCATTAACCTGTTGTGATTTTGTACAACACAATATTATGCTTTTATTTTTTTATTTTATCTATTGAGCACATGAACAATACTAATGCTGCACATTAAGTGGTATTGTAGAGTAAGATTTTAAACGAATCTCATTTTTTATTTCAATGATGATATTTTCAATTTAAAGCAAAAATTTGTTTTTTTTTTACCTAAAAATATACTAACATAATTATGAATTAAAAGTGCATCATTTTTGTTTCAAGGATCAAACTTTGTTGTCACTGCCTTAGACTGATGTTTTTATTAAACTTTTTTTTCTATTGAATGGAGTATTATAGACAACAAATGTAATGTTATGTATGTCTAAACATATTAGATTATAAGCTACTAACTATTGTTGTTATTATTATAACAACTGTATTGTTGTTGTAAATTATTTGATTGAATTTAATAAAAAATGTTAAGACATTATTACATCATAAGAAACTCTTCGTAATTGTGATTTTTTTTTAATAATGTTTTTACAACAATTTGATTTTAGATTCAATTTTAATTATTAGATTATTTTGTAAGTGGTTATTATTAAACTAAGTTTGTCGTGTGTGAGCTAAAATACTACATAGAGCAGTATTTTATTTAAAATATTAATAACGTGATGTAATATTATTGAGGCTTAATTTTATAAAATTACATAATGACAGTGTTACTTATGATTTACCTATTTATTAACTTTTGCATTCATTATAAATGTTTAGTTATTGACGGAATAATTTCATTTTGATTGTAAAATATAACCAAAAGTCTTGGTGTATTTACAGATATTTATATAAATAGCTATGCAGCAGTTTTCCCATAGATGTACATAATAAACATGAAGAGTAATATTAAGGTAAATGTTCTATTGTTTGCATCACTGTTTCATCTCATCAATGATCTTGAGACTATTAATGTAAATATATAATGCCCACACACAATTCATTAACTGCCAAAACTGGGAATAATGCATTTAATATTTTTATAATGTATCCGTGGGAGTATATTTCTATAAATACTTAATAAAAATATTAGATGAGATTAAATACGCATTTTATTTCCTAATGAAAACTATCAATAGAATAATGTCTGCCCGGTAAAGCATTTTGTACAAATAATACCTGGTCTGAATAAAATTATCAATTATTTGTATTTTCATATAGGATATGTGTAAGAAAGGCAGAGCACAATAGAAACAGTCTCAATTAAAAAGAGAAGGGCAACGTACAAAATTTGTACAAACAATTGGGAAACCACATACCTCCTCCTTACAGAATACTAGCCAACTATTATTTTCAAAATTTATAAGATGGTTTCATATTGGGACCATCATTATTATTAATTTTTTTTAACTATTACCATGGATCTAAATGTTTTTTTTTTTTGGAAAGTCCAATCCAAGTGTGAATCCCACTTAATAAAAACTCAAGGGTCAACAGTTTAGGGGTCCCAGTCACATAATAAATCTTTAAACAGGGTTAGCCTAGAGGCTATTAACCACATGGTGATGATGTGGCATTCAATTTTAATAATACAAAATTCATAGCTCTTGAGATATCCAGATAACTAATATAGCAGTAATTGAATTTGTGGCCTAAGCTTGCAGCTAAAAATTAATTATACAATTTGGAACTTACATAATAATATTGATCCAGGTTTTTTTATTTTTACACAATATGGAAACCACACTACACTATTACTCCAAGATGGAAACACCTAACTAATGTTAACAACTCAAGCAGCACCGCAAGCCTCGAGCCTTAGTAGAACAAAACTAACCAGGTAATAAAACATAACAAAAAAAAATCCAACAATGTTTTATTTACTTGCTTCAATTTGTTTATTAGTATCTCTTTTTTCAATGAAACGTAATTGTTTCTTTCTCAATCTCCTTAGCTTTGCAGTATTTGTTATAACTTGTACTACCTCAGCCTTATGCTTGTTTTCTTCAGCACGTTTGATATTTTGGCGACGTCGTTCCTTGCGTTCGATTTCTTTTTGTTTCAGTTCCTCTAAAATTTGTTTAGACATATCTTTTGTTCTTTTTAACTCTAGACGAAGTGCAGTTTTCTTATCAAAGTTCTGCCTAAGTCCCTTGGTCTTGTTTATTGTTGAAAACCTGTTGAAAATAGTATACATTTAGTAAAAAAACAAATAAGTCTCATTTTAAGGTTAGTCAAATTACATACCTTTCCTTTTGAGACTTCCAAAACCTTCCAGATTTAGGTATCCCTCTCATTGGATTTTTCTTGGAGCTCTTTTCTGTTGTATTCATATGCATGTCGTTTTTCAAGTCTTTATCTTGACTTTTATTTATAGTCGCAACAATTTCTAACACTTTATCTTGTGTTTCTTCCGCCATCATTAATGATTAAAACAACAAATCACCAACAAATACTTTTATTTAAATATTATGATCACAGACGTAATAGGGATATATATATGATTAAAAGTTACAGTCAGACACATACATACACACATGCCTACGCCATTATCATTTTTTTAGGTTATTTTTTTCATTACCATGGATACAAAGTCCTTCAGTCGCATCACAGACTATAATCAGTAAGATGAGGCGCATCAGGCGCAGGTCGTAAACAAGTTATTTATTTAAGGCTTAGAGAAAGAAACCAATAGAGAGCTGGCACTTTCTTTCTCATTCGCGCAAGAAAAGGATGCATTTATATATATTATATGTGATAGATAGAAACAGAGCATACGATTTTTTGTCCCTCAGCGTGTGTTCAAAATCTGGCGCACTGACGGTGCGTTTTCGTCGAGTACTCATGAAATTTTCTAGTTGACGACCTAGCTTTGGAGTTTTAAATTGAATTCCATTACGAAATAAATATCGTTATACTACTTATTAGATCGTAGACAGAATATAACCAGACATCTAGCTAGCGTGCCACCGATAAGGACAGAAAATAATCATTCGTATACATAACACACGTTATGGATATTTATTAGAATGCGCTTAGGGGTCGGTCGAGTCTCAGAGTAAAGAATCTATCTATTTTAATGATTGCACCTCTCAGTTCTTGTATCATCTACTCAGAGTAATTAGAATGGAGCTAGTATCGCGTCGATTCGCCGAACAAATTTTTCGTGGCACTTTTGCGGGGTGCGGGAGGCGAAGTAAACACACGCAGATACATATTCACGCATACCCACACTATAATAAACTCGCAACACATTCAAAAAGATACGCACACAAATAAAGAATGACCTGACCATATGAACAAAATTTGGCAGAGGGGTTAGCGCATCATGCTATCACTGAGCACACTCTCGTGCTCGACAAGGGCCATGGTGCGTTCGTGGTCGTTTTTAGCGACTCGAAGCTTGTGCGCGAGGGCGCGGATGGCGGCAATGTTAAAATTGCTCATAGTGTTTCGGATCAGCATAGCCATTCACAAATGTCGGGAACATTCCGTTTCGGATCGGAAAGTCAGATGACATGTCGAATTATGATCCGACGGATTGTCAAACGCTATTCACAGCATGAAGCTAGTAGGTCAACAATGGAGCCCAAACTCCAAATACTTGATTGAGGCATACGCTATCCCTTTCATTGAGGTCCGATGTGTGGTCCATGTTATAATTGAAATTACCCGAGAAATGGATACCCTAATATAGAAATGCTTTACTTACACATCAAAAGAATGTTTTCCACCCGAAAACTTACAATACGATGACAATCATGTCTAATAAAAAATTTATTGGTACTGTTCTGCGAGTTCGATTAGAATAATGCTCTATTGTGTTTTCGCCAATTATACTCAAATGCAATTTTAATTACCGATTTTAAGGGTTCGTATTTTGTGGCAACACTGTTGCTTATTGTCAGCATGAAACTGTCTGTCATATAAATCGATCAAACATTTAAATACCATAATTTCACGATAAAGTGAATTAAAATCATAAAAATGGTGATAAAATGTGCAGTACTTGGTTGCAAAAATATGTTGTATCCAGTATTTAATACCGAATATCACTCGTAAGTGCGATTTTGTTCAATAATTACCTACCGATGATCCCTGTGCATTATGCACCATATTTTCGATCAGTTCTTCTTTCGATAGGCACATAACACGTTTTCAGTTCGTTTGTTAGTATTGGGTTTAAGTTTATATTAATTTGTACTTGAATTATTTAATTTTAAAATATTTCACATTATTTTAATAGAGTAACCATGGTAAAGATTTTTTGAAGACTTTCCGTTTTGGGGATTTTTTACCGCCACTTTATGATCAAAAAATAAACGATGTATTTAGTTCAAAGGATTGATATTGAAAACATATTGTATGTTCATTAATTTTACAAGTGTGTAGGTATGTAGGTTAAGTTTAGGTACAGTTAGTTTTGTAACTTATTAGATACATATTATTAAAATCATATTTATTCTTGTCGCCTCCTAGTCCTGTCGCGTCTAGTAGCCTCCGTGGCGCAGTGGGAAACCGCTTGCTTGCATACCGGGGGTTGCAGGTTCGAATCCTGCGGGGAGCAACAACTATGTGTAGTTGTTCCTCACTGGCTAGGATAATGCAGGCCGTTCATTGTCTGTAAAGTAAGATGATCCATGCGTCGGATAGGCATGTAAAGTACACTTGTGCACTTGTGTCTACGCAAGCATTTGTGCACTGGATGATGGCTGATCTTGCGAAAGATTAGCCGCTGTGGTTGGATTGGCCGTATCGGCGAGAGTACCTATATCATTCCATAAATATACATACTGTTTTATTTACCCCTGGTCAATATTAATACATTTTTTATTTTCTTGTAGATTTCCTAAAAATATTGAGTGAAGGAATGTACCTATGAGTATCCATTGTCCCATTGGAAAATAAATTTGATGAAGCTGCAATGATCTGCTGTTGGTCCAATGGAAAACTAAATTTACTGCGAATGCTTTTTCTATCGTCTAATGTGTTGGTTAAAAGGTGTTTTAGTTGTTTGCATATAATGCTAATTGCTATTCAGTATCTTGTGATTAATCGGAGATCGTTAAACGTACTGAATAAATGATTTTATAGCACAATATTTTTTTTAATCATAACTTCATATGCTTTTATTTTCACAACCATTAGCTTATTATTTATCCCTTGATTTTCTGTAAAGTAAGATGCTCCATGCGTAAGATGGGCATGTAAAATGTTGATCCTGCACCTGGTCTCTCCCCGGTCGTGTCGGTTTTTCATCCCATCGTATTTTGAGAGGTAAACGGAAGAGAGAGAGAGAGAGAGTGCAGTTGTGTCTACGCAAGCACTTGCGCACTATAATATATTTTGCGTAGACTGAGATCTTTCAAAATACCCACTGTGGTCATATCGGCCAGAAGGAGGTCCTTATTTATTTATCATCTGTTTCCCTATCAATCACAGTTTGTTCTTCTTGTACACAGTTCTTCCGTATTTGGGCTGCTCCAACCCATAATCAGACTGATTAAGCAACTAGACATATTTAATCGGTTTAAACTTAAAGCATAATAATAATATAATAATATCCTGGGACAATTCACACACGGTCATCTGATCCCAAACTAGGCAGAGCCTGTACTATGGAAACCAGACAACTGATACTAATACTTATATACTTTTTTTTTGTAAATACATACTTATATAGATAAAACACCCAGACACTTGGTAAACAAGCCAAGTAAGTCGTATTATGCGACGAAGTTAAAAAGATGTCCTGATTTTTCATGAAACATTTAGGTTGCCCTCTTAGAAAGAGAGATCCGACCTCAATGAAAGGGATAGCGTTGACCTCAGGCATGTATTTGGGAGTGTTTCCTCCACTTTGACCCTAATAGCTTCATGATTCACAGTTCCTATCGGAAAGGGAGTTTACGAATTCGATATGAGTGTGTTTACGGAGACCATTATAAAATGGTAGAAAAAGAGATTATAGTGGTAGAAAGTTTTAAAGTGGTTAAATAAATGTTTATTATTGAAATTTTAATGTATTTTGTAACATATCTTATAGGCAATAACATAATTTATATATTGCGGCTTATTTAGTCATTTATAGGAATGTGTTTTATTGACATAACATTTTTGCGAATTTTCTTCTAAAGTTGCGTCGTAAACGCTTAGTCATTTTTTCCTTTAGTGCCGTGTACACACCTTGGAGGAAGGAATGTACACACCGGGCAAACGGACGGGATTCGTTGGTTTTGGATGTTTCGGCGAAAGCTAACCACTACTACTACTGCTATTACTGCTTTTCTATGTATAGATTACCAAACAAACCCAGCTAATGTGTTCCTTTGCCTCTATTAATCCTATTTGGATGTTTAGTGAATGAGTAGTTTGTTGGCGTAGTGTGAATGCACCATAATAAAATTCTCAATTTAATTTTACTAGTTACGCGAGTCGCGAATATTCTGTATATAAGTGAGTGTCTATAATTATTATTGTTGTAGTCTTTTGTAAACTGTATTTGTATAAAAACATAATATTCTTGTGAAATATTAACCTTCCCGACAGCAAAAGGCTCGCGGAATAGTTTCCGTGAATTATCGTCTTGTTATCGAATCGAACTGTCAAAACTTTTCGATTACGGATTTGTGAATAACGTTTGAAGGACAGCCTCGGAAGCTTTTCTCTCGGATTCGGATACGGGACTTTCCGACGGTTCTGAATAGCCCTGCAGATGGATGTCCGACACTAGGGAGTTCTGTGCTGAGGGCACTGGGGTGAACCCGGCATGAGGCACCGGGGCGCTTGACGCAGGGTGCATGGGCGCACTGGGAACATGGGTGTTCCATGCGTTGGGACGTGGAGCAGAGGGCACGGGACGGTTGAGCCGTGGGTCGTGGAGCGCAGAAGACGCGACGGTTTGTGGACCTGGGTGCAGGTCATGAGGAGCCTGCGGCAAGGAGGGTGCCGAACCAGTCTGTTTCGGGACTACTTTTTGCGCAGAAGGCTCAGGAGGAGCAGGGGGCCCGGGCACAATGGGTGCCGAAAAGATGGGCGCTGTAGGCGCTGGGTTCCTGGGCGCACGGAGACCGTTGCGCCTTGCCACTCGGCGATTTCTCTTTGGGGCCCTCGAACAGCCACGATAATTTGCGGGGTGTCCGACGGTCCCGCAGAGAACACAGCCGGGAGGCTCGGTCGCGGTCTCCTGCTTGCGAGAGCAGGTGGATGTCGGGTGGTCCCCGATGCATTTAACGCATCGGGGAGTGGCGTGACAGTTACGAGCCGAGTGGCCGTATAACTGGCAATTGAGGCACTGACCGGGAGTGCCACGCTTGTAGGGGGCTTCGACTTAGAAACCCCCTGTGAGGTCGCAGATATGCGATATATTGAATATCTGCTTGCCTTCGGGGGTACGGTCCAGTATGACGGTGACCATACTGTATGGTCTACCTGTGGGACCGCGGCCACACGCCATGCGGTGGACTTCGTGGCGGGGAATCCTTGGGACTGAAGGTCCTGAAGGATGAGAGAGGGCTCGAATTCCTTAGGAACTCCCCTAATGACCACTCGGAGAGTGCGGTCCTCTTCGAGGGTGTAAGTATGGAAGGAGATCTTCTCCTTCCTTAAGTGGGATGTCAGTTGACGGTGGTCGTCGGTGGACATAGCGGTTACGCTGATACCATTGGCCGTATTCGAGGCCTTGGTATAGCGAATGTTCTTCGCTTTAAGAGCGTTAGTGACGCGCGGCCATGCGGCTTTGTCCTGTATAATTACAGGAGGAGGCGGGCGAGGCTTGTGGCCTTCGGGTTGGCTCACCGGGGCGGCTGATGCGCGTGGAGTGGGTGAGGTGCGAAGGGACGGAGAAGCACGCAGGGAGTTTGGGGAGGACGCAGAGGCCTCCTCCTCAACACACTGGTGCTTAGACGGGCGCTGGTCCCGGGGTTGGTGCGCCCGTTTCTTGTCACGGACTAGCGTCCATTCGTCCTCCGAGGAGGAGATGGGACGCTTGGCGGATTCATGCTCGACGTCCATGTCCGAGGCTGACTGAGTATCGCTCGGAGAGGCGGCAGCGTTCATGGCTGAGATTAACTCCGTCAAGATCGTTGGATACTTGACGGAGATAATCTCCACCAGCCTCACCGCGAATTCGGGAGGCACTGCGGAGAGTGCGGGGGCGACATTTTTCCGTCCGAAGGGAAACTCTCCGGACGGAACGCGGGTGAACGATCCTCCCCGCCGGCAAGGCGGGGAGAGGGTGAGTGCCTAACGTGTGGCCCTAGTGTGTGGGTGAGTGAGTGTGTGTAGCCTAACAGCCCCGGGGCAGAGGAGACGAGACCGGCAAGCCGGCTCGAAACCAAACAGCACCCAAGGAATAGGATATAGGGAGCGGAAGGGTTGGGAAGGCGACGACGCAGGTACGCGGTGCGCAGGTGGCCGGGCGAGCAGGTAGCCAGCGGCACAGGCCGCGGCAGTCCAAACACGGGGCGGGTCGGTGGGCCGTCACGAAGCGACGGCGGTGACGCCTGGCGGCGAATCTGTAACACACAGACCGTAAGAGCGTAGTGACAGCGCACGTCCGATCGGGACTGGAGCGCGCGGCGGAATAAATTTTTTTTCCGCAACACATTCAAAAAGATACGTACACAAATAAAGAATGACCTGCAGGGCTATTGCGTATCTTTAGCCACCCAAGTGACTATCAAGCTTCAGTTGTCCACCGAACTTTGATGTCAACCGAAAGTGCGTTAACATTGGTATTACGTATGGCTTTCGGTGGATATCAACCTACGGTGTGTTACGGTGCTCATCACTTGTCATTTAGCCATCTCTACTTTTTTATCGACATTATGCGACCAAGTTCAATATCCCCCGAACCTTTTAGACAAAGAACATTTAGAGGTACTTTTTGATTTGCAGGAATTTTCGCCTAGTGGATATTTGGGAGCATAGACAAATAAAAAAACCAAAGATATTGTGAAAAATCCTAAAACTATGAATAAAATATAACTCATGAAAATAAAGTTTTCAAGAAATTTTAGGTGTTTTACACATGAAGTTAGAGGGTTTTACATCTTTTCATGCCATTTGCCGCTAAGCTATAGGTCAGTGACAAGAGAAAAGCAGCATCCAAAATTAATCAAAAATAAGTATGTACCTACTTCAGTACATTAGAGCTCAATGTATTATCGCGGACACGAACGCTGTAACAGTTTACAATCAAAATGGTTTGAATGTCGTTACCTACATGCGCTTACCCCACCCGCATGGTCTTTGGGCCAGCTCGTGCAAGCGTTTATCGTCCTAAAGGTGGTACACCGTTCGTACCGCGAGAGTACCTAGATTATGAAAAAAATATCTCCAACGATTCATCCATATCTCAACTTCACAGCGCCCCCACCATGGCCCCCAAGGATACACTCCAACCAAATACTTTCTTTAGGTCACAAAAAAAGTTATAATCCTTCGAAAATAGTTGACACATTTTTACCTACGTTGATTATGCTTTTAGTCAACATTTCAAATAGCCGGCTAATAGTGTCGATCACTTTCAACAGTATAAAACACTGCTCCTTATTAGTTGCTTTCACGATGGTCATCGCAACTTGGGTGACCATCAGTTTGATGTACACTTTACTTACATAATACCAATTATAGGTTATCGATACAGAAACGGTGATAATCACCGAGAGTGGTATCTCCTCTAAGCACGTAGCCTAAAATGTAATGTCTCTCAGTAGTTCTTAGACGTGGGTCGTAACGTCTTTTGGGCGTAATCGGTTATACGTAGTTTCGTGGATATGCGTAACTAGTTTCAAAACCGATTATTTTTGTAACTAGTTACTTCTGTATACTGTAGCGTTGGTTAGTTTTGCGTTTCTAGTTATGATTACGAAAATGTTACAAGGTTACCTATAGTTATTATACTAAATTAGTTTTATTTTTGTGTTATGATTACGAATATGTAAAATGTTTATAGTTATTTTAATAGTATGATTGGCTTAGGACTGGCTGCAAAAATAATTTTAATTTTTTTGTGATTTTATTTTGATATATTAGTATACCGATCTTCAAGAGACTCTTAGCTCTTTACTCTCGTTGTGCGAGTCTTATTCGTATTACGTACCTACTATAGTATAACCACAGTCTATAAAGTTTATATACTGTGGTATAACCATTTTAATAATAATCTCTTGAACGAAACGCTTACTCGTGCGCCACCGCCGGTCGGTCAGTGTGAGTTGAAACTGGGTACGAAAAATAATCGTTACATTTGAGGGTCGGTTGACCCTTCGTTATTTATCTGCTCCAATAAGTAAGACGTATGAGGTTCCAAACATTTATTATCCTGTAAAACACTGAAGGCACTGGTCCTTTACATTTAGGACAAGTGATTCCACGATCACTAATTATATGTACATTGACTATATGTCTGTAAGCAGCACGACCGTTCTTTACTAGATTTATAACATGAATGTGTTTAATATATACAAGGAATATTTTCACTGTTGACACGACTAAATAATCACAAAGAATGTGTCAAATACTATTCAGACAGCACGTTCTAAACTGAGCTGTTCACTATTCAAAACACATAGAAAATACAACAAGTGGCAAAGAGGTTCTAGTCGCCACATCACCCCCCCACGCAGAGAGGAAACCCCCCCCCCCCCAAACATGGGGCAGGAGCCTGAACTTAAATTATAAATCAAGAATATCTCTGAACCTAACTTTACGACCGGACCGAGTGACAATGGGGGCAGGAGGGGAAAAGGAAGCTGGCGGAGCAAGCTCAACGAACGGATGTTCCGAATCGTTGCTCGACGGAACACTAGCTGGACCGTCCAACATTGATCCTCGCGAGGCTGGCAACTCGTGATGCCCTATCTCTAAATCAGCCTCAATAAAAGCAGGCTTAACGCGATCGATGCTAACTGTAACTTCACGCCCCTTAACATCTAAGGTTATGGTTTTGTCCTTACGCCTAATTACCCTGTATGGACCGGAGTACGGTGGTTGAAGTGAACGCCTAACGGTATCGTCCCGTAGCCAGACGTGAGACGCTGATGCTAGTTCTTTGAAAACGAAAATTGCTGGTCGTGCATGATTCGAAGCTTCGACTGGACGCATTGCTTCCATTCGCTTCTTAAGATCTGATACAAAATCAATGATCGAATCAGGGCTACCCGAGGCATCAGCGGGTACAAGGAACTCTCCTGGCAAACGTAACGATTCGCCATACACGAGCTCGGCTGAAGAAGATTTGATATCCTCTTTAAAAGCCGATCTCATACCAAGGAGAACAAATGGCAGTGCCTTCGACCACGTTTCAGCATGGCACATTAATGCCGCCTTAAGCTGGCGGTGCAACCGCTCGACCATGCCGTTTGCGCATGGGTGGTAGCTGGTGGTACGAATCCTCTTGGTCGCGCAAACACACATAAGGCGCTGAAAGAGGCATGATTCGAATTGGCGTCCCTGATCCGATGTTAAAATACTGGGAACGCCGAAGCGAGACACCCAGCCGTTCACGAAGGTGTCTGCGACTTCTTCGGCAGTAATGGATGACATCGGCCAAGCTTCCGGCCACCGCGTGAATCTGTCAATCGCGGTGAGGCAGTAATTATGACCGTTAGAGTGAGGAAGCGGGCCGACGATGTCGATGTGGACATGTTTAAACCTGTCCGACGGACTACTGAAGTTACTCAGCGGAGACTTGACATGTCTTGTCACTTTGCAACGCTGGCAATCTAAACATGAACGAGTCCATCTGTTACAATCTGCGTTGATACCGGGCCAAACGTATCTCTCAGCCACCATGCGTGCAGAAGCCTGCGCACCAGGATGGCTAAGGTTATGGCACTTATTAAATACTGCTTTACGAAATGGTGGCGTTAGGTATGGACGAGCTTTACCAGTCGACATGTCGCAAGTGATGCTTACATTAGTGCCGGGAATTAATACATCCTCCAGCTTAAGCGAAGAACTCGCGCGAGCGTGTGCTAATTCTTCATCAGAACGCTGTGAAGTAGCAAGTGCGGCGTAGTCTGCTTCCAAGGAAATACCCTCGATACGAGACAATGTATCCGCTACAACGTTATCGACGCCCTTGATGTGGACAATGTCTGTGGTAAATTGGCTGATAAATGATAATTGATTCAGCTGTGCGGGCGGGAGCTTTTCTCTTCGCTGGGCGAACGCATAAATCAACGGCTTATGATCCGTAAAAATTGTTGCGTGCTGCGCTTCGAGAATATGCCTAAAATGCTGAACGCTCTCATAAACGCCGAGAAGCTCTCTGTAGTAAGCTGGCCATAATGTTTGTTTAGTGTTCAACTTTTTGCTGAAGTAAGCGATGGGCTGCCAATCATCTGCTTCGGTACGACGCTGTTGCAGGCAAGAGCCTACGTGAGTGCTCGATGCGTCAGTGAAGAGACCGAGTGAGGCGCTGCAGTCTGGATGCGCCAGGATCTTTGCAGAAGTTAAACTTTTCTTGCACTCTTCGAAACACGCCAAAAGCTCAGGAGTCCAAACGAAAGGCTTGGCACCTTTACCCTGGATAGCAGCTACTGCGTCAATTAACGGTGCTTGAAATTTGGCGGCAGCTGGAATGAATCGCCGATAAAAATTGGCCATGCCAAGGAATCTACGCATTCCTTCAACAGTCTTGGGGGGAGGGAAATCCACTAAGGCTTGGATTCTGTCGACGGGGGGTCTAGCACCCGCCTCATCGATGTGATACCCCAAAAAGGTTACCTCTTTAGCCCCGAAAACGCTCTTAGCAGTATTGATAACGACTCCATACTCATGCAACCTTCTGAAAAGAATCTCCAGGTGCTGAGCATGCAGGGAGCTGGAATTTGAGTACACCAGGATATCGTCCACGTAGGCATAACAGAAATCAAGGCCACGCACGACTTCGTCGATAAAACGTTGAAATGTTTGACCTGCGTTTCTAAGTCCAAAACTCATGTATGGAAATTCGAACAACCCGAATGGTGTGATTATTGCGGTTTTGCAAATATCGGTAGGATTTACCGGGATTTGTTGGTATGCCTTCACTAAGTCAATTTTGCTATAAATGGTGCTTCCAGCAAGGTTCTGGCAAACGTCACCTATGTGCCGAACCGGATATCTGTCCGGAACAGTGCGTGCATTCAAGGTGCGATAATCGCCGCACGGTCGCCACGTTGAATCTTTCTTTTCCACCAGGTGTAAAGCTGAAGACCAAGGACTAGAAGATGGCCTGGCTGTCCCAGCCTTGACCATGTCCTCGAACTCTTTCTGTGCAGCGCGAAGCTTCAATGGAGCCAGACGACGTGGCCGCGATGATACCGGAGGGCCATCAGTTGTCTTAATATAATGTACCGTTGAATGTTTGGGCTCCTGAAGTACACCAGGGGGGCGCGTGATACTCGGGAATTTCTGAAGGATCGCCGAGAAAGGCGATTCGGGGATGGAAATAATTTTAATGCTGGACTGGCTAACGTCTTGGAGTTCCGCGAAAGATGAGAAACCTGTCGTCCCGTCGCGAAGCTTCCCATGAGTGCAGTCAGGGAGTAGGTTATACTGCGACAAAAAGTCTGATCCTATTATTCCAGTTTCTACATCCGCAATTATAAAATTCCAAGATAAACTGCGCCTAAGACCTAAGTTTAAGCAAAGCGTGACTAAACCGTAAGTTTGAATTTTAGATCCGTTTGCTGCCACTAAATCGTACGGCTGCGGCTGGCTTTTCAGCTTGCTAACACTACTAACTGGTACGCAGCTTACGTCTGAACCACCACCAGAAATTTCCTGTTGGTATACCGGTCAGTTACGAAAAGACGGCGACTCGTGGCTGAGCGTTGGGCAGTCGCCAAAACCGGACGCTCTATATGTTTTCCGACGACTGGTTGCAGCCACCAGCCGCTGAAGGTGGAGGGCCAGACCATTTGCACGGTTGGACGCACTTCCTAGCTTTCGTTCCGAATCGGTCATGGTAATAGCATAGCTCGCTATTGCGCGAGCGTGATCGGTTCCTAAATCTACCTAAGCTACGTTCTCGCGAGCGGCCCCGTTGGTCAAAACCTCGGTTGGCTAAAGAAGCCACTACGCGAGTAAGTTCCTCTATTTTGTGGTTCAGCTCTGCAATCCGCGTGTCGTTGGTGGAGGTAGATGGTAGCGAGGTTGACGCACAAGCCATGTGTTGAGATGGCTGAGCATTGATTTCCATCAGCTGGTCAGCCAACTCGCTAAGTTCAGGCAAGTCCTGAAGACGATGCGCCGTGAGCACGGTTTGAAGATATCTGGGTAGTCTGCTCATCCAGATGGTCTTCAAAACATCCTCGGGGAATGTAGTACCTGCTAGGGACCTAAGATACCGCAAGAAAAACGATGGCTTGCGGTCGCCGATCTGCTCCTTCTCTAGAAGACACCTAATTTTCTCCTCATGGGAGACCGAAAACCTGCGTATGATAGCGTCTCGCAAGGTGTTATAGGGATCCTTTGCTGGGGGAGACAGGATAATATCCTCAACCTCTCTCGAACAGTTCGTGTCTAAATGGGCCACTGCGTAATGGAACTTCGTTATTTGGTTCACCAATCCGTTAATGCTAAATTGCGCCTCCAGGCTCGCGAACCATAACGCTGGACGGTCTTTGCAGAAAGGCGGGGTGCAGATGGACACACGGTTAACGACTACCTTTTCGCCTGCTGCCTCTCCATAATCACTTTCGCTCTCAGCCATGTGGATGGTGGTGCGTAAGGCGCGGAACCCTAAATTTAATCAAAGAATTTTCCCTACGTGGGTTGCTGCTGTAACGACCATGACCTTTACAAAATTTATTTAAATATTTTATTTGTTGTTTTAAAATAAAAACCTTCAAATGTTTCACTAAATGTCATTGCGAAACAAAAAAACGATCGCCGAAAATTCGCAGGCAGGAACCACGACGAGCACGGCGAACACGGCGAAAAACGAGATGATTGCTCGTAGAATTCCACTATGTCGCTCCACGACGAATGTTTTCGTTATTTATTTTTCAATATTTAGACAAAATAAAATTCCGTTGTATGATGGCCGACGTAAATTCCGATAAATAAAACGAACACCGTTTCTTTTCTAATTTTTCATCTTTTATTGATAGGTACTGTGTTGGTTACCTTGTTATCCTTTTCTTGTCTAAGTGCTTAACGTCTTACGTGTAATCCTCTAGTTTCGGGGTCACCAAATGAGGGTCGGTTGACCCTTCGTTATTTATCTGCTCCAATAAGTAAGACGTATGAGGTTCCAAACATTTATTATCCTGTAAAACACTGAAGGCACTGGTCCTTTACATTTAGGACAAGTGATTCCGCGATCACTAATTATATGTACATTGACTATATGTCTGTAAGCAGCACGACCGTTCTTTACTAGATTTATAACATGAATGTGTTTAATATATACAAGGAATATTTTCACTGTTGACACGACTAAATAATCACAAAGAATGTGTCAAATACTATTCAGACAGCACGTTCTAAACTGAGCTGTTCACTATTCAAAACACATAGAAAATACAACAAGTGGCAAAGAGGTTCTAGTCGCCACACATTTTTGTCCACGAAACTAGTTACATACACGATTATCAGTCTCGTAAGCAGTTAATGAAACCGATTACGTTAAATAACGCTCACCTCTAGTAGTTCTAGACTTCTAGATCGTGCGTGACTGAAAAAAATACAAAAGTGATCCATAGTGGTGCTGTTCCTAAATTCGTTATATAATATATCGAATTTAGAAATATTCAGATTACATACCTATTCTGTCTACGCTAAATTCCTAAACTCCGTGACACTGCGAAAAATAATAACCCAAATGTCGCAGTTCGCATTGCGAATGAATGAGAAAGAAAGTGAACTCCCTATCCTTTGTATCCATAGGATTTATATATTAAGAATAGAGTACGCGTTTGTCTATGGTCCCATTAAACAAAGCGTAGGCAGATTTTCCTCTACGAGGCCGGTTTTTTGAACTGTTTAAAGTTATATTACAAGAGTTATATTCATATGTAAGTGATAAGTAGTAATAGGTTTGGTCTGTCACAAGCGCATATGTCGATAAATACAGCTAACGGTAAAGTACCTATTGTCGTGTACGTGATATTGATGTATTTTGATGTTCTTACCTGTGCCTACGTTTCTTACTTGCATTTGAGCATTCTATAGTACTTGTACTGATTTTTGTTCTGTGTTTGTATCTTATTCTGTCTCTATCTCAGAGTAATTAGAATGGAGCTAGTATCGCGTCGATTCCCCGAACAAATTTTTCGTGGCACTTTTGCGGGGTGCGGGAGGCGAAGTAAACACACGCAGATACAATTTCAGGCATACCCACACTATAAAAAACTCGCAACACATTCGAAAAGACACGCACACTAATAAAGAATGACCTGACCTGACCTGACCTTATGAACAAAATTTGGCAGAGGGGTTAGCGTATCATGATCTCTCCAGTGGTATCTCCTCTAGGGATGTTGGAAATGCCAAAAAATATCGATATATCGAATATCGATATTTTTAAAATATATCGTTATCGACTTCGATATATCGAAACAAAAAATATCGATATATCGATACATCGGGAACAAAATTGTATCTTATTAACGGAACAAAATAAAAATGCTTCTTGAGTGGCAATGCCTTACAGCTGTCTATAGAAAGACGCTTACCATCAGATCGGAAATAAAGTCCACAAAGCAACTGAATTTCAACATAAACTTAATTATTTAGTAAATAAACTATTTAATTGAACTCAAACAAATATATAACAAGCAATGTATCCACGCATGCAACCAAAGATACTAAAAGAACAATACCAACCAACGATCGAACGAAATATTTTTTAATGCAGTCAAAGATAACGCAAAAGGTCTGTCTGTGGTAAGGGCTAGAGCACGGCTAGAGGCATAACATAAACTTAAAAGAAGCTTACTGCTTGACTAGAGATAACCTTTCTTTTTTCTTTCTTTTTTTTGTGTAGTTTGTACAAGGATGGCTGGCTTCGTTGTAAAGAAATTACACTGATCACATTGTGTGATGAAGGTCCAGGGTCGTCTTTTAACCGCTAAACAAAATTTTGGAAAAATAAAACAGATCTGATGTTTTCCCAAAAAAAAATATCGTTTTTGATACGTTTTCGATACTTAATATTTTATATCGATGTATCGATATATCGATAAAATATATATCGGACGAAAATATCGATATATCGAAAGAAAAAATATCGATATATCGAAGTATCGATATTTTTTCAACAAGCCTAATCTCCTCTAAGGTCTCTATGTTTAGATGTCACTGACAGTGACCATCCTCTTTGACAGTGACATTTGGAGTATTTTTATTATCTTATCGGACGGACGGTGAAGCAAGTGAATGATTCATTGTGAATAATTTAAAATTTACCAAAAGTATTTTATTAGTTATAGTTATTCTACCAATTTATTTTCGTGTTATCGGTACCTCGAAAAATTAGTAACATCTAACGATACAATTTCTTGGTCTCGAGTTATTCCGAAAATGCCCGTAAGGTTTTTATACCTTCCTACCTAAAGTAGATGATGTTTTAATAATGTGTATTTCCTCATTCCTGTATGTTTTTGCCTCTAGGCATATCACTCGACATTGACGGATTACACACAGTCAGTGGGTAACTTGGCGCTCCTGCCCATTCGTACAACTTTCAGAGGTCCTGCACCTATTAGTCCGAAGATCGAGCTGGACGTTATTGATGAAGCTCTTAACTATTTCAAAGCGAATGTGTTTTTTAGATTCTATGAAATTAAGGTAAAATCTGTTATCTTAGTTCCTATAATAATATAATAATTATTATTCTTAAAATTTTATTTCAACACAACATAACTATACCATCTTCTTTATGCGCTACACTTATATCCTATTATTTCATGGAGGACAATGTGTGATATTAATAAAATTAATATTTTCAGTCTGATGCTGATAGAGTGCTTATTTATCTGACTTTGTATATATCTGAATGCCTGAAGCGGTTGCAAAAATGTTCCAACAAGAACCAGGGCCAGCAGGAGATGTATATGTTGGCTATTTCTAAGTTTGATATCCCAGGGGAGCCTGGGTTCCCCTTGAATTCAGTGTATGCTAAACCCACTAGCACACAGGAAGCAGGTTTGTAGATAATTCCTATGCATGTAGTAGTAGCATTGTAAAGAAAAAGTTTGTTTATAATATAATGTACTTGAATCCATTTACTTTGAATGGGTTAAAAAAATAATCTACTATCAATAGATCTCTCTACATGAGAGCAGAAAGGTTTTAGTCATACATTACCCACCACACAGGCTAAGTACCGTTGGTATAGATAAGCCATATGAATAGATTCTTAGGTTGTATTGTCATGTTTTCTTTCACTATGGTGGTGGTTCTAAGTGGAGTTCACAATGGTGCTGGTCAAGCTGCAAATCAGTATTTATATAAAGTGACAGCTCCATTAGTCACTTTATATAAATACTGATTTGCTGCTTGCTGGGTTGAGAAATTTATAAAAATGGCTAATTGTAATCAGATTTCTAATATTTTCATATTTATAAAACAATGGTTTACAGATTTCATGAGGCAGTATCTGCAACAATTAAGACATGAGACTGGTGCCAGAGTCTGTGAGAAAGTAAGTAAAATTTTATTAGGGATTTGGCATGCAACCTTGCTAAGTGCTCATCCTACCTATATAGTTAAAACATTTTTTGTAAATATGTTTCAAGACCCATAACGAAAGCTGAATTTCTGATTGTCTGTCAGAAAATAATCTTAATATGTGATATTTATTTCTGTTTAATGAATACATTTTTTTTATGGTTCAGTCTGTCTGTAATAGTTATAATTTTTAGGGATATTGTTGATCTTGTTTCCATTTTGTCTGTAAAGAAAATGTTTATTTTTTTTATTTTAAGGTATTTAATACTGAGGATGGAAAACCAAGTAAATGGTGGTTATGCTTTGCCAAGAGGAAATTCATGGACAAATCACTGTCAGGTCCTGGACAGTAAATACAAGTATTAACCAGTTATGTTACTTTTTTACATTTATGTAGTAATCCCCATGAAGATTAAATAACTTTACATTTTAATTTATAAGATTATTCCAATGTCTATTTTTTATGTCTGTTGTATGGAATACCTATTATGGTGCTGGTCTTGTGCCATCTAATGGATATTAATATAACAACTCAAATACAGTCACCAAGATTTTCCCTTTGCATTTTTTATGTGATAAAAAAATATATGCTTAATTTCTATTTTATATTTTTAATAAAATCTGGTAATAATAAATATTGAAAATTTTAAAAATATATTTCATTATGTATATCATTCAAACAATACAAGTGTATATTTATTCATTGTACTTAAGTATATTGTATACACATAAATGAGGAGAATACTTAAACAGACTATGATAAAAAAGGTTTAACAGTCTTTCACTTAGAACTACAATGATTATGTAATGAATCAGTTGAGACCATATTCTTTGATAAGTTGACCAGCAATAACTAGCCTTTGTATTTCTGAGGTGCCCTCATATATCTCCGTAATTCTGGCGTCGCGATAATGTCGCTCAGCAGGCATGTCTGACACATAGCCCATACCACCGAGAATCTATAACACAAAAAAAAGCGATTGTTTAAATAACATTCTGGTGGAATTTTATTGAATCTAGGAATCAAAATCCTAAAGGATATCAATAGAAACAAAAAACTGTCACAGTTAATGGGATTACCTGTATACACTGATGTGATAAAAACGTAGCAGCCTCAGAAGCAGCTAATTTGGCCATGGCTGCCTCTTTAGTGAATGGCTTTTTATTGTCTTTTAGCCATGCTGCCCGCCAAGTGAGCAATCGTGCAGACTCCAACTGCATCGCCATGTCAGCGAGTTTGTTCTGTATTGTTTGTAGTTTCATTATTGGTTTACCAAATGCGATCCTTTTTGAGGCGTACTCCATGGCGACATCTAGGGATGCCTATAGGTAACAAAACTAAAATTTACCACTGAGGAAATTGAGGGTAGATCCATTCAGAGTTAAAACCATAACATATAATTAAAAATCATAAGCTTAAGCCAATGTACATATTATGAAAACATTACATGAATTATTATAAGGACCTAAAATTAAATAAAGCAGCTTATATCAAAATTAAATACAACATGGTTAATTAACTAGAAAAATAAAAAAAAAACTGGGACAATCCACACACAGCCAACTGATCCCATACTATGCAGAACTTGTACTATGGTAACCAGAAAAGTAATACAAATACCTACTGCTCACCTGTGCAATACCTAATGCTTGTGAAGCTATACCTATTCTCCCAGAATCCAGAGTCATCATGGCTATTTTAAACCCAAACCCTGGCTCTCCTAATATGTTTTCCTTAGGTATCTCACAGTCCTCGAATATGAGTGAACATGTTGATGACCCTCTTATACCTAGCTTATCTTCTTTCTTTCCTAGTTCTAGACCTTTGATAGGTTTGGGTACAATAAATGCTGAGATTCCTTTATGTTTTAGACTCTTGTCTGTAGTGGCAAAGACAACAGATGCTTTACTTTCATATCCATTTGTTATCCAACATTTGGTACCATTGAGGATCCACTTGTCGCTTGTGCTCTTCGCTGTGGTGGATGCAGCACCAGCATCAGATCCATTCCCTGGCTCCGACAGAGCAAAACACCCTACTATCTCACCTGTCAAACAAATATTCCATCATCAATATATTCATTTGGGTCTAATCCAAAAGCAAAAATAGTTACCAGTGCAAACCTGTACAGAATGGTGTAACAAATTCCTTCTTTTGTTTATCGGTACCCCAGTGCAGCAGTGGTCCAAGATATAAAGAATTATTCACTGACATAATAACACCAGCTGATGCACATCCTCTTGATATCTCTTCCAAAGCTATAGCATAGGCGAGGTAATCTAGACCCGCACCACCAATTTCTTCTGGGGCAGCGATGGCCATTAGACCAAGCTCGCCCATCTTTTTAATAGCATCTCCTGGATATGCATGTTCACGATCAAATTTAGCTGCATTTGGTTTTAATTCCCCTTCAGCGAAATCTCGGCAAGTCTTGTACAGCATTTGGTAAGTATCGGGAAGAGCGGAGAGCGATGCTATACATCTTGTTTGCCTTAACGCTGCTGGTGCTGTAACTAATGTTAGTTATTTTAAACCAGTTTTCCAGGTACGTGAGCAAAACTTACGTCATACTCATTGTGAAATACTTACCAAGTGTTTGTGCTATTTTAGACAACATTAATAACATTTATATGAGCAGTAAATTAGAAAAGGTAAAATAAAAATATTGAGAGTACTTTGAACTCTCAAAAAAAACTTAAATTTTGAATATGACCACAGAGTATATAGATACGACAGTCAAGTTGACATATATCAATGTCAAGGCAAAGATGATAAGCTTGGCTCTGAATGACTCTTGGAGGATTACTGTGGATTGACTCAAAAGAAGCTTTGGCTTGGCTTGTTTAACCCATGAAGCTTATAATGGCTGAAGGAGAAGAAAGTTCCTCCAAGAAAAGAACGTCAGGAAGTTGAAGGAAGGAAATGGGAAGGGGATTCTATTCGGAGCATCATAGGAAGGTAGGAAGGACCTTGGGAATGTAGATCTTCACCTCTCTGATTTATCTTTCCAGAGAGGAATACAAGATGAGCACAGATGTATCCTGCATATATCTTATAAAAAACCGTATCTACTGTACACTATATCAGTACAATACTAACTACTCTATGGCTGCACAAGAACTTTACGAAAATCTTTTGGCTTTATTGTTGGCTTAAACATCTTGATTCCGAGCTAGCCATATTCTTGCTTTTAAAAAAAAAGTTGCAACTTGCAATGTAGTGGTCATGAAGCTAGTAGGTCAACAATGGAGCCCAAACTCCAAATACTTGATTGAGGCATACGCTATCCCTTTCATTGAGGTCCGATGTGTGGTCCATGTTATAATTGAAATTACCCGAGAAATGGATACCCTAATATAGAAATGCTTTACTTACACATCAAAAGAATGTTTTCCACCCGAAAACTTAAAATACGATGACAATCATGTCTAATAAAAAAATTATTGGTACTGTTCTGCGAGTTCGATTAGAATAATGCTCTATTGTGTTTTCGCCAATTATACTCAAACGCAATTTTAATTACCGATTTTAAGGGTTCGTATTTTGTGGCAACACTGTCGCTTATTGTCAGCATGAAACTGTCTGTCATATAAATCGATCAAACATTTAAATACCATAATTTCACGATAAACTGAATTAAAATCATAAAAATGGTGATAAAATGTGCAGTACTTGGTTGCAAAAATATGTTGTATCCAGTATTTAATACCGAATATCACTCGTAAGTGCGATTTTGTTCAATAATTACCTACCGATGATCCCTGTGCATTATGCACCATATTTTCGATCAGTTCTTCTTTCGATAGGCACATAACACGTTTTCAGTTCGTTTGTTAGTATTGGGTTTAAGTTTATATTAATTTGTACTTGAATTATTTAATTTTAAAATATTTCACATTATTTTAATAGAGTAACCATGGTAAAGATTTTTTGAAGACTTTCCGTTTTGGGGATTTTTTACCGCCACTTTATGATCAAAAAATAAACGATGTATTTAGTTCAAAGGATTGATATTGAAAACATATTGTATGTTCATTAATTTTACAAGTGTGTAGGTATGTAGGTTAAGTTTAGGTACAGTTAGTTTTGTAACTTATTAGATACATATTATTAAAATCATATATATTCTTGTCGCCTCCTAGTCCTGTCGCGTCTAGTAGCCTCCGTGGCGCAGTGGGAAACCGCTTGCTTGCATACCGGGGGTCGCAGGTTCGAATCCTGCGGGGAGCAACAACTATGTGTAGTTGTTCCTCACTGGCTAGGATAATGCAGGCCGGTCATTGTCTGTAAAGTAAGATGATCCATGCGTCGGATAGGCATGTAAAGTACACTTGTGCACTTGTGTCTACGCAAGCATTTGTGCACTGGATGATGGCTGATCTTGCGAAAGATTAGCCGCTGTGGTTGGATTGGCCGTATCGGCGAGAGTACCTATATCATTCCATAAATATACATACTGTTTTATTTACCCCTGGTCAATATTAATACATTTTTTATATTCTTGTAGATTTCCTAAAAATATTGAGTGAAGGAATGTACCTATGACTATCCATTGTCCCATTGGAAAATAAATTTGATGAAGCTGCAATGATCTGTTGTTGGTCCAATGGAAAACTAAATTTACCGCGAATGCTTTTTCTATCGTCTAATGTGTTGGTTAAAAGGTGTTTTAGTTGTTTGCATATAATGCTAATTGCTATTCAGTATCTTGTAATTAATCTGAGATCGTTAAACGTACTGAATAAATGATTTTATAGCACAATATTTTTTTTAATCATAACTTCATATGCTTTTATTTTCACAACCATTAGCTTATTATTTATCCCTTGATTTTCTGTAAAGTAAGATGCTCCATGCGTAAGATGGGCATGTAAAATGTTGATCCTGCACCTGGTCTCTCCCCGGTCGTGTCGGTTTTTCATCCCATCGTATTTTGAGAGGTAAACGGAAGAGAGAGAGAGAGAGTGCAGTTGTGTCTACGCAAGCACTTGCGCACTATAATATATTTTGCGTAGACTGAGATCTTTCAAAATACCCACTGTGGTCATATCGGCCAGATGGAGGTCCTTATTTATTTATCATCTGTTTCCCTATCAATCACAGTTTGTTCTTCTTGTACACAGTTCTTCCGTATTTGGGCTGCTCCAACCCATAATCAGACTGATTAAGCAACTAGACATATTTAATCGGTTTAAACTTAAAGCATAATAATAATATAATAATATCCTGGGACAATTCACACACGGTCATCTGATCCCAAACTAGGCAGAGCCTGTACTATGGAAACCAGACAACTGATACTAATACTTATATACTTTTTTTTTGTAAATACATACTTATATAGATAAAACACCCAGACACTTGGTAAACAAGCCAAGTAAGTCGTATTATGCGACGAAGTTAAAAAGATGTCCTGATTTTTCATGAAACATTAAGGTTGCCTTCTTAGAAAGAGAGATCCGACCTCAATGAAAGGGATAGCGTTGACCTCAGGCATGTATTTGGGAGTGTTTCCTCCACTTTGACCCTAATAGCTTCATGGTAGTGGTATCTCCTCTAATGCCTGATTTACACGTATTAAGTTGTCAAGTAGGTAAGTAAATTTTAAGTGACTAAATTTTAAGTATGCGTTTACACGTCGTTTTTACTAAATTTTAGTTAAAATCTTTAGTTCGCCCCAATGGACGGTCGCACGATCCGTGACGATTTCACAGTACTTTGTAGCGACGGACAACTAATATATTTTTAGGATTAAATTATATAGACAACTAATACAGATTATTATATTAAAATTTCTTTTTTATAATATATATAGGTACTATAATTATAATATTAGATATAGAAAAGTAAATAACTTCGTGTCTTTCTTGATTACTGAATTTGTGTTTGATGTAAATATTTAACCATTTTACTTGTTTATTGCCTTCCATCCCCGTAAGCACCGTGTCTGGTTTCCGGGGGACTACAATGCACCCCCAGTGGCAGGCTCCGAAGGAAACGCTCTGAAGGACTCCTGGTGCAGATTCCACAGAAGAGCCCAGGTTTCCCCTTATGTGTCGATGTGACAACCACGAGGATTTAGTGGGAATGAATCCCATTTACCCCGGTTGACCTACACAGGTCCTGGGACCCATTGAACAATTCGCCGCTAGAAAAAAAAAAGGATGCGAGATACAGGCTTAAATTACCCCAAAATTTCTCCGTTGATCTAAACAATCCCGAGACTATTAGCCAAATATCTCTCGAATCACTTAATTATACGGCAGTATACTAGGAAAAGTAAAAAAAAAACATTTGATTGCAAATATTAATACCTACAGCGTAGTAGGTATTTAAAAATTCCAGGACAATACAAATTCTGGAACAATCCCGTATTTCTGGCAACCCTAAATATACGTTGGTACAACGAAAACGTGACGAAAACAACTTTGCTCATAATATATTTGTTTATTATCTATGGTATGATCTATGGCTATACCTTTGCACGCACACCTGCATTATACATGTGTGTGTCCAAACGTATCAAGAATAAACCACGCCCACCTACTTACCCGAAAAATAGAAAAGTTTCTATTCTACTTCATAACTTGCGTACTAAATTTTAACTTGGGACTTTCTACTAAAGTGATTGTTTACACGTAATAATTTACTAAAATTTAGTAAAGATTTAGTTACCAACTTAATACGTGTAAACGAAAAATTTTACTTATTCACTTAAGTACTAAATTTTAACTTGAACTTACTACTAAAGTGTTTGTTTACACGCAATAATTTACTTAAACTTTAGTAAAGATTTAGTTACCAACTTGTAACTTAATATGTGTAAATCAGGCATCAGAGCTCAACACAGTCACACACACCCTTACAGCTCACAGATTGCATACATTTTCTTCCGATTTGATTTTCTTATGATGTGAATTTTATTGTGACTCGAAGGATGTGAGGGGGGGTGGGCGTTGAATGAACAAACTGTTTTTTGAGACTGTTTTTAGGCGTAATCAAATAAACTAGTCTAATGATAGACTAGTTTATCAGTGGACTAAGTATAAACAAGAAGCATAAAGGTAAAAGTAGAGAGAACACCCCCAAGTACATGGCTGAAGCCAACGGTATCCCTTTCATTGAAGCCGGATCTCTTTCTAAGCGGGTAACCTTGATGTTTGAAGAAAAATCAGGAAATCTTTTTAACTTCGTCGCATAATACGACCTAAGTACTTGGCTTGTTTATGATTTAAGTTTAAACCAAGAAGAAACTACAAAACTGTAAAACTGGAGACCACACACACTCCTATACATGAAGATATAGCTTCAAAGATATAAAACAATTTAAAATATAAAAAGCTTATTCGAAGTGGTCTCCATTGACTGCAAAACAGTCCTATAAACGTTGAGGCCAATTATCCATAGAAGCACGCACTCTTTCCATGGGAAAATTCTTCACTGCAAATCGGCGGTTAATGTTTTAGGGACTCCAAATTATCATGGCGTTTAGAGCAAGCCGTGCTCTCTAAAACTGACCATAAATCATAATCCAGCGGATTAAGATCGGGACTAGACGACGGCCAGTCTTCAGCTCTGATGAAGTCCGATTTTTTTCTGTCACAAACAGAGGAGGTCTCATTGTAGGTACCTATTAATAGCTCGGTACACAAACATTTTACTAATACCAAGCGTATGGAGAGTTTTTAAAATTGCATTTGGCTCCATACCTACTTTGTGTAATACAATCACAGCGATTCGGTTCTCTTTATCACCCCACTCCATTTTGATATCGGAAAATATTGTACAATGTATTGGCGCCAAAATGAGAGAACTCAATGAACAATCATATAAAAATGACAGATTCCTTTTTTTTTTTGTAGGTACTCCTACAAAAAAAAAAAGGACTACTGTAGGAGTAGTACTGTTGGCCGCAGATGGCCATTACAGCTTCACCGGACAAGAGGGCGAGCGCATTAAGCGCTCCAGCCAGTTGTGTAGCGACTAGCACAAGGGCACCTCAGGGAGGCACGGCCTCGGCTTGGGCTGCCGCTTAGAGAGAATGAGTTTACCACCGGTTCACAACGCGCCCACGCTGAGAAGAACCGGCAAGAAACTCAGCGAGGGGATGCATGTCGAGGTCGCATGCGTACGACCCTTCGGCCTCGCCGGCGAGACCGGTGTCTGTGTGTTGATGTGTTTATGACTCGTGACGTCGTTGTCTGTGTTGGTGTTGGTGTTGTGTCATGGTCCAGGAGGATGGACATCGGGTCGGGTGGGTCGAGCAGTACATGCCGCGGACGGCGGCGATGTACGGTAGTTCGACGATCTGAGGGACCAGGACCAGGGTCGGGGTCGGGGATTTAGTCGGCAGCGGCGCCGATTAGCGGGTTTGGGTGGACGCACGCTTTTTCAAAGTAATGTTCGGACATTTCTTTGAAAAATTTGTGGATAGGGACTAGACCGAAGTCGGAATGAAGGTCGACGTTCCGCATGTACCACGGGGCACCGACGGCATGTCGAAGGAATCGGTTTTGAATAACCTGGAAGCTATTGATGTGAACGGGAGCCGCGTGTGCGAATACGGCACTGGCTTAAGCTAGGATGGGACGGATGCAGGTTTTGTAAAGTGTCAACTTATTTCTAAGCGACAGTTTACTCCGCCTGCAGATCATGGGGTAGAGCCGACCGAGGACGAAGGCCGCTCGGTTGCGTACTGACCGTATATGCGGTCCAAATGACATGTGGGAGTCTAGGGTGACGCCTAGATATTTGACCTTTCTGGCCCAGGGGATGAGACGCCCATAGAGGGTGATCGGACCTAAACGACGACTGGGATGGATGTGGGATCTGCAGGCTTAGCACGATTTACCAAGACTTCGTAATCTTGACAGTTCGGTGTGGAGTATGACGTAGTTATCGACCTAGCTAATACCGAAAATGACGTTTCTACGTCGATAACTACGTCTTACTCCACACCAAACTGTCAAGATTACGAAGTCTTGGCAAATCGTGCTAAGCCTGCTGATGGTACCCCGGGAGAAGAACACCGCGGCGCTCTTTTCCGGGTTCACATCGATGAGCCACTTCGCCTAGGGCGTTGCCGGCGACTTGAAGAGTGCGCGTCAGGAAAGCCTTATTTCTGTGTGAGAAATTCCTGACAGATTCCAAATTCAATTGTAATAATATTTTGTTTATTCTTAACACAATAAACCAGTTTATGAAACAGTCTAAAGTTTCGACTAGTTTATATCGTTTAGTTGTTGTGGACGTTGAACGTCAACATCGTTGTCGATGCATCCATCTTTTATAAAAAGAAAACGTCTTTTACAGTCAACAATTAAGCTGTAGTCTTCTCGTTTACGTTTACCAATTGATAGACCAACGAATGTTATTTACAAATTGAAATAAGTAAGTACACTGTGTATTTTTTCATGTGTACGAAACTGCGCGCTCAAATCCAGAGCCCCAAAGACCCCCTTTTTACTCGAACTACACAATCGCTACCAATGCCTTTTTTTTTTCCGCGGGGAAATCTTCCAAAGATCCCCGGGAGCTGTGGGGCTGGACCGGGGTATGTGGGATTCTTACCCACTAAAACCCTCGCGGCTGTCGCATCGGCACATGAGAGGGGGGACCCCAGGGCTCTCCGGTGGAATCTGCACCAGGGGCCCCTCAGTGCCTTGCCTTTGAGCCCACCGCCGGGGGGCGCATTGTAGCCTCCCGGGAACCAGACACGGTACTCACGGGGACGGGGGTCGCAGCCCCGCCGCCGTCCTCCTCGGAGTCACCGCCGTACTCAATGGACGTTCAAAGGGCCCACACCCCGAACGTCCAGCGACTCCGAAGGCGCTTCCAATGCCTAGCCGAATGCGAAACTGCGAACCAGTTAAACAATGGGTTGGTGCAAACTCCATGCAGTAGGGTAAAAGTTCTTTAAGACTCCACGTCTTAAAAAGCTTCAGAAGCTCTCCGATAAAACCAATGAGTTAATTGAAATCAGTACTGAGATGAGAAAATGCAATTATTCTCCATAAATGTTGGAATCAAGTGAAAAAATTCTAAATCTGTGGTGGAATATGTTGAAGTCAAAATACGAATCAGTGCGACTTAACTTGTCTCTTCCAATAATACGGCATGTACTTAGAGGAGATACCACTGGAGAGATCATGATGCGCTAACCCCTCTGCCAAATTTTGTTCATATGGTCAGGTCATTCTTTATTTGTGTGCCTATCTTTTTGAATGTGTTGCGAGTTTATTATAGTGTGGGTATGCGTGAAATTGTATCTGTGTGTGTTTACTTCGCCTCCCGCACCCCGCAAAAGTGCCACGAAAAATTTGTTCGGCGAATCGACGCGATACTAGCTCTATTCTAATTACTCTGAGGGCATGTACGAAGGCTCTAAAGAGTTTGTGAATAATTCGAAGCCAAATGACCAAGCTGAAGATCGACGACGGCAGTGTCGTCTCATCGAATCCGAAGAAACCGGGAGAACTCAGAACTCGAGAGGTTTAACGGACAGTTATACACGTCGGCACGGAAACCCTTTGACAGGAGCAGCTCAGGACACCAGAGCCAAACTATCTCACCACAAAATCAAGAACATCGTAAACATCAGTCTGTTCGAGATTAGAATGGCTCTCAAACAGCTGAAAAACAACAAGGCGCCGGTTGACGATGGAATTACAACAGAACTACTGAGAGTGGTTGGAAAACTGGTACTTTTAGTCCTCCCGAAGCTATTTAATTCCGTCTTATTCGAGGGTACTACGCCATAAGCATTACCAAACGTAATGCTTCAACAAAAGTGATAAAACTGAAGAACTATTGAAGATTTATAGACCTATATCAGGAATATATATATACTCAGGAATTAGTTCCTGAGTCATATGTACAAGCTGTTTTAGAATGTCATTACGAACCGTCTCGAACGCAGGTTTGATGACTTCCAGAAGCCTGCAGCAAAAATGTCGAACCAACTACAGGATGAGTACAAAACCAATCCAATTGCAATAAACAGGGAGACGTCAATTCTTCAAAACTGTTGACAAACGCATTGGAGCTCTTAGTGCCGCACTTACAAACGTGAATTAGCATTAATTGACAATTATTATTGTTCGAAATGAAAAGCCCCTAATAAATAAAAAATTGATTTACCTACGAAGTAAATATAAATCCGTGATTGCGTCATATTTCAAAAACTATTATAGAAATGGGAATAAGTATGTACCCACTTCTAAAATAGACCCTATTTTAGCTTGTCTGTGACAAGTCAGCCACCTAGCCAAGACCCAGCCAGCAAGCGCGGGCGGCGGTGGGGGCATCTATTGGTTCTTTTCGACTCACTTCGGCAATAATAATCATGTATGGTCATGTAGACTGAAGTGTTCAATCCACTAGAATCTTAGAGGAGATACCACTGGAGAGAGCATGATGCGCTAACCCCTCTGCCAAATTTTTGTTCATATGGTCAGCAGGGTTATTGCGTATCTTTAGGTTGCGAGTTTACTATAGTGTGGGCATGCATGAAATTGTATCTGTGTGTGTTTACTTCGCCTCCCGCACCACACAAAAGCGCCACGAAAAATTTGTTCGGGGAATCGACGCGATACTAGCTCCATTCTAATTACTCTGAGGTAATAATATATTTATAGTGACAGCTTGACAGTGACACTCACTGATCACTTCACTCCACGAACCTGTATTATAACTGGCGTAGACAGAATATAACAAGACATGTAGCTAGCGTGCCGCCGATAAGGACAGAAAATAACGGAAAATAATCATTCGTACACTTAACACACGCTAAGGATGTTTATTCAAATGCGTCTATTATATAGTATAAACGATATTTCATAATGCAATTCAATTTAAAACTCCAAAGCTAGGTCGTGAACTAGAAAATTTCATGAGTACTCGAAGAAAACGCACCTTAGGTGCGGCAGATTTTGAACACACGCTGAGGGACAAAAAATCATATGCTCTGTTTCTTTCTATCACATATAATATATATAAATGCATCCTTTTCTTGCGCGAATGAGAAAGAAAGTGCCAGCTCTCTATTGGTTTCTTTCTCTAAGATAACTGGACAGCGCAGTCTACTAAAGATAACGAGCCGAATGAGAGGTCCGAAAGTAGTAGTGTTTCTCTGTCTAATAGGGTGTCCACGCATTACTATGTGGAAGGATTCTTTTTTTCACTTCTAAGGCCTTTTGGCGGCGGATCGGGTCACAACGGGCGGTGCCACATCGGTGTTCTTGCGTGACCTCCGTCAAGAGTGTTAGGCGCACCGCATGAGACGATTTTTGCGTTCAAATCGTAATTTTGGTGACATAATACTAATTATAATTATTATTTGTATTTTATAATTGGATGGAATTTAATGGAAGTCCGCAGTCATTACATATAAGATCTGCTGTACTTACCACAATTAAGACAATAAATTATTTGAATTTGTGGTAATACCTAGCTATCGTTTTCTTCCGGATATCTGTATTTCATTCCACAATTCAGGTTTAGTTAACCAACGTTTGTATGGAAATCATCACCCAAGACGACCGACGCGACGCCATACATAATAATGGTCACCCTACTCTAACAGTATACCGCGACACCGGTTACTTACTATGACAATGTCGACAACTTGTCGACAATCACACAACAGCTCAGTGCTGCTACCTTCTTATTGATAAATTGTTACTAATATTATTGTTAATAAAAGTATTGCATGTTGTTCGTGTGCTAATTTATGATATTACATTTCATCGTCCTAGATATATTATATTTCGATGTTTTATTACACGAAAAACTTTCAAGTAAATGTAATCAACTTTTAAGAAATCTACCTAACACTACTAAAAAGAATCATATTTTGCGTTGGAAACTTACTTGACAAGGGGGCAGACAAGGACACACATCTATTTTTGAGCTATCTCACTCGGCTCGTTTTTCTATTTTGACTTGTGAAAACGAAAAACAAACCAACAAACGAATGTAGTTTAAAGTTTAAATTAGTGATATTAATATATTTATGTGATCTATCCAGTTTTTACGAAGTAAAATATAAATCCGTGCTTCACTCATCTTCTTTCGTAGACAGAATATAACAAGACATCTAGCTAGCGTGCCGCCGATAAGGACAGAAAATAATCATTCGTACACTTAACACACGTTATGGATATTTATTCAAATGCGCCTAATGTAGTAAACGATATTTCATAATGCAATTCAATTTGCAACTCCAAAGCTAGTTATGTCGTGAACTAGATTTCTTGAGTACTCGAAGAAAACGCACCGTAGGTGCGCCAGATTTTGAACACACGCTGTGGGACAAAAAAATCATATGCTCTGTTTCTTTCTATCACATATACAATAAATGTAATATATATAAGTAATATTTACAAATTTAATATATATAAATGCATCCTTTTCTTGCGCGAATGAGAAAGAAAGTGCCAGCTCTCTATTGGTTTCTTTCTCTAAGTCTTCTTTAGTCCCTAAGGCTTAGGACAGCTTGAATAACTCTACTAACACCAGCTTGGCCGGCCACTAATCAAATAAATGACAAAAAATAAGCTTCTTGATCACATATCCTTGAAATAAACACAGAACAAACACTATTAGCCTGACAACACATGTCCGGGTGTTTTCATCCGCTAGTCTGATCCAGTGTTAGGGGTCGTCCATTAATCACGTGAGGCTCGAAAGGGGGGGGGGGGGAGGTGTTCCGAAAAAATCACGAAATATCACCAGGAGGGAGGGGTATAATGAGACATCACGTGTATTTATTTTTCGTTGAATGCACGATTTCGAAACCAAACAGCGGCACGTGGCCTTGACTCACCGTTGCCGGCAACGACTTCCCCTTCAACATTTAATCAGATAAGTACCTGTATTTAAAGATAATATTCCGAAAATTTCAATATAATCTATATTGAAATTTTTTACAAAAAAAGACACGTGATTTTGGATAGGGGGGGGGGGGTAGTTTAAAAACCTCACCACATATCACCAGGAGGGGGGAGGGGTTAAAAAGTTGCTAAAAAACATCACGTGATTAATACGGTATTTTTCGAATGTATTTTGAGTCCGAAATATCGTCCATCAACACGGTAGCTAAGTTTTGTTCATCTTGTAACTGGAATCGTATCAGACAATCGGAAGCCTCAGAGTAATTAGAATGGAGCTAGTATCGCTTCGATTCGCCGTACAAATTTTTCGTGGCACTTTTGCGGGGTGCGGGAGGCGAAGCAAACACACACAGATACAATTTCACGCATACCCACACTATAATAAACTCGCAACACATTCAAAAAGATACGCACACAAATAAAGAATGACCTGACCATATGAACAAAATTTGGCAGAGGGGTTAGCGCATCATGCTATCTCCACAAAACAATCTTTTGATGTTAAAGTAGAGCATTTCTATAGGTATCCATTTCTCGGGTAATTTCTATTATAACATGGACCACACATCGGACCTCTTAGAAAGAGAGATCCGACCTCAATGAAAGGGATAGCGTATGCCTCAATCAAGTATTTGGAGTGTGGACTCCATTTTTGGTCTCTAAGCTTCATGGTAGGTACCTACCCAAGAATCTTAGATATCTCCTTGTACCTACCTAATGCCTGATTTACACGTATTAAGTTGTCAAGTAAGTAACTAAATTTTAAGTGACTTAATTTTAAGTATGCGTTTACACGTCGTTTTTACTAAATTTTAGTTAAAATCTTTAGTTCTTTAGTTCGCCCCAATGGACGGTCGCACGATCCGTGACGATTTCATAGTACTTTGTAGCGACGGACAACGAATTTATTTTTAGGATTAAATTATATAGACAACTAATACAGATTATTTTAAAATTTCTTTTTTATAATATATATAGGTACTATAATTATAATATTAGATATAGAAAAGTAAATGACTTCATGTCTTTCTTGATTACTGAATTTGTGTTTGATGTAAATATTTAACCATTTTACTTGTTTATTGCCTTCCATCCCCGTAAACACCGTGTCTGGTTTCCGGGGGACTACAATGCCCCCAGGCTCCGAAGGAAAAGCTCTGAAGGACTCCTAGTGCAGATTCCACAGGAGAGCCCAGGTTTCCCCTCATGTGTCGATGTGACAACCACGAGGATTTAGTGGGAAAGAATCCCATTTACCCCGGTTGACCTACACATTTCCTGGGACCTGGGACCCATTGAACAATTCGCCGCTAGAAAAAAAAAAGGATGCGAGATACAGGCTTAAATTACCCCAAAATTTCTGCGTTGATCTAAAAAATCCCGAGACTATTAGCCAAATAGCTCTCGAATCACTTAATTATACGGCAGCATACTAGGAAAAGTAAAAAAAAAAACATTTGATTGCAAATATTAATACCTACAGCGTAGTAGGTATTTAAAAATTCCAGGACAATACAAATTCTGGAACAATCCCGTATTTCTGGCAACCCTAAATATACGTTGGTACAACGAAAACGTGACGAAAACGACTTCGCTCATAATATATTTGTATATTATCTATGGTATGATCTATGGCTATACCTTTGCACGCACACCTGCAAACGTGCATTATACATGTGAGTGTCCAAACGTATCAAGAATAAACCACGCCCACCTACTTACCCGAAAAATAGAAAAGTTTCTATTCTACTTCATAACTTGCGTACTAAATTTTAACTTGGGACTTTCTACTAAAGTGATTGTTTACACGTAATAATTTACTAAAATTTAGTAAAGATTTAGTTACCAACTTAAACTACTTTACCGATTTTGATGAAACTTGTACTCTACCCTAAGTTGAAAAATACTCTAACTATTGCAAAAAGAATTTTTGAAATCGAACCTTTAGTTTCTGAGAAATCCGCGGACAAACCTACATACAAACATACATACATACACTCATATATTAATATTACGCATTTTTAATATTACATACATACGCGTCGAATAGAGAACCTTCTTTATGAAGCCGGTTAAAAATGGTATGGAACCCACGGTGCTAGAGTTCGACTCGCACTTGACCGTTTTTTTTTTAGTATAATTTTAGTATAATTCTGCATAAATATTAGTATTTTTAGTACTGAAATCTTATTCTTTTAGTTGATTACCTTTTTATGAAACGGTCACACTGCACTGGTTGCAATGCAACCAACCAAATGCAACTGTCAATATAAACTTGTCAAACAAAAATAAGAAAAAAATTTACAATGATAAAATGGAGATACTGTTAAAATTTGTACCAACGAGCCCTGTACGATTGACTGCTTATAAAATATTAGTAAACCAGGTAGCTCATTACACAAGGTAAGATATTTTTATATGACATTGATCTCATAACCTCTTTGTTGCTATGAATTATTATTTTTACCATGTTTCAGATTAGCCGAGGTCGGCAAACTAGAGAGTCCAAAGTCATCGGGAAAATATGACACCGGACAATTGATTTTGCACAAGGTGTTCGGTTATAGAGGAGTCATTCTCTTTCCATGGCTGGCAAGAGTTTACGACAGAGATGCTACCAACAAGAAGGATAGTAAAGAGACCACCGCATCAACTGAAGCGGCGGGAGAGTCTCTTTCGAATGTTGGCAAAGAAGTCAAAGGCAGAACCCATACATTTTATCAAGTTCTCATTGACACTAGGGATGCACCATACATAGTAAGTAAATCAGAATATTGCATGTCAAACAGTATTTTTATAATCTTTTTCAACATAATTACTTAAACTTGGCCTTATTGTATTTTTACATTCACAGCAATATTTCAGTTTATTATAAATACCTATTCAATTTGTTTTCAAATATACCCATGTATGCAGTGGATATGACATAACAATAATTAAACCCCTTATTACAACAGGCTATTCCAAGGTCATCCTCCAAGTATTAAATAAGTATGTTCAGTAATTTAGCCACATGAAGCTCTTAGTTTATGCTACTGTGACACATCAATGGCTCCTACGTTAAATATCATATGTGTAAAACCCGCACTTTACAGGAGAGCAAATTAAAGGTATTTTTCTACGTTAATTATTAAACGTTTGTTTTCATACTATTCGGTAAAATAAGGCATTTTCTATGGTTGGTACAAACTTCAGCCAAATAGCTTCAAATTTAAAGAACAAGCGTAGAAAAATACCTTTAATTTGTTCTCCTGTAAAGTGCGGGTTTTACACATACAATATTTAACGTAGGAGCCATCGACATTGTCAATTAATGATGAGACATGATTTTTAAAATTAAATTTGAATTTATTCCGGTAGTTGCTGAAGTTCATAAATATTATTTTCATTTGTTTTACATAATTGATACCACTAGTAATAATTATGGTTTCATTTAACATTTCCGTGTTGTATCCACTTTGTGCATAAATTACTATTAATCTTGTTTTATTATTTAAGGCATGTTGTACCAATGGCAAATTATTTATTTACTCTATTATGAAATATATAAACATGAAAATGTTGGGTTGACTTGTAAATATCTAATCAATTATCTCATGTTGAAACTTGTTGCCCAATTTGACTTTATGTATCTTGATTATGATTTCTATATCCTTAAATGCAGTGCATGGCACTATAGAACAGATAATAAAACTTTTTATTAATTTATTTTGTGTGGGCTGTGCAAACAAACATCGACATGAGACCTGAGTGGAAGAAAAAGGTATAATTGTTAATACAAGTTTTATATACAGTTGTGAATAATATACTAACTACATACCTAATAAAATAACTCACATTGCTTATTGTCCTTGAGCTAGCTACAAAGAATTATTTTTATAAAATTTGTGGTTAACACTGTTTTATAATGCTTTATTTATGGTGAACCATATTTTTTTTGGCCAGTCTATAAAAATATGGCCATCTTATTTCTTACACACTTAGTAATTTGTTTTGTGAGTATTTTGTGGTGATAAAAGTGGAGATATAAATATTGCAAGAATATAAATGTTGCTAAATGGATTCTTAAGTCCTTAATTTTTTATTATTTTTACCCACTAACCATGCAAAATGGTAGGGATATTACTTTACTTTTCTATTCTTCTTCTTCTATTATGTACTTCCAATGTAACTGTGAGTATGTTGGAAATAACATCATGCAAAAACTACTGAACCAATATGCATGAAATTTTCAGGACTAATGTGGTATATCTGGCTGTAACATTTAATTGTATATTATTATTTTTTATTTAATAAGTACTTCACTTTTTAAGAAAAACAAAAATTGGCCTCCATCGATTATAGTCAATGCTTTTGTCAACAACAGGGTATATATCCACACAGGAGTGATAATGAATGAATAGTCAATAGTTTCTTTCATCATTATAAATATAATACATTAATAATCGGTGTCAAGTAATTAAGTACCATTTCAAATTTGAGTATTACTCAAAAATGAGAAAAAGAAATTGTGTCTGTGGGTGTAACCCCCACCCTCTAACACGAACACTGATGTATATGTATTGTATTTACAAGGAGTGTTTTTTAGGTGTATGTATTATTGACTTAACAGTCCTGTTGGTCTAGTCACTAGTGATTAGACACCCTGGCTTCTATTTACCCAATAGATTCTGCATTTAATTCACACCCAGGACAATGTTTGGGTGCTTGAAGGTTTGTCTTGTATCTGGGTGTAATTTATTTACTTTGATTTAGTATTTGTCAATTGTCTGGTGTGCCTAGGCTAGGCTTTGCCTAGTTTGGGATTATTATTTGATAACCGTGAGTGAATTGTCCCAGGATATACTTTATACAGTTTTTTTATTTCATTATCAACTGGTTCTATTCCTGGCTAGGAATATTAATTTCTCAAAAATCCAATGCTGCAGTTTTAGTTTTTCTCAAAATCGGGTCTGTGTCTCTTTTTAGTATTTTTAGCTATTCCTTATACTTTCCGCATAGGCCCATTTCAAAAATCGCCTCTTACGGACATTAGTGATGGATTAATTCACATTCATTATTAGCATGCTTTGGAGAAGCTCAGAGTCACGCAACGAGCTATGGAGAGAGCTATGCTCTCTATGCGCTATGAGAGTTTCTTTGCGCGACAGAATCCGGAATGAGGAGATTCGCCGAAGAACCAAGGTCACCGACATAGCTCGAAAAATATGCAAGTTGAAGTGGCAGTGGGCAGGCCACATCGGCCGATAACGGGGAAGAAAGGTTCTCGAGTGGCGACCACGAACCGGAAGACGCAGCGTAGGCAGGCCTCCCACTAGGTGGACCGACGAGATTGATCGCGTCGCAGGCAACCGGTGGATGCAAATGGCAAATTGTCGTTCATTGTGGCGGTCGAAGGGGGAGGCCTTTGTTCAGCAGTGGACGTGTTCCGGCTGATGACGATGATGATTAGCATGCTAATGCTTAATTAGCATTTCACAAATTAAATGTAGGTAGTTGTGAAATTCTGTGAACAGTGTGAAGCGCGAATTCATCGCTTCATACTTTCATGCAGCGGCAGCGTGCGCTCTCCTCGCACCCACGGAAATACCAGTTTTATTTACCTCGTTCACGAGTGAAATTAATTTAGCAGGTGTTGCGAAGAATGATATTAATCAGGCATTATTAGCAGGGATAATTACATCCCATATTCATATACTTATTAATTATTGTACTTACAATAGATGCACACTCAATTTGCATATGAACAAAAATCATTATCATCATAATAGCAAATAGAATAGCAATTACCATGCTAAGACTCATGAATTCGCATGCTTATAATATTTATGCGAATTCGCATTAATTACCATCGCTAACGGACACCTAACGGGAGGACATGGGAGGTTGCTATTCTTACCCCGGACACCCCACGGGAACATTTATTTACAAAATAATGTAACTTAAATCTAACACATATCTAACAAATAAAAAATAATTTTACTATTCATATAATCAAGGCGATGTTCAGTTATCCATTCCTTGTTTGCAGCGGGCTCAGACAGAGGCAGTAACATTTCTAGGCAACCAGGAGTCCAGCCGGAGCCTCTATGCCATCCCCGGGTTGGATTATGTGGCACATGACGACATAATTCCCTATACTTCAATGGAGCGAGTGCCCTTGCAGCATGAACTGTTTGATAAATTCCTTATGCATAATCCTGACAAAGGTAAGTTTTTGTGACAAGCTGAATACCATAAGGAAAAGTATATTTTATTGTAAGTCTATTGAAACCTAAATAGATATACAGATAGTCCAGTTTGTCTTATTTTTGTGTTGATAAAATAACTCTTTCAAAAGTTGCCACTCAATCTGCATTATCTGTCATTTAACTTCAAGCTCTCCCTGGTCATTAAGTTTGCTGGTAATATATTCTCTAATACACGGAAAAAGGAGATGTGTTATAAGTCTAACACCTGTAATAATATCTGTCTGTCTGTACCATCTTAGCTCCCAAATAAACAGGCGGATAGTTATTTCTATTTAATATTTCGTTTAGTTGGGTTCGTCTAGTTCTAAACTAGGTTTGATGATCTATTTACCCTTTATTGATTCGTTTTCTTGTATCGGGGACTTCTTTAGTTACATCATTTGTTCATATGGAAAAGAGGCCTATAATCGGTATCAAGTTTTTACTCGCTTGTAACCTGTGTGTTGGGCTTATTTTCCTAGATCCTCCATTCATAGCACAAGAGACACTGCGCGCGTGGCAAAAGAAGAATCATCCGTGGTTAGAGCTGAGCGACGTGCACCGTGAGACGACAGAGGGCGTGCGCGTCACCGTCATACCATTCTACATGGGTAGTCGCGAGTCACAAAACTCTGCAGTTTACTGGGTAACGAATGTTGACACATTTATTTAATCTGTATTATATGTATATGTACCGCTGATTAACCTAATGAGGGATAGTGTCACAATCTCAGTCACATCATGAGGTGCCGAAAGACGTGGTGTAGAGTGAATGGGCTTTTAATAGGCTAGTGTGTTTTACCATCCTCGATTGCGTCGCCGCTTTCTATCAGGTGGGACTGCAGTCAAGCACTAGCTTCTAAATAGTATAAAAAATGTCCACTGCTGAATAAAGGCCTCCCCTCGATAACTTTGGTATGAGAAGCCATACCCTAATTGGTATAAGGCAGAAGGGTTGCCATAATCCCCACGCTTGAGGTGTCTTGAGGATCGCAGTATCGCCTATACTGCGATCTCTAAGACTAGTAGGTAATCCAATAGAAGACGCTGCTGCCTGTCTTCTTGTTTTCCGTTACTGTGGTGGTTAGACAGGGCGCGCCAGCCAGACGGTCGTTATACTAATATTTCGCCATTCGAGGAGTCATTCCGCGCACCCACTAGCCGAACATTAAACTAATATTTCGACATTGGAGGAGTCAACCGCCTGCCCCACTAAAAGAACATTGTACCAATGTTTTGCTTGGAGATTTTTATTTTGGTTTATTTCACGTAGTTTTTGGCATATAATAATTTTTTGGCATATACAAAAATTAAAATTTTGACCCACGAAAACCTCCCGGAGGCCTTAATCGACGTCATGGAGGGACTCTAGGCTCTCCGTTCGGAACTCGCCAGTCTCTCCGGTGCCAGACGTTCCCGGGGGAACTGTAATGCACGCTATCCCCCAGTACTCATCCGCGCGCCCCAATACCAGGAGTATTGTGGTGCCTCGGTGTAACGTCGGCACGATTGCGTTGTGTGATGACAGTGGCGGTACTGCATCCGGCTGGAGAACCTGGGCGCGCAGGCGGTGCAGCTCCGCGAGCGGCACTGGCGCATCTTCTCGCTGAGCGGCACGCTGGAGACGGTGCGCGGCCGCGGCGTCGTCGGCCAGGAGCCCGTGCTCGCGCGACACGCGCCCGCCTTCCAGTACAGCAGCCACGTCAGCCTGCAGGCGCCCAGCGGACACATGTGGTGAGTCGACATACTTCACCTACACTTCTGGCTGAGCGGCACGCTGGAGACGGTGCGCGGCCGCGGCGTCGTCGGCCAGGAGCCCGTGCTCGCGCGACACGCGCCCGCCTTCCAGTACAGCAGCCACGTCAGCCTGCAGGCGCCCAGCGGACACATGTGGTGAGTCGACATACTTCACCTACACTTCTCGCTGAGCGGCACGCTGGAGACGGTGCGCGGCCGCGGCGTCGTCGGCCAGGAGCCCGTGCTCGCGCGACACGCGCCCGCCTTCCAGTACAGCAGCCACGTCAGCCTGCAGGCGCCCAGCGGACACATGTGGTGAGTCGACATACTTCACCTACACTTCTGGCTGAGCGGCACGCTGGAGACGGTGCGCGGCCGCGGCGTCGTCGGCCAGGAGCCCGTGCTCGCGCGACACGCGCCCGCCTTCCAGTACAGCAGCCACGTCAGCCTGCAGGCGCCCAGCGGACACATGTGGTGAGTCGACATACTTCACCTACACTTCTGGCTGAGCGGCACGCTGGAGACGGTGCGCGGCCGCGGCGTCGTCGGCCAGGAGCCCGTGCTCGCGCGACACGCGCCCGCCTTCCAGTACAGCAGCCACGTCAGCCTGCAGGCGCCCAGCGGACACATGTGGTGAGTCGACATACTTCACCTACACTTCTCGCTGAGCGGCACGCTGGAGACGGTGCGCGGCCGCGGCGTCGTCGGCCAGGAGCCCGTGCTCGCGCGACACGCGCCCGCCTTCCAGTACAGCAGCCACGTCAGCCTGCAGGCGCCCAGCGGACACATGTGGTGAGTCGACATACTTCACCTACACTTCTGGCTGAGCGGCACGCTGGAGACGGTGCGCGGCCGCGGCGTCGTCGGCCAGGAGCCCGTGCTCGCGCGACACGCGCCCGCCTTCCAGTACAGCAGCCACGTCAGCCTGCAGGCGCCCAGCGGACACATGTGGTGAGTCGACATACTTCACCTACACTTCTCGCTGAGCGGCACGCTGGAGACGGTGCGCGGCCGCGGCGTCGTCGGCCAGGAGCCCGTGCTCGCGCGACACGCGCCCGCCTTCCAGTACAGCAGCCACGTCAGCCTGCAGGCGCCCAGCGGACACATGTGGTGAGTCGACATACTTCACCTACACTTCTGGCTGAGCGGCACGCTGGAGACGGTGCGCGGCCGCGGCGTCGTCGGCCAGGAGCCCGTGCTCGCGCGACACGCGCCCGCCTTCCAGTACAGCAGCCACGTCAGCCTGCAGGCGCCCAGCGGACACATGTGGTGAGTCGACATACTTCACCTACACTTCTCGCTGAGCGGCACGCTGGAGACGGTGCGCGGCCGCGGCGTCGTCGGCCAGGAGCCCGTGCTCGCGCGACACGCGCCCGCCTTCCAGTACAGCAGCCACGTCAGCCTGCAGGCGCCCAGCGGACACATGTGGTGAGTCGACATACTTCACCTACACTTCTCGCTGAGCGGCACGCTGGAGACGGTGCGCGGCCGCGGCGTCGTCGGCCAGGAGCCCGTGCTCGCGCGACACGCGCCCGCCTTCCAGTACAGCAGCCACGTCAGCCTGCAGGCGCCCAGCGGACACATGTGGTGAGTCGACATACTTCACCTACACTTCTGGCTGAGCGGCACGCTGGAGACGGTGCGCGGCCGCGGCGTCGTCGGCCAGGAGCCCGTGCTCGCGCGACACGCGCCCGCCTTCCAGTACAGCAGCCACGTCAGCCTGCAGGCGCCCAGCGGACACATGTGGTGAGTCGACATACTTCACCTACACTTCTCGCTGAGCGGCACGCTGGAGACGGTGCGCGGCCGCGGCGTCGTCGGCCAGGAGCCCGTGCTCGCGCGACACGCGCCCGCCTTCCAGTACAGCAGCCACGTCAGCCTGCAGGCGCCCAGCGGACACATGTGGTGAGTCGACATACTTCACCTACACTTCTCGCTGAGCGGCACGCTGGAGACGGTGCGCGGCCGCGGCGTCGTCGGCCAGGAGCCCGTGCTCGCGCGACACGCGCCCGCCTTCCAGTACAGCAGCCACGTCAGCCTGCAGGCGCCCAGCGGACACATGTGGTGAGTCGACATACTTCACCTACACTTCTTTTACAATTCTTGTGACCTTTTTTCGCGTCTGCACATTTAAGTGCAATATTTAGACCTGGATGTTGATCGGGTGCCGTGCAGGGCATCTTGTAATGCAGGATTCCACGCTAAGCAAACCATACCATATAGTCCTGCATCGCCTGCCAGCATGCAGGACAGGGCAATACGGCTGCCAGCATGCAGGACAGGGCAATACGGCTGCCAGCATGCAGGACAGGGCAATACGGCTGCCAGCATGCAGGACTGTGAATGCAATTTAATCTAGTACATTAATAATAGGTCGATGGCAGTGCCAATGATGTGTATCGCTTGCGCAGGGGCACGTTTCGTATGGAGCGCGAGGACGGATACACTTTCGACTGCCGCATCCCGCCCTTCTCGCTCGAGAGCAAGCCCGACGAGCCCGCCGCCGCGCCGCCCGCGCCCTAGCGACCGACGCCCGCGACCGACGCTCGACCTGACAGAACACCACTCCGGTCCGATGGAACAAACATCATTTATTTGTCGAAAATATTTTAGTGTATGAAAAAATAATACACTTCTTGCATTCTGTCATTTGAAATGTACGATGGAGCTCGCCGGCCCGACAGATGTTCGACCGCAAGTATCTGGGCGATCATTGTCGACCGCTCGTTAGGATGTGATGAATATGCAATTGTGATATTCATTATGAAGTCATTATTTTAACCTCTACAATAGGTAAAATACCATTAGCTTTATTTATTTTATATTGTTGAGTAGGTTATAAAATCTTTAAATATTCATTACATCCGTTAATTTCAAGCAGAGGAGAACTTTAGTTGTTTTAAAATAATTCCTAGATCTGTAATAAATTACAGTATTCTGTTTGTTGTGTTTGATATACTTTCATTTTGCGACTTTATGGTCCCATGCCTCAATCCCGACGATGACAAATATAAATAAATAATATAAAGGAAAATACAAACCATTTAATTTATATTTAAGATATTTTATTAACTTCTCAAACATTGATTGGAAGAATTTTTAATTGCACAATACTATACACGCGTAGTCAATCTATACAACATAAATAACAATTATCACCTTTATACAATAATATTAAATGTAAAACTAACTAAACTAAGACCTAAGATATTGTTTTAAATAAATGTAGGTATTACCTACGCGTTATTCAGGTTATTCAATGAATATTTTAACATCACAAGGTAGGCGTTATGATACAAAAGGCACTAACGTAGATTAATGGCCGTAGCACACCTTATTGGCTAAATACAGACTGACTCTACTTAAAAGTATTGAAATGTAAGCTTTATATCAAGTAATAAAGAGTCACTTTTTGTAAAAATAACAGACGAGTTGGAAAAGCATTCACTACTATTTGTCTTTATTTAAATAGCTTTTAATTTAATGCATTATTATTAAGTAATTATCTCATTATTGACGTCATAATCACCTTGCTATATAAATAAGAGAATGTTATATAGATCAGGACCAGACGCGTTGTGACAACGCGTCTGGTCGTTGTCTACCCAACAAAGCCGTTGTCTACTAATTACCGCCGTGTGGTCGACTCTGTCGATGGTATAGACTAGACTCCAGTAGATGCCTAGCCGAAGCCTCCTTCACCGTCAATTAAATTAGAAGTTAATATAGTGTGCGATGGCCTTAAGTCGACAATATTTGTTAAAATCGCAGGTGCAATCGATAAAATAATATCTATCACAATGTCACCAAATTTTGGTATATACAAACAGTTACATCCGAGGAACGCAGGCGCAGGCACTACTTGTGACTCTAAATGTAAACAACAGATATTGTTCATACTTTCCAATACTGTTAAAAAGGGTTTTACATTTTCGCGCTTGGGGAATGTCTAAACATTCCAGCCGTAGACGGCGCGGCATATAAAGGGCCGATACAGGATTATCGAGCTAGTTGTATAATGAGTGCGGCGCACATCTCGAAGAACTCCATGGTGTGGTGTCCGTGCGGGGCGCCGAGGCCGAGATTGAGGCCGGGGCCGAGGCCGAGGCCGGCGGGCGGCGCCGTCACCGTCAGCGGAGACGCCGCCTCCTCCTCCGCGTCCTCCTTCTCGCCGGAGAGCGACTTGAAGTCCAGCAGGTAAGACTTGTAGTCCACTTGGTACAACTGTAGGGACATCTTCACATATTTCTCGGTCATCTTGTTCAGAGTACGCACCCTACGGAAACTCAAAATTATCAAATCTGCTTGGTTATGACAACTATTATTATTGTTATTAGGCGTTGTTGCTTATAAAAGTATATATTTTACCTGACGTGGTATGGATTGATGACTCTCCATTCGTAGTCGAGCGCCTTCATGGCGCGGAAAACCTCCAGCATTATATCGTTCGGTTTACTTTGCGATCTGATGCCCAGATGCCACTTGGCCCTGTGAAATAACAATACTGATATAATTAATGCTAATCAAGCCCAAAATATTGGTCTGAATAGTTACAGTAGCTATAATAATAATTAATACACTTTATTGTACACCAAAAGTTACATGTAAATTGAACAATACGTTGAAGATATCAATGTACAAAGGCGGCCTTATCGCTAAAAAGCAATCTCTTCCAGGCAACCTAACTAGAAAATGAGAAAGAGAAACATAATGGGCAGTTGATGGTGCACTTCAATAAAACTAAAATTTGATTGTTGAATAGAAGAAGAAAATAGAAAATATATATAATAGTATAATATAAAATAGAAAATATATTTTTTAATTACGATTATAAAGAGAGATAATGTTCTTTAACTAGATATTTAAAACTAGGCAAGGACTTAGCTTTCCTGACTTGGATAGGCAATGCGTTCCACAGTCTGACGGCTTGAACAGCAAAAGATTTGTCATAAAATACTGTGGAATGGTCCGGCATGCTTAACATAAAGTTCTCCGATGATCTCAAGGACCTAGAATGCGTGGCGTGGAGAAACTCAAAACGGTTTTTTAGGTAACGTGGAGTAACAGGATTAAACAAAATGTTATAAAGAAGACTAAGAATATGAGAATTTCGGCGAAGTCGAATTGGCAACCACTTAAGCTTAGCGCGAAATTGAGAAACATGATCATATTTACGTAGACCGAATATGAATCTAATGCAAAAGTTTTGAAGTCGCTCAAGTTTATTAAGTTGGTCTTCCCGAAGGTCAAGGAAACTTTGCAAGAGACGATTGTGCAAGAGCAATTTTTGTGGCAGTAGGTATACAATTGCGTAATCTGCGCAATGACCCGGCAGAAGCAAATAACTTCCTACTAACTTCTTTTAACTGGTGATCCCACGTTAAGTTGCTGTCAATATATACGCCAAGATTTTTTACGACCATACTTAAAGGAATATTAGTGTTATGCAAGGCCGCGGAGACCAGTTGATCCTTAGAGAAAGAAAACAATAGAGAGCTGGCACTTTCTTTCTCATTCGCGCAAGAAAAGGATGCATTTATATATATTATATGTGATAGAAAGAAACAGAGCATATGATTTTTTGTCCCTTAGCGTGTGTTCAAAATCTGGCGCACCTACGGTGCGTTTTCTTCGAGTACTCATGAAATTTTCTAGTTCACGACCTAGCTTTGGAGTTCTAGATTGAATTGCGTTATGAAATATCGTTTATACTACGTAATAGGCGCATTTGAATAAATATCCATAACGTGTGTTAAGTGTACGAATGATTATTTTCCGTTATTTTCTGTCCTTATCGGCGGCACGCTAGCTAGATGTCTTGTTATATTCTGTCTACGAGTTGATCCGAGAGGTCATTCTAGAACTACCAACAATTATGACTTGAGTTTTTATTGGATTAACCTTTAAGCCATATTGTTTGCTCCATTCACAAATACTGGCAAGATCAGTGTTCAAGGTTACAACAGCTTCCGACAATCTGGCTAAAGGAGCTTGATTGTAAATTTGAAGATCATCGGCATACAAATGGTAGGAACTAAGAAGTTGATTGGAGATTGAATTAATAAATAAAGCAAAAAGCAAAGGAGATAAGAAATGCTATTAGAAATGCCAGTCAACGTTGCACTCCACGAAGCCAACGACCATAATAAATAGAGAAAAATTACAAAGAAGATTTAATAACAATATCCTTAACATTTAGGGAGTGACTAAAAAAGATGTGTAAGAGAGAAAAACAATAAAACTTAAATGTTAGTAATTGCTTTCTTTTACACTCGCTGTGGATATGATAGGTTGAAAAAGAGTGCAATGTTGAGGTTGTCACCCCTATCCCCGTAAGCACCGTGATAGACTCCCGGGGGGCTATAATGACTCTTCGCATGGAGGACACCTGCTCCAAATCCTACCTGAGCCTTTTAGAACTACAATTGTATTATGTGAGCTTGCTATCAGTCGATTAGTGTATGTTACCGTTTGACGGGTGTGCCGCGCGCCTTGTCCTGGTGTGCGTACGGGTGCGGCGCGATGCGCTCGGGGTGCGGCCGCGGCTCCGCGCCCGCCGCGCCCGCCGCGACCCCCGCGCCCGCGCTCGCCGTCGGCGGCGAACTGCCTGCCACAAATGCATACCGTTGTACTGTCTGTATTGTGGCACGCATACATTATTTGCAACACAACATGTGACGTAACACGCAATGCAACATTTTCCATACATTATAATGTGTTCGCGAACGCACTAAAAAAAAACTGCCGTTTGCCGTTTGTTCCTGCCGATTTTCAACAAAAAGCGTTCGTTGAAAATCGAGTGCGCGCAGTGTAATCTAATAATAATATCACACAATCCACACACGGTCATCTGATCCCAAACTAGGCAGAGCCTGTACTATGGAAACCAGACAACTGATACTAATACTTATATACATTTTTTTTTTGTAAATACATACTTAAATAGATAAATAACACCCAGACACTTGGTGGGAATCGAACCCACGACCCTTCGGTCAGCGGACAGGGTCGCTAACCACTAGACCAACGGGCCCGTCAAAATCTGGGGGTCTAGTACGAGTTCCGATAGTTTACGAGCTCGATCAAACTGACAGTTTCTTCCCGTACATTTTACTAGTTTTTGATAGTTAAGGCTAGGGGCGCTGCGGATCGAGCTCGTAAACTATCGGAACTCGTACTAGACCCCCTGGACGGCTGTTCTCGACGAACCTGCGCGCTGCGAACAAGCCATCTACCTACTGCCCGCGATGAATAACTTGTCGATTGTGTTTGAGCACTTTTCCCCTTTTTATACAATTCAGTCCTTCGTGGTTTGCGACTTTTTTAATACACATAATTGTAACACCGATAATAGCTATATATACTTTAAAATCAAGCGGCTCCATGGCGTGCGCGCTGAAGACAGCCGGAAATGGCCGCTCGCAGTTGAGGCGCACAGCGTGCTCGCGGACCGTTCACATACGTTCGTGTTGCATTGCATGTTGTGTTCCAAATAATCCGTACGCGGCTGTAGACAGAATATGACAATACATCTTAGCTAGCGTGCTGCCGATGAGGACAGAAAATCAGCATTCTTACACGAAACACACACATTATGGATATTTGTTCAAATACGGCTAAAATGTAGTTTTAACAATATTTCCTAATGCAATTCAATTTAAAAACAGCAAAACTAGATCATGACCGAAAAAACCCTAAAAGTAAAAAGCACCAATTGTGTTTTTTCTTCAAGTCCATGACCGATGCTGAACATATGCCGAAGGTCAAAAAATCATATGCTCTGTTTCTTTCTATCACATGTAACCTATATGAATGTATTCTTGTGCAAATAAGAAAGAAATTGTCCATCTCTCTAGATATCCTTCCTTTATAAATAAATGTGTTTTTTTCTTTCTTTCTTTCTCTAAGGATGGGACATTGTATGTGTAAACTACTCACTAGCGACATAAAAGTCCTTGATCTCCGCCTTGGCTGCTTCGTCGGCGATCCTCTTGTTGTCTATAATGAGATGGTACGCTATCGCGAGTTGGTCGTGCGGGTCGCCACTCAGTAGTGCGTTGTGGACTTCATGCTCTTTCACACCGAACTTATCGCACACCTCCGATATAGCCTCAGTGTCTATCACGCTGCTGTCCTGTGGATACAATACTGTATTTTTTTTAATTCAATTTGCAATATTTGCCTGCTAGTAAGCGACACGCTTACCTACAGATAGCTACAATTCACTGCAACACATTAGTTATTAAGTCCCTGGAGTTCGGTAATTTCAACAGCTACAGTACTTTCACACTAGAACACATCAATGTTGACACACAGCTGCTTGGAAGTAGATTTTGACACTGTGGTGGTACTTACCTGGATGAGCCCTTGCACAAGGACTTTTCACCTATTAATGCTTCATTGTGGCTGTGTCCTTATTTTTGCTGTACAGACCAGATTCGAAAGGTGAACAATGCAACATTACCCTCTATCTGGAGTCACAAATTCTGCAGGAAGCATCAGTTGTGTGTCATTGTTTATTTCTTATGCATACACACTAACCTAACGAACACCAAGAAACAATCGTTAGCTTTCGTCAAAACGGCCAGATTGGACCAACAAATGCCAATAAAACCACTTGTTGGGTTTGTTTGGCTGGTCTGTATGAAGTAAAGCCAACAATATGCTTGTTTTCACCGATACATCCAGATAGGACTAATAAAATCCCTTTCATGGCCCTCATTGGGCCGGTGTATATGCAGAATTATCGGTTATTAGGCCAATATACCAGACACTAGAATTGGGATTATTCTTAATTTAGAGCTCTCAATATTGAAACTATAAAAAACAAAGTCTCTGTCTGTTCACTTACTCTTTTCAACTACACAATGGCTTATGATGCAATTTACACCTAATGGTGGTGGTTATTTAGAGAACTGTAGCGACAGTGAGTTACTAATATATAATTTCTTGGTGGAGGCAACAATTACCTGTTCAACAGGAGATGGGAACAAATATTCCGGCAGTTCTTTCTGGAACCACTCATGCTTCTTTACATCTTCAATGGTGGCTCTTTTCATAGGGTCCACTTGCAGCATCATACACAGCAGACTGACAACATTCTTGTTCAAATACTCAGGTATGGGGAAAATGCCTGATTTAATCTTTCTGAACAGAGTGGGCACATGTTCATCATCAAAAGGCAATGTGCCACAGAGCAGTGCATACAGGATGACACCACAGGACCAAACGTCAACTTCAGGCCCAGCATATAATTTGCCAGATATTACCTGAAAATAAATGTTCTTTATTGACTGATTTTTTTTTTTTTTTACTGGGACTAACAACATACGGGAAAACAAGCTATACATGATCAGAGATGCATGGAAGCATCTCTGATCATGTATAGCTTGTTTTCAATTGTATTGTTTTAATTTATTGGCAACCTTCCATGCTACTCTGAGCAATTGTGACTTGTAGTCAATGGTATATATCAAAACATTTTACAAAGTTATACTAATGGAGATGTTAAGTATTATGTACTCACTTCTGGTGCAGCATAATTAGGAGATCCACAAGATGTTCTTAAAAATTCACCATCCATCATCATGTTGGACAAACCAAAGTCAGCTATCTTTACATGCATGTTGTGGTCAAGAAGCAGGTTCTCCGGCTTCAGATCCCTGTGAACTATCATGTGCCGATGACAGTAGTCTACACCGGATATGATTTGTTGGAAAAACCTCCGTGCCTCATGTTCCTGGAGCTTGCCTCTCTTCACTATGTAATCAAAGAGTTCACCTCCAGACACATATTCCATAATCATAAATATGTCAGTTGGGGTAGATATTACCTGTTGAAAAAAAAATTAAAAGAAATTCATATGACAATCTATGTATAAAATGACTTGTCCTGACTGACTGACTGATTCATCAATGCACAGGCCAAACTGCTGGACCGCCGGAAAGCTGAAATTTGTGCAGTAGGTACTTCTTATGATTTAAGAATCCACTAAGAAAGGGTTTTTGAAAATTCCACTCCTAAAGGGGTATAGGTATAGGTATAGGTAAAACGGGCTGGTTTCCGCAACTCCACGTCAAAGCGCGTATTTTGCGTGCGGGTGGGAATGAACTTATTCGATCCACCCCAACTCCTCGAGAAAGGCCAGCAGGCGCCTAATGCCGCTGACGATCTCTCGGAGAGTACTCGGGTTTCCGAAGTACTTAGCCCTGTATGCTGCGACCTCAGGGCAACTAAGAAGCACGTGGGCCGCTGTCTCCTCCTCCTCCATGCACGCTCTGCACAGAGGACTGTCCGTGACACCTATGACAAAAAGGTGTTTATTAAATGAACCATGTCCAGTTATGGCCGCCGTGACTACGCGCAATTGTTGTTTGGATAGTCGGAGCAGCTGTTTGGTGATGCTGCCATCGAGGGCTGGAAGCGCCTCTCTGGCTTGCCTGCACTCGCCATGGTTCGTCCAGGCTTCGTTATGTTTGTCCCTAGTGCGCTGTCTTACCAGGGTGCGTAGATGTCCGAAGGGGATTGGCACTATAGGTTCAGGTCCTACGGCGGCCATAGATGATCCTCTTCTAGCGAGCTCATCCGCTGCATCATTGCCACGGGAGCCACTGTGTCCCTTAATCCATTGAATGGTTATGTTGTTGAAATTGCCTACCTGATTCAGTTTTTGGTGACATTCGTACAACAGCCCGGAGTTAACGGTGTGTCCGTCTAGGGCTTGTAAAACTGACCTGCTATCGGAGAGTATACGGATGTGAAAATCTTTTACTTCCCGATTGGAGATAGTTGATGCAGCCATGTAGATACCCATGCACTCAGCCTGGAACACTGTGTTATGGGTTCCCAGAGGTATAGAGATATGTATGTCGAGATCTTCCGAGAAAATCCCGGCACCAGTTCCCGCGTTAGTCTTTGATCCATCTGTGAAGATCCTCAGCTCTTGGGCGTTCAAACCTTCGCACTGGTTATCCTCATGCAGTTGGATCTTATACTTCTTGTCAAAGATGAATTGTTTTGGTACGCGGTCATTAATTGCCCGCATGATAGGGATGTCACCGGTAAGTTCATCCAGTATTACCGTATGTGGGGTATTAGTGTTTTTCCAGAGGCCCAGTGTCTTCAGGCGTAGCGCCGTCACCGCTGCTTCCTGTTGTATAAATAAGTGCAGCGGTGCAAGATTCAGCATGGCTTCCAATGCAGCTGTTGGTGTGGTCCTCATACAACCTGTAATTGCCATACAGGCAAGTCTTTGGAAGCGTTGTAATTTGTTCGATGCTGTGTCCAATTTGGTTCTCGGCCACCAGACTACAGCGCCGTATGTCATCATCGGGCGGATCACCGCGTTGTACAGCCACAGGATTATTTTGGGTGTTAAACCCCACTTTTTCCCAATCATTCTCCTGCACTGCCACAGGGTGATACTGGCCTTATTTATTTTACTATCTATGTGGTTGCTCCATCTTAGTTTGCTGTCTAGGATGACACCAAGGTACTTGACTTCGGTAGACAGCTGGAGTTCTGTATTGAACAACTTTGGGAGCCGATATGTGCCCAGTGTTCGTTTTTGAGTGAACATGACCAGTTCAGTTTTTTCAGGGTTGACTGATAAGTCAAATTCCCTGCACCAGCGTTCCACTATTCGTAGCGCTTGTTGTGAATGGTCGCAGACGATGCTGGTTACCTTCCCAGATGTCAGTATAACTAGGTCGTCAGCGTAGCCTATTGTGTAGTAATGGTTGGCGTTGAGTTTGGTGATGAGGTCATTTATCACCAGGTTCCAGAGGAGTGGGGATAAAACACCTCCCTGAGGACAGCCTCTGGCTATCATGGCTGATTGCTCCTCACCTTCAAGTCTAACCACACGTTTGCTTAGCATGTTCGTGATCCAGCCTATGAGAACTGGTTCCACTGCATGTCTTTCGAGAGCAGCATTTATGCTAGTAAAGCTGGTTTTGTCGAAAGCCCCTTCGATGTCTATAAATGTGCCCAGGCAGATTCCTTTCTGCTGAATAGCCTCCTCTATTCGGCTTACTACTAGGTGTAGTGCAGATTCGGTCGATTTGCCAGAGCTGTATGCATGTTGATTGTCATCTCCTAAAGGGGTAAAATGGGGTGGAAAAAAATAATAGCAGGCATAGCCACAAGGAATTTCTAGTCATACATAAGTGTAGTGTTTATCAATAAGTAGAGGACATTACCAATATTCATGATATCATTGTTAATAACTGGAAACGATTATTGTTTATCTAGGTTTGTTATTGTCAAAGTTAAATATACCTGGTACAGTTTGATAATGTGGGGATGCCTGAACAATTTGAGGTTTTGGATTTCCCGTCTTATCTTCCCGACGACATCGAGGCTCTTTATCTTCTGTCTGTTTAGGATCTTTACAGCGACCTTGTGCTTTGTCAAAACATGTTCTCCGATCTTCACTTTTCCGAAGGTTCCAACGCCCAGGGTTGCGCCCAGCGTGTAATGTCCTATCTTGACGATGGGCTGATTACTCCCACCGACTGTAACAACTCTCTCAGCCATTCTCTGAGGTTTCCTTCTTTAGCAATTTAGATGAAATAGATTTATGTACATGAGAAAAGATACAAATCGACACTACTCGACACAATGTTTTTACAGAACTTCTCGGCAACTAATAGCTTCACCAGACAAGCAGCAAGGGAAATACAGATATTGTACTAAATGTAATTTAGTAAACGCATATTTTAAGCACACATTTTTATTTTGAAAGAAAAATCACGTAAAATTGCTCTTATTTATTTTACGCCCGAGTCTCAGTCTATTTTGATGATTGGACCATAGTAGATAAGACTGCGTGAAAGTGTATCTGTTTGTGTTTACTTCGCCTCCCGCCTCAGAGTAATCAGAATGGAGCTATTATCGCGTCGATTCCCCGAACGAATTTTTCGTGGCACTTTCGCGGGGTGCGGGAGGCGAAGTAAACACACACAGAAACAATTTCACGCATACCCACACTATAATAAACACGCAACACATTCAAAAAGATACGCGCTCAAATAAAGAATGACCTGAACATATGAACAAAACTTGGCAGAGGGGTTAGCGCATCATGATCTCTCCAGTGGTCTCTCCATCTCCTCTAAGCCTCCCGCACCCCGCAAAAGAGCCACGAAAAATTTGTTCGGGGAATCAACGCGATACTAGCTCTATTCTAATTACTCTGAGTGAAAACCCCATAAAAGCCCCAAAAAATATTTTCGTTGGAGTAATTTTTTTACTCTATATGGTTTGATCATATAGGAGATACCACTGGAGAGAGCATGATGCGCTAACCCCCTCTGCCAAATTTTTGTTCATATGTTCAGGCACAGAACAAAAATCAGTACAAGTACTATAGAATGCTTAAATGCAAGTAAGAACCGTAGGCACAGGTAAGAACATATAAATACATACATATCAGGTACACGACAATAGGTACTATACCATCAGCTGTATTTATCGACATTTGCGCTTGTGACAGATCAAACCTACTACTACTTATTTATTTATTTATAAATTTATGTACACACAAACATGGTCAACAAACACAAACTATACAACAAACAAACAACTTATCACAATATAACTCTTGTAATATAACTTTAAATAGTTCAATTCAGCCGCCTCGTAGAGGAAAATCTGCCTACGCTTTGTTTAATGGGACCATAGACAAACGAGTACTCTATAGAGATCCTTCCTCTAAGTGTTCAGGTCATTCTTTATTTGTGTGCGTATATTTTTGAATGTGTTGCGAGTTTACTATAGTGTGGGTATGCGTAAAAGTGTATCTGTGTGTGTTTACTTCGTCTCCCGCACCCCACAAAAGTGCCACGAAAAATTTGTTCGGGGAATCAACGCGATACTAGCTCTATTCTAATTACTCTGAGGGTTTGATTGAACTGCTCTATTTTCGTTGTTTAATTTTTTTGTTTATTTTAGAAAGGCACCTTCTTTCCTTTTAGTTCCTTTAGAACCTAGTTCATTTTAGACCGTGTCTTTTTTGGCTGAGATATACTACACCACGTCGACCTACGACGGCGACGCGTCGGAGGTTTCGTAGGCTCGTAGGCAGGCGTTCACCGGTCTTGCCTGAGGGGAAAAATTTTCAAATGATTGCAACATCTTGCTTGACTGACTCTATGGTCCAATCATCACAATAGACTGGCCCCTCGGCCGTCTTTCTGTGTTTGATTGGTGATGGTTTTTCTGAATTCAGAGTTTCTCTAAAAGTAATAAACGTTAATTTAATGTGATAAAATCGTTAATTTATTCTTAATATACACGTCCAGCATGGACAAATGTGGAATCTGCCTAAAACCTGCTGTTGTAAGTGTTTATTTACTTATTCTGTATGCCGTTTCGAAACCTCTCTGTTTTTTTGTTTTCTTTGCGAGATTGTTATAAAAATAACGCCCTGGACTCAATTTTGCTTATTAACACATATCATCAGTATATATTTGATTTGGATTCACGTAGTTTTCTAAATGAAGCCTGGGACTCGAGTTCGGTAGGTTCAATAAAAATAAAACATTCGAAACCCGCCCGCGTATTTTTTTATTTCTTCTCGATCGGCCTGTTTTTTTACCGTCTGGCTCAGCCAGCGCCTTATAAAAAACAAGTATTCATTTCGTTCTTTTTTTCTGTGCATGAATAGTGAACCTTGGCATATGCATTTGTGCCGCAAGGCAAATAGAGCTATTTTATTAAAACAGTACTTTTGTAATCTGCATGTGTAGATACTTATTGGATTAATTATTTTTTGTCTCTATTTCACTTAATATAAATTTATATTATAGCTTTGCAAGAACAATTTGTTTTGTTTATTTACACAATCCTAGTCCTAGATGTACTAATAAAACTAAAATACTGAAGTAGTAAGAAAACCAAATACAATCATTTATATATACTATGTTTTTTGTCTTTTCTTTAATATTATGCACATGCTTAATATATCCATTTTTACATGAATACAGAGTGTAATAAACTCCTGTTTGATGTCTGAGAGAGTTGCTTCATGTCATGCGTGCCAGCAGCAGGCTGCAAGGTGGTGCACTTGCACTCTCTTACACCCTGTCAGTAAAGAAAAGTCACTAATAACTTGAACAATAACTAATAATTCTATATTAGTTAATAGTAGGTATAATATGTAGATGCACCTGCCTGAAAATAATCCTGGCGGTGCCCATGTTTGGTGTCAAAATGTAATTATTAGTTTATTACTCTTTTGTTCAATATATTTTTCCTGATTCGTACCAACAATGCAAATATTCCCCGTATAAATCTGTCAGGGGTTTTCTAACTATTGATTTATACATTTTAAGGTACCTATTTAACCTTAAATAAGTAAGTCCATAGTATAATCTTTACTGAAATATAAATTTGTTGCACCTGTTACAGCAATTATTTGAAACTGGCAAAGATGGTGTATATGCATGCTTCAAATGTCAACCACTTGTACCGGAAGTGATGATTGGAGATAACACTGCTGAGCAAGAAGACTCAAAGACTTCCACCAGTAACAATGAAGAGGTAGTCATAAAAGTAAATAGTATACTTCTGCTTCATTTAGAGTCAAAATACCTTTTATTAACTTGAACTCAGTAGAAGTAAGCCAGATTGTATGGATGAGACTCTGGGTACAATCATATGTGCATGTACCCAGTGAGGTAAACATCATAGACAGTTATCTTAATTGGCTGCATTAATAGCAATGGCTGCTCAAAATAAAATATTAATACTAATTTTTCTCAGACCCCTTATGGACTTCTTGAAATCTGAAATAGACATTATTTGTATAAATTTTTATCTTATTACTTAATTAATTAACAGAGTTAAATAAAAAATCAAGAATGAAATATGAAATGAAAATGAAGAATGACATTGAAACAAAATTATTTTTTGAGTTCACTTTGATCTACTTTAGACTTTAAGTACTTACTTGGGGTTTTCCAAATATCAAGATAATTAATTAAGAACTGTATATTTATGCTAGTATAACACTAACTTGAGGAAGGCCAAGTCAACTAATACTGAAATCCTTCCTCTGCCCAAAAACATATAAAGTAAGGTTAGCCTCTGTCCTAATCGCATATTACTCGCGCGACTGGATCAAATGTGCGGGCGGCGAACGTGCGATGGTGTATCTGATTATATTAGCCGTAGGTCTTCCTAAATATAAATAAATAAATATGAATTCGTGTTCAAACTCCAGTCATACTACTCTTCATTCAATTTCCAAGTTCTTTGAGGACTCTCGTAAATCTCTAAAAGGACACTTAATGAAGATTAGAATGTTTGAATACGAATTCGTGCATGCAAGATCGCGCGATCAAATCGCTCGATCGCTTTTCAATTAAGACAGCCCCTAAATGTTAGAAATTAATTCACAAACTTTAAAAGGAACCAATAAATATTTTATTTGGATGTGATGTAACGCCTTCAGCTGCAATTGGTGCATTGCAGGAAGGTGTTGAGACATCTTTGTATTGTGGCATCTGCCACAAGTCATTTCAGAAGAACATGCAGTTGCAGAACCACTTGCGCAACCACCGTGCTGAGAGACGCTTTGTGTGCACATACTGCAATAAAGGTGAGATAGATACTTTTAAATACAAATATCAAATATAACAAAAAAAAAATCTTGGGTGGTCAGGACTAGCAGGAAATAATACAAAATTGAAAAATCTAAAGGAAACCTTTATTTATAATGCACGCTAAAAATGCATCGGCCAAATCGGTCAACCAAGTAAATGTAGTTTATAACCCGTTGCCCTAGGTGAGTGACGAAAGTGACGCGACGCGACACGATGCGATCCGTCTGCATAGAAAATGACAAACTTATGTACGCGATAACGTAGGCCACGTAACGGGTTAGCTACTGTTTAATAATTTCGCGTCGCTTCGTATCGCATTGCGAGGTCGCGTTCGTCGCTCACCTAAGACAACGAGTAAGAAATCCTATGAGATAAAACGCAATATGCGGCAGTGGATGGAACAAGGCGCGGCAAAGTTGACGTCCGCATCACTCCGCTGCAGTTGGTACAGTTTTGCCTTGTATGGTTTCATCTTTGACTGCACTATTATTGAACAGAAATTAATTCAACTCTAGCAGTGTGTTACCTTTAAATGACAAATTAAATGATCTTAATGAAAGCCAACATCAAATAAAGACAGCAACAAATTCTGTCTTACTTTATTTGTTTACCCCCCGAGTCGAGTACGAGTCAAACTTAAAGGCGTGTGAAGTTCGTGAATGCGTCTTCGCGCATGTACAGTCAAATTGAAAATCGACAACCTCGGCATTACCCCGCTGATACCTTAAATTGGTTACTGCTCAGCGACTTGAGCCTAACTTCACGGCCGCCTTTAATTTTGCATCGCACTGTACCTACTGCCGGTGCAAAAATACCTTTGACCGGTGACACCAGTCCTCTCCCTGTTGTTGTTAATTAACTATTGCGTCTCTATCGAAGATTGCATCTACACTTATCATCAGGTGAGAAGCGTTCAAGTACTATTTCATACCCATGGGCTGTGCGGGTAAAAATAGCACCCTCCCATCTCCTCCCGTTTGGTGGTCCGTAAGAGGCGACTAAGGAAATACAAGAAGACGGGTAGCAGCATCGATTTAATATAGGAACTAGATAAACATTCACGAACAAAAGTACATGTAAAATGTGGTCGCGGAGGTTGCAAACTTATCTGTGCTGGTGGCGGAAACGTGAACCAACTGGTTTATTATGACAACGACGTGTAGTTTGACAGTTTCATATAGACAGTAGTGACACTCCTATCGGCATAAATAATTTTGTCAGGCTGTGGATTGTACAGAAATAGCGACACAAGGGCGCTATTTCTCGCTACCACTTTCTGGACCGTGACACCAAATCTAGTTTAAATATTATATCGATGGGTAGCAGCGTCTTTCTATTGGATTACTTACCACCTATACCGACTGCGATCCCCAAGACACCTGCCAAGCGTGGGGATTATGGCAACTTAGGGAGGGCCTTATAAGGGGGAGGCCTTTGTACAGTAGTGGATGTCTTTCGCCTGCTGATAAATATTTCATAGTGCGTGGAATTTTTTTCTATTCCGGGTTATAAATATGAAGAATTAAATTCTGCCTTTTGAATAATATTTTTTTTGTAATCTTCTAATGTACTACGCAAAGATTTCTCCCTTATATTTCCACCTATCGGTCTTTAGCGAGCTCTGCCACTCTGTCTCAAAGGCGTTCTAATCGTTACACTCTCTCTACTTGGCCTGCCCCGGCGTGGTTGCAAGAGCACTGTGTGACGATTTTGAATTTATAATAATAATTTAACAAAAAGCAACCGGCAGAGGCGCTGTGTATGCGAAGTGTACTGTAAAAATGTGTAATATTACAGCATTCTCCCAGTCGAACAACTTAAGGGCCCACCTGCGTATCCACACGAATGAACGCCCTTTCAAGTGCTCTGAATGCGGGAAAGCGTTTACACAGGTATTATATTTTTTAAATTTAAGTAAAATATTTAAAAAAAAATGCGGCTGAATTCAAAGACGTATTACCTTAAATTACTGAATCTGCGCTTTCAATATTTGCCAACCAAATTGTCCGTTAGCATTGCAAGTGGCACTAACTGCCAGACCTACAAACGTCAATTATTAGTTAATTGTGATTGTCATATTTTGTAAATAGATTATTTCGACTTTAGAAGCTTTAAAGTTAATTGCTTTAAAGTTAATTGATGTCTGTGAGTGCGGCAGTTCTTTATTTTTTTTTTAACTCGACCGTAAGAGACATACAGAAAGACTGATATAATCACCGTCCATCACATTTCAATGTATTAAATGGGTGCAGTCTGAAATTCAGAAGTCTATCAATAACTCAATCAAACCTGTTCCCTCTGTTTACCCTCTCGTCTCAGTAATGATCTTAGCGTAAGTTGACAACGTTTTTGGTACATACATAGATAACGCAAGTATCACAATTTGTATTTAAACCAAGCGTGCCGATTTTTGAAACAAATTTTTAACACCTGTGGCGTCATGGCCGAATTTAGTGACGGGAAGTCCAAACCGATTCAAAGACACCGATGCCGCCTATGCCCCGTCGATTTTATTATTTTATTTCCGGACTGTAAGTTAGTGGCGACCAACCCCGACGTTTCGCCGGGGTTCGGACACGCGAAGTACATGCATTTGCTTTATCTAGTGGTTTTGATGAAAAAATGTTTTTGCTATATATTCGATACTTGGTATTGTATGTCGAAACATTATCCTTCAAAAAAAAAATAACGATACCTATGTCAGACAAAAAAAAAATATTCAATCGAATTAACCTCCTTTTTTTGAAGCCGGTTAAAATATACATTTTATTCAACGGGCCTAATGGTTTGGCTTCTCGAATTATTTCCATGTGAAAAGTAAGCTTTGTTGAGACTGGAAATATTGTTTTAACAACGATTGATATTATAAAAATTATAACCAGGTGACCAATCTAAATAATCACGTGCGGCTTCATACCGGGGAGCGACCATATGCGTGTCCAGAGCCTGGCTGCAACAAGGCCTATGCGCAAGTAAGAATTATTTTTATGTAAATTATATTTTACTACTTCTAACATTCTATATTATAGACTCTGAAGGATACGAGCAGTTCAGTGCAATTAGAGTTAACTAGTAACCCACCGCGGCTTCGGAATAATGTCCTGTCAGTGCTGGTGTCACCAACAGTTACTTTTATTTAAACTATGGATTATAATCCGGTTTCAAAAACCTGTGCAGGCGTTGCGCTCTAGCGACAAAAAGGCAAATTTCCGCCTTTTTGTATGTATTTTCCAAAACGTAGCCTCTAAATTCGGGAAAATTTCCGGGTTGTCCGGCCCTGGACCTGCCTGGGCGCTAGTAAAAGAATAATTTGGTGTTCGGCTTGGCTAGGTGACGAATCTGAACCAGCATCGTAAGCGGCATCTGAACGGACGTTCTGTGGAGAGCACGTACGACTGCACCGTGTGCGGCGAACAGTTCCAGCAACGGAACCACATGTACACACACAGGTATGTATGACGCAGATTACACAACGGGTGTTTAATGTATGAGGCTTAAAATAAATAGGTTAATGTGCCAATCACAGATATAAATGGGTAATGCATGTACCATGATCTCTATGCGACTACAGAAACCTAAATTGATTGAAGCACGACGAGTCGCGTCTGCGCTTTGAAACTGAATGTACAATATCCAAACGTGTGCGCTTACCGCGAGACTTCTTTGATTAATGCACAAAAACCAGATCCTAGGTTGATTCGACTGCAAGTCCACAGCACCTACTGTCAATAACATCTTTCCAACCTCACATTTGTGCCTGTTGGTATTCACCTTTGGGCGTATTCATGTAGAAAGATGGCAGCCAGCGGCGCTGACTCACCAGCCCTTATAGTCACCGATACCGCCTTAGATATTTTGGCTTTGAATGTAGGTACACCGTGATGCCAAATTTTCCGGCGCTTAATTGGCTTGCACTTAATAAATCGCTTGCGGCGCGTCGACTTTCCAGTCGTGACTGGGCATCGTGAGGCTACACACAACACGCTCTTTATTTCGGACATAAAGGAGTGACATGAATTTGCGTTCACATTGCCTGTTGTGTGAAACAGTTTAGATAAGTTCAGTGCGTCCTCTACTGTACCGCTGTTTACTCCTTGGTTTATGTTTAATTGTTTTGAAAGAATTATAACTAAACTCAAAATATCAACAACTCATAATACCTGCATGTGTATAGACGCGAGGTTCACACGGACCTGAAGAGTCCAGTTCGCAGTCCAGCGCAGCGCGTGAGCTGTACCTTGTGCGAGCTCAGCTTCCCCAACGACCGGTTACTGCAACGTCACGTGGCCGTTCATAACTTGTCCGGCCAACAACAGAACTCCTCCGAGGATGACAATAGTGAGTATATTTAATTTTTTTGAAAAAATAAATTATAATTAAAATCTGGCGGTAGGATAGATTTCTTGCAAGGCACAGAGGGGGACCTGGTGCAGATCTCTCATGTGTCGATACGAAAGCCGCGTTTACTGGATAAGAATCCAATAAACCCCCCGGGTTGAGGTTCCTGGGAACCTTTTGAAGGTTTCCTCCAATATACCTACCAAGATGAGAACATTCAGATAAAAACGAAGTTCGATTAATAATATAGTGTTCGCAGTTCATAGGTGAGGGGTGTCGGTCGCGGGTGGACGGTAGTGTATGGATTAAGTGCGTCATTTCGTTTGACTAACGGTTATTTGATGTTCACGCCAGAGCCAGAGAGCGAGGAGTACTCGTGCGTGTTCTCGACGTGCGGCATGAGGTTCGGGTCCCCGCGCGAGCACACCGAGCACCTGCTGCGGCAACACCAGCTGCGCGTGCTCGGCGCCGGGCTGCCCGCCGCCCGCCGCGGGCGCCCGCCCAAGGTACGTACACCAGCTGCGCGTGCTCGGCGCCGGCCTGCCCGCCGCCCGCCGCGGGCGCCCGCCCAAGGTACGTACACCAGCTGCGCGTGCTCGGCGCCGGCCTGCCCGCCGCCCGCCGCGGGCGCCCGCCCAAGGTACGTACACCAGCTGCGCGTGCTCGGCGCCGGCCTGCCCGCCGCCCGCCGCGGGCGCCCGCCCAAGGTACGTACACCAGCTGCGCGTGCTCGGCGCCGGCCTGCCCGCCGCCCGCCGCGGGCGCCCGCCCAAGGTACGTACACCAGCTGCGCGTGCTCGGCGCCGGGCTGCCCGCCGCCCGCCGCGGGCGCCCGCCCAAGGTACGTACACCAGCTGCGCGTGCTCGGCGCCGGGCTGCCCGCCGCCCGCCGCGGGCGCCCGCCCAAGGTACGTACACCAGCTGCGCGTGCTCGGCGCCGGCCTGCCCGCCGCCCGCCGCGGGCGCCCGCCCAAGGTACGTACACCAGCTGCGCGTGCTCGGCGCCGGCCTGCCCGCCGCCCGCCGCGGGCGCCCGCCCAAGGTACGTACACCAGCTGCGCGTGCTCGGCGCCGGCCTGCCCGCCGCCCGCCGCGGGCGCCCGCCCAAGGTACGTACACCAGCTGCGCGTGCTCGGCGCCGGCCTGCCCGCCGCCCGCCGTGGGCGCCCGCCCAAGGTACGTACACCAGCTGCGCGTGCTCGGCGCCGGGCTGCCCGCCGCCCGCCGCGGGCGCCCGCCCAAGGTACGTACACCAGCTGCGCGTGCTCGGCGCCGGGCTGCCCGCCGCCCGCCGCGGGCGCCCGCCCAAGGTACGTACACCAGCTGCGCGTGCTCGGCGCCGGGCTGCCCGCCGCCCGCCGCGGGCGCCCGCCCAAGGTACGTACACCAGCTGCGCGTGCTCGGCGCCGGCCTGCCCGCCGCCCGCCGCGGGCGCCCGCCCAAGGTACGTACACCAGCTGCGCGTGCTCGGCGCCGGGCTGCCCGCCGCCCGCCGCGGGCGCCCGCCCAAGGTACGTACACCAGCTGCGCGTGCTCGGCGCCGGCCTGCCCGCCGCCCGCCGCGGGCGCCCGCCCAAGGTACGTACACCAGCTGCGCGTGCTCGGCGCCGGCCTGCCCGCCGCCCGCCGCGGGCGCCCGCCCAAGGTACGTACACCAGCTGCGCGTGCTCGGCGCCGGGCTGCCCGCCGCCCGCCGCGGGCGCCCGCCCAAGGTACGTACACCAGCTGCGCGTGCTCGGCGCCGGGCTGCCCGCCGCCCGCCGCGGGCGCCCGCCCAAGTTATCATCTTTATTTGCTGAAAATAGCTATGCTTAAACTAACATGGGTGTTTTATTATTATGATAATGTCCTCTAAGGTCTACCTTATTAGGTAGGTAAGCAAAAATTGGTTTATATAATCCACAATTTACTAAACTAATAAATAATTAACTAAGGATTGAAAATTATTGAATAACATTATTTACATTATAGTATTTACGATTGTTTTGATGTGAATCAAACGAGGCCAAACTCGATAGCTTTACTAGTGGCTGTTCCAGGGTTCCGTCCCAGCACCCACCTCCCAAGTCTATTATCAATTCCGCCTATATAGGCAAAGTGAATAGAACTCTTTAAAGCAAATAAAATGAGCCCAAACTCGATGGGTTTACTAGTAGCCATTCCATGGCTCTGTTACCCACTTTCCAGCTCCATCATCATGTCGATGCTTAAACTCGATGTGTTTACTAATAACGGGTTCCATCACCTACCTTCCAATTCCGTCATCAGGTCCTCATTATTAGGCCAAGTGAATAGAACTCTTTAAGACAAATCAAATGAGCCTAAACTCGATGTGCTTACTGATAACGATTCCAGGGTTCCATCAACTACCTTCCATTTCCATCATCAGGTCCTCATTATTAGTCAATGTATTCACATTGACTAACTCTTTAAGTAAAAAATGAGCCTAAACTCGATGTGTTTACTAGTAACCATTACAGGGTTCCGTCACCTACCTTCCAATTCAATCGTCAGGTCCTTATTATTGGGCAAAGTGAATAAAACTTTCTATGACGAATCAAATGAGCCTAAACTCAATGTGTTTACAAGTAACCATTCCAGGGTCCCGTCACCTACCTTCCAATTCCATCATAAGGTCCTCATTATTAGGCAAAGTTAATAGAACTCTTTAAGACGAATAAAATGAGCCTAAACTCGATGTGATTACTAGTAACCATTCCAGGGTCCCGTCACCTACCTTCCAATTCTATCATCAGGTCCTCATTATTAGGCAAAGTGAATAGAACTCTCTATGACGAATCAAATGAGCCGAAACTCGATGTGATTACGAGGGGTGCCTTTTAAGTTTTGTCGTTTGAAGAAAAAAACACAACTAGAACGTTTGACGAGCGCTGTGTGAGCTTGCGTTGTCGTGGTGCAGGATGATGCGTCGCTTTGAGTTAGATTTTCGAAGTTCGGAGATGACTTGTGGTAAACAAACTGTGGTATACCACTCTGCGTTAACCGTTCTACGATCTTCAAGTGCAATAGTCGCAACATGGCCGATTTTTCCAACGAACGTGGCCAGCATCTTCTTTGAAGTGCTTCGAGAACGAACAACTTTAGTCGGCTTTGGCTCGTCTTGAAAGACCCAGATTGTAGATTGTTGTTTGGAATCAGGATTGTAGGCATAGATCCAAGATTCGTCACCACTGATGATGTCGTAGACGTGATTTGACTCTCCTCGGTTGAACCTTTGCAGAGTTTTCTTACACCATCTGACGCGGGCCGCCTTGTGATCGTCGGAAAGCAGATGCGGTATCCAACGGCAAACTAGCTTTCTCACACCAAGCGCTTCATGCAAGATCTTCTGAATGGTTGTCCCTGAGATGCCTAATAGAGCCTCTATCTCTCGATACGTCACATGACGATCTTCGAGAATTAGTTGTCTCACAGCAATGATGTTATCTTCAGTGAAGGCGGATTTTGGGCGTCCTTCGCGAGATTTGTCACTAACACTAGTATGTCCACGCTGGAATTCTAAATACCAGAGTTCGACAGTCCGCAGACATGGGGCTTCATCACTGAACACAGGTGTTAGCTCTTCAAAACACTGAAGCCGTGTCAGGCCTCTTCTAAAGTTGTAGAAAATTATTGCACGAAGATTTTCCTTAGAAAGATTCATTTTCGTACGTAACCTGACAGATTCCAATCGACGCTGTGACTAAACAATAGCATTAATCCTAATACTTTCAACTGTATTGAGATTCAAAATTTAAACACATTCGAATATAGAACAGTTCCAAATTCAAAATTGACGGGAAATATGGAAACAACAGAACTTAAAAGGCAGACCTCATACTAGTAACCATTCCAGGGTCCCGTCATCTACCTTTCAATTCCATCATGAGGTCCTCATTATTAGGAAAAGTGAATAGAACTCTTTAAGACGAATCAAATTAGCCTAAACTCGATGTGTTTACTTGTAACCATTCCAAGGTCACGTCACCTACCTTCCAATTGCATCATCAGGTCCTCATTATTAGGCAAAGTGAATAGAACTCTTTTAGTCGAATCAAATGAGCCTAAACTCGATGTGTTTACTAGTAACCATTCCAGGGTCCCGTCACCTACCTTCCAATTCCATCATCGGGTCCTCATTATTAGGAAAAGTGAATAGAACTCTATAAGACAAACAAAATGAGCCTAAACTCGATGTGTTTATCTAATTGTAACCATTCCAGGGTTCCGTCAATCAATCAATCAGTCAATCATTTATTTTTGCAGAAAACACTGTTACAATGGTGTTAATAGGTAATGTGATATTCGTTTCAAATGTTTCTACCCGTAAGGCATGCAAAATTTATTGTTATTTAACATGAATTAAATATATTAGGTAATAAATTATATTGATTACAATAAAATTAAATTATAACATTAATTCGTTGCTAATAAATTCGATTTAAAATTAAAAATATAGATTATTCATTTCATTATACATGTCCATCATTCAAATTAATTAAAAACTATCATTTAGGTAATCACTTAAACTGTAGTAACATTTATCTATTAGTAGTTTCTTTAACTTTCTCTTAAATAATTGTATGTTCAATGTCTTTATTTCTTTTGGCAATTTATTATATATAACAGGAGCCATACAAAATATACTTTTTTGCATTAAAGCTGTATTGGACCTGACCAAACAAAGGCGATACATATCACGTTGTTTTCGTCTGTTACTAACTGTTGAGGCTAACATAAATAAATTTGGATTGAGCTTAACAAATATTGATATTTCGTAAATATATAGACTTGCAAGAGTTAATATGTTATATTCTTGAAACAGGGGTTTACATGTATCAATCATTTGAAGCCCAAACATAGCTCTAATGCACCGTTTTTGTGCTTTAAAAATTAAATCTCTGTCAGTAGAGTTCCCCCAGAAAACCTGAAAACTATTCCATACCTCAGAACTGACGCTACTAATGCATGGTATGCAGTCAACACTGTACTATCACTAGCAATCTGAGCCAATTCATGGAGAGCATATACAGATTTGTTTATCCTTTTGCATACGGTTTCTATATGAGACTTCCATGTTAATTTGCTGTCCATGATGAGTCCAAGAAATTTTATTGACTGGACTTCAGAAACTGACTTACCTTTGTAATTAATTCTAGGCTTAGTAACATTAGTACGTTGACTGAAATGTATTAAATTAGTTTTTTCTAAATTAGCTTTTAAGTTGTTAGTATCTAGCCAATTAATAATTGCACTTAGGGTGTCGTTTATATCATTCTCATAAGTTTTTGCTTCATTACACTTAATTGCAACTGTACTATCGTCTGCAAAGAGTGTTATTGGGTTACTATTTGCTTTTGGGAGATCATTAATATATATTATAAATAATAGTGGGCCCAGTATACTTCCCTGTGGTACACCATATAGTACTCTACGTCCGTTGGATAGGTAAGTTTCCTCCATTTTAGTTTCACTATTAACTCTTGTTAGTTTTGTATGTTGGGTACGATTTCCAAGGTAACTTTCAAGTCATTTTAAAATATTTCCTCTTATGCCGTACGCCTCAAGCTTGTATAATAAGATGTCATGATCCACATAATCGAATGCCTGCGTCATATCCATAAATAAGCCACAGACTGGCGTACGCTTATCGACACACGACATAATAATTTTTAAAAATTCATATACAGCAAGATTAATAGTTTTGTCCCGCCTAAAACCTTTTTGCTCGTTTACTAAGATATTTTTACGTTACAATTCCATCATCAGGTCCTCATTATTAAGTAAAGTGAATAGAACTCTCCAAGACGAATCAAATGAGCCTAAACTCGATGAGTTTACTAGTAGCCATCCAAGGGTTCCCTTATCTGCCTTCGAGCCCCATCATCAGATCAGCTCGATGATACTATATTATTATATTGTCACCGGTCCTTGACACATGTGCAAAATTTCAAACGATTTGAACGTGTAGAAGTGGGTGAAAATTGAGTTGCAAGATTCCACCCGAACAAATTACATACATACATTGCAAGTTAAATAAAAGCTTTTAAAATAATGTCCTCCTGGCCGATACAACCACAGCGGCCAATCTTTCGCAAGATTAGACATTTACGCGGGAGATATTATGGTGCACAAATGCTTGCGTAGACACAAGTGCACTCTCTGTGCCTTTTACCTTTCACAATCCGATGTGACGGAAAACCGACACGACCGGGGAGAGATCAGGCGCAGGAGCGACTTTTTACATGCCCATCCGACGCATGGATCATCTTAGTTTATAGACAATCAGGTGATCGGCCTGTATTGTCATAGCCGGTAAGGAACAACTACACAAAGTTGCCTCCCGTAGGATTCGACCCGCGACCTCGGGTTTGCAAAGCAAGCGGTTTCCTACTGCGCCACGGAGGCTTCAACAGGAGGCCAGTCACATACTGTGATGTTGAAAGATTATTCAGCCAGTACAAAGCCTGATATTGACCAATTTTTTTTAGGTTGAATTTTGTTCTTTCCGTTCGTTAGAAAGCTACGATGCCACAGGCAGATAGACAGAGGCGTACAAATTTAAACATCCCTTTTTGCATTGGGGGTTACATAACAATGAGATCCGTGTACTGCAACAACACAAATACTGAAAATTATGGTTATTTTTAACTCCATATTTTCCCCATATTTTCGATTTTTTTGTCCATATATGTACATAATACATATAAATCCGGTCCCTAGACTAATGTCATTTGGAAAAAAGTACTTATTTACTTTATTTAATGATTTATTTATTTATTTATCTCAGATTCCTGGTTTATTTATTTGGTTTCCTCTTTGCAGATTTTAAAAGAAGAAGACCCGCTGGATCCTAAAGAGAACACTGAATTTCACGAGGTCAGTTTAATAGTATTTTCTGACGGATTTATTGCGGTTTATTTTAGATTTTATTATCCCGACGTTTCAAATGCTTTGCAGCACCCATGGTCACGGGAGGTCTACTTAGTTATTATTGTTGGACCTGAGGGTACACCGGCATAATTGTGACATAAGGACGTTCAACATCTCAGTCCTCCCGTGACAAAGCAAAGCATTCGAAACGTCGGGATAGTAAAAATCTAAAATAAAACGCGATAAAATCCGTAAAAGTAATATTCGCGTAAGTAAAAGACAACATTAGTATTTTCTGATATAACTTATCACTATACCGAATTGAACCGAAAAAAACCGAATGAAATCTAAAGATTTTGGATAAGAGTTGGTTGTAAATCGGCATCATGTATTATATTCTTTGTTTATTGTCATGTAGGTTGTGTGGTTAAGACTGTATAACGAACTCCGAATGTCAATATTGTCTTATTTTTTTTCAGGTAAAGATCACAAAACAGCCGCAGCACCAATACTTGCCCAAACTAAGAGTGCAGAGTTTATTTCAGTGAAATATCAATAAATTATTATCGTGCGAACTGCCAACACAATGATGTTGTCATATAGAATAATATAGTGTTTATTATTGCCCACAACATGTCTGGACATTGTTGTATTTTAAATATAACGTAGGGCCAACTAGTTAAGTGAAATTTATATGCTTTGTACTTAATATTTTGCTTTGTATTATTGCAAAGATTTTATATTTTATCCAAGTAATCTATTGAGAATCATTAAATAAAAGGAAACAATGATTTAAGTTGTTCTTGAATTAAGTACATATATTTATAAATAGAGGTCTCTTCCTCCAGCTGTGCGTCAGTTTAAAATTGTCTATAGATAAAAAAGTACCTATTACCTAAATCTGTGGTGATTGTTTAAGAAACAATATCTGATCTCCCGATGCACAATCGCAATTCTCATTAGTATTTTTGGTTTATACAGAATTTATTAGTTTTGATATAAAAATCTAGATTATTTTATAAAGTTGTTATAAGTGATATTCATTAGGTGCAATTAACAGCAACAATTTTAACATTGTTGCGATTAGTGGTTTACTTTTTACATTTTCTATATTATATTCATCTATAATTATGATATAATTATTTATACATAGTACTGCATAAACTGCATCCTTGTTTCATTCAAGTTGTATGTAAAAAAGACTGTGATGTGCGGATTTGAACTTTGAAGAAGGATTTTACTGGCCGTGTATTAAATCTTAGGCGAAGAATTTGTGAGATATATTTTCAGTATTATTAAAAGTTAATAAAATTTTGAACGCCTGTTTATTGAGTTAAGTATATAGAATTGAGATTAACACCCGTATCCACAAGCTCGACGAACCCGTTCGTTAGTATTAAATGCGACGCTCTGATTGGTTAGACAGTACTTTAGCCAATTACTGTGCCGTATTCATTAATAAGTGACGTGAATACGGGTGTAAGAATACTTTGATTGCATGGTGTAATGGAAGTTTGATTTGATCCGATAGATAAACAAATACTGTCAAGTTGTTTATTATGAATTTGATCGGCAAATATGTGCTCCTCATCTGAATTTCTTTATCAACTAAGACTTTCTTTTCGTATCAAGATATGAAGTTAAATGATATGATTAGCGTCAGTGTAGAGATAAAGTGTAGTATTAGGATAAGGTGCAAATGTTCCTATGCGCGTGTCGGAGTTGGTTCGATTTCATAAACGATGGATGTAAGCGGTGCGTTGTACAGTCGACCATTTCAATATTTCTAGCCTTGTTAAGTGCTGTAACGTGCAAATAATGATTATTATAATAATAATAAAATATTAATTATGCTAAGGAGTTTAATTTATTACACAATGTGTTTACACAGAGCGTCCAGAGTTTGTAGCAATTAGATAATTACCTATGTATCAATCTCACTATTATTCTTACTGTGGTACTTAAAGTTCGTTAAAAATTATTATCTCGTCAGTGTAGATCATAAGTTTATATCTCTGATAAGGAATGTAACACTTTTTACTGGTATTGGAGCTGAGTTCTTAGCATCACAGTGGTGGAAAAAGTTCGTGTGTTCTAGGAGATGTACATGGGGTAAGTAGTGTAAGTACCTTATTTAGATATAGCTCAATCCTATAAAATACCACGCCGATCTTAACAGGCAAGAAGCTTATGTTATAGGTAAAAGCTTCTTGCTAACAGGGGCCGTACGTAGCTAAGTTGTGAAACGGCAGCCTCGCGAGCCAAATTTGGTCAGTGTAGATGTGACTTGGTGTTCTGCGGGCGCACTTTGCCTCGGCTGAGCGTGGGGTCGAGCCATCGTCTGTCGCTAAACGGGACGCGCTCAAAGGTGCCTCGATGTGCGCTGTTTGTACGGTGTGGACGGGGGTTTTTTGGCTCGCGAGCCAGCCTGTACGGAAAACAGCAGATATTAACGCAACTGTCCATTTCATCGCCTGATGGCTCGGCTAGCCTCGCGAGCCACAGCTCGGGGTATCCGGATAAACTACTGAACAGCGAGGCTGCCGCGAGAGCCCGTGCGGCCGGTGGAGACGCAGCTATTGACATATCAGTCGCTAAGGCACGTGAACTGATATGCCTCTGATGCCCGGTTCCTATATCTATGAAACGAGCCGTTTTAGTAACGAACAGTAACATTTTCTACCAGACATTAGCTAAAACTATTCTTATGACGTAAAATTTTGTGGAACACTGACTGACACCTCATTAGTAGTCAGATGCTTACCGTGACAAAGGACGGGTCCTTGCAATATATTAACGAATCGGGCATGATGTCCGTTGGTTCCACTGGTTCCGTGCCATTTCCGTGCTCGCCCATTTCACCTTTACCGTCTATGGTCTTTTATATCTCATCCCATTCCTAGTGCAGTTTTCTCAAACTACAATTACTGATACAACACTGTTTACTGAGAGTCCGAGTGAATCATTCTTATCACTTGTGTCATCATCATCATTACCAGCCGATAGACGTCCACTGCTGAACAAAGGACTCCCCCTTAGTAGGGAGGTTGCCACTTCACTTGTGTCTATTACCTACACTATAAATAATTTTTAGACGTAAGTACTACCACAGTATATAAACTAATATTGGTTTATAGACTGGTACTACCGACTAACTGCTCTAATCTTAAAAACAGAACTACAGTAGATAGATGATGTGTTATTATGACGTGTTGCGTGTGAGTTGAGCAGAATAGATGGCGTTTACAGTACGGTAAAATTTCACGACGAATTAAATAGGTACTTAGATTAAAACATGTGTTGTAGCATAGCTACATTGTTTTAAACTCATTTCGTTAATAAATAAGTAAAAGACAGCTGTTTTAACAGGACGTTGAATTACGCCTATAATGGTAGTAATAGCAACGCATAGTAATCTTACTTATTACTAATAATTTTTGACGAGGCGTTTATATTAATATACGACCCGTTTACATCGATTGGGGAATACTATGCTCTTATTTTAGTTATTTCTGGTAATAGGCGATGAAAGCTGCATCAGGCATTCCTATTATTTTCATTGATAGAACCATAGGTAATATTTAGATACCTAGGTAAGAATCACTTTTTAATAGAGGGTATTTGATTTAAAATAGGCGGAGTCTACCGAGGGCGAGACGATGCGATAAATGCTCAGTACCCGTATTCTAAAAGTGACGACCAATCGTAGGCGGCCACCGAATTAGGTACTGGCTTTTCTAGACGGTTCGACGCCATCTCCACTCGAGAGGTTTCGTTTTTGACTCAGAAGTTGAGCGAGAGACTGCCATCTCAGCTGAGCTACGATCATCACGCCTCATTGTCGTGTTAGTCCAATACTGCCAGCGGGTTCTACGGAATTCTTAATTGCTAAAGTCTATTTATAAAATTCTATTTCTATTCTAATCTATTATTAAAGTGAATATCAACCAGAAAACCCAGTATTACTGGGTTTCTTCCTTCGGGTGAAAAGTTTCTCCCTTCGGGCGAAGAGTTCTCCCTTCGGGCAAGAGTGTTCCCCCTTTCGGGCGAAAGGCTTCGCATTTTTGCCGGCCACAAGTTCGTGGCTGTGTTGCTGTCGACCGGGTCTAGTCCAGACTCCGCATCCGTGGCGTGCCTGGCCACTCCAAGGAGAAGGAGGACGCCGAAGACCGCGGGAATCGCCGTTGCGTTCCCTAACGACCCCTAGTTAAGTTACAGCTATTTTTGTTATACGTGCGAACAAGCTAACTAGTAACCGACCACCCCCTGTATCGTAACTTTCTTCTCGTTTCTATTATTTAATAAATTTGTGTAGCCCTTCTTTTGTGTTCTTATTTCTTTTGCTCGCCGACTAGGCTACAGTGTAAAATAAATATGTATTACGTACTCAGAGTAAATAGAAATTACGTAAGGAACGCTTCGCGCGCGTCTCGTATCGTTAGATAACATTTCCTGCGAACGGTTCCGGCTCTGCGGATCCCTAAATATTCAACATAACGATCTTGTCCTTCGCGCTTGTCTGTTTGCTTCGCTTTCAATTAATGCAATGAATTTGGCTTCTTGATAATAATAAGATAGCTATAGATACCTACCTAATACTTATTGGTACCTATTGTACAGACAGACAGAGAATTTCATCCGGATGGTTTTTGTTTATGTCACCATCTTATTGTATGTTACAACCTTTTAAGATACGGGTGAAGTCACAGTGGTTTTTTAGTTTAATAAATGAAATTATTTAAAAAAGTTGATGCATGAATGAATCACATATCAGAACTTACTCAAGCGTCAGTTAGGATTGAGACATCGCGCGACTCGGACAACTTACACAAGCCGAGGTAAGCGTCTGTCAATTATTATACAAATCTATTTAAGTATCTTTAGAACATTATTCCTACGCATAGCGGAAAGCCGCTCGCTTTGCATTCTAGCGGCGGAGGGTTCGAATTCTGGCAAGCAGCAAAAACATCCTGTAGTTGTTTTTTACTGGTTAGGACAATACATGGCGACCCAGATTAACGGAAGAAATAGGGCTATAGAAGACACTAGCAATAGTGTAATTTTTATGTTAAATCGGATCCAAAAAGTCGGTCGTGCGCACGCACGCCTCTTCCCGGTCGTGTCAGTCTTCCTTCCCTTCGGATTAGAGTAGAATGGAAGAGAGAGTCGGCTTATCAAGTAAGCCCTAGCGTAATGCACCCAGCTTATAGTTAGTGTATTTGTCTGAGGGTTATGCTATAGGAAGGAAATATTCTTGCAAGCGAAATCTTTACATATTATCATGTTTTAGCTCCGATGTAGTTCTATGCTAGTCTATTGTTTGTAGCTGGCTGTAAGTTGGGCCCGATAACCGCCGGAACGCACTTCGACCCAATTGGATCCATTGTGCATGCCCTAGACCTTACTCTGTTGTTTACGTGTCGAACTGATCCCTAAGGTAGGTACGCCAAGGTCGCGCCAGCTTGGAGCTGAACATAATCGTCTGGTGTAGGATATGCTACCACCAGATGTCTCAAGAGTATCAACCTACATCTTGCAACCATACATTATGTGTAGCATTGATTCTTTTTCACTTTTACAGAATCGGCAAAAATCTACAATACTTATTAAAGACTTATTCTATGTAGGTGCTCGTTGGCACCAAAATGTTATGTGAGTGCACCTATTAGGTGCCTAATTTGTGATCTGTTTAGGCTTAATAAATAGTATAATCGGATGTGGTTAGTTACTAACCACATCACATCTACTAACCGTTAGTAGATAGGTACGCGCTTACGGTTCAATTATCGTCGACGTGGCCTTCGCCTCTTTAGAGTTTGATATCTCTTTTACAATGTTATTTACTAACTAGCCGACCTGCGCAGCTCCGCTCGCGCTGTTTTTACGTTAGCAAAATTTTTAATAGCATCCATTTGCGTTTAATACATAACCTTTGTTTAAAGTCGGTTAAATTCTGGGGCCCACTTTTTACTTGCCCTCCGAAGCACGGAGAATAGCATTAAACTGTCACCCATCTATGTATTGACCTTCCCTATCGTTGCTTAACCTGATCGATTGCTACATGTTGATACTGCCTATGAGTGTCTCCTTATTTTTTATACTTAAGTATAATATTTATATTTTATAGTATTAAATACATTCGTCGAATACATAACCTCCTTTTTTTTAAGTCAGTTAAAAACTGCATCTCACTTTTTACGTGCCCTCCGACGCACGTAAACGCTCAGTTCAAATAACATTAAACGGTCACCCATCTATGAAATGACTTTGCCTAACGTTGCTTAACCTGATTACCTGATTGCCAAATATTAATAACAACAACAACTGTCTAAGAAGAGACAACTGTCTCCTTATTATTATTTTTTATATAATGAAAAAGGGATAAACTCAGACCACGCGTATAACCAAGTACCATTATGACTTTAATCTCTTCTCCCAAGGGAACCGTGCTGAATTACGGAATAAAAAGTATCCTATGTCCTTCCTCGTGGTATTAGCTCCAATCATGCCAAGTTTCGTTCAAATCCATCCAGTAGTTTCGGCGTGAAGCGCAGCCGTGATACAGACGGCCAGACATACAGACAAAAATGAAAAAAAAAAATGCAGTTTCGGCTTTAGTATCGGCTAAAGAATGCCCTCCAATTATAATTTTCAAAATGTCTTCAATGTACAGAAATGGACCTGTTACAGTTTTATTATAAGTATAGATTAAGTACTTGTGATAGAAAGTGTAAATTTTGAAACTGATTGTATAATAATAATATAAGTACTGCATTTATATCGCTGCACAGATTGGTGTAATGACTGATTTGAAAACTGTTAATGTGCAGCCTTTGATTATATATAATCAAAGTGTGCAGCACCGATCTGGCAAGCCATGCTAGGCCTGCTGATGTGGGTACGTACCTACCTATATCATAATGAAGCTATTTAATATAGTTTGGTAGAGTTAATTAGAAATAACGCGCTATTTATTTTCGTTGACTAGGTACTAGAACCGAATCATTCATTAACATTATATTGGTCACGGAGTGCGTACCTACCTACTACTCATTAACAAGGCATTGATAAATAATATTGGTAGGTAAAATGTTCTCTAAATAGTGTTAAGCAAAGTCCCTATTTGCACGTCTGTCTGTTTTTTTCGCTCGATTGTTGCTTCAAAACTCCGCTAGGGAATTTGATGCGGTTTTAACTATCTTTATGAGATCGTCTGGAAAATGTGCTTTAAAGATATTACGGGTTATTTATGAATGCGTTCTTATAAACTTTAGGGCTGCAAATATTTGAAGACCTTAAAAGCAAAACCTGCACTTACTCTCAGCATTTATTTATTTATTTATTCAAGAAAAAAGTACAAACATCAATATGGACTAAAGGTGCATCATAAACTCATTCGAGTATTACCGTACACCAGCATGATTCCGCTCACCACCCCGCGTGATAGTGATTGTCATTAAAAAACAAAATCGTCCTTCTGGACGACGACCGCGGCCAATTTTTCAAGAGAAGAGAAGAGAAGCTATTTATGTAGCTATTGAAAGGGGGATAGAGGGAGATATAGTGTTATGCGTATACACATGTGCACTCTATTTTTACTCAATCTTTTTATCCAATGGGGAGAAAGACCGACACTACAAAGTATAGGCCACACGGTCACACGCAGAACCGACGTTTTACATGCCCATCCGAAGCATGGAACATCTTAATTTTTAGACGATTAGGTGACTGGTGAAGAAACAACTACACAAAGTTGTAGCAGGTTTTGAAACTTAGAACTATAATTTACTTTCAAAGTAAGTAATTACATGGTTTCCTTTTTTAGAAAATAAGTACCTATTGGACGGGCGCAAATCGTGACCACAGAATAATAAATTACTGATCTGTGATCGATCTCGACTATCTAGACCCGACGTTGCAGGCTTGCAGGTGACGATGGATCGGTGGCGCGGCAGGACTGCTGTGGTGACGGGGGCTGCGTCTGGTATTGGCGCGGCGATTTCTATAAGCTTAGCCGACGCAGGAGTCAATGTAGTGGGACTGGATGTCCGTGCAATTGATGTAAGTATAACATTTTTAGACTACATTATGCTATGAAATATGATAGCGATAGTGCAAAACAAATAGATAATAATAATAACTTTTTATTTCAGGCAGCATAGGCCCATAGATAAATACCTTAAACTAACATACATATTAAATACATTATAAAACTAATTAATATTAGATTACACGCTGTGGCGGCGACGTGTTGCGCTGGTCAGGAGAGTCCCGTAGTCTTCCTTTAAACTTCCGGTACAGGACTCCCTTCGGCCTAAACTCTTCCTTCATGAAGGTCTCCAGCTCGGCTGTAGGAACTCGCACCACAAAGGAATAATAATGAATAAGGAAGGATAATGGCCTGACGCTAGATTAATGTGTTCCAAAGAGTTAAAACTTAATTTCTCCGGTGACGAGCGGCAGTCCAATACAACTGTAGATCGTAGAAGTAGATGCTCTTTTGTTTCTTTATTTAGTTACAAAACAAATAAAGCTTTCGGCTCTTGATTATAACACTGCTTCACAGAATTTAAAAGGGCGGGATAAATCAGCGGGCACCATCACACTAAGGCGTTGCGACGTCTCGGATCCGAATGAGGTGGCAACTACCTTCCAATGGATCGAGCAGAATAGCGGTGGAGTGCACATTCTCGTGAATTGTGCCGGTATTTTGTTTCCAGGACACATAACTGGTGCGTACCTACTGTGTAATTTACAAGATCTTTAAATTGCTGTGTTCTGGTGTGAACACATTGTACCTTGGACCAAGGTAGATAAGTAGGTCCTAGGTGGTGATATTCCGGACATAGGGGACTTTACAACTAATGTCTCGGGCGACGAGCGGCGGTGCAATGCAGCTGTACCTATATAGGCAGGTGTATCGGCTACAAGCATACGAATTTGTCTCGTTATCAGGGTGAATTAAACAAACTAATTTGATTTTAACAAAAGGGTTAAGTGCTTGAGTTCCTTTAATGGAGGAGAGATGGGAATGGGAATTGATATTATAGAGGCGTGCGCGCCTTATCGAAGACTGTAGCCAAAGAGATATATAGGCGTCCCATGGGCGACGCCAGGATTTCTTTCAGGGAGGTGCATCTGCATCTACTAATATAAAATATAGAAGTACACATGTATATTATGTAAATAAATGTAAATAATGTTAAATTCAAATCGAGTGGGTATTTGATTGAATATGTTTCGCTAAACGAAAGCATCCTAATCTCTGTAGTCGATGGTTATCGTTATTGCTCTGGGAATCCCCGCTGCCCACTGCCATGTGACCAACGAATGCGGGTAATTTTCGGCCTGCGCAAATCAGTTGTCTATGATAATTTGAACAGCGACACTACATATTTATAGTCTTTTTCAGGTAATTTGTTGTGTACCTGATTCATTATAGTTTATGTTATGAGTGACTGTTCTTTCCTGACAGGGGGGTGCAAATGCACCCCCTTGCACCCTGCTGCCGGCGCCCATGAGGCGTCCTAAGTATCTCTAGTCCTAGGTGAGTAGTTCTTAGTATGTCTTTGACTGCTAATTAATGCACCCTTTCATGATTTGTGTTCCTACGGTAAGTGCTCTAAGACGATGACTCGTGCCGGCGGCCGAAGGCTGTGGAACTTGGTTAGGTAGATTTCTCTGATTTATAAGCAAGTAACGACCCTACAGACAGACGCGGACAGCGACTTTCTTTTATTTATTTATTTACTGACTCTTTCTTGCACACCAGATAGTAATAGAGTTACAAGAATTGCAATAATAAAAAAATTACAATGGACGGTCTTATCACTCATGGCGATCTCTTCCATACAACCTTTGGATGGACAGATAGAAAATACATTATAAAAATACATTCATTGTATTATAATATGTAAGGATTGTACTTTACTCCCTACCGGTGTTTATACAAATATGAGTAGAATAAAAGTTTATTTTAAGCGGGAATTAACGCTATTTACCTTAATTCCCAACGTTAAACGTTAACGTTGTTACGTTACGTTAGCTTGACGTTAATTCCCGATTAAAATAAAGTTTGACAATGGAACGCCAATGTCTAAAAGTATAGTATAGAAGAAAAGTCCCCCATGTCCTGAATCTGTCGTGTTTGTTTTACGTTGACGTTTACTTGCAAAACTGCAGAATAAATTTTGATAGAGTTTTCACAATCATTTACAGAATTTCTTCCCGTAAATTGTGTGTGATGTGCTAATGCCGCGAATACACGATCGCGCGGCAGTTTCATCGTTTTATATAAATAAGTATAATTATTTTAAGCTTGTATGATAATAATTTCAGATGTAGGCGACAGTCCTTTGAGCTACGAGAAAATTTCAAAGGTAATAGACGTGAACTTGAAGGGTACAATCCTGTGCGCCCGTTACGCGGTTTCCTCCATGAAGAAGAACGGTTTTGATGGACATATTATTAATATTAACAGGTAGGTAACATAATTGATACATAAAATTCTGTTGCATTTATATATTTTCATTGATACATTCATTTGAATATATAAGGAAATATTATTAGTTTCAATGAATCCATATTATTGGGTTGATGCAATCCTACAAGTAAATTATACCTCAATGGCAACATAAGGAAACTGGCCACTATGTTAGGAAATAATATGATGGCGCGGCTAGCCGGGTAAATGCAAAGTTAATATTTTCCACACGGGGTGTAGTAAGAATAAATTAAGTATGTAAGTGCATTATTTAAAATACAGTGATTGTTATTCAAGATTGTTTGAACTGCACAATTAAACGCCACCTTTTACAATATTGGAAAATATATTTTGACTGCTATTCATAAACAGATGGAGCTAATAGCAAGGTTTAAGCAAATTTTTTTTTTGACGCGTGGGAAATCTTCCAAAGATCCCCGGGAGCTGTGGGGCTCGACCGGGGTATGTGGGATTCTTACCCACTAAAACCTCCGCGGCTGTCGCATCGGCACATGAGGGGGGGGGGGACCCCAGGGCTCTCAGGTTGGATCTGCATCAGTGCCTTGCCTTTGAGCCCGCCGCCGGGGGGCGCATTGTAACCCCCCCGGAACCTGTCACGGTGCTCACGGGCACGGGGGTCGCAACCCCACCGCCGTCCTCCTCGGAGTCGCCGCCGTACTCAATGGACGTTCAAAGGGCCCACACCCCGAACGTCCAGCGACTCCGAAGAGGTTTAAGCAACTGCAGTAACTGCAACTTTAACAACACATTGGATTGAATTTACGTTTAAATTGTTTTCCGGATTAACCCAGCTGCCCCTTTTCAGGGAGTTCATTGTAGAGTAGGTACATATTTGCCACCCACCGATTCCGCCACCTACACTCCTATCAATTCAAACATCATTTTTTATTCTGTGTGTTTGACAATTATATGTATTTATGTTGCAGCCTTGCCGGCCACTGTATTTTACAGTCGGGAAACTCCAATGTTTATGGTGTAACAAAGTACGGTGTAACTGCGTTCACCGCAACTCTCGACGTGGAACTAGCAGAGTTCAAAAATAAAATTAAAACAACCGTAAGTAGGCAGTTCGACCTTTGATAAATTATACTATATTCATCCAAGAATGCAACATTATTATAGGTAGAACGTCTGCCCGTAGACAGCTCTGCTTTGCCGCTCACCTATATGTTAATAAGTTTATCGAGCTCGTCATTTCACTAGCTACAGCGCGCTCCATATTGAAATAAAGCAATGTCTACACATTGGTGCTTGGCAGAGAATATTTAACGCTGCGAGGATGGAACTATGTACAGTTTATACATGGTATCTCCCTGGACCGCCTCGTGCACAAGTCTTGAGACATAATAAAAGCTAAAAGTGTAGGTATAGCTTTTAGCAACGCAACTTAAATCTTAGTTGCAGGCTTAGCACAACGTGCTAATATTATCTAACGTGCTAATATTATCTAACGTGCTAATATTATCTAACGTGCTAATATTATCTAACGTGCTAATATTCACGGATTAGTGGGAGTATGACGTCACTGTGACGTAATGTTTCACATTTTTGTATCCAGAATGACGTTTCGGTGTCGAAAATTATGGAATACCTACTTCTGTAGTCCTTCCTCCAAGATACTACACCGAGGAGCTGTAAAGACTTGCAAAAGCTAGGCCAGCTGATTTGTATATACCTCGGACCTTGATGCGACTACGAGTATAATTAAGGATAATTTCCGTGCATTTAAGCGTTTCTGTCATGATGATTATCAGAAACTAATATGAAAATTTAAATAGTTCCCTTTAAATATGGTACCCTGTGATGCCTTGCAGCCTTGCTAGACTAACCTTGGTTGGTACACCTGTAAGAGTCTTTCTTTGTGAAGTTACTGTTTCGTGTTCCAAGTCAATTTTGCGCCTCCCCGGAACTCGCTGAGGCTCAGACCTCAGTGTCTTCAGTGGTAACCACTATAGATTCTGCCTGACAGGAGTCACAGTAGTGGAATATGTAGTAGAATTACACTAAGTACATTTGTGGGATTAGTCTCATTTGGTATTAGTATAATGATCTGGTTTCCGTAACAACGTGAAAGCGCGTATTTTGCGTGCGAGTGGGAATGAATTTATTCGATCGGCCCTGACTCCTCAAGAAAGACCAACAAGCGCTTGATGCCGCTAAAAATCTCTCGGGGAATACTGGGTTACCGAAGTACTTAGCCCTGTATGCGGTGACTTACGGGCATCTCAGTGGGCCGCCGTTTACTCATCCTCCATGCACGCTTTAGTCCCATAGTATAAAGAACGCAACGTTAAGTAGAGCATCAATCAATTAGCCTTCGTATATCGAGTAACTTGTATTTTCTTGCGTACATTTCAGAGTCTGTCTCCAGGCGTGGTGGATACGGAGCTCGCGAGCTACGTGAAGGATTTGCAGCTGCCGGCTCTGCGGCCGAGCGAGGTGGCCGACGCCGCACTATACGTACTTTCAACGCCACCGCATATTAATGTAATAATTACCTATATTCGTAGTGCATGCGCTACATTTTCTCAAGCGTCTTATATAATTTACTAATAAAAAAAATAGTATACATTTTATTTGTAATCAATAATAATGATAATGTGTTCTGTTGTTTATGCAAATAATATAATAATATATCTAGTAAACATGGCCGTCATAAAAAAATGTACGTTCCGCAGAAATTCAACAAATAGCTTTAAAAGAGTTCAACGCGTTAGTCATTGTTCATGTGTATTTTGTGTCATTGTCACGGTCGTCATGACTTTACCACGGAGCTTTTACGTTGACGCAATTGCTTAGTTTACGTGAGTGGGAGTGAATAGGAATGTATCCAAATCACAAAAAAATAAAGGTTATTTTCATCGATATACTATACCAACTAGATTAGCTGTCACGAACAAAATGACATCGAAAATGTGGTCGCGGTTACATATACTTACACAACTATACACGTAGCTAGAAATTGTAGAAAATAGTTTTAAATAATTCGGAACGTCGGACTAATAGAAGCCTTCACATGTAGTAATAAAGTCTAATTCTGTATGCAGTAATGTTGGCACATAAAACCTTTACATCGGAGACAAAGAAAATTCAATAAAATCGCCAAGCTATACGAAAAAAAGTAGTTGTTTTGACTTAAACAAAAATGTACTTACTCATTTAAAAGAAAATCTTAACCACTATAAAATAAGGTTGAAAACAGGTGTGTTTCCATTGTGTGTGTACTGACTTACAAACTTATCCGTGCTGGTGGCAAAAATGAGAACTAACTGTTTTATTATGGTAATGACGTGTAGTTTGACAGTTTCGTATAGACAGTGGCGACATCCTATCGGCAACATTAATTTTGTCAGTCTCGGCATGGCAGTTGCGAACTACTAGCGGAGAAAATATCAAATAAATAATTTATATTTCGTATTATAATGATATCTTACTTATATTTATTATTTAAACTAGTAGTAATAAGAACACGAAACGAAAAAAAATTTCTCCATCTGCAATTTTAGTATTACGATAAGTATTTGGACAGTTTATAAACGCGCAATAAGGAATTTCGATACGTCCTTACGCTAGCTGTTGTCGGCTCGTACTAATTTGACATAGAGCGACAGCCGTCTCCGTAGCTCTATTTTCGTGACCACTTTTCGGGTCGTGACAGCTAATCTAGTTGGTATAGTATATTGATGGTTATTTTCATAGTTTCCATTGTAGGTTGCTCATACACAGAGTCGTAGACACAGCCAGTGGCGTAGCTTGCGTTAAACGGGACATATATCAAAAGTTGGAGGCCCAAATGAAGGCCTAAGAGTTTAAATGAGATTGTGGATAACATCCATACGAATTTTTGTTCACACACGTTCGGGGCCTCTGTGACCCGGGGGCCCCGTATAATTGATACGGCTGATGCGGCGCTAGCTACGCCCCTGGACACAGCTAGCATTTTGTACAGTGTGTGTAGGATATTTGTAACGAGTCAAGCGCACTCATCAAAGTTATCTGCATGCATGAGAATCTGCGAGCGCATAGATGAAATTTCGTTGTTTATGTTTCAGATAAAAGAACTAACGATTGCATCCGTGACGGAGAAACTTCTCTAGTATACCTACTGATGCGTCGAATTTAAAACAATACTGAATTTTATGTTTTGTTATTTTTTAATAAATGTATACAGTTACTCCTTTTATCTTTTTTTTTGTCCTACTCAGGTATTAGAAATGCATTGGGGTTGTATGTTCTTGCAAAATTAAAGCCAGGGAGGACCTTAACCTCTTAGCTAACTTATTGTAAACACAGAGTTCCATTGCACACACACGTCTCTGTGACATATTATTATGTGACTAAGACTAACTGAGTTTGTACTATTCGATTCATAAGCACTTTTTTTAATTTGGCTGCGATGTCATCTCTATTACGTTGGTACCTACTAATACCTAAAGGTTTTAGCGTAAATTCCAAGGAGTTTCCTTACTTCCTAAATACCTAGGAGGAATTCCGGCTACATTGATTTCCTTCCAGAGTAACCATGCAGTTACTTTGATCCTTAGATCTAAAAATCAATATGGTCAATAGGGTTCAATATGTCATTAATTCCACCCTACCCATTGCCTTTGGCTGGCCACCGGTCAGCCATCCTGTGTTCATAAGTTTATTGTTACGATTTTGATCTTGTAAGGCTAGCCACACACGGTCAATAATATTGTCAATACTCTACAACCCGCCCGACTTAACTGTGCACCTCGCTGGAATGCGACGTCGTAGCGCCCGGTGGGAGGAGGTTAGCCTAAAGAAAACCCGGGTATACAATATCATTGGGATAATCTAACTGATGTAGAGACAACAGTAACCTTGGTTATTGCAGTAATATAAGTTTAAGTTGGTAAGTACAACTTCGCTAGTTAATATTTTATGACATAATATAATTAACGGAGTCGAAACTCTAGGACCATTGGGGCTTTGGGTTCGTTCTTTTGTTTATACTTTATTTGGATTTTCAAGCATAATTCTCTATTTGTATTAGTTTTCTGGTTACCTTAGGTGCTTTAGCGATCCGGTTCGTCCCTCCAGCAGGGAAAAGAGCACGAGGTAGACCTAAAGAACGTTGGACAGGCGAAATAGAAAAAAATGCACGAAAAAACTGGATGGATATACTTAGCAAGAGATAAAAATAAATGGAGACAGTTGCAGGCCTTTACCCGAAACGGGGCCATGACTTAAATATATTTTTGTACTTATATAAAAAAATTCATGTAATCAACTAACCATTTGTCAAGGAAATAAAAGGCTTATTATTATTTTTATTTTATTTTCACGGGCTTTTAAAAGGCTTGCGTGGGGACGAATCCAACACGTAGATAGAAGCCTGTTAGGAGAAATTAATGAAATGGAACACGCCTGCCAAAATCAACTGTTGGAAATAAGATAAAACAGAAGTTGACTCTGGCAGGTGTAGGGACTATTGTATGTGGAAAGATTTCTTGTTGTACATGCCACGCGTCTCCACAGAACAGGCAAGTCGTTTATGGGCCAAAGTATACGCTTTTATAACAAACTGCCACAGGATATCCGAAATCTTCCAATAAAGAAATTTAAACCTTTGATAAAAAGCAGTTTGTCAAAAAAGGCTTATTATAAAATCTCGGATTACCTGGAGGATAAAGCTGCGTGGGCTTGAACTGCTCAACTCATGCAAGCTTAGAAGTTTAATGCTGACATAAGTATAATTCGTAAAACTGTTAAAAAAAAAATGTGCGTGCGTGGAGTCCCTCCGCGCGGAAGAAGTGAAACTTCATTCTCGGTCGAGTCGGCGGAGTCGGCGGAGTCGGCGGAGTAGGCGGAGTAGGCGGAGTAGGCAGAGTAGGCGGAGTAGGTGGAGTAGGCGGAGTAGGCGGAGTCGGCGGAGTCGGCGGAGTCGGCTGAGTCGGCTGAGTCGGCGGAGTCGGCGGAGTCGGCGGAGTCGGCGGAGTCGGCGGGGTCGGCTGAGTCGAGTCGAGTCCAGTCGAGTCGAGTCGAGTCGAGTCCAGTCGAGTCCAGTCGAGTCGAGTCGAGTCGAGTCGAGTCGAGTCGAGTCGAGTCGAGTCGAGTCGATCGAGTCCAGTCGAGTCGAGTCGAGTCCAGTCGAGTCGAGCCGAGTCCAGTCGAGTCGAGTCGAGTCAAGTCGAGGCGAGTCGAGTCCAGTCCAGTCCAGTCCAGTCCAGTCCAGTCCAGTCGAGTCCAGTCGAGTCGAGTCGATTCCAGTCGAGTCACCCCAACTCACCCCAACTTGCCCCAACGCAACCCCAACTCACCCCAACTCACCCCAACTCACCCACTCCACCCACTCACCCACTCACACAGTCGGCGGAGTCGGCTGAGTCGAGTCGAGTCGAGTCGAGTAGAGTCGAGTCGAGTAGAGTCGAGTCGAGTCGAGTCGAGTCGAGTCGAGTCCAGTCGAGTCCAGTCGAGTCGAGTCGAGTCCAGTCGAGTCGAGTCGAGTCGAGTCGAGTCCAGTGGAGTCGAGTCCAGTCGAGTCCAGTCAAGTCGAGTCGAGTCCAGTCGAGTCGAGTCAAGTCGAGTCGAGTCGAGTCGAGTCGAGTCGAGTTGAGTCGAGTCGAGTCGAGTCGAGTCGAGTCGAGTCGAGTCGAGTCGAGTCTAGTCGAGTCGATCGAGTCCAGTCGAGTCGAGTCGAGTCCAGTCGAGTCGAGCCGAGTCCAGTCGAGTCGAGTCGAGTCGAGTCGAGTCGAGTCGAGTCCAGTCGAGTCCAGTCCAGTCCAGTCCAGTCCAGTCGAGTCCAGTCGAGTCGAGTCGAGTCCAGTCGAGTCACCCCAACTCACCCCAACTTGCCCCAACGCAGTGGCGGTCCGAGAGGGGGGGTCGTAGGGGTCATGACCCCCCCCCAAAATCCCAAAATCGAACACGGCGAATTGACAAACTTAACTTCCTGCTTTAAAACGTCTAAACAATTATGTTAAAAATAGGTTATCATAATAATAATGAAAAATTTGATTGAGAGCAAGCACGTTAGAAGGGAGACTGAAAGGTTTAACTCATCTAAATATTCTTCTCTGGAATTCTTTCTTCTAAATAGACCTCTTTGTTGAAGTTGGACAGACCATCTCTACTCTAGTATGCCTGTGGACCGACCTAACTGGATAGTCTGTCCAAGGTAAATCAAGGATATAACAGCAGTCAACAACTTTCAGTGTATCATTCCCATCAACTACCGGTACTAGTGTAATAGAGATATTAGATAGCATGATATTCATCGTCTTGACCATGTTCATTTAAAGACCGACCTGTAGGGAACGCTACTGAGGTCACTGAGCATAGTATTGAGGTCCTGCAAGGTCACTGCCATAATTACTATATCATTGGCATAACGAAGTTAAGTGATGAATTTGCCTATGTATGTTGATGACCAATCCGTTCCAGTACTTCCAGCCTAAGTGCTTACAAAAGGCCTCCAATGCGTAGTCGGATCGACATGGTAGCATTGCTATACAAACACCTCAACACTTCGATATGCCTATAATCAGTGGCGTGCACAAACTTTTAGGCATAAAAGCAAATTTCTTAAGTTTTTTATAATATAGCATGGATGAATGAATGTAATATAGTTATAATAATTATAATAACCATTGGTTATAATAACCATTTTGAGATGTTGTAGGGTAGGCAAAGTCTTTTGCCTATAATATAGGCTGCACGCCACTGCCTATAATCAATGTGGCATCGCTGAAGGGACTACAATTGAATACAGATCTTTTTCGTAGTCCACAAACACCAGGCATATTTGCCGATTATACTCCTCGGCCATGCTATAGCCATTTCGATATCTGACTTGTTCGGAAGGCTGAAAGTCATCAAACTCTGGAAAACAGCTTATACGCGTGGCTTAGGAGTGAGATAGGCCTATAATTCTTCAATAAGGTGCTATCGCCTTTTTTGAAAAAAAAAAAACCTTGAGTTTGACGGAATTAAATAACTTCTATGGGACTATAAGTAGGGGGACAGGCTGATGATATCTCTGATGACCTGGGATATCGGTGTAGTGTCGGAGTCGTTCGGCTCTGGGGTCCTGAGCGATGGGTTTCTGTGTCGAGGTGCAAAACCTCTCAAGCTCTCTAATTATCTCCAGTTTCTATGAGATGACAATACCGTTATGATCTGAAGATCATAACCCAACCTGAAGGTTGGTCATTTGGCTTCGCTCAATAGACGAATTCTTCGCAAATACTTTAGATCCTTGGTTTTGTTCAATTGCGTTCTCAATACATGCTGTATTATTGAAAGGCTATTCGTCTCGCAGTAATTTCGAGGTTGATCTATTGACTTCAGCATATTCCGGCTTATAAACTAAAGATCTCAGTCCAGTTTACCATTAATTTTTTAGATATTTTTATCGAAGAGCATCTGAGGCTTTTTACCACGTGGAGTCTTTGATGCCACTGCGTGGACAGTGTTCACCAACTCCATAATTGTAACCCCAACTCCATAACTCTTCCGCAGTTTTGCATTCAGCTAGTCACTGGAAGCGAATGTGAAGTTTATGTGAAGTTCAAGTTCGAATACTGGATTTAAGCAGATCCCGGTCAGAGCGTGGACTTCACCAGACGAGACTTCATAAGCTTAACATTGATATTCAATATGGCTCTAACAATAACAGTTTTCATCATGCCGATCACTGAGACATCATTGAATAGAAGTATGCGTTTCGGTCGTCATATTAAAGTTGATCTCATTTTTGACTGTCCACTTCCTAGATTGTCGTTCGTCGTCGTCTAGAAGAGAAGAAGTTCAGCGCATAGAGTCCTCCTTCTCCATGAAGTCGACCAGCCGCTGGCTCCTTTGGTTTCGCTGCCTCTACCCATACGACCTCACTCTCAACTCATCGCCATTCTAGGTGTGTGCTGATATGTCCTCATATAACGTTACTACTTCATCGCCAGGGTGATTGAAAATACTATATAGATGAACATGGCATCCGCTCCACAAACGACAATTTTTTTTAATCCGATTATTTCGACTCTCAAAGTCATGCTCATGTTCTGATATTGAGTTTGAAAAATATCTATCTCTCTAATAGAATATAAAGTAAAAATTTGTTTCAAAATTTATTTTAAAATCTGGATTAATGATACTTAACTTTAATTGATGTTTGTAAGTGCGGCAGTTAGTCATAAGGTGGGAATCGAACCCAGGACCTATTGGGTAGCGGCCAGGGTGACTACCATCGGTCCATCCAGTATGACCCCCCCCAAAATAGTTGGCTGCGACCGCGCCTGCCCCAACGCAACCCCAACTCACCCCAACTCACCCACTCCACCCACTCACCCACTCACACAGTCGGCGGAGTCGGCTGAGTCGAGTCGAGTCGAGTCGAGTCGAGTCAAGTCGAGTCGAGTCCAGTCGTGTCGAGTGGAGTCCAGTGGAGTCGAGTCCAGTCGAGTCCAGTCGAGTCGAGTCGAGTCCAGTCGAGTCGAGTCGAGTCGAGTCGAGTCGAGTCCAGTCGAGTCGAGTCCAGTCGAGTCGAGTCCAGTCGAGTCGAGTCGAGTCGAGTCGAGTCGAGTCGAGTCGAGTCGAGTCGAGTCGAGTCGAGTCGAGTCGAATCGAGCCGAATCGAGTCCAGTGGAGTCGAGTCCAGTCGAGTCCAGTCGAGTCAAGTCGAGTCGAGTCCAGTCGAGTCGAGTCGAGTCGAGTCGAGTCGAGTCGAGTCGAGTCGAGTCGAGTCGAGTCGAGTCGAGTGGAGTCGAGTCAAGTCGAGTCGAGTCGAATCGAGCCGAATCGAGTCCAGTGGAGTCGAGTCCAGTCGAGTCCAGTCGAGTCTAGTCCAGTCGAGTCGAGTCGAGTTGAGTCGAGTCCAGTGGAGTCGAGCCCAGTCGAGTCCAGTGGAGTCGAGTCCAGTCGAGTCGAGTCGAGTCGAGTCGAGTCGAGTCGAGTCGAGTCGAGTCGAGTCCAGTCCAGTGGAGTCGAGTCCAGTGGAGTCGAGTCCAGTTGAGTCCAGTCGAGTCGAGTCTAGTCGAGTCGAGTCGAGACGAGTCGAGTCGAGTCCAGTGGAGTCGAGTCCAGTCGAGTCCAGTTGAGTCGAGTCCAGTCGAGTCGAGTCGAGTCGAGTCGAGTCCAGTCGAGTCGAGTCGAGTCGAGTCGAGTCGAGTCGAGTCGTGTCCAGTCGAGTCCAGTCGAGTCGAGTCGAGTCCAGTCCAGTCGAGTCGAGTCCAGTCGAGTCGAGTTGAGTCGAGTCGAGTCGAGTCGAGTCGAGTCGAATCGAGCCGAATCGAGTCCAGTGGAGTCGAGTCCAGTCGAGTCCAGTCGAGTCGAGTCGAGTCGAGTCGAGTCGAGTCGAGTCGAGTCGAGTCCAGTCGAGTCCAGTCGAGTCGAGTCGAGTCCAGTCGAGTCGAGTCGAGTCGAGTCGAGTCGAGTCGAGTCGTGTCCAGTCGAGTCCAGTCGAGTCGAGTCGAGTCCAGTCGAGTCGAGTCGAGTCCAGTCGAGTCGAGTTGAGTCGAGTCGAGTCGAGTCGAGTCGAGTCGAGTCCAGTCGAGTCCAGTCCAGTCCAGTCCAGTCCAGTCCAGTCCAGTCCAGTCGAGTCCAGTCGAGCCGAGTCCAGTCGAGTCGAGTCGAGTCGAGTCGAGTCGAGTCGAGTCGAGTCGAGTCGAGGCGAGTCGTGTCGAGTCGAGTCGAGTCGAGTCCAGTCGAGCCGAGTCCAGTCGAGTCGAGTCGAGTCGAGTCGAGTCGAGTCGAGTCGAGTCGAGTCGAGTCGAGTCGAGTCGAGTCGAGTCGAGTCGAGTCGAGTCGAGTCGAGTCGAGTCGAGTCCAGTCGAGTCCAGTTCAGTCCAGTCCAGTCCAGTCCAGTCCAGTCCAGTCGAGTCCAGTCGAGTCGAGTCGAGTCCAGTCGAGTCACCCCAACTCACCCCAACTTGCCCCAACGCAACCCCAACTCACCCCAACTCACCCCAACTCACCCACTCCACCCACTCACCCACTCACACAGTCGGCGGAGTCGGCTGAGTCGAGTCGAGTCGAGTCGAGTCGAGTCAAGTCGAGTCGAGTCCAGTCGTGTCGAGTCGAGTCCAGTGGAGTCGAGTCCAGTCGAGTCCAGTCGAGTCGAGACGAGTCCAGTCGAGGCGAGTCGTGTCGAGTCGAGTCGAGTCGAGTCCAGTCGAGCCGAGTCCAGTCGAGTCGAGTCGAGTCGAGTCGAGTCGAGTCGAGTCGAGTCGAGTCGAGTCGAGTCGAGTCGAGTCGAGTCGAGTCGAGTCGAGTCGAGTCGAGTCGAGTCGAGTCGAGTCGAGTCCAGTCGAGTCCAGTTCAGTCCAGTCCAGTCCAGTCCAGTCCAGTCCAGTCGAGTCCAGTCGAGTCACCCCAACTCACCCCAACTTGCCCCAACGCAACCCCAACTCACCCCAACTCACCCCAACTCACCCACTCCACCCACTCACCCACTCACACAGTCGGCGGAGTCGGCTGAGTCGAGTCGAGTCGAGTCGAGTCGAGTCAAGTCGAGTCGAGTCCAGTCGTGTCGAGTCGAGTCCAGTGGAGTCGAGTCCAGTCGAGTCCAGTCGAGTCGAGTCGAGTCCAGTCGATTCGAGTCGAGTCCAGTCGAGTCAAGTCGAGTCGAGTCCAGTCGTGTCGAGTCGAGTCCAGTGGAGTCGAGTCCAGTCGAGTCCAGTCGAGTCGAGTCGAGTCCAGTCGATTCGAGTCGAGTCCAGTGGAGTCGAGTCCAGTCGAGTCTAGTCGAGTCCAGTCGAGTCGAGTCGAGTCCAGTTGAGTCGAGTCGAGTCGAGTCCAGTCGAGTCGAGTCGAGTCCAGTCGAGTCGAGTCGAGTCCAGTCGAGTCGAGTCGAGTCCAGTCGAGTCGAGTCGAGTCGAGTCGAGTCGAGTCAAGTCGAGTCCAGTCGAGTCCAGTCGAGTCCAGTCGAGTCGAGTCTAGTCGAGTCGAGTCGAGTCGAGTCGAGTCGAGTCGAGTCCAGTCCAGTCCAGTCCAGTCCAGTCCAGTCCAGTCGAGTCCAGTCGAGTCACCCCAACTCACCCCAACTTGCCCCAACGCAACCCCAACTCACCCCAACTCACCCCAACGCACCCCAACTCACCCACTCCACGGTCGTCGCGCGCTGCCTACTTTCGCACTTTGGTAACTTTTTAGTATTTTAATGTAATCGGTAGCACAATGCCAACTTTTTAAAAACACCATACGTCAGATACCTTGCCTACTTTTTTATTTTTGCGACAGTTACATCGCAATTCGCCAACTTTTTAGAAATTCAAATCTTTCGATCGCGTATTGCCTATTTTAGTACAGTTACGTTAAAAATATTTATTTTGAAAAACATGCCGCCGTGGTTAATCCATGTATTGTAACAAATAGATTAATTTTTTCTCGTATTTTTTATTGTATTTGTTTATTGTATTGGTTTTTAACATTGTTTAACATTATTATGACAAACATAATTTGGAGTTGGTTGCTTTAAGTAGTATCGAGAAATTAATGTATACCTACACCATCGTGACATTTCATTCACCAACGGAAGCGTTGATGAAATTATTTCCAAATTTATGGACAGACATGTACAAATTACGGATTTTGAAAACTCAAGTAACCCAAAATACTTAAACTTTATACCTATAGATTACGTAAAAAACAAACCAACGATGTCGCCAACTACGTCCTTGTCGTGGGCCACATCAGATCTATTCTTCGTGAATGAATCTCATCACGTCAACGTTTCTTAGGCCTTCCCCGGCGACGACGTCAATCCTTCGACATCCATTGCGTAATAACTTTGGCCCATCTGTTTATATGTTTGTAAAAGTTTAATACTAAAGCTGTTTTTCCAAAGTTTACTAGACAGGCACAGATCCACAATATAACAAATTTTGTGGTGACTGTACAATTTGTAGGCAACATACATATTTAATGTACTGCCGATACTAAAAGTAGGCATGCTGCGATAAGAATATTGTGTTAGGAAAAAAGTTGTCCCTATGCGAAAGTAGGCATACCACAATCTAACGTTTGGTGGTTTTAAAAAGTTGGCATTGTGCTACCGATTACAGTAAAATACTAAAAAGTTACCAAAGTGCGAAAGTAGGCAGCGCGCGACGAAACCCACTCCACCCACTCACCCACTCACCCACTCCACCCACTAGGTACTCACACTCCACCCAGTAGGTTAAAAATGAATAGGTGTCCCTAGTATCGTTGAAACTCAGAAACGGCTTGACCGATTTGAATATTTTTTGTTGAATAATCTAGGGGTGGTTTAAAGGAAAAAAAAAAACAGTTGGATGTTAACGTAAATAAAGCGGTCGGAGCAGCGCGTAAAAAATTAGAGTAGGTAATAAGAAATAGCGGAAATAAGAGTAGGTATATAGTTCTACATAGTACCTACTACCTACGCATCGAATTACAACAACCCGACTCAATGATAAACAACTCTAACCTGTTTTACTAAGCTGTTTCCTTATTATGCACCAATTTGTGACTATGACACCTATATCTGTTCATTATTACCTACTAGTAATTAATGTAAAAACATCCTCTTAATTAGGTTATGCGGAGTGCCGCACTCAAACATAAATAGGAGGAAAATACCTAGTTTTGTGACTAACTGCAAGTTCGCTATAGCCTTATACTTAATACAAAACTTTCGACCTCTAACGCCCCTTATCCGCCTTTCACGAACAATCGACATTACAACACGCGATCGCGTTTTTGTTTGTTACAATTTGTGATAGTAGCGAGCATAACAAAATGGATCGTTGGCGCGGTAAGACGGCTGTGGTGACAGGGGCCAGCGCCGGCATCGGTGCTGCCATCTGCGTGCTGCTCGCGGACGAGGGCGTTCGGGTTGTGGGCCTGGCTAGAAGGCCACACAGGATCGACGTGAGTACATGTGCTATATATGTGTTAGCTCTCTGCCTAGCAAGAGGTCGTAACTGGACCCCTTGACGGAGGCCATCCGAGTGGTTTATGGTTTGGTCCGAAGGAATCGCACATGACTCTCCCGCGAGAGGTCGAGTATCCTTTCTAAAGATTTTCCCCACCCTTAACATGCAAGGGACCGTCTAATCAGCTATTGCAGCAGGCAGCAATGTGTAAGTCCTGTTGTGTTCCTGATGTAAATAACACTGTCAGGTACTAGTGAAATTTACGGGCTCAAGAGAACGATAGTTTATAGTGCAGAGGTTCAAGGATACGCGTGTCCTGTAAGGATCCTATGTCAGAGTAATTGCCACCACAGCAAAAGTAACCCGAGATGTAGCAGCCAATATCCGCCTTTCTTGGGAACAGAACAGCAAAACGAAATAGTAAACACATCATGGATTGCGCTACATAGAATATTAAAATAAATAATATGTACGAAGTACATCGTCGACCTAAAATCAGCTCGACAACATCCGCGCGACGCGACAATTTGCATTTTGTATTTAAGTAATTTTATAATAATTTAAGAGTGAATGTACGTACAGCCGTGGGCAAATAAACATATTACATCGCATTCCGCCGTCTTTATATTATTTACATATCCGTCATCCCACGGCTCCAGGCGTTACACTCAGTTGCAGCACTTGCAGCAGCTGAACCTGGCTCTGCACCTTACATAATATCACAGTGTTCTTCTGAAATATCTAGTCCAAAGATATATGTCGAGTCGTATAACCATATTTCAAAGAGAAAGTTAATTGTAATATTGATGTTTTCTGATAGAAACCCCCAATAAAACAGTTTAACCTGGGAACGAAACTGAGAACTTCAGATCACTAGTGACGACCGGTGTAGCAGCTATAGAATCAAATATTGAATTTCTTTGCGATTGCCAACCAACTGATCTGTGCGTGTAGCACATACTGTGTGTTTAGAATATATCGTAAGCTAATAATAATAATAAACATTTTATTTCAGACATTTTGTCCATAGTAAAACACAAATTACATACAAAACTTAAACTATACCTATTCTAAAACTATTTTCTAAAACAATGTAAGCTACTTAAATGGTGCATTATGGGACAGTCGAACTTATCTGCAATGACCTTCAGGAGGCTGTTGGAACTAGCCCACACCCTCTGCAGCAGCGACGCAGCACGTTTGCGCCTGATTGCCGCAAAACAATCAGTAGCAGCGGCCGCAAACATTCCGGAAGCGCTACAGAAACGAGGCAGTCCCAACAGCATCCTGAAAACATTATTATACTGGACACGAAGAGCACTAGTGGCCCTCTGCGTACAACAAGTCCATAGACTGCATGTGTAAAATGACTGACAATAAGCTTTGAATAGTGTCAGTTTCACTTCACACGTACTTCGAGCAAATCTTCTAACAAGCATATTGCCTCTGACCGCCAACGCTCTTCGTTCCCTTTCTACGTCCAGATCATCTTTTAAATCTGATGTCACAACATGCCCTAAATATTTGAACTGATGAACATGATTTAAAACCCGGCCTGCCAACAGAAATGGTGGAACACTTTCAAGGTTTTTTACCCCAAAAACTATAACTTCACTTTTAGTGGCGTTGTATTTTAAACCATGCTCCTCAACAAATTCTTCACAAGTTTTTATCAATTTTCTTAACCCTGCGACCGATGGACGGATGGACTTAATAGCACCATATCATCTGCGTAGCTAATGCTATTAAACGCCACACCATCGATATAACAACCAGCGTTCAGACCACTCAGCTTTATAATTAAAAAAAAAATTATATACAAATTATATAATAATGGTGAAGTCAAACCACCCTGCCTGCCTCCGCATTGTAACGTATACTCATCCGACAATCCATCTGCCCATCGCACATAATTGACTTGGTGTCGGTACCAGTATTTAAACATGCCAACAAGCTCCAGTGGAACACTAGAGTGAGTGAGTTTTTCCCACAACCTATCATAGGATACCATGTCAAAAGCTTTTGACATATCTAGAAAACATCCAAAAACTGGACTTTGTCTTTCAGTGTAATACCTAACTGTTTTTTTTAAACATAAAATAACAAACTTTATTTTTATCGGGAATTAACGCGATTTACCTTATATTTTGGCTTGACGTTTCGGCCGGGTTGCACCAGCCGTGGTCACAAGCAGACTGGTTCAGCGAGACGGCTCCGTGCGGGAGGCAGAAATATCTTCATCTACCCCCGTTCTTTCACTTGTAACGTTAAGCCCACTACACACTACACTCACAGTATCTGTATATTTAACCGCCGGCAAATAGCGAGGTTTTGTCATCCAAAATTAAATTATTATTAAATTAAATTATTATTTTTTTATTATTGTTGTTGAGGTAAATCGCGTTAATTCCCGATAAAAATAAAGTTTAACAATGGAACGCGAAAGTCTAAAAGTACATAAAATAGCAGTCTCAGTTGATAGTCCCTTTCGAAATCCATGCTGAGCATCATGGATTTTAATGTGCTGTTGTATGTGTGCATTCAAGAGACTATCAAAAACCTTTGCAATAATCGTTGCTAATGATATGGGCCTATAGTTCGAACTGTCCGAAATATCACCAGTCTTATTCTTAACTATAGGTACTACCACAGTTTTCATCATATCCTTAGGCAGGTAAGAATGTGACACACAAAAATTAAATATTAATGTTAATATTCTGGGTAAGTGTCTACCGGCATGTTTCAGATGTTCTACACTGAGCCCATCATGCCCTGGAGATTTGCCACGCTTCATCCGTAATATAGCAGTGTTGATCTCTTTTGCAGTAAAACGAACGGTCAAATTTTGCGATGTCCTAATATCATCTGCCAAATCGGGAGACGATGGACCCAATGGGGAAACAGTCGTAAAAATATCTTTAAACATATTTGATATACTAGCTAGGTTCTTCTAGCTAAGCTAAGTTCTTTTCGCTTAGGAATTGAAGTCTCGTGTACGCGGCACCGGTACTATCGTTTCCAGGAAGTGCGATGTGGCTAGCTCTGAGGAGGTGCAGGCCGCGTTCCAGTGGGTCGACGACAACTTTGGAGGAACCCATATCCTGGTGAACAATGCGGGCGTGTTCAACTCTGGATACATTACTGGTAAGGATATATATTTAACAAGAGAAATAACCTACACTTATAAGTATAACTTTTTCTGCCTTTAATAATCATAGAATCATTATTTTGACGTAATTAAAAAGACTGCGGGTAACTTACGGATGAGACGTGCACAAAATCGCTATGAATGGCACAAGCTGAAGGAGGCCTTTCGTTGACTCGTCACACTGAAGAACACCTTCACGTTAATGTGATAAACTAATTAATTGTAATTTACTTTATATTTAGTTAATAAACGCTTATTAATAATCATAGAATCAACAGCATACTTTTACATTAAATGAGTAACTTAGAACGTTTAGGTAGATATCTTAACTTAATGCCAGTAGTAGATTCTTGCTATTTAATGTTATCTATCAGTTCTGATACACTTAAAGAGGTCTACAATGTGTACTTAATATAGAAGTGAGGTATTCAGTAATTAAAAAAAAAGAATTTAATTGCAAGGAACGCATTTGATTGAAGCACATAGTTGAATTAAATTTAAACTTCCCTATCCCGGAACCAATTTGCTCTACGCCCAGGCAAAATCCTTGATCCACACTCGATGGAAACTGTAAGCGTCATATGATGTAGAGGCTCGGTGGCGCAGCGGGAAATCGCTTGCTTTGCAAACCGGAGGTCGCGGATTCTATCCCAAAGGAAGCTAAAATGTTGGTGTTCGTCCCCTACTACTTCTTTAGGACAATAAAGATCTAGAAAGTAAGATGATCCATGCCTCAGATGGCCATGTATTGCGCCTAAACTCTCCCCGGCCATATCATCTGTCGTCCTATTAAGTTGTGGGCGTAAAGGACTTTTGTTAGCTCAACGCGCACTTGTTCACAATCATTAGCCAACTATGCACGACATACGATTACGGAGATCCGCATTCATATTTATCTCCTGCGTAGTTCGTTGATCTGGTTAGAAATTGGCTGCTGTGGCCGTATAACTCAAGAGGACATTATTATTATATTCAGCTGCTGGCAAGGATGTGATGGATGAGGACACACTGTTGGCCACTATCGATATCAACGTGAAAGGCACGGTGATGTGCGCGCGCCACGCGGTCGCCTCCATGGTCAAGCATGGCTACGACGGACACATTATCAATGTTAACAGGTAGGTAACTTAAGCGAGTTTTAAATTATTATTAACGTAAATATAACCACCACTAATGACCACCACCAAAGATATAACCAAAAGGCTGATAGAAGCAACAGGATACCAGAGGGCTGGCACATATCTGGCACAAAGAATAGGTATTGCCATCCAGCGCAGCGGTGCAATGCTGCCAGCCTTCTTGGCACTTTGCCAAGCTACGCCGGTGATTTGGCACAAACTTTTACTTTGTAAATATTATTATTATTTTCTATAAGTATATATATATTTTCCTTTTAGTAAGTAGGATTAATTAGATATATTATTATGTGCAGTGTATACTTACTTATGTATGATTGTGTTACATAAATAGAAACGTATTGATATACCCACTAATGTAACTTAATTACTGCTTACCCGTTTAGCATTCAAACGCCTTGAAACTGATTGAAGGATGAAGAGGCGGGCGGGAGAACACGGGAGCGGTGAGAGGCACAGTCATGTCCGTGGAGTGGTGTGGTCGGGAATGTTGTTTCTATTTTCCGACTACGACTCTTTTCTTAGCCTTCCTCGTCTAAACCACGTGATCAACTATACTAGAACCAGAGAAATAGATTCCTAACAACGTCCTAAAATTCAAATGATTCAATCAAAATTTATACTTAATCACTTTGTTTACACTTTGGGCGGTCCATTGAGTCCAAAGCCAAGGTAGCTGCAAGGAAGCTCGGAGTCCTTTCAAAGGTCCGCCGATACTTCACACCGGGGCAGCTTTTGATGCTATATAAAGCACAATTCCGGTCGTGTGTGGAGTACTGTAGTCACAGCTTTGGACTCAGTGGAGAGGCGTGCTAAGAGGCTTACTGGTGACGCAGGGTTAGTAGCGGCCAATTTACTAAGCCTAGAGCACAGGAGAAGAGTAGCCAGCCTCTCGGTATTCTACAGGATGCATTTTGGAGAGTGTGTGTGCAGGAGTTGCATGACCTGATTCCATCATCTCCCTTTCATCATCGGACGACGAGACGTACGGCACGTACACACCCATATGTGGTGAAAGTGCCTTCTGTCCGGACTAAGCGGTTTGCTTCTTCATTTATAATAAGGACAGCTAAGGACTGGAACAATTTGCCTGCGTTGGTTTTCCCGCCAGATTATAATGTGGGTGTCTTCAAGACTAGAGTGAATAGGCTTTTAATAAGCTAGTGTGTTTTGCCATCCTCGATTGCGTCGCCGCTTTCCATCAGGTGGGACTGCAGTCAAGCATTTATAAGTAGTAAAAAAAAACTACTGCAGTTGACTGCAGTAGTTTTTTTTTGCAGCACTTAAAATTAGTAAATAGTCTATTTCAGATAGCGTCGTGGTAGAAGATAAACAAACATCATTTGATATAAAACGTGATAGACGATTAACATATAGAAATAACCTGTATAAACATTGATTTCCGATACATGTTTTTCTCTTGATCTTGACACACACTACGATCAATCGATTACTTATATAACAACGTGGCTACGTCACCCGCTTTATTAACAGTAGTTTTTAAAACACAGATTTTATGGTTTTTCTGCAGGATCTCCCCCAGATTAAGGTTTGCAAGTTAAACTATATTGTACACCAACACCACCTTTTGTATACCTATATACCATTCGCAGAGATCCCAATCATAACCCCAACTAAAACTCAGTAGGGTTAGGTAGCAGTAGGGTTAATATGGAAACCAAAGTAATCTTCATCATTATCATCAGTCTGGATACATCCACCACTGAAGATAGGCTTCCCCTGAAGTTGGAACCCACAATTGGAGCCCTCCTTGGAGATCACAGTAGGTACATGTAATTGGTATCATCCAGAAGACACTGCTGATCGTCTCCTGGTTTTCTCTTAGTCACGTCCTACGACACCTAACAGAAAGAGATGCGAGAGTTCTATTCTTTCCCGGACATCCACGGGGAAAGTAATCTTCAATCCATTCCAATTTTAAACCTTTTCTTTTTTTTGCGGAGGAAACCTTCAAGAGATCCCCGGGAGCGGTGGGGCTCGACCGGGGTATGTGGGATTCCTACCCACCAAAACCCCCGCGGCTGTCACATCGGCACACGAGAGGGGGACCCCAGGGCTCTCCGGTGGGATCTGCACCAGAGGCCCCTCAGTACCTTGCCTTTGAGTCCGCCGCTGGAGGGCGCAATGTAGCCCCCCGGGAACCAGTCACGGTGCTCACGGGGACGGGGGTCGCAACCCCGCCGCTGACGACCGAAGACCGAATTCAAGGATGGATCACAATTAATTGATGTCTTTTGTTGCAGCATTGCCGGCCATTATATACCATTCACAACATCCTTCAATGTATACCCGTCCACTAAACACGCGGTGACCGCCTTTACCTGTGCACTGCTTAACGAGTTCGCAGAAAGCAACACTAGAATTAAAGCTACGGCAAGTTTTTAAAAAATATTTAAACACATTGCAGTGATTTTATAATTATATCGATGTCTGTAACCCGTGATCTGATTTTCACATGCATGTAATAGGCTGTCTTGAGCTCAATAATTTCACGGAAACACACACAGCAATGTTTACACACTGCTGCTTGGCGGCAGAATATCTGACACTGCGGTTCTGTGTACCTACCTACGGTCCCTTTTGCACAATTAAGCTATCACCTAGTAAAAAATAATATAACAGAATAGAGACTAATATATATGTATATTTCAGTATACCTACCTACCATCGATATAATATCGATACTTACTATTTTTATATAGTAACTAGCTGACCCACGCAGCTCCGCCCGCGCTGTGTTTACGTTAACTAAACTTTCATACATTCGCATAGAATACAAAATCTCCATTTTTAAAGTCGGTTAAAAACTTGGACCCACTTTGTACTTGCCCTCCGAGGCACGGAGACCTTTAGTTCTAATGGCGTTAAACGGTTACCCATCTATTTAATGACCTTACCTAACGTTGCTTAACCTGATCGATTTCCAAACATTGTTAACAACTGTCTATGAGTGTTCCCTTACAAATATTTATTATAATTATAATGAAAAATTGTTAAAATCGGAGCAAGCGTATAACCACATTTTGACTTTAGTCCCCTCTCCCAAGGGAAGGGCTGAATGTCGGGATAAAAAGTATCCTATGTCCTACCTCGGAGTAAGATCTCAAATCATGCCAAGTTTCGTTTCAATCCATCCAGTAGTTTCGGCGTGATGCTCAGCCGAGATACAGACAGACAGACAGACAGACAAAAATAAAAAAAATACGTTTTTGGCTTTTGGTTTTTGGTTAAAGAATGCTCTCCAAACATAATTTTCGAAATATCTTCAATGTACAGAATTGGACCTGTTACAGTTTTATTATAAGTATAGATACTTATAGATAGATATAGATTTCGAATAACTAGAAGCCGATTGGCTTCCTATAATTTAAGGCTTACGTCGAATAGTGTTGCACTTATCTCGGGATCACAAGTAACTACAACTACTAGTTGCAGGCTCCAAAAATGGTGTCTTACTTACTCTACACACAATTTGCTATGTTATTTGCTACGCTATGTATGTATTATCTTTTATTCAGGTTTGCTTTCAAACTTGAAGTATTGGATAAAATAATTTTCAGAACACGCAACAACACCTACTTCTTGACATTACACGACCGCTTCACAACCAATCACAACACTAGCAGTCATGCCAGAAAGTTATTGGTGGTTATTTTCATTGATCTACTATTTATTAGATCAGTGTCTTTACGGCAAGAGTGAATAGGCTCTTAGGCTAGTGTGCTTTACCATTATCGACTACAATTTGTATTTAGTACAAAAAAAAGGAGTGTTTTAGGTACGTATCGTCATACATGTCTGTGGTAGGTATCGTAGAACCCAAACGAATGGGAGGATTTGTATATACATATATTATATTAATTATATTTTTTTATATTTTATGACTATGTTGACGGAATTCTGTTCTGGATAATACAGAGCTTGTCGCCTGGCTTGGTGGCAACGGATCTAGCTGGAATACCGGACGATGTGAAGCAGCCGGCACTGGATCCCAAGGACATCGCCGATGCTGTGATATACGTGTTATCCACACCACCACATGTTAACGTAAGGCTTACTAGATGCGAAATAAGCTGTAACTCTGATTTCATGCAACACGCAATCGTCAATGAAAATTTATTAAATTATGGTTATTATCTCGGGTTTTGATAATTTGGAGATTTTGGAGCTCGGGAATTAAATTTTCTATAGTATCTAAGCACGAGTGTAATGAACTCTGGCAGAAAAATCTCTAAATAAATTTAGCGTCACAATTCATGTTTAAAATAATGCGCCTGGTGAATATAGACCATTTATATTTGAGAAGGCTTGTGAATATAGTGCTTGCTAACACGTTAGTGCTGTATGACGTGATGATGGTTTTTGCTTGGGTTTTTAATCTAGTTCATTACGATACTGATAGAGCAAGGTACTTATTACCACACATATGAAAATACTTTGCTTATTACTTTACATACCTATTATCTGAGGAATAAAACTTCTTAGTGGTCAGTGATAAACCCACCACTGGACAATAAAACTTAGCTCTATTACTGAAGAGTAGAGGTATAAGAGGGCTTACCATTGTAATCTTAATTCCACGATAACAGGAACAGCTTTTTTAAACGACGCATATCTCCGTCTCTCCCACGTAAAACTATACGATAACTTTAACTCTGCCATAAGACAACTCTTATGTCCCTGTTGGTGGACCTGGGGTCTACCACCAACTGTTCAAGTAGTATTATTGTAATTTTGTTTTCGCAAGAGAAAGTAACAGAGCTATAACTGTGTATATCTGCATCTCTTTTCCACTTAAAAGTAATATTATTTTAACATTGCCATTATAGGTAGGGCCTCGGCTCTATCTATTGTCAGCACGTTATACGGAAATTTTATTTTCTTCTTTATATTGCAGATCGAAGAGCTAACTATCACACCGTTAAAAGGTACGAGGCTGTAAATGAAATTCAATGGTCCATAAATATATTTTATTCTAATTTGGCACGGTAAAGACTAGTTATAATGGTACGTTAAGTGGTTGAGGCAGCAGAGAAGGTTGCGGAAGCAAGCCCCAGCATGCTGGTACCGTAGTGCAGGAAGGCTCTCAGCAGGTCCACCTTCAATGTCGACAGCGGCGACTGGCCCGGTGCTGCCGCCGGTTGTGGAGACTATGTTGGAGAAAAAAAATATAAGTACGCGTATCAAGATTCCTACTGAATTTTTGGTAGTGGTAACACAAGGTTGTTAATCTGCAGTTACAAAATACAGTCTTGTAAAATGTCAACAAAATTTTCAAATATTCCTTTTTTTATGGAAGAAGTGTACTTAGATATTTGATTGAATAAAGAACATTATAATTAACTTTAAAATAATATCTACCTATCAGTATGGTAATATCTCGTTTGTTGTTTTCAAAAAATCAGACTACTGATACGTTCTTGACCCATGTGTTTTACGTAAATGAACAAACAGTAGACTAATTAGTTCTACAAATATAATTGGCATACTGAGCGGACTGGTACTAAATCTAGAATAATATTGTTTGGTTTGTGACTAATTAACATCAGAATCAATTTCAATATTGACCTAACAAATTGTATTTCTTATATTATTTCCTTAGAATAAATAACAAATAATTTCCTTATAAAGTGTATTTTTTTTTAATTTATTAAAATATACATTTTTATTTTATTTATTATTTAGATAAAATCTATCATTAAAACTAGTTAAGTATATACGAAGTGATCCATTCATCGCCAAGGGCTGGAGCTGCCTCCAAAGCTTGATTTAGACATATCACCAAGTAAGCCCATGATCAGACTAAGTACAAATCCTGCTGAATCTGTCATAGGCATGGCGTTCTCATCGTCTTCTTCTCCATCTCCAGCCTACAAAAGATATTTTATAGGGTGAGTATAAGTTATGATTCATCCCTGGTTATGCAAAGCAGTATACAAGTACACATTCAAGTTACTATCGCTTACACTCATGATGAAGTTTCCGTTTTAATATAAATATAGTTCGGGTTCCCAAACAATTTATTGGTTCCTGGGACCGAGGGCCAAATCGCAGTGTTTGCTGGGACCTGTTTAAAACCTAGTCACATAGCTGAAAATGCTTTGTAGGTTTAGTCTTAGTCCCATTGTTGTAGCTAGTACAAAATACACTCAGTACTTAAGTAATTTTTTTTTTAAATATAAACGTTTCAAACTCACCGCACTTATTCCTTTTATTAATGTAGATATGAATTTTCCGAAGAATGCACCGTTGTTTTTCTGAAAGTTAAAATTTTGTTCATAACTTAGAAAGTCTAATTTTTTTGATAAAATTAGCAAAAATGTATCTTAATAATGCACATACCGCTCCACCTCCGCTAATCGTATCCACCGCTGTTCGTAGATAAGTTGCAATTATTTCCCCAGGATTTTGCTGTCCGTCAGACTAACAACAAAAACAAAATGTTAGAAATAAAATATAATAAGTACTTACTTCATATAAGTTTGAACTTCAAATACTTCAAAAACAATTATTTGCATAGATTTATACATACCAATAAGCCAACAAGGAGACCCAAGCCTGTTGCAATAACTGAACCTAAATCGACACCGTCGCCCTGGAATTATGTTCGGATTAATTTGAATTATCTTAACAGTTTATTACATTTACTCTATTTGAAGCTATAACTCACGCTCAGATTCGTAAGGATTCCCCCTACTGTCGCCAGTAATGTCCCAAGGTCGGAGTCGCCATTCTGTTGAATATTTTGTATTTTATTATCTTGACAAACTAGTGTAGGACGAATCTTTCATAAATATGGTATTCAATTAGAACTTACATTGCTCAGTCCAGCCAATAGACCTAAAACTCCACCGCCTTCACCATCTCCAGAAGGCGGTTCATCATAATCTGAATCGTTGCTATCGTTCTCGTCAGATCCATTTGAATCGGAATCTTGTTTTGAATTTGAATTCCCACCACTATTATTCTCCTTGGAATTACTGCCAGTACTATTTTCCATTGCCTCACTGCCACTAATATTTTCCGTTGAATCATTGCTATTACTATTCTTCGTTGAATCACTGCCACTACTATTCTCCTTGCTTTGTTTTTCTGAACTCTCTTCAGATGAGCTACTATCGTCAGAATCCTCGGAAAGGCTCTCAGATGTGTCGCTATCACTGCTCTCGTTACTCTCTTGCCTTTCAAAAGTTGGTGGTCTAAATTTAGTGGCATAGTCAATTTCTATTTCATTATCTGGTGTATCGCGACGCCTCTGAGCTAATTGTGCTCGGTTGCCGGATAAGACATTTCGTATCATATGTCTAATTTCTTTCTGAAACTTTCAAAATTATAATAGCTTTTTTGCTCTTCTTGTAGAAGAATAGCAAAAGCATAACATAAGCTAGTGTTAAGTGCAACATACTTACCTTATAATTGTGCCAGAATTTCAGTGCTTGTGTTTAGTTTGTTGTGCTATATCACTCCCGATCACGACGTGGGTGACTATGCTTCACTACTAAACAGATACTGGGAATATTGTTTTATCGCGATAAATAAGTTTGTTATTTTGGTGTATTGCGGTTGTGGTGCGTGCAGTGTGAAATCGATAATAAAAAGCAAAAATGGACAAAAATGCCGTACGTTCTGTGGTTACGCACTTAGATTATGGTGATGCTTTACGCTGAGTTACGCACGCAAATGAATCAGAATAAGTAATAATTATGATGTTATTTCGCAAATATTGGGAACTCACAAGTCTCCGTCTCTCATCAATTCAAAATGATTTTCTAATTTTTAAAAGGTAAGTATCGGTAATTTTTCGTGTATTAGAATTCGCAAACCAGGTGTAATAATAATAATTCAAAATCGTATTTCCGCTTTTTTGTATTTTCTATGAATAAAATCTTTTTAAAAAAAAATTGAACCGACTTCAATATCACTGAAAAGTATAAAATAATTTAAATATTATTGAAGTTGGTGTTAGCTTACCGGCTGTGTATATTTGACACCAACTTCAATAATATTTAAATTATTTTATACTGTTCAGTGATATTGAAGTCGGTTCAATTTTTTTTTTAAAAGATTTTATTTTAAACTTTTTAGTGATATTTTCATATATAAAGATTGAACCATCGAAAACCGTAAAATTATCTAGGTAGGTTATGATCACATTATCGTCTACATAGTTTTACATAATTCATGTTTCTTCAGAAAAAAATATCCGGTCGTAATGAAATTTGCATGGAATCATCATAGCAGTTTACTCTCTCGAATAAAAAAAGAATCATCGCAATCGGTTCATAATTGTCAGAGCAATGTAATGGAGAACATCAGTTTTATGGTTTTTACCAGATAAATTCCTCCACATCGTTCATGGTCCTCCAGGAAGTTCTTATCCGGTTGTAATAAAATTCATCAAGATTTAATACAGTGGTTTCTTCTTTCGAATAAAAAAGGAATCATTGAAATTGGTAAATATTTGCCAGAGTTATGACCATTTTTGTCCTTAAAAAGCGACATAACGTCATCGATATAGGCTTACCTGCAGCTCTCAGTGCGCAGTCACCATTCTTGTTTTTTCAGGAACTACTTATTACTACGCAATAATTTTTTTATGGGACCCAATCAATGGATTGAAGAATGGATGGAAGAAAGATTTTTTCAAATCGGTTCATAATTGACAGAGTTATGCGCGAACATACATAAAAAAAAAAAAAAAAAAATATATACAGACGAATTGAGAACCTCCTCCTTTTTTGAAGTCGGTTAAAAACAAGATGGAATTGTTTCTCGGTAATGATAACTATTTTGGAGCAAAATGCCAGAAGGCTATCAAACCCACCTTATTTATTTCACGGAGATAAAGCAGTAAACAATGAATGTGAGTACATAATACCTCAATCCAATAAATTAAGACTAAATTTCCTGGGAAACACTTACCGTGGTCCTACTCGATGCTGGAAACAACGCGTTAGCTATGTTTAGTAGACTGATCAGATTGCTGCCACCACCGCCATTCGAAGACTGTGGCGAGTTGAATTCATCGTCGAAGTCGATGTCATCATCATCACTGTTATTATCCTCGGTGGTAGTGGACGTTGTTGAAGTACTAACTTTAGATACGTCTTTTTCATTCTGCCAGATAAAATGGGAATAAAATGAGGTCTATTTTAAAAGGTCGGAGTAAAGTTGATGGATAAGTACAGTGAGATCTCCCCATGTTTGGTACTAGATTGCATTTTAAATATAGGTAAGTTAAATGAAATAAGTTTTGTAGCCTTCGATGACACAATATTACTTCTTTAATTTATTTTGTTAAAATATGCTTATGTGAAAGTAGAAAATTATTATTTATGAAGATTAAATTAAATATTAAATGATACTAACTTAACTCACTCCAGATATATTGGTGATCATAGGCAAACCAAGAAAATGAAATTCAATAGCCCTTGTCCGTTTTAGTTTTGTTGTACAAATAAAATTTAGAGGTCTTAAAAACCTAAACCCATCTCTTTATCAAATAAAAATATTAAACCATTCTATCTCTAGATGAAACACTTCAGAAAACGTACGTAAGACCAGTAAAACTTGGTGTATCAAGTTGTGGTTTGTTTTGCTTCACAAATTTTAGTCTATTATAAATCTTCATACAGATTTACCAACTCTACATATTTAAATTAGAACTTGGTTATTAGTATTTTTGTTTGTTAAATTTAAATAATATTGACCGAAAATCAGGATATTACTGTATTTACTTACTTGCTCTATAATATCAGCTTCTTTATAGCCTCTTCGCCACCTATAAGGGGCAGTTGGAGCGGATAACACGTCTGTTAACAGGCAAAATGCAAGGAGCGACGAGAGTCTTCGACCGCAAGCCATTGTTAACAACACTGCAATGGCTAGACCAGCTCATAACCAGACGAAAACTTTGTAAGAATTAATTAATGAAGCCAAGGAATGCAGCCGAACTTGTGACAGTTAAAGACTTACTGGAAATAGGTTAATGCGGTACTTTGTGATTACTAAGTATACTTTTTCGCGCAAATAATTAGCTTTAATGAACATACCTGCTTACGGTCGCCTTATCTTTTTTATTGCTCAAACCACCACGCTAAGTTTTTTTTTTATAGACGATTACTTAAAATAAAATAAGCCGCATGACTAGCTGTCGTCTACTCAGCAGATATAAGTTGATTGATGTAACATACAACGCAAAAAATATCTTATAACCAGAGTCCTACCTATCATTAACGTATGATCTACAGAGTGATTGATTTTAGAAGATTCCGACTATATTCAACATGATTCGGTTTCCATCAGTAGGTAAGTATAAACAATTTTCATAACAGTGAGTGTCGGTGGAACCAAGAGGAACTGCGAGTATCCTTGGAATCCCAAGAGGGTTCAGATAGAGGGTTTAAGACTAAGGCACGTATTGTACGACAAGGAACTTGCAGGAGCACCAGCAGATTGTATGTTTTGTAGACCAATCTCTTACTAGTCTGTGTGTAGGCTACCCTATAGTAACGTGGTCTGTCATCTACAGGCTCCCTTTTATGTGGTACATTTAATAATTTGGTATTTAAGTATATAAAATAGTACTTATGTTAGTAAAATAGTGAAAAAGTAGTAAGGTAGTAACAAAACTAACTCCTTTATTAGATTTTTAATATATGTGGCGAATAGAGGCTATGTCGATATGTCTGCATCTATGTAATAAAGCGATTGTTCTCTACTCTACTTTAGGAATATAAGATCGGTGCAAGCGAATAATTTAGTAAGTAGGTACCTTGTACATTTTTCTGTTCAGAGGATATGCTCATAAGTAGGTACTTAAACTCAATTATTATTAGAAAAATTAAAAGCTTATAACAATAAGGTATACAGCCTGTATAAAGAGGCGTGATATGACCACGGGGAGGTCACGTCGTACGTCGAACATTGGCATAGTGTCGGAGGATGTCTGCGTTGCGCCACTCGAGTTGCTAAACAAACGTGTCGCGCACTTCCTTTTCACAAATTGCCGGTCCTCGGAAACGTTCTACCAATGTGCTTCCGTTTATCTTGCAACAGCGTATTATACACATGTAGGTACTAACAATAAACTGGAAGATAAGGGTGGCCAAGGGCTCAGACCAGAATAAGATTATGCCTAATATCTATAAAATAAGCCTCGTTTGTGGTCTCAATTTTAATACCAGCCCTCGTATAATACCGGGCCTCCCTTCAAGATGAAGGGGCTTAGCCGTGGTCCACCACGCTGGCCAAGTGCGGGTTGGCAGACTTCACACGTCATTCGAAAGCTAGTTAGGCTTTTTCAGACATGAAGGTTTCCTCACGATGTTTTCCTTCACCGAAAGCTAGTAACAATCGCACAAAGACGATTCGCAAATGATTATTTAAAGAAATCAGTGCTGCGAGCTGGGGTGCGAGCCTGCGCACCTTGTTTATAAGGCACGCCCACTGAGCTGTTGACCGCAATTCTGTTGTCTCAATTGATGGGACAAAATCGTGGGACCACCAGAAAATGTCCGATGTTTGGCTTAGTAATTGCTTACTAATAATCTATGACTGACAGTAATGTCTGCCGATAGCATGAACTACACAAATAGCATCGAATAAGTCAATATAGATTTTAACCCACTAAATTGTTAAACCAATAATAAGAAAACCATTTGTATGCATTGTACGGCCGAAAATCTCGAATCAAAAAGACGTGTTAGAAGGGATTCAAGGAAATCATAAATAGGTAGTTAAATAAATGATTTTACTAAGTGTATTTTGGACAATGACGTGCAATTTGGGACGGGATTCAAGAAAAAGGACAATGAAAAAAATTGCACAACGTTAATATTAGGTATAGGAATATTTAATTAACATAGTCTGTTATATTTACAGAAACCAGTAGTAGCACTACATTTAATTAAGATAATACATGATTGGATTTTAAAACAAATATAGGTACATAACAACAACATTAATTAAAAATATTATACATATTAGATACCTAGTACATAATATTTCGAAAAATTTATTTAAAGGTCAATGCAAATTACATCTAGCAGAAGTCATCTAGCGCCAGATATTATAAGCAATCAGTAAGACAAGTAACTCGCAACCGCACCTAAAGTTAACGTAGACACTTTCGTATTATGAAATATTATATAAGTAACAATATTATGTACTTTAGTGAACAATAATAACACGAATAATAATAAAATTATTATGCACACACAAGTGACCACTGCATTAAAGTTCACTTTCAAATCGGGTTCGCAAGGACGTTTGGAAAAGAACTTTGCGTCGGTTTATTTTTAAAAAAGGTAACTTGAATATACAATGATTTTTAATTCATTCTTCGAATTTGACTTATATTTGTTACTATATTTTCTTTTTCTCAGCGAAGTCGATGCGATGCGTTTATAATTCTCAATTCATAATCTATTTATTTAATTATAGTATTGGTAAGTACCTATGTGTACAGTTCTAGCATCGATGTCGATGATATGTCACTAGAATTCATCGATGAGTTCTAGTGACATATATATTTGGTATACTTATACTTTTGTGATATCGGTTAAAGGCTCTTCTAATAAAACAGCCAATATTTCCTGCTAAGTCACTACTTTTAAAGGCAAGAAATAGAATGTAGAGTCACAGACCCTTCTTATCGCGATAATTGCCGTCACAATCACAGCCGTTTCCAAAATTAGCTGTTCTATATGCTTAATCTGTGCCAACAGAGGCATCAGCTCTAGGCGGTCTCAGTTTCTCCATGAGCGGTATGGCAACACCGACAAGCTCCTCCCATGCAGCGAGACGCTTGCAAGGCGCACATTCGCATTCCTCCTCTACCATATCCCCGTCCTCAAATCCCAGGTCCTCTCCAGACCAGGCGTTGACGTCACCGTCGGCGTCGTCCTCACAGTGCACGCTCCTCGCTCTATTGTACATATGTTTAGCCTCAGGGCCGTAGTGATTGTTGTCGTATCCGCCCTTATAGTTATTGTTATCCATGTCGAATGTTACCTTTAACAAGGAAAGTGCATTGTTACTTTAAGCACAAATTTATAATAAATCTTACTGCCGAACCTACAAAGGTCAATTAAAGTTTATGATAATTAATACATTTTTTTGTAATCGGATTATTTCGACACTCGCTGCCTACCATTGTTACCTACTTAATACGCTGATAATGAGTAGATATAATAATTATTTCGTGTTCAATAATCGAAATTAATCATAAACGACTCCGTCAGTCGAAATAAATAGATTTTAAAAAGTGAATTAATTAGGATTAAATTTAATTTAGGTTTGTGATTAGTTATAGTTAGGCAGTTAGTCATTAAAAATATATTAATGCTGAAAATTTGAGCTCTCGCATCCTGAGATGAAAAAAAAAAATTGAAAATTAACGCTTCGTAAAAAGATAGGTATACTGCACTGATCGGGGAGGGTCCTCTTAGCTGCCCGAGAAACTGCAAGACGTATTAGTACTAACTGAAACTTGTGCAAAGGCGGAATTCCGAAATTTTATTTGGCTCGTTTATTAACAGCCTAATTGAAATAATAAAGGGCGGTAACACACGTGATGTCTGTGTGCAGACGGGTCGCTGGCACGACGGTCCCCCAGCCTCGACGCTTCACACGCTGCGAACACTGACTCATCATCTGCAAATAAAAAAAATATTCTCAATATAAAATCCAACTAGATGTATGAGCTGTGTGCAATTGATTAATGCTAACTTCAATAAATATTTTCGTTTGGATTTAACAAGTCGAAAAGAATTTTATTTCTCAAAGAATATAATAAAATTGGTAAAAAATAATAAAAAAAAGGATTTAAAATAATAATAAAACCCAAAAAGAGACTTTGACCCCGACGTGATTTGAACACGCAACCTTCTGATCTGGAGTCAGACGCGCTACCGTTGCGCCACGGAGTCGGTTAGCAAGTAGACGAAATAGATAACTACGTAACGGAGAACATGTTATCACATAACAACAGTAGTTGATAACAAAACAACATAGTGTTACATGAATACCTATTCATGTAACATTCTTCCTCCTGTAAACATTCTTGTAAATTATTTTCCTACTTTTATAAACTGCAGTTTTGCCAAACCGGTTTAGATGGGGGAAAATCAATGGACTACTAATGAAATACTTAGTAGGTACCTACCTAATCCTTCTCATTATTGATGTTTTTTATTATGTAAAAAGTGAGTACTGTTTTGTGGGCTAGATTAATTATTTATTATGTGAGGGAGAGCTATTAGCTTCAACTTTTACACTTATGCTAAAATATGCAGTATGTGGCCAAGCGATGTAAAGGATGTAAGTAATGCAGAGCGGTTAGAGTCTGTCTAGTTTTCGTTGACACTACTAGTTTTGCGGTTTTAGAAACTGACAACATTGCGACAAATGTCATTTGTTGTTTACATAACCTCTAGAGTAAACATGATTGTGAATAAATCTCCGTATTTTAAATTAAATATTACCTTAAACTATTAAATGCAGTGTCAAAGCAATGTTATACAACATGATAAGTAAATACGATCAAAGGAAAAGTGAATCCGATGCTGTATTTCATGAAAACGTAAAATTGTTCGGAACGTCAACGGAAATTACAGGTTAGTCTTGATACTTACTAATAAATTGTTAAGGATTTGTATGAGATTGGTGTATTATATGAATATAACTGTTTTTAACTTGGAACTAAGTTGCGCTTACGGCGGAATATCTTGATGTAATTAAATTATATTAAATATTAATTCTATAATTCCTTATCGTCTTGGTAGTTGGGTAAAGATACAGTTTTCTAGTAGCAGTACATTTGAGAAAAAACACAGTACGCCTAAAGGATTTTTCTAGTACTATTTTGTTATTATGTATGTCTGTTGGGTTAATGTAAACAGTTGTATAAGTATGTTATCTGTTTATGGAATCTCAGATATTACAAGTAAGGTTATGATCTGTAGGCTTAATTAATTATAATAAAGTAAAATTGCATATTTTGTTTCAGGCATTAGTACTTAGTACTCCATGACTCTATGGTAAATGAAAAATAAGTTTTATGAAATTGCGAAGACAAGAACAAAAGAAAATATTATGATAATACTGTGGCTCGTTAATAATATAGTCCAGTTTAACTAGTGCGCGGGTGCTGCTTGGGGGGACTAGTCCGACTACTATCCCTTTGGTCTTTTAGTTTGTTGTAATTTTTGTCGTAATTTATTGTTTTCTTCTTTTCTCCCTTGCTTTATGTTTCGAACGGCAGGACACACTATCGCTAATATCGATTCATTTGTAACAAAACATTGTATAAAAATAGTTAAAAAATGACAGAGAAACTCAGCGGAGTTTCTTACCGGGTCTTCTCAGTTGAGGCCGCGTTTTGAACCAGTGGTAGCTTTTAAAAAATGACCCTTCAAAAGTGCTAGCGTTAAGCCTATTTGAAATAAAGATTTATAAGTTTGAGTTTAAAATCCTGTAATTTGATATGATGATTATTAAATTAAACAAATAAAGAACAGATTTGTTCTATTCTATTTTTTTTAATTCTATTCAATGCATAGAATAATCAGAATCAGAAATAATTTATTTGCAGAAGAATACAGGTTCATGAGATATACAATATAAATAAGAGCTATACCGTATTCTACCTAGTAAGGCATGCAAACATGTTCAGGTTATTTTTAATTTGTTAATTTAATATTACATTGTTACACATCATGTCAAATTTAATTCAGAATTATTAATTATTAATATATTATAAAAGTTTATTCACATTTCAATTGTATCATTTAAATATTCACCTACTGTATAATACGCCTTAGTCAGTAGTAAGTCTCTAACCTTTTTCCTAAAAAGATCTATGTTCTCGATCTCAAGAATACTGTTGGGCAGTTTGTTATAGAGTCTAAGGCCCATACAAAAAACGCTTTTTGTGTACATTGCAGTCTTGTGTGAAGGTACCCCTATTTTATGTTTGTACCTTATACTACGGTAGCCAGAAAAATCATGTATATTACCTTTAATGAAACAAATTATTTCAAATATATACAAACATGGAAACGTTAAAATTTTTTAATTAACAAAATATGGTTTACAGGTGTCCGTTTGTTTTAATTTGCATACAGCCCTTAGACATCTTTTTTGTGCTTTGAAAGGCCTTTCTCTCTCGGTAGAGTTTCCCCAAAATATAACACCGTACCTCAATACTGACGTGACATAGGCATGATACGCAGTTAGTAGAGAATCCTGATTGACTATTTTAGACATCATGTACAATGCATATGAAAAGCTATTGAGTTTATTGCAAATGTCATCAATGTGCAGTTTCCAAGTTAACCCTTCGGAGACCGGGCCTATTTTTTTTGCGCGGTTTTTTCTTGTTACGATTCGAGCCAACGGGCTCCGAGTTCTCAATTGAGAGTCAATGTGGAGTCCTAGAAAAGTGGTATCGTTAGTATTGTTAAGTCCCTTATCCAAATATTTTATGTCAAATTGTGGTGATTGATATGAATTATTTTTTAATGGTCATAATTTTTGTTTTGTCAAGATTAATTATTAACTTATTATACGTCAGCCATTTAATGATGTCTACTAAGTTATTATTTATCTCATTTACCATATCATTAGTCATATTTTTACCAGAAAAGATAACTGTACTGTCATCTGCAAAAAGAACCATAGGGTGCCTTATTGCCTTTGGAAGGTCATTTATATAGATAATAAATAACAAGGGTCCTAAGACACTTCCTTGGGGAACACCGCACTCAACTTCTCTAACATCAGACCTATAGTGTATCTGTGTTTTAGAATTAGGACAGATACTATTTATTTGAGTTATTTGTTTCCTATCACTTAAATATGACTTTATCAGATTTAGAGCATTTCCTCTAATCCCATAAATATTGAGCTTATCTGCCAATATACTGTGTTGCACAAAATCAAAAGCCTTAGTTAAATCCATGAATAGTGCACACAGTGGAATTCTTTTATCGACACTACCCATTACTTCAGAAAGAAATCTGTATATTGCCATATTAATATTTTTATTCTTCTGACATCCAGACTGTTCTTCAATTAAGATTTTATTTTTTTCTAAATAGTCATATATGCATTGGTGAATGTACTTCTCAAATATTTTAGAAAATATTGGCAATAATGCTACTGGTCTATAAGAACGTATATTTACTTTGTCTTGCTTTTTGAAAAATGGAATAATTAAAACCGTTTTTAAACCTTCAGGAAATGAACCGCAGTTGATGCATAAGTTCATAATGTGGCATAGTATAGACACCAAATTTAGGGAGACAAATTTCACCACGTCTGTAGAAATGTCATCTAGTCCTGTGCTCGCGGTCTTTTTAAGGCTCATAATGATTTTATACATGTCATCAGGCGTTGCTGGCCCCATGAACATTGAGTTTGATTTATTCCACGATACTGTATTTTTGTAATTTTTTGAAAGAATATCGCCTTGTAACGATTGTACTTCGTCTATAAAAAAATTATTAAAAGTTTGAGCAATTTCTTTTGGGTCAGTTATTAATTTGTCATGGATTCTCAAACACTTTATTTCATCTCTAACTTTTTTTGACTCATGGTTACCGATAACTTTCCATGTAGCTTTAGCTAATAATGATAAGCAATATGTACACGGTGCAATTAAGTATTTAAAATCTAATATCTAATCTTAATTTACCTTATTTCTTTTATTTTAATGGACTTACTGCTGAACCTACAAATGTCAATTAAAGTTAATGATGCTTAAATCATTTTTTGAAATCGGATTATTTCGACACTCGAAGCCCATTAATACTTAATACGCTGATAATGAATAGATATAACAAATATCTCGTGTTCAGTAATCGATATTAATCATAAACAACTCCGACAGTCGAACTAATTAGATTTTAGAAAGTGACTTATGTAGAATTAAAATTAATTGGGGTTTGTGAGTGCGGCAGTTAATGACGAAACAAGTTAGACATTTGCCTGATGGTAAGCAACACACGTGCCTATAGACAGCTACACTGCACTGCTTCTCAGTATATTAGTGTTTTATATATGAAACTGTCGCTCATCACCAGAGACATGGATTATGAAGTCTTTTGAAGCGGTAATTTTTGCCCGACTGCCCCAGAAGGAGGGTTATAGCATCTATAGAGCCTTTCAAGCCGGAACAAAATAATGTTTACACATTGCTTTTTGGTGGCAGATTGTCTGACCTTGCGTTGGTACCTACCTGGAGGGTAGGGGACCTAACCCCTTTTTTTTCGGAGAAGAAGCCTTCAAAAGGTACATTGTCTGACCTTGCGTTGGTACCTACCTGGAGGGTAGGGGACCTAACCCCTTTTTTTTCGGAGAAGAAACCTTCAAAAGGTACCCGGTCTACGTAGGGGTGGAGGCCGGGTTACCTTGGACTTTTACCCATTAAAACACCCCAGTGGCATCATCGACATCAGCACAATAGAGACCTTGGTCTTCTAAAGTATAACAAATATATTAAAGTATCAAGTATGATTATTCCTAGTTTAAACAGGGTTGCACCACCTAATTTTTTTTCACCAAATTAAAAAAAATTAGGTGGTGCAACCTAATTTTTTTTAATTTGCCGCCTTTTTCCACTCTCAAGTTTGACTAGACAGACTCTAGTATTGTGTTTACGCTTTTATGTCAGAAAGAGACAATGGCAAACAGCCAGTTCAGTTCACTATCTGAAGAGCCTATCAATTTTTCGACTGCCGGCTGTTCTATGCATGATTTTTTTAAATTGCCTAGCAGTAGGACTATTCACAAGTATCCGAATTTTCCGTTTTCGAAACGCTTCCGGAACGTTATGCACAAATCAGATAGTTTTTATGAAACATTGTTAATATAATAAGGTAAGTATATAGAATAGGCCAGATGACTGAAAAATTCTATTTAGTCCGTCATTTAGACTATCAATAATAAATATTGGAGCCGTATTTTTTCTATGACGAAGATAAAGTGCGTTGAAATTCCGCGTGACGTCAAGCCTGTCTGTGTACACTTTTTACTGAGGTATGACGGGACGAGCCTCCGTCCCTTAAATTCAACTCTCTTTAACTTTTTCAATTTCTATTGATTTGTTAAATAAATATTATATATAATAAATATTTAAAAAATAATAATTCTAATTAGTCCCTCAATTAGAAATTGAACACGTACTTTACGTGTTCAATTTCTAATTGAGGGACTAATTAGAATTATTATTTTTTTACCCCATCATCACTCATAAAGTTAAACCACCTCGATGATAGATTTGTGAATAGCGTTTACAGGATGTCAGTGAAAATCATATCGGATTTGGATACGGAATTTTCCGACAGTTGTGAATAGTCCACAGTGTCATCTAGTAGGTAAGCAGGCTCGGATGCGGGCGACGGCCGTTTTGAGAGCCCATATTTGCGTCTTTAATTAAATTGAAATATACCTAGTTGATAATGGAGGTGAACTGTTTTGTATAATGAATTAATCAAACACGGTCATGGACAACTGATACAAACTTAAGTAAACTTGGGTAAACTTTGGAAGAGAAGTAGCTTTTCTCGGGCACACCCCCTAAAGCTCTAAGACCAGGGGATCTAGTACGAGTTTCGATAGATTTCGAGATCGAGCAACTGTCTGTGTTCTCCATACATTTCACATACCAGCGCCTCTAGCGGTAAGTAGCAAAAGCGAGTAAAATGTACGGCAGGAAACTGAGTTTTCACGAGTTTGAACCATGAAAACCCGTACTAGATCCCCTATAGAGCATTAAGTATGTGACCTGCAAACCAAACTGGTCTTCGTGACCTATACATACAACATATTAGACAAACAGTAATGTCACACGTTTCGAACCCACGACCTACTATTGGGTAGTGGCCAGTTGGGTCTAGTACGAGTTCCGATAGTTTACGAGCTCAATCAAACTGGCAGTTTTCTCCTCCATACATTTCACACCAGCGCCCCTAGCGGTAACTATCAAAAACTAGTAGACTAGTTAGTGGCCAGGTGATCAACACGGGTCTGTCAACACCTAAGGGGGCCTAGTACGAGTTCGGATTGTTTACGAGCTCGATCAAACTGACAAGTTTCTTCCCGTACATTTTACTAGTTTTGATAGTTACCGCTAGGGGCGCTGGTGTGAAATGATGGAGAAAACTGACAGTTTGAACGAAATCGTAAACTATCGGAACTCGCACTAGACCCCCAGAGGTCAACACTTACCAATGAACGCATCGAGTGCGGTGACGACACGTTGCGCGTGCGCGAGCGGCAGCGGCGCGGGCGCGTGCGCATGCGCGTTCCATAGCGCGCGCGCCAGCAGCGCGGCGGCGGGCGCGTCCCCGCGGCCGGCGGCGCCCCGCAGCGCCCGCGCCGCCAGCGCCGCGCCCGCCGCCGCCCCCGCGCGCCCCGCCCCGCACACGTTCACCAGCACGCCGGCCGCCGCGCACCGCACACAACCATCCTCTGACGACAACATAGCTCCCCGAGCTGTAGATTCTACGAGGTTTGCTAACAACTATTTTTACCACGCTTTTTTTGTCTCATGATCATCATTAATAATTCTTTGTGACCACTTACATTGCGCGCTTAAGTCTTTCCCGGCATCACCACGTCAATGTCACCTAATAGAGCAATATACAGCTTGGAATTTTGTAACCCCCACCCGGAGATAAAGTACTCTAAAAACTAGAGATAGGAAATTTTACTCTAAGGAAACATTCATTTATTTTTTAAAAGAAACAAATCTGCATTCAGAGATTTTCGAAAACTCGCTTGACAAACTCCCTTACCTACTTACCTAATTGAAACTGCTAAAATCCCAAACACATATATCTCGTTTTTTTGCGTCAATCGATAGAGTCAATCATAAGGATCAAATCTCTCTAACAAACATGGTATAAAAATTTAAAACTAGTAATTTTATTAACCCTTGTCCAAAAACTATAAATTTCACACCTACTTAAGTCACTCTGTGGCATTAATGGGTAAACGTATATAGCCGCATCTGCACTGGGCGCACGGGCTCCTGCCGCAGCCTCGCGAGTCAAATGTGCGGTCGGTCGAGCCACCGTCAACCGAGGCAACGTGCGCCCGAAAAACCCTGAGGCACGTTCATTTTTTTTGGGGAAACCTTCAAAAGGTCCCCGGGAGCTGTGGGGCTCAACCGGGGTAAGTGGGATTCTTATCCACTAAAACCCCCGCGGCCGTCGCATCGACACAGAGAGGGGACCCAGCTCTTTGTACCAGGGGCCCCTCAGTGCCTTGTCCGCCGCCGGGGGGCACATTGTAGCCCCCCGGGAACTAGTCACGGTGCTCACAGGGACAGGGGACGCAACTGTACCACCGTCCTCCTCGGAGTACCCTGAGGCGCATCCACACCAACCATACATTTGGCTCGAACCCGTGTGGCCGGTGGACACGCGGTAGATATCGTACCGTGTTCAAGGTACGGCGGCAGTCGGTCGAGCGCGCCGTCCAGCACGATGGCGTGCGCGGCGCGCGGCCACCGCGACACGTTGCCGAGCGCGCGCACCGCCTCGCACGCCGCCGCCGACCCGCCTCCACCCGCGCCCACCCACCGGCACGTCGCTACCACAATACACCACATCGCTTACAACACCGTACAACGCTCAAGTATGACATAAACCGTGGGGATTTCAACCACTCATCTCCTCCAGTTAGGTGTCCGTAAGAGGCGACTAAGGGAAAACAAGAAGACGGGCAGCAGCGTTTTTCTATTGGATTACCTACCACCTACTGCGATCCTCAAGACGCCCGCCAAGCGTGGATATTATGGCAACCCATCCCTTCTTCTTCTTCTCCTTTGTTCATCAGTGGAAGTCTTACAGCTGCCGATGAAGATGATTTGATGGTTGAGGGAAGATTGGTGAATCAGCAAGCTCTCTAAGGTTGGTCTTCCAAGTTGCATGTATTGTTTCGCCATTTGAGCAGGGTTTCTCCAAAGTTATACCCTTACTGAACGAAGAGTCATATCAAAAGGCGATCATACAACGCCACTGCAGCGGGTGCGTCATGCGTGATATCCATGTGAGTACGTCGTGACGTGCCTGCACACACACTGACTGACTTTCATTTTAGCGTGACCTTGATATTTTAGCTTGATTGCAAGTCTGCTATGTTACTATTACGAGTATGTGTCAATGGAAATGCACATTTGATATGTCGCGACAAACTCTATACGCATCGGCAGTGACCTGACTGTCTGTGCACATGCAGAGATAACATGGAGCGATCGCCCCGCTGGTAAAACGCTCGCAAATCGCTGGTATGTAATATGACTCTTCAGTTGGTTAACAAATAACAAACAATGTGAAAATTAAAACGTTTAAGTTGACACCGGCAGAGACAGTGCGTGCAAACGTGTTTTGATGTTGAAGATGGTAAGATGGTTGCAATTGCCATCATCCCCTTTCCTCCTTGAATCAAGGAGAACTATTGCTCCCCTCGTGGCCTCGGATCCGGCAGACTTAGAGGGTTTTTCTATTATACATGTTCTCAAAGTGGTCGAGAACAAGTACTTACTGGAAATTAAATAAAAATAAGGTCCAGTTGATATGAGACCTAGAATAAAAGTTACAGCTGCAGAAAACACAAAAATGAACAGAAGATCGCATAATAAAATTGTAGGATAACCACGTTATACTTTGGCATATCTTGTCGAGCGAGTCATCGAGCGGATCGGGTGGCTCCGGCGGTTCCCGGTAGAACGTGATGTTGTTCAATGTCGCCAGCGCAGCCGCGGCCAGCTCCTCGCAGCGATCCGCAGCACTTCCTCGCTCCTCTTCCGTCAGACCCTAGGACCATATACATGCATACGTTTCTTTACCTAGTTTATGCTGGCAATCCCAGTTACAGGTGCTTGTCCAAGAAAGAGGAGACTGACTTAGAAAAATACAGGAGATTTTTTTACAATTTGTAGTCAAGTAACGCGTGCGGCGAGTTGAGCCAAAGTCAAACCGAGCGCATTGCGTTTGGTCCCGATGACCGGACGGTCGGTTACCCGTGGGGTGTCCAGGTAAGAAAACACACTCCTATCTCCAGGTGTTTCTAAGAGGCGAAAAAGGAAAGAAAGTCTTTCAAGAAACGAATGCATCTTTCTATTGGACTACTAACACCCATACTGTGATCTCCAAGACGCCCGCCAAGCGGGGGATTATGGCAACCCCTCCTTTTTAAGGGGGAGGCCTTTGGGCATCTTTTAGCTGCTGATGATGAGGACTGTTGGTAGAGCTATACGTTGGTGGAGGATCATGGCCAAAATTCAATCTAGTACTTAGTAATGATGTAACCGTGGATGGTAAAGCGCTCTAGCTTATATACAAACCAGGACCCCATGTCAGAGAAATCGCTGTACTGATCACAAGTGTCAAAGCGGGATGCTTCCAGTTGGCAGCACAGCGACTGCCTATAGCCTGTACAGCTTGGATTTCACTGCTAATAGAGCCGTGAAATCCCTGCTTTTCACTGCCTATAGAGCAGTAAAATCCTTGCTTTTCACTGCCTATAGAGCAGTAAAATCCTTGCTTTTCACTGCCTATAGAGCAGTAAAATCCTTGCTTTTCACTGCCTATAGAGCAGTAAAATCCTCGCTTTTCACTGATTATAGAGCAGTGAAAACGTTTCTCAAATTTAGCGTCATTTAACCGCAATTTTCTGTAACGTACGTCTTCAGTAGAGCTGCTCCATTTTTTTGTGCGGGAGTACCCGCTGTGCTCATACTCTTGATACGGAATATAATTTACAGAACTCTTCATTAAGGCATGAACATGTGATTGTACACAAATTTAGGATTTAGGGGTGACACGCGACTTTGATATGTTTGATCTGTACAGAACTCTAGGGTTCTAATTGTACAGTAGCGAAAATTGACCGCAATGTTCATGCACAAATTACGTCCAACAGGGATACATATAAACCAACTTAACCGTGTGTGTGTGTGTGGTTAAAATTGGAACTAAAAATTCATACGAAAATTACCGTTTAACGAATTTGCATAGACAAATTGTTATCTATACTAATTCGTTAAGGCAAATGGCAAAATTCATTTCACACACAAGTTAGGTTCACTCTGTTCTCTGTATACTAGATGATAGAAAGTTTTTAACATTAAGTAGTAACATTACTTGATCGACAGCTGGTATCTGGGCGAGTTCAAGACACCCCAGCAGCGCCTTTATGGTCCTATCGGCATACGAAGCGGCCAGGCCTCGGCCCGCACGCTCCGCCAGGCACAGGTTTGCAATGACGCGCACCGTCTAATCAAACACATATAACAATGGGAATTAACAGATGTAGGGTGTTGTAAGACTGCAATACAGACAGACCCACATAAATGTTGATACGCCACTTATGTAATACCCTCGGACGGATTGGACACCGCTGTCCCCCTGTTTTTTTTTGACAATCCTACAGATTGTTAAAAAAAAACCCTGTCCGATCCGTCTACGTATAAATGTATTATGTAATACGTAGCTTGCATTTGTATGTAAAAGAAATGTTATCTGTATTGTAGCTAATTTTATGTAATTATCACGAATCCAGTTCTTAAAATTGGATGAAGTGTATTAATTTCTTTATATTAAGCAACAAAATAACGATATCTCTAATTATATTCATGTTCATTAAAGATATGGCAAGAAAATAGTGGCGTGATGTGTGTGTTTTACCTTAATAAGGACATCTTCATTGGAACCATCAGATCCGCCCAAATCAGTACCTGTGACAATATAATATCGGTTCATGATAAATTAATATTTCCCATATTAGTCAACTTATGAAATTTATGGTGCTAGTGTAACAATTCGTCCAGGTCGATACCACAATAAAGACATAAGAAGACTGCCACTAAGCAGCGTTCTTTACATATCCGGTGTGAAGGGCATTGCAGCAGGAGAATGGAATTACTGGGCTCAAGAGACTTATTGATTAATGTCTCAGGCACGTGTCTATTATGTATTCTGTGTCTCAGGTAACGAGCGGTACTAATCTTGTTTTATTAGAGGTTAGTAAAAAATAATTTGTCGTTGGTAACTCACCGATCAAATGTAGATCAGGATCGGAGTCCTGGTCTCGTGCTTCATGGTGACATCTTTTGGTATACGACTCTAGTATAGTAAGAAGTACGTCGATACCCCCTTCTTCATTGTAAATCTGTAGGCCGAAACGAAGGAACCAATCATATAAAATATTATCATTAGAGTCACAGTTTCATAAAGATTTAAAACTCTATAGGTAAACGGTGCGTCTCATAACGCAAACATTTACATGGCAAAATGACAAGGTAGGTATCAAAGTATTATGAAAGACGGATGTTGTTAATAATATCTTCATCATTTTTCTTTATTGTAAGCATCAATGTTATATGTATCTAGTCACCCACTAAAGTATGATGGGCCTTTTTAGCGCACTTTGTAAGTAACTTTATTGTCCAAGAAAGATGAGTGATACGACGTTGATTAACTCTTTTTGAGTCAGTCATAACCACAAGTTACTATGGCGATAAGTCGTAATTTGTTGTCCGTTTTTTAATATCCTTTTAATTACTGTTATTGTATAAATATCTACAGAAATAATTAACTTTCAATTGCAGATCACTCCGATTAGACATTGACTGGAGACAAGCGCCATGTTTTTCTTATTGTAGATGAAATTACCTTCATAAGGCTTCAATCCCGGCTGGGTCCTAAAAGAACACGCGCATTGTTCCTTTTGGAACCACACGGGCTTGAGGGGATAACAATACAATTTTTATTTTGATGGATTGGTGGACCCAGAGTTCATACCGTTCTGCCTATCATCCTTTCATCCAGAATATGGTAAGATTGTATAAATATGATATCGATGACTGTAAGTAAAAATGTATAGAATGTGAACAAGTAATAAGTTTTAACAACTAAAACCCGACTACGGATAAAATGGCAGTCTAATAATGTGATATTGCCTATAACGAGCGGACAATCAAGACGCTTCTAACGACACCCTACTAACTACTTGACAAATTATGTTAAGTAGATTAGAAGATATGCGGGAACAGATGAACATTCATACATACATACATTCTTGTTAAAATCATAACCCTCCCTCCATTCCGTAGTCGGGTAAAAATATTTGATTACGTTTATCCTGGCTCGCTCGTCGGCGGCCGCCATGTTCCCGAGCGTGTAAGCCAAGCGCACGGTGAGTGGCGAGCGAGCGGCGCACGCGGCCAGCGCTCGCAGTAGAGCACGAGCACTGCTCGGAGACGAGCATAGCCAAGCGCAACACTCTTCATCCGCTGATAGCACACTGTAATATACACGATGAATTTATTTGGAAGCGTGGTTCACCAAATCCGATACTGTAAGGAACAGCAAAACATACTGAAAGGAGTCACGGATCCGATTTAGATAAAAACTAAAACTGTAGCATTGGATTTTTGAGGAATCGAACCCGTTGATTTTGTAAAAAAAAAAAACTCTATTTATACCATCCTAGTAAGGAGCAAATTCTGGGAAGTATGGTTTACCTATGGCATAACACATTGTTTTTGTCCCAGGATATATTATTTGTAATAGTTCTTAGCATGAAAATGGTGAAAATCCGTTCAGCCTTTGTTCTTTTTTTAAATTTTAAATAAGTACCTTAGGCATCGGGCGACATTGGTGAGCACATCGCGGTCGGTGTGCAATGCTAGTGCGGCAGTGAGTTCATGCAGGGCCCCGCTGGCTAGGAACTCCCGAGCGTGCGCTGTCGTGCCCCCCGTGCCTCCCGCAAGGCTGCGCAGGGCCCCCGTCACTTGGAACAATGCGTGGGTGCAACGATCGTCCACTAGACGAGGGGTCTCGGCTTTCTGTATCACGTACAAAGATAAAATATAACAAAAATACGATTAAATTTGGTATTTAGAAAAAAAATTATAATACTATGGCATATCCACAACTACAGCACACTATAACATCAAGCCAGATGGGCTGCAGGGCGTGCCAGTGCACGCCCTGCAGCCCATCTGGCTTCTAATGCTCTAATCTGAGTAATGTTCTAAAAATGTCTCTTTCACTGGAAAGAGACATTTTTAGAACATTACCCTCTTTCTGAAGTGTCGGGGAACAACCAAAGAAGCACTTTAACCGTTACTTTCATTAAGTATCATCATCATCATCACCAGCCACAAGACGTGCACTACTGAACATAGACCTCCCCCTTTGAACGCCACAATGGACAACAATTGGCTGTCTGTCCACCTAGTGGCCTGCCTTCGCTGCATCTTCCGGTTCGTGGTCGCCACTCGAGAACCTTTCTTACCCATCAGTTATCGGTTCTTCAAGCAATGTGGCTTGCCGTTCTTCGGCGAATCTCTTCATTCCGAAGTTTATCCCGCTAAGAAACTCCGAGCATAGCTCTCTCCTTAGCTCGTTGTGTGACTCTGAGCTTCTCTAAGGGACCACGTTTCAGTTTAATTATATAGTTCATTGTATAATTGCATACAATGTCTTTTTTTCTTTTTGGAAATTGTTTGAGAAATCACCAGTCGCCAGGATCAATTTTCCTCGCAGTCAATGCTTCTACAATTTCATAGTACGTGGTGCGGGTGGAGTAGAGATCCTATGAGATGGATAGATCAAGTGACCGAACAGCTGGACATTCCCTTAAGTACGGCGATCCACACAGCCGAAGACAGACAACAGTGGAGGACTTGGACAGAGACGGCAGTCTGTATGAGTCACGATCCTCAGCAATAGAAGACCGACTAAGGAGGAGGAGGTGCGGGTGGGGTAAAGGAATAAAGGGCGAAGGAGTTAAGCACCGCGTTGTTGAGTATCTTGAGGTGCAGCGCGCCGCACCCGTACACGCAGCACTCGCCCTCCGACACCGGCGCCACCAACAACTCTATATGAAGGAGTCAGGTACCGCGTTGTTGAGTATCTTGAGGTGCAGCGCGGCGAGGTGCGCGGCGCCGGCGCGGTGCGCGCGCGCGCACAGCGCGGGCTCCAGCGCCAGCACGCGCAGCGCGCCGCACCCGTACACGCAGCACTCGCCCTCCGACACCGGCGCCACCAACAACTCTATATGAAGGAGTCAGGTACCGCGTTGTTGAGTATCTTGAGGTGCAGCGCGGCGAGGTGCGCGGCGCCGGCGCGGTGCGCGCGCGCGTACACGCAGCACTCGCCCTCCGACACCGGCTCCACCAACAACTCTATATGAAGGAGTCAGGTACCGCGTTGTTGAGTATCTTGAGGTGCAGCGCGGCGAGGTGCGCGGCGCCGGCGCGGTGCGCGCGCGCGCACAGCGCGGGCTCCAGCGCCAGCACGCGCAGCGCGCCGCACCCGTACACGCAGCACTCGCCCTCCGACACCGGCTCCGCGCGGCCGCACCCCTCCACCAACAACTCTGCACGCGATGGTACGATCACGATAAATGCTACCACGACCAACAAACTAACCAAGAACAAATTATAAAAGTATGAAAAGCCCGACTGGAACAAAATGGACTTAAATATAAAAAAAAATACAAAATGACGAAAAAAAATACAAAATGACGTAGTGAGACGTCATTTTGTATTTTATTTTACTTCCAAAAACATCAATATGGCCGTCAAACGAAAGGTCTTTACGGGACGAGTTGAAATATGTATACATTTAAGATGTATCATAAAATTTAACTTTTTTTTTCTCAAAAAATATATAGTATATGTCAACTCCCACAACAGAGATGAATCTAAAGTCATATTATAAGTCAAAATCCATTAAGCCGTTTCGGCTGTAAGCCGTGCCAAAGAAATAGACATATATACTATCGAAAAACATAACCCTCCTTCTGGGGCAGTCAGGCAATAATGTTGACAAGGTTGACTTTTACAATTACTATATTTACTTTGAGTCTTGTTATGCCGATGATCCGAAATTCAAAAATATTAGGTAAGTAATCGATATTTCTAACAAAATTAAATTAAAAAGTAACTATTAATTGACTTCGAGTGTCGAAATAATCCGTCCCAAAGAACTGGATTAATTAGTGGTGGATTAACAATAATTGTCATTCATGAGAGACCGTGTCAAGACTTGCGGTAGTTATTACAATAATGTTAAGATAGTCCATTAGGGCTAAGTAAAACATGACCAGGCTGCGACTCTCATTAATGCATTCACGTGACAAGCGAAATGACTCTTTGGTGAAATGCAAACGCGAAAGCCTAAATTGTAAAAATGTATTCAAACCTGACTTCTAAATCAAAAAATATCTTATTTTATAATTCTAGGCGTAATATAACATACCAATCAAATTAGTATTCTTGAAAAATTGATCGTTTTTATCATTTTTAGCTATCTTGAAGACGAGTTTACAAGCGGCTGCTAGATGTGTTCCGGTTACGCGCATCTGAAAACGTTAATCAAATATTGTAATGCACGCGATAAAATGATACAAAATCAGTATAAATAAAGTCTACCAAAGACTATCAAAATGACGTACCGTAAGCATAGCCCTGGCGACCGCTACCAGAATACGTCCATCTTCACTATCCACATGCGTGTACAAGGAACGCAGCGCCATCTCCCGAAGGCTTCCCGCGGGATTGTTAGTTTGCAAAACTTTCACTAAAGCCTCCAACAAGCATATAACTTTCTCTTGGTCACGAATTGGTTGAGAGAGAGCCTCTGCCAACTCCAGTATGCTCATGCTAAAAAAAAAAAAAAAACCAAAATCATAAAGAAAAAAAAATTAATTTTGCAGATATCTGCTGACAAAAATCTTTCCGTCCGGTAGGCTCAAGCTTCTAACAGATTACTGCCTAAAGTTTAAATATCCCACATACACTCCCACCTACCACCTCTCTCTCTCCGGTTTAAGCTGTGCTCTTGTCGGTGAAGCAATTTCCAATCCGATGTATTATATGCCTGATACGACACTTCTCCCACTTTTTCTACTACCTGCTTCATGAAACTTCACCTTAGTCTTCCGCTTCCCCTTTTCCCTTCTATTTTACCTTCACTATCGTTTTAAAGAAGGTGTCGTGTCAAGTGGCCTCTCCTATTCTCAATAGATCTTAAAATTTCTCTTCGTTAACCAATTTCAAAACCTCCTCATTCGTCTTCCTTTCTGTCCTACTTATTCTCTCCTTTCTTCTCCAACACCACATCTCAAATACTTCTAACTTTCCTACCACCTGCCAAAATTATCTCGCCAGCGAGCAAAATCCTTGACACGCGGCTTAGAGAACGAGCTATATCCACATACTTGTCGAAGTAACCTCCGGAGGTATTGGGCAGCTGCACGGCAAGGTGCTTTACGGCCATGTCGCTCCCGCCCTCGCAGGACACTGACTTGCTGCCCGCGAACTGCCGCCGCTTAGTACCACGCTCGGGGCTCAGAGCTGTCCACAATATAATTTTAGAAAACATCATTTTTATTTAAAAATAAACACTACTTGCACGTTGTCATCTGAAGTGAGTGAAAGAAAAAGTGGCCGCGACCAAAGTCGCTATTCGTTACATAATTACCTAGGTAAAGCTAAAATTGTAATGTAAACTGATGAAAGGGATAGATGCATTCTTTAAGAATATAAACTTTTGGATTTATAATGTTAAAAAGGTCGGACAAGGGTCCCACGGGTCACTAGAACTAGTGTAATAATGCGCTCCTGAAGTCCAGCGGCTAATATTTAACCAAATCAGCAGAGGTGCACTCTCGCTTCCTCTACTCAGACAGACACGGTTATCGAGAGATCGGGCGCAGGACTGACTTTTTAAATGCGCATCCAACGCGTGAACCTTGCTTTAGACTTTCAGGTAATCAGCCTGGACTGTGCTATCCATCCAAAAACAAATATAAGTACACAAAGCTGTCTAGCTTTTGTGAGGCAAGTGGTTTTGCCACGGCCTAAATTATGCTTAAAATGCGGGTAATGGACTCACATTTACTATTGTTAGCGTCGACGTTGACGCTGTTGATGTCATCTTCAATGGCCCCTAATGGCCTCGTGACTGATATTGCCCGAGCTAGCTCGAGATCCTTTGGTTCTAAGGCATAATAAACTGCGTTTAACCAACCATTTTGTTCATACCACTCCCGTATAAACATTGCAAAGTAATAAAACTAACATTATGTCTAACCTTCCAAAATTACAAAGGGAGGGCCGAAAATAAATAGGACCTTATTTTCTGTGACCATTATCTTCGTTCGCTCAAGTTACTATTGCGAAAAGCACGTCAACATTACGTATGAAAGTACTTAAGTATATCTTTTGTTATGGTAAAAGCAAGTAAACTTTTAATAAAATCAAGTTTATTATCTTGATCTTAAAATAGTGATAGAATCAGGATGTTGATCGCCAATATATATGTATAAGTACTCCATTTTAAACAAACTTGAAAACGATTACAGATTTATTATGCATTGTCCTAGCCAGTAAGGAACAACTACACAAAGTTGTTGCTCTCCGCGGGATTCAAACCCATGACCTCTGCAGAGCAAAGCAAGCGGTTTCTCACTGCGTCACGGAGGCTACAAATGTAGGCGATAAGTAGTTATCGAGGCGCAAACTAATTTGAAATAGTTTACAAGTTGATTTGAAACGGAGTATACCATACCTATATCCATACACGTCTCGTCAGCTATCTGACTTTCATATGACTTAAAATGAATGCTCACCCGCTTTAATACCTAACAACTTCTAATTTCACGTTAGGTCGTACAAATTAAATTAAAGTTAAACAGTCCTGTAGTTTTTACGTTCATCAACATTTACGAGTAGGCACATACATACTACATTCCAAATCAGTTTTCTGAAAGAGTTATGTGTACTATACAGTATATATCGTATATTAGAACCTTAAAAACGGGTCACATAACAAAACAATGAATATTTAAGAATTCTATCATAAACTAATTCTTAAATGGTTATACAGTGTTAATAAAATCCTGTCCTGTGTATTCAGTGTCGCAATAGAAACATACGTACTATACCATAACTCACTGGTTAAATATCTCATAAATATTTTTCCCGATTTGAACCAGCATTGCGAATATTCCCCATACAAATCGGACAGGGGGTTTATTTAACTTAACACCCTGTATAATTAATTGTAATCAATTTTTTGTACGTTTGACATTAATAACGTTAGTCAAAAGAATGAAAAAACGTTTCAAGTAAATAAAATTGAAATGTGACTTGACTTACCATTCGTGCCAGCATTACCAGTGGTGTTCCTTCGATGTAGAGGCTTGCTGCGGCCACTGAGATGGGGCAATTTGGTAAAACCTCCCCAACCGTCACCCGAACGATCTCCTGGCGTTGGATTAGACTTCGTCTGGTTTCTCACCTATAATATATTGTTACGATCATGTTTGCCCCTTAAATTCTCGACTGTGGGTGAGTATTGTGTCATTGACTTAAATATTTGCCCGAAAGATAGAGCACCAACGGCTGTTGCACATCTACCTAATCCTTCTGGCAGATTGTTAACTAGAGGAAATAGAGCACGCATAATTAGAGTATATCGGATGCGTCAAAGTGTATTTATAAAATTAAAATAAATAGGTATTTATTAAGAGACATTACTGAAAATAAATCAAAAACAAAAAAGTACAAATAAAATATCAGGACTAGAAATTGGTAAGTACTTGTCTAAAAAAATATCAATAATTATTTGAACTAAAACGTACTGTGGTATCACACAAATGGACGCACTCAGCTTAAGTCTGTTTTACCACGACTCTGGTTTTCAGTGTGCCCTTTAGGTGACGCTTCGTATATTTTGCTAAAAATACTTATTATCTACATAGCATACTTATAGCTAAAGTTTGACAAACTTCGTTATAAACATTAACTTAGATAAACAATCTGTAATTTTCTAGACTAATTTAAGTGTTAGAAGCAATAGGTACATATAATAAATTATAATAATAAAAAATACACACGGAAGAATACTTCTATCTGAGCTACGGTCAAGATTGCGACAAAGTGAAAAATATCGTTTACGAAGCTAATAGCAGGCAAATACTGACTTAGCCGACGACTCGGACTTAACTGTAGATTGGATTTTTCATAATTCTGGTAGGTTTTAAAGATAATCCAGGAAATGACCTTATACGTGCATCAATAGCCGCGTATTCTATGTTCGCTATGTAAACTTAACTGTTACCATTATAAAGTGGTTATTTTATTACCAAAGGCTTTTTGTTAGTGTTTTGTGTCTCAGCTAACACATCGTCGAGTGCCTCCTCATCCAGGTCGGCGATGCGCGCTTGCATCGTCTCCAGCGTCTCCTCGTTGCTCTCCGATAAACTCAGGTATTTGAGACTGTCAAGTAACAAAGTGATTAATAATCACACATAAATATGTCGGAAGACCTTTATGTTATGTATCTTGGTTTGATTTCTATAATATAATCTAAATCGTGATTGAACAGCTTCCATCTATTTGTTTTCTAAACCTTCGTCATCATATTAGTCTATACTTATAATAAAACTGTAACAGGTCCAATTCTGTACATTGAAGATATTTTGAAAATTATATTTCGAGGGCATTCTATAACCGATACCAATGTCTGTCTGTCTGTCTGTCTGTATCACGGCTGCGCATCACGCCGAAACTACTGAATGGATTCAAATGAAACTTGGCATGATTTGAGATCTTACTACGAGATAGGACATAGGATACTTTTTATCCCGTAATCTAGCACGGTTCTTTTGGGAGAGGGGATTAAAGTCAAAATGGGTACTTGGTTATACGCTTGGTCCGATTTTATCAATTTTTCTTTATAACATAACAAATATCAGTAAGGGTACACTCATAGAGAGTTTTTATCAAGGTTTTGTAATCGATCGGGTTAAGCAACGTTAGGTAAGGTCATTAAATAGATGGGTGACCGTTTAACGCCATTTGAACTAAACGGGTCCGTGCTTCGGAGAGCAAGTAAAAAGTGGGTCCCAGTTTTGAACCGACTATAAAAAAGGAGGTTATGTATTCGATGCGAATGTCTGTTATTAAAAGTTTAGTTAACGTAAAAATAGCGCAGGTGGAGCTGCGTGGGTCTGCTAGTTTATAATAAGATTATACATCTGAGTCCATTTGAAGAAAAGTTAATTGACTTTCTTCAACAAACGAAGAGTGAGATGCTTCTGCAGCCCCATTAATACAACTTTACTATCAAAACACGTATACTAATCATCATCACTGAAAACCTGCTAGATCTTGTTGACTTACTCGAAAGCGCTCGGGGGCCTAGTGTCTTTTTTGCGCGCTCGATCTGTGAAAAGCGCGCGCTGCGGCTCGCGCGGCGTGTATGGGCGACGCGTGCGCAGCGACCGTAGGGCGCCGCCCACGCCGCCGCTCGACCCGCTTGACGTGCCGCTCATCTCTGCCAATATTAGTAAAGCTGGGAACAAGCTATTGTATTGTGATTTGCGTCATAATCATGAGTGGATCCAGAAGGTGATTCATGGATGTAATTCCAGTTCTCCCCTTCTTGAGTCTAGCGAGATCTAGGCTCCTTTCGCAAACATAGACTGCCCCACGATGTCCAGTAGTCTTCAGATTGTCAGAATTCTTGGGCTTAATTCCGTCCGCCTGGGTTTAAGGACCGTCATTGCCGTGGATGGTGACAAGAGTCTGAAGAAATGGACTCATAGTACACCATTGCCTAATAGGGGTTTCGGAGTCGCGTTTTAAAGTGACGTCTGGTCGCTTTGAAGAATATACTGAAGTCGGAATGTAGCTCTACATTCCGCATATGCCACGAGACACCGTCACATTGTAATAGATTATTATTTTGGAGACTATCGATGTGGGTGTGGGTGTAGTGTTAAAAATATTTATCGTATTCAGCGGAAAATATATTGTGTGCCACCGATAGAAGATATATATCGCATAGAGCGCTCCGAGCATCGCAAAGGTCCCGTTTCATTCATCTCTATGCGCCACTTACAAACCCATTTCCGGAGGGAATTGATTGCAACTTGACTGCGTTTTGTTTCGATATGAAATTTTATTTTATTTTATTTATTTGGGAATGCAAACAATTGTACCTACATTATATATTAATAACATAAATTTACAAAAAAAACCGTTATAAACTAAATGTACAATCCACGGCGCTATCCACAAATTACTAGTAAGAATAGGTATTTAAGACGACAATAAACAAACATAACGTAAAAAGTGAAGAAGAAAATAATAAAAGAAGATGCATGCGAAGAAGAACTACATTATGATGGTAAATTAAACGAATTGACTGACTATAAAAAATGTATTTTAAATTTTGAAAGATTTACATTAAATATGTCTGCTCAAAATATGTATTATATTTTTGTACTAGCAACCGAAGCGGGGAACGCACACCAGCATTCGAGCTACAAGATATTGTACCAAAAAAATTATAAGTGCGTACTCCGCGACGGTTTACAGTTCGAGGAATTATATATAACAGTTCATTAGTAAGTAACATACAATCTAATTTACTATGACATCTATACATACACACATCAAAAGTGTCTAGGGATCAACATATATTTTTGCAATAACTTTTCTCCTGATTGATATTAATTAAAATTTTCTTTAAGGATTCATCAAATAAAGTGTTTTCGTTTGTCACAGTAACGATAAACCAAGTCACCTTTGCATTAATAAAGAAATTTGCCATTTTCCTAATAAAGGGATTTTTGACATTTGAACCACTAACACAAAAGTTCGAAAAAAAGACTGAAATAACAGTTTTCTTTAAAATTTTATTGGGTAACTTAAACAATTAATAATCCGTGTTTCTACCGCGAACACTAACAACACAAGAACATCGGTTTGGCATACTCAAAATGAGTTCATCCAAATCACGCTGTGGAATGGCCGCCCATGTTCGTTGCAACAACAAAAAAAGGTCTTCTTGCGACTGGATACCCTCCATATTCGGCAGAGCTCTTCTCTGTAGCATATCCCATGCATGCTCAATCGGGTTCAAGTCTGGCGACTGAGCAGGCCAGGGCAGGACATTGATGTTAGCTGCGGCGAGAGTCTGTCTTACAACTCTTGCGGTGTGCGGTCGTGCATTATCATGCATTAACTGAAATAAGGGACCGATTTGCACTTGTAGAGGAACGATGACGTCTGATACAATCGTCTCAGCATAAATTTGAGCGTTGAGGTTGCCTCTGATCCAAATCAACTCAGTTCTTCCGCCGATCCAAATACCCGCCCATACCATGATGGTTCCACCACTATAAGGATGGACTTCCTGGCAGGATTTTAATCGCTGTTGGCGTCCAGGGGTTCTCCAGTGTCGTATACGTCTTGTATCCGGTCTCATACCAAAACGAGACTCATCAGAAAAGCACACGAAACGCCATTGTTCTTCTGCCCAATTTCTGTGTTCAAGAGCCCATTGATATCGAATCCTACGATTGTGCATTGCTATAGGTGGTACCCGTAGCGGTCTTCGGGAATGAAGGTTCACTTCATGCAAGCGGTTTCTGACTGTTTGGTCGCTAATTAAGTTCCCTGAAGAGTGATGAAGCCTCACGGCTAACATCATGGCAGTTATTGTTGGAGCTCTTCGAGTTAAGATTTGAATATATCGGTCTTGTCTCCGTGTGGTGCAGCGATACCGTCCTCCATGGCGCTCAGCCACGGTACCAGTGCTTCGGTAACGTGTCCAAAGTCGACTGATAACACTCTGACTTGTATTCAGAGCTAAAGCCACAGTACGTTGCCGGGAACCAGCTTCTATCATTCCCACGGCTCTGAGCATTTCTTCCCTGCTTAAATGACGTCGCCGCTCCATAATAACGTTGGTTTTAATCAGTAGTAGGGAAACAGTAGCACTAATAATGTCTTCAATGCGTTGTATGTTTTTATAGGGAAAATATTGACAGCTGATTTTCATCTTTTACTCGAATTTGATTCACAGTTCCTGATTCAAATTATGAAATGCACCAAAAAGGATCCATATAAATGTATAAAATCATAAATTTATTACAAAGCCACATCTCAATCTCAAGAAATCCGCTTAAAAATGCTTGATCCCTAGACACTTTTGATGTGTGTATTATAAAACAAAGTCGCTCCCGCTGTCTGTCTGTCCCTATGTATGCTTAGATTTTTAAAACTACGCAACGGATTTTGATGCGGTTTTTCTTATTAGATAGAGTGATTCAAGAGGAAGGTGTATAATACATGCATAGTATAGTAGAGCAACACTGATAATTTTAAAGGTTTCTAATGTGATGTCGTATTTACGACACATTTTTTGCGTTTATATTGCAAACGCTGGCTGAACCCTAAGAAATAGATCAAAATAATGTACTACAATACTGTACACCTTAACAAGGTCTACAAAAAAATCTGCGATGGTATATGTTTATCTCTTAGGGATAACCCACTATAATCATTTTTTATCCTTTACTTTTTAGGAGAAATAATTAACTATTAATAAATTGTTGTTAGCATGAATTTGTCCCTTTTTCAATATAACGTAAACTTCACTAATATTTACACCAATGAAAAAATTGTGAAAGTTGTTCATGCCGCTAGGTTGAGGTTAAGCAACCATAAGGCAAGGTCATTACATAGATGGGTGAACCGATTTGTATGAAATTTTGTGTGCATATTGGGTAGGTCTGAGAATAGGTCGTAAAGTATATTTAATGCCGCTAGGTTAAGCAATGTTAGGCAAGGTCATTACTTAAATGGGTGACGGCGGCAACTCCAAGGAGGACGGTGACGGGGTTGCGAGCCCTGTCCCCGTGATCGTGGTACCAGGTTTAAGGGGGGCTATAATGCGCACAGAGGGGTATTTGGTGCAGAGCCCACTGGAGGGCCCCTTTTAAGTGGCGATGAGACAGCTGCAGGGGTTTAAGTGAGTAAGAATCCCATATACCATGATTGACGAGGATATATAGAACGAGAGGAGCGTGCAAGAGAGGATGAGAGGGAGAGGGGATTCGAGGAGGGGATGGTGGGGTTGAAAGATAGAGGAATTAAGATGGAGCAAGGGGGGAGTGAGGGGGAGCAAGGTGGGTTCAGAGAGGGGACAACGGGGAGAGGAAGAGGGGGAGTGTGACGGAGACCGAAGCGGGAGGGGGAAAGAGAGAGGAGAGAGTGAGAGCATAGAATTATATTTTTCTTATAAGAGATAGATGGATAGAGAAATAAATCAAGCAAAATGTAATAAAAGCGCGGGCGGAGCTGCGCGGGTCAGCTAGTAAATTATAAAGAAAATTTGCTCCAAGTAATATTCTTCTACTTTGAAGCGGAATTTGTTCGGAAGTGAAGCGGAGTTTTTCATAGGATGTATTTCTTCGAAATTGCCTGTAATGAACAGTACGGAAGAACTTACGTTGGACAGCCTCAATAGAGGTTATGTATTTTGGGTATATTGGGTTACAAATGGCAACTGCATATTCCAATTGTGGTCAATGACATGGGAAACTAACCTTGTGTTTCGTATCTAGTTTATGTCTTTTTTCATAAATATAGTTCACTCAGCCATATATTACTCGCCTCGGAATAGCAGTAAAACGTCTTACAAAGTAAGCGATCGCGTGTAAACAGGATAATATCACTTTGGTAACGTAGCTGGTAACAAAATAGGTAGGTAGGTAGTATGAAAGTTTGACCGCGCGACCCCTGGTTGAATCACCTCGACTAACACCTTAGGAAAGATTGCGTATACAAGTATGTGCTAATTATGTTTACATATGCGGTAAATTCAGGCTTTCTACTGCTGCTGTCAGTGAATACTTTTTATAAGTATTTTAATGTATGTTCTAAGGAGGTTACGTAACACGGTTAAGGGTCTCAGATTTTATGAATAGATAGGGACTGCTATAAAAATATTATAGTATACTAATGACCAGTCATTAGTAGACACAGTCGATGAATTGTCAATTCGTTCAAGAAAAAAACCCTTATCTTACACGCCAGAACGTTTGGAAGCGAGAAGCTATAAACGTAGACCCCACTGAATTTGGGCTCGTTGGGTAGGTCTCGACTAGTAGTGGGTAGATAAATGGTAATCAGGGTCTGATGATGGAGCAGGAAAGTGGTTACGGGATTTCTGCACCAATGAACGTGGACCAACCGAAATTGAACGCTTTGGTAAGTCTCAATGAGTAGTTAGTAAAAAGATAGTGATCAGGGTAGTATGATGAAGCAGCAAGGTGGTTACAGGACCTCCGTACCAATAAACGTAGATCTACTGAATTCGGATTTGTTGTAGGTCACGGCGAGTAGTTGGTAGAAATATCGTGATCAGGGTCTGATGATGAAGCCAATAAATGTAGAACCACTGAATTTGGACTTGTTTGGTAGGTCTCGATGAGTAGTTGGTAGATAAATGGTGATGGTGATAACAGTGGAGAAAAGTAATTTTAAGAGATCGTTCCCTGAAGTGGGTGATTAAAAAAAAAACTCTTGTTATCATCAGGCGAAGATCATACTGTTTATGTAACTCCTGCACTGTTTACGTTGTACGTATAAATATTATAGGTCATTTTAATATGATACAAATATAATGAGCTTATGACAAGAGGCCATAAATTTTCTATGAATTGTTACTAAAAGCAATATCTATTGTGGTTCTTTGACAGTTTCTCTAGACATGACGACTCACAAGTTCGTGGTATATCGTGTGGCGTGACTCAAGTTATTTCACCTTGCATGGTGTCGACAAGGTGAGTGCGGCTTTACGGCACGAAATTAACATTTCCCGTCACATCAAAATTGCCTAAAAGTTATGTTTGACACCCGATCGATTTAACACGGCGTAGCTATCAATTTGGCTAGTGACAAAATCGCTAATACCGATAAGATACTCGTAGTAAGTTGTGGGATTAAACTATCACTATGGAGTTAGGCAATTAAAAAACTCTTTATTAGATACTTTTCGATATAACTTAATGACGAAATAAGCTGAACAATCTCCTGATGCTAAGCAGACGCCTACTCATGGGTGAGTGCACTGTAAGTACTACCTACCTTTAGTTATGACGACTGCTAGGCCTGGACATGGTAATTTACCAGCAAAGGTGCCCTTCACACCGGAAATCAGTAATGTTTGAAAACGGCTTCTTGCTAGCAGAACATCTGACACTGCAGCGGTACCTTCCTAGACAGTCTTGCAGAAGGGATTTATGACCTATTGCATTTAAACCTACAGTCTCCAGTTCGAGAAGGAAATGGACGGTTTTGTAAGGTAAGCATAGCTGTTAGATCGAATGTTACCGCCGTAAACTGCAGCGCGAGCTTCGCTAATGATCTCGGCGGATGTCTTGCGCCGCAGCGGCGCGTAGAAGGGTGCGCCGGCGCCGCGTCGCGTGCCCCTCTCGTTCATCGTCTACCCTTCGGAAAAATATAATAGTTTCATACACATGCCATCCTTTCTATGCGTTGGCACCCTGACGAACGGAAGCCGACTGCATATAATACAATTATTTTGTTTTTTTAAGTAAGTATTTATTACGAAAAAAGCAAGGCTTTTCCAGTCGTGTCAATCCATCCACCCAGGAAAACATTAGTACGCAGACTAAGAATTTCGACATTTATGCACCTAAACCAAAAACAACCTTACCTATTTATAATCGGAAATTGCGATTTCACATATTTATAGCTGTATTGTAGACTTTTTTTATACAACCAAGGTGGCAAGCAAGCATGCGACCCGCCTGATGGTAAGCAGTCACCGCAGCCTATAGACGCTAGCAACACCAGAAGAATCACTAGCGCGTTGCCGACCCTTAAGACATTGGACATTAAGTCTTTGTGTCCGGTAATTTAACCAGCTACAGTGCCCTTCACGCAGGAACACAGCAATGCTTACATACTGCTGCTTGGTATGCGGTGGCACTGCGGTGGTACCTACCTGGACGGTTCCTTGCACAAGGAACCTACCACCTAGTAGACTTAATATAATATACATATGAGAATATTACTTATTCATTGTTTTCAAAGACCGAAGGACAAATAATGCATTAAAACATTACTCATGTAGGTATAATAATAAAATCTATATAATTATTCATAATACACCTCTGTATTTCTGACAGCTGGAGTACTGTACCTACTAGGGAAATGCGTGTGAAGTGAATAAATAAAGATATGTTATTTCATGGCATGGTTGTTGCCAATAATCTGTAATTGGATTAACGCCGCGGACTCCCGCAGTTTATAGTTTATAGGTTACATCAGTGACCTAATTAGAAGGGCCTAATACACTTGTACAATAGAGTTCAGTGGTCTATCAAGTTCCTGTAACGATATTTTATTCAATGTAAATACTTAGTGGTTATTTTATAGACGATAATGATGATGACGACGAACTTGTTGTGGATTAAGAGAAACTAAACTCCGACAGTACAATAGAAAAAAAAAATATTTTAAACTTGGAAATATTAAATGTACATTTTATGCAAGATTTTACATTTTTACAATCATAAAAATAATCACTATTGTCACAGACTTTGGAATTTTCTCAACTTTCTGGTTATTTCCGCCGTCATTTTGTAACTTATTAATATTGAATTTACATTTTACGATACCGTATTACGCGCGGAAACAGATTAGTGCAATACATATATCAAATCACCGTTAACGTAGACTTGGTTAATTCTATTTTATTTTATTTTATTTATTGAGCACAGCCACATCATATACAGTAAATTACATTACAACTATTATTAGAAAAAAAGAGAATCTGATGCATATGACAATTTTGGCGTACATAAAATTCGCAGAACAAGTTATAATTCTAAACTTACTCGTTATTTCCGTTAGAATAGTAATCCGCGCCCGCGTGCGTTAGGCGGGCGGCGAGCTACGCGCAACACGCCACTCTACCGCTACGACACTCGTAGCACAATTAACTAACGTTCTAATATTGTGGCCTTAGCGTCGCATAATGTTTATAGTAATTATATACTTACTAATAAATTATGAACGAGGAGGAACCTTCTATTCAATATTATAAATATTCAGTCATAACTTTAAAGCAATATCCAACTTGTTAAGTTCCTACCTATTTGTAAGTTTTTTTTGTTATAGTCATGCATTCATGTTTTACTTTTATTTAATCATATCGATGGCTCCTACGTTAAGTATCGTATGTGCAAAACCCGCACTTTACAGGAGAGCGAATTTAAGATATTTTTCTACGCTTGTTCTTTAAATTTGAAGCTATTTGGCTGAAATTTGTACCAAACATAGAAAATGCCTTATTTTACCGAATAGTATGAAAACAAACGTTTAATAATTATTCGTTTTAGAGATATTGTTGTTACGCTTTTATACGATGGAAATCTGCAGTATACAAATATCGTAAGTATTACTTACGATTACACACGCTGCAATTCAGTAAGCAGAAAATATCGTATATTTTACTTACGATGTTTTACATCGACATTAATTTGGCATTAAGAGACATACTATATTTTACTTTCTCCATATTAAATGAAATAGGTGATTAGGTCAACAAAATATTTAAATAATAAATAAAAAAACTGAACTGAATCTAAATTACTTTTTTAAAATATTTTATTTAGAGGTCTGACAACAAAGTAGGTAACTCACTAGCTCTAACTCTCGCAGAAAAATCAACACAATTAAAACAATAATAAAACTTACAAACGTAATTACGATTGCCTGAAAATAATAATGCTCTTAATATTTCTTTGGTAAAATAAAATTTCTTACAAATACCTAAACAAACACTTTATTAGAGCGTATGATAAGCTTTATCATTGGACATAGAAAAACTTTTAAAATAGCTTTGACTATCATAAAATAATTACTTATAGTTAAAAAAAAACAGAAACTTCAACCTATAATACTGACATTATACCTTTAATAACAGTTAGACAACAAAAGTAAAAAATAAAAATGCGTACCGAAAAAAATAATAATAAAAAATTAACAGAATTAGTACAAACAAATCAACAGAACGGAACGAATTCTTTTTATAATATACTAGCGACCCGCCCCGGCTTCGCACGGGTGTAATTGAGAAAGAAAAGAAGTGAATAATTTAAAGTTACTGCCTTTGATTATAGAATTTCTTCATAAATAATGTTTGTAGCTGACTTTTCGTAACGCAATATGAACAAATTTTGTTTAGAAGTGACGCGTGAAAGGGCTACGTAAGTATAGCTGTCTGTCCATGGGAAAAGTACTCGACGCTTAGGCTTGTGATTTGTTAATTGTATTTATAATTTTATTAGAAACTGCAGACGTGTACCGGTGCACAATTTGGGTGGATTAAGGACAGGAACAGGACACCATTTATTTAAAACCAATTTATGGAAGCAATACGGGCTTCCTTGTTCGGTTTCATCGGTAAGACGTAAACGGGGGTCAACCGAGGAATTCTTACCCACTAAAACCCCCGCGGCTATCACGTCGGCACATTAGAGGGCGGACCTGGATCTATCTATCTGTCGGGATCTGCACCAGCTGATACCACTCAGTGCCTTGACTTTGAACCCGCCGCCCGAGAGGCACATTATAGTTCCCCGGGAACCTGTCACGGTGCTCACGGTTACAGGGGTCACGGGGGAAGCCTTTAATGGGATTTACGGGACCCTGTTGGTGGTCAACCGGGTATGTAGGATTCTTATACACTAAACCCCCAACGGCCGTGCAATCAGCACATAAGAACCCCTTCTTGGGCTATCCGGTGGGATCTGCACCATGATACCCTCTGTGGCTTGCCTGTGACCCCGCCACCGGGGGGCACAATAAAGCCACCCGGGAACCTGTTACCGTGCTCACGGTTACAGGGGTCACGGGGGAAGCCTTCAATAGGTCCCCGGGACGCTGTTGGCGGTCAACCGAGTTATGTAGGATTCTTATACACTAAACCCCCAACGGCCGTTAAATCAGTACATAAGAACCGGCCCGCTGCCGGGGGCGCATTATAGCCCCTCGGGAATCTGTCACCGTTGTCACAGTTAAGGGGTGGCGGGGGAAACATCCAATATGCCCCCGGGATCCCGTGGGGAAGTCAACCTGGGTATTTGGAATTCTTACCCACTAAAACTCCCGTGGCTGTCACATCGGCACATGAGAGAAACCTGGTTTCTCGGGTGGGATCTGCACCAGGTGTCCCTCAGTGCCTAGCCTTTGAGTCCGCCGCCGAGGGGCAAACATATTATATCCCAGATTTAAATTATATTATACGGAATGAATGATATATAGAATGAACTTCTATAATACTCGATTGTTAAGTACATGTGTACCTCTTTAGGTTTAGTCAACGTAAGCTAATTAAATTTATTTACTTAGATTAAACTTCTAAATAAATTCAGTTAATATAAAAACCTTCAGTGAAAAATTAAAAAAATAATAAAATGACTAAAAATAAAAAGTTTAAAAGTACAGAAAAAAAATCCTAAAGAGACTTGAACCCGGACTCTGCTGCTTTTAGAAGACGCTTCCGTAACCTCCCGACCACGGCTACTCTCATTATATTATTCGAATTACTTGATCATATTCTTGTTATATGTCTGCTCAGTCCCTAATGCATATAGTGTGATATTTTACCTTATGTATTAAAGTTATCCGTGTACACTACCTAATTTACGTACTAAGCAAATCTAAGTGAGAATATTTGTACCGCCATCGGTTGAGTAATAATACTGCTTTTTAACCCTGTTAAGGGATAAATTTGGGGGGAGCACGAAAAAAAATAAGACACCTGTCATCATGCTCAGTTGGGGAGTTATGTAAGTTATGGGGATCACGGGGGAGACCTCCAATAGGCTCCCAGGATCCTGCGGGCGGTCGAGCGCGGTATGTGGGATTCTTACCCTGTAAACCCCCACTGGTGTCCGCACAAAATCGGGGGGGCTGCACCGGGTACCCCTCAATGCAAGGCAAGGGCCTTTGAAGCCGCTGCCGGGGGCGCATTAAAGCCCCCCGGGAATCTGTCACCATTGTCACAGTTAAAGGGGTGGCGGGGGGCACGTTTAATTTGTCCCCGAGATCCTGTGGGGGATTCTTACCCACTAAAACTCCCGTGGCTGTCACATCAGCACATGAGAGGGGTTTTCCGGTGGGATCTGTATCAGCTGTCCCTCAGTGCATTGTCTTTGAGTCCGCCGCCGGGGGCGGGGTATATTATATCCCGGATATTTACCTACCTTATAATATAAAATATGGAATTAATGAAATTCTCTAGTAGGTACTTGATTGTTAACTATGTATCTCTTTAGGCTTAGTGAACGTAAGCTATGTAAGTTTATTTACTTAGATAAAACTTAAAACCATTCAATGAAAAATTATCTAACCGATGGTGAAAACCGCTGCGTGGTTTGGAGGTGCTATCGGATATAGACAGACTCGGATAGCGACTTTGTTTCACACTATGTAAAGATACTTTGACGTTGATAGGGGGACAACACCAGCCAACCTGTACAAAAACCCTGACAGACAGACAATAATTCCAATAAAGTTTTGGCTTTTATATTATACGTACTATGTTTCGGTAGGAATACAATATGCATGTAATATTGTATTCCTACCGAAACAGACATTTTGGAAATATAATATATATTTTCATTATTTTATTTTATTATATTTGGGAAACAAACAAATGATACCACTTATTACTAATACCTATAAGATCCAATAGTACTAATATAAATTAAGTTTCCACTAATAAATCATAACATTAGAGAGAAACTAACCACGTATAATAAGCATGATTTTAAATTTAAAAAAGTATTAAAAATATATTAGAGATAAAATGTGCTGGAGTTAATATGAGTTAAATATTTAAAACATCGAATCTTAATATAAATAAAAAAATCAAAAACAAAGTTTAAAAATACTAAATGAAAACCCGTACACGGGTAGCGAACCCGGACAATACGTGTTTAGAGGACGCTTCCGTAACCACTTGGCCAAGGACGTTTTGTTTAATGTTTCGAAATATCTTATCATATTTGTACCGCCATCGGTTGAGTAATAATACTCCTTTTTTTACCCTGTTAAGGGATAAATTTAAAAAAAACATGAAATACAAATTCAATTAATTTTCTTAACGAATGTCTGTGCAAAACTTCAAGTCAATAGGACCAAGGTATCACGTTCTCCCATACAAACTTTGCCCCCCTGTTTGACCCCCTTAGAGGTTGAATTTCGAAAAAACCCGTCTTAGTGAGCACCTACGTCTTAAAAGGAACCCCCATGCAAAGTTTGAGACTCCTAGCACTTGTAGTTTCTGAGATTTCGTGATGAGTGGGTTTTTGTCTACTCTTTTATATAATAAGATAAATTCTTTTTAAGTAAGTTAAAACCTTATAATATAAATTCTAAAACAAAATCCTTAATCTGAATCATTCCGAGTCAATGTGTGCAGTTTGACTCCACTGGGAGGTTGGCGTAAAAATTGTGATGAATTGCTGGAATTACACCTCTTGTAACTCCTTAAATCATCGTTTATTATTGAAATGAGTTGAACTAATTTTACGGATTATATCAACCTCAAGATACTGTAAGCTCTTTCTGTGTAGATCGACTAAGAATAATAATGATAAAACCTGAGGGTACCCTAAGACAATTATGACGTATAGGCAACTACCACCTCAGTCCACCCGCGACCATGAAAGCTATGCTGTAAAGTGTTCAAAACGTCGGGATATTAAAATAAAAAATAAACTGGGATATAATACATAAAATTATGTTCTTTTCAGCGTTTGTTTCAATTTAGATATATGCAGCTTATTGTAAAGTAGGCCCACAACAACATCGCTTTCATTTCGTTGTCATTCGTCTGGTATTAGCTTTCTGAGATCTGTTAGATCATACTATATTACATGAAGTCTATTTGGATCTACAGAAAGTACGTTTAATTTCTTTATTTTTGTCCTCTGAACAGTGAACACCATCACCATGTTACGAGTATGTTGAATAGTTTGGAAATAACATGCGGAGTTGTATACTCGGACCTTGTAGCGACTATGGAACATTTTCGTGCTTTGAAGCCTTTCCGCCATACTTATTATTGGAAACAAGTTTAATAGTAGAAAGTTTAATATAGATCTCTTCAAATCTCATAACTTTCGTGGTGCCTTACAGGTGGACTAACAAGGGTTCGTGCACCTGTAAGAATCTTTCGTTCTGAGGTTATATCAATCCGTGTGATTGTTATTTGTCTCCCGCTTTGCAAAGGAGGGAAATAGAATTTATATTTCTTTTACTCCTCCTATATACTTTTATAATTATATTTGTTGCGGTTTCCAAGACAATTTTGCGTTTCCCCGGGACTCGCCGAGGGTCAGGGCGTCTTCACTGGTGACCACTGTAGATCCTGGCTGACATTCACAGTGGTGGGAATGAGTGGTGGGAGTAACCCCAAATTAAAATAAGTCCCACAACCGTCCTACATCTGTAGCAACTACTCCCACACTTTTCGACATAACATCTGAGAAACATTACATTATATAATATATAATACAGAAAATTACATTACCAATAAAAACATTCTCACAATCTGTGTCCAAAGGACTAACATTCACAGCCTGGATAAGGGATGAGGTGTTTGTATGATTCCCGGGTTATTTTTCTTAATAGAGTGGTCCTGAAATATATTTTCTGCACCATTGTCATTTCGTTCTGAATGAGGAGTGTTACTGTTTACGGTGGGTGGTGTGATAACTAGTACGGAACTATTAAAATCCAAGGTATAGGTCAAACTAGCTTCAAGTGTGGTTTTATTTAAATCTGGCATAAGCTGTGACTAAACTTGCATGGCACTTACTTCATCTTCTTCGAACTTCGATGGTTAAAAACTTCTAAATGTTATCAAATCTTCATCTGAAAAAAAAACTTTATAAAGATGTTTATGTAAATCATACAGCAGTCATAGATCCTAGAAACTTAACACAAAGTATTTTAATAAGTAAATGTTTACCTACCAGAATTGTTATTTGGCAGTATTGGTAGTTTTTGAGAAATATCTTCTTCCGGCATCTAAGAAAGTGCTTCTATTTCCATTAAATGAGTCCCAGATGGCAATTGAGACACTAAAATTTAAAAAAAAAAGTAACAAAAGACAGTACTTTTTTTGCAATTACCACGTAATTTATTGTATGTTAACCTTACCATATCCAATTCTGCAACGTAAATCAGCGTAAATAACACATACGATAAAAGTCAGATTTAAAAATACCACGTAAATAGTCGTACGTAGTACATACGATAAAATAATTGATTCGATTGGCAGCGTACAAAATCGTAAGTACTACATACGATATAATTTGATGACCAAAAAGCAACGTACTAAATTGTATTTGTTATATACGATATTTTTGACATAGTTTCGTAAAAAACTTAAACACTTAACAACAACGATACAATACAACCCCAAAAGGAACATCACAGAGTCTTTGAGTTCTTGAATTATGTCTCAAATACGAACATGATTTATTTTTACTTATTATCAATCTTATATAGTGATTTAAATTAAGTAAATGGTAAAACGAATTCGTGCCGTGCGAGCGGAGCGTAATTCCCACGTACAAGCCGGTAAGTGATAGATACGATTCGCCGATCATCCGTACTCCCGTGCACCTTTACCCCGTATAATATAGTTAGAGTAAATACAATTATTTACGGCGCCCTCAAAAATAACATACGCCTTTATACGGGAAAAAACTATTTCATTTTTCACGTTTTGAAAATTCTGTTAGTGGCATTAAAAAGTAAATAACACCTTAATTACGAATCAATGAAAACATGAAAATCATGTTTTTAGACATACGATACTTAACGTAGGAGCCATCGATATTGAGACTTAGCGATCGCTGCAACGTCTTATAGGAACGTTATTCATACGTGACATTAAATAAATTAATTAAAATTACTTATATGCTTGGACTATCTTATCTATGTTCAGTAAAAGCTATCAAACGCCGATAAAAAATCAAGACAAAGTCATTGAGGTATTATGATTAAAGTATTATATATCAAACGATGGGTCAATTAATTCTTTCATTAAATATTTTATGACAGTGTCAGAATGTGTGATTAATTTATTCGTAAGTACACTATAAATTATTAAAAAAACAGACATGTAAAATACATGATTGTGTGATTGCACTAGATAATACCTTATCTACTTACTTGAAATCATTTTTATGTTAACATTTCCAAAAACTTCTATCGTATACGTATTTATATAACATAAACATGTTTATAAGTAAATAACGTTTCAATAAATCGATTTTAAAATAGGCTGAGTTTAGTTTCCTGGGTTACAGAATCAAAACAATGCACACGCTATACAACTATGTTACAAGTTCGCGTATATAGATACCTGCCTACCTATTTAGGAAAAGTCATCGATCTAATATGGAAAATTGATAAAATCATCGCATATTTCAGTTGCATCTAAAAGTAGGTACGTCGGAATGGAATTTTGATGTGGTTTTTGACTCGTCGTGTAGATAACTTATTCGGCAAAGTTTTTGTGTATATAAGATAACGTAAAAAAAGGTCAGAAGGACGCTTGTAATGTATATAAACCATTGAGTTATTATGTAGGTACTTACCGCTTAATTCACATTCTGATTTCGGTGGCCGGTGGCATAATGTGTATGTGCAATAAGTAAAAACGGACCAACGGCTTTCGATGCATAGGTACTACCGTGTCCAGTAAAACTCCAGTAAACTTATAGGTAGGTACCTACCTAACTCAATGATATTTAAAGTAATATAGAAATATGACGGGAAGGGGGTAAAATCTACGCGGGCACAGCTAGTAAGAGATATCAACAGTACCTGTGTCACAAGAATATCATGATTAGTAATTAGAAAAATATTGTTTTACAATGACTTTCTTCTCTCGTTGTAATCGTGAAAATATAAATTTAAATAGGATATGTACTTAGATTGGACTCACTAAATTGATTACCTTTATTAGTCAGAAAGCTGTCATCATAATTATATGCAAAGAGGATTTAATACTACGTTTTTTTTTCTATATGGACTTACATTGGTTGCGCCGCGCCCAAGGTTTTCTAAGTATTTATTTGTTGTATCGATTATACAAGCAAATCGCTGGGTGCGCCTGCCTCAGATTATTATGTGCTTATTGGCCTGACTTCCCTATGCTCTCTCTGTAAGGATTTCTAAGGATAATTAAGTACCGAGTGTGGCCAGCGAGTTTTCTTTAAAAGCAGATATGTTTCTTTTTAAAAATAAAGGAATCACCTAACTTACCATCCGGATGGGGTTATAAAATTCCTCCCTGTTTAGATTATACCTAGAGATATGTGCTAACCAAAGGCGCGGTCACAGCTCTTGATTGGGGGGGGGGGGTCATAGTGGACGGATCGTTGGTAGACAGAGATCGACTTATTAAGATGACCAAAACGCATATATTTAATTAATGTCTCCGTGATCGGTATGATGAAAACTGATAGCGATCACCGTATTGTTAGATGCATTATTGAATATTACTTGAGAGCTCTTGTCTGCGTCTCGGCAAGCTCCGACCGAGATCTGTTCCAATTCAGAACCCCAAACTCGAACTTCACATTTGCTTCCAGTGCCTAGCACAGTGCGAAACTACGGAAGTTTTAAGCAATGGGTGGGTGTAAGTAAACTGTTCACGCAGTGGGACCCAAATTCTTAAAGACCCCACGTCGTAAAAAGCCGCAGCAGCTGTCCGAAAAAAACATTAAATTAATGGAAACCTAGACTGAGATAAAACTGCAATCTTTAGCTGTCAGAATATGGCGAAGTCAACAGACGAATCTCGAAATTACTGCAGATTAGCCTTCTAATAATACGGTATGTATTGAGAACGCAATTGAGCGAAACGAAGGCTCTAAAGTGTTTGCGAAGAAATCGTGTATTGAGCGAAGCAGCGGCAAGTGACCAACCTGAACGACGAAGACCCACGACGATGATGGCAGAGTCATTTCATCGAAACCGGAGATGTTGAGAGAGCTCGAGAGGTTTTGCGGACAGTAATACATCTCGACACGGAAACCCATTGCCACTTTAGCTCAGGACACAAGAGCCAAACAAATCCACTACACCGAGGTATACCCAGACATCAGCCTGTCCCCAAGAGTCCCCAAGAGGTTATGTAATTCCGTCTTACTCGAGGTTACTAGGTACACCAGAAGCATGGCACAGAAGTGTAGGGGTACATTTCTTTAAAAATGGCGATACCACCTCATTGAAGAATTATAGAATGTAAGTGGTTTGGCCGTGTGCTGTAAACGTATATTTAATTTAAAGGAATAAAATATAGGCCACGACGAAATATCGAGCCACAAGCCACAAACAAGCTATTTTCAAAAGTTTGAAAACTTCCAGCCTTCCCAAACAAGCCGGCTATCGAGAAGACTATAGCAACGTAGAGCACATACATACGCTTCGCTAGATTATACAGATGTGTAAGGAGTATAATCGGCCATCATAATGACCGCTGGGCATACCCAGCGTTTGTGGAAAAAGCTTTCGATTCAATCGAGACCTGGGCGCGGCGGTATTGCAGTCCCTTCAGCAATGCTACATTGACTATAGGCATATCGAAGTGTTGAAGTGTTTGTATAGCAACGCTACCATGTCGATCTGACTACGTATTGGCGGCCATTTGTAAGCTCTTAGGTTGGATGGAACGTATTGGTCATCTCATCAACATACATAGGCGATTTCATCACTCACCTTCGTTTTGTCGATGACATAGTAAAAGGCAGTGACCTTCTGTGACTTAGGTTTAAAGAATTTTATTTCTCATAAAAACTTACAGTTTACTTAAAATGAGATACAAAGGTTGATTAGAATTAGTTCAGTTCGGTAGCGTTTCTGTACAGGTGGGTCTTATGGTACGCGTCCATTGGCCAGCGCCGGACGCACCGCACGCACGGCACTCAACGGATTTTAGTTTGCTTTCTATGATTTTGCATAGCGCTGCGTCCATTATCCGCGCTGTCATTTTCCGATGCGGCCGGTCAAAATCATAGAAAGCAAACTAAAATCCGTTGCGTGCCGTGCGTGCGGTGCGTCCGGCGCGGGCCAATGGACGCGTACCTTTGCAATGGACAAGACGACGAATATCATGTCATCTAAATTCATCTAATCATCATCATCATTATCTGCCGGGAGACGTCCACTGTTGAACAAAGGCCTTAGACCGCCACAATTGACGGCAGTTAGCAATTTTCATCCATGCAACGGGAACAATGTCGTCGGTCGGAGAACCTTTCTTCTCCAACGGTTCTTTGATCGATGTGGCCTGCCCACTGCCACTCCAACATGCAGATTCTAAGAGCTATGTCGGTGACCTTAGTTCTTCGGCGAATTTCCTCATTACGGATTCTGTCGTGCAAAGAAACTCCGAGCATAGCTCGTTAGCTATGGAGAGAGCTGTGACTCTGAGCTTCTCTAAAAGGCCAGCTGTTAAGGACCACGTCTCAGTACCATATGCCATCACTGGCAACATACACTGGTTAAAACCCTTTGTCTTCAGGCACTGCGGAATTTTAGACGAGAAGATGTCACTTAGTTTCCCGAACGCTACCATCTGACTTGGATTCTTCAGGCGACCTCGTAGTCGAAGTTGGAACGACCTTTATTTTTTGACGCGGGGGAAATTTTCGAAAGATGCCCGGGAGCTGTGGCCCTCAACCGGGGTATGTGGGAATCTTACCCACTAAAACCCCGGCGGCTGTCGCATTGGCACATGAGAGGGGGACCCCGGTCTCTCCGGTGGGATCTGCACCAGGGGCCCCTCAGTGCCTTGCCTTTGAGCCCGCCGCCGGGGGGCACATTGTAGCCCCCCGGGAACCAGTCACGGTGCTCACGGGGACGGGGGTCGCAATCCCGCCGCCGTCCTCCTCGGAGTTGCCGCCGTACTCAATGGACGTCCTAAGGGGCCCACACCGCGAACGTCCAGCGACTCCGAAGGGACCAACCTGACTGGACAACCTGTCCAAGATAGACATAGTGGTCAACAACTTCGAGTGTATCGTTCCTAACCATAACCGGTACGGGTGCAACATGGGCATTAGACTTGATCTTCGTCTCGTCCATGTCCATGTTAAGACTCTCCTGTTGGGAACCGCTACTGATTTCGCTGAGCATCGTATTGAGCTCCTTCAGTGACTCGGCCATAATGACTATATTATTATCATCGGAAAAGTGAAGGTAAGTGACGAATTCGCCATTGATGTTGATGGCGAATCCGTTCGAGTCCGCTTCAAAACGTCCTCCAGCGCGTTCGTGAACAGTTTCGGAGAAATAATGTCTCCCTGTCTCACGCCTCTCTGCAATCGGATTGGTTTTGTAATCTCGTCCTGTAGTCCGATCGACATGGTGGCGTTTCTGTACAAACACTTCAACACTTCGATGTACCTATAGTCAATGTGGCATCGCTGGAGGGACTGCAATACCACCCAGGTCTCGATTGAAACGAAGCCTTTTTCGTAGTCAGCAAACGCTAGACATAATGGCCGATTATACTCCTCGGTCTTCTGTATAATCTGGCGGATTGTAATAATGTGGTCTACGGTACTAAAACCTTTTCGGAACCCGACTTGTTCGGGAGGTTGGCAGTCATCAAACCTGTGTTCGAGGCGGTTCGGAAATGGTTCGGAATGAATCTCAAAGACAGCGATAATTTTTTAAATATTTTTTTTTATATTTAATATTAGATACTGGTGTAGGCATAGATTTAAGATTTTTTTCACTACGGGTGTAGGTATTTAATTAATTTACGTTCAAATGTAATTAAAATGTCTTTTGCTGCAGAAACATTCACTTCTACTAAAATATCTCTTTCCGCATGAAATAACGTAAGTTTCACGGTCGCCACATTTGATACTCTCAGAGTAACTTGATTCTTTGAGTTTTGAAAATGCCGCCAATTTTCTCAACGATCACTACGATAAGATGGGCCGTCGTGAGCTTCGCGTGAGCGTAAGTCATGAGTGACGTTTTCGGGGTTCCGAAAGTGGCTCATCGATGTGAACCCGGAAAAGAGTGCCGCGGTGTTCTTCTCCCGGGGTACCATCAGATCCCACACTGCGGACCATCCCTGTCGTCGTTTAGGTCCGATCACCCTCTATGGGCGTCCCATCCCCTGGACCAGAAAGGTCAAATATCTAGGCGTCACCCTAGACTCCCACATGTCATTTGGACCGCATATACGGTCAGTACGCAACCGAGCGGCCTTCGTCCTCGGTCGGCTCTACCCCATGATCTGCAGGCGGAGTAAACTATCGCTTAGAAATAAGTTGACACTTTACAAAACCTGCATCCGTCCCATCCTAGCTTACGCCAGTGCCGTATTCGCACACGCGGCTCCCGCTCACATCAATAGCCTCCAGGTTATTCAAAACTGATTCCTTCGACATGCCGTCCGTCGGTGCCCCGTGGTACATGCGGAATGTCGACCTTCATTCGCAAATTTTTCAAAGAAATGTCCGAACATTACTTTGAAAAAGCGTGCGTACACCCAAACCCGCTAATCGGCGCCGCTGCCGACTATATCCGACCCCGACTCCGACCCTAGTCCCTCAGATCGTCGAACTGCCGTACATCGCCGCCGTCCGCGGCATGTACTGCTCGACCCACCCGACCCGATGTCCGTCCTCCTGGACCATGACACTGACACAACACCAACACCGACAACGACGTCACGAGTCGTAAACACATCAACACACAGACACCGGTCTCGCCGGCGTGGCCGAAGGGTCGTACGCATGCGACCTCGACATGCATCCCCTCGCTGTGTTTCTTGCCGGTTCTTCTCAGCGGGGGCGCGTTGTGAATCGGTGGTAAACTCATTTTCTCTAAGCGGCAGCCCAAGCCAAGGCCGTGCCTCCCTGAGGTGCCCTTGTGCTAGTCGCTACCCAAACCCTTCTGGCTGGAGCGCTTAAAGCGCTCGCCCTCTTGTCCGGTGAAGCTGTAATGGCCATCTGCGGCCAACAGTACTACTCCTACAAATAAAAGTGACGTTTTCGCCGCGACCACCACCTTACCACAACGACCGCGGTCGTTATGTGGAACGATTATAGGAGCGTTTTGATCGTTGTGGGCGCTAAGTGGAACGCACTCCTAAACACACCTTGCTTTACTCTATGGTTCAATCATTAAAATAGGACCGGCCGTGAAATTGCGTTGATGTTTTGTTGACGTTGCTTGTTAACTTGTTTGGTTTGATCAAAAAAGTATACTATATCACTAGGTTCATCGTTCTTCGTGATGTTTGTGATCTAAATACTAACTTATACGCTACGCTTTCATTACGATGGACGACGCTAAAGTAATTTTATTTTATGAAACATGTAGGTTATGTCTTAAAATGCCTGGTTTGGTTAATATGTTTCAAACAGCAGATTTGGTAGATGATATATTTTTATATACTGGCGTCAAGGTAAGGCCAATAATATGTTTAAAAACCAACCTTACGAACACGGATGATCATGTTTTATGTTCACACATGTCTATTCTTTACCACTTCATTATTTTTGCAGGTCCATAACGCGGACCATCTACCACCGAAAATTTGTATGAAGTGTTTGGAAATTATTACAGAAGCAAAACGGTTAAGGGTAATTGCTACTGAGAATGATAAAAACATGACACTATTTTTTGAAGATGAATCAAAATATATATTGCACCAAGGATGCAGTCAACAGAATATTTCGGTATTGCTATTGGTACTTAATATAAACAAAAATACTAATAATATTGAAAAACAGGGTATGTCATACTTTAATATTGCAAATTGCAACTCAAATCCTTGAGCCCAATGGGCAATATAAATAGTATTGTGCTTAATATTGCTGTACTTGTGCCAGTCATTTATCTTATCAGATTGTGGCATGCAAAGCAAACACTTGTTCACTACGTATAATATCACTTAAGTAGGTGGCTGATCGTGTCAATTGGCCTAGCCATATTGGCACATGAGTATCTATACTAGAACCAAAGAGAAGGTTCTTGAACATCTAAAAATTTACTTGGTCATCTGGCAGAACCAAAATAAATCAGTTTTGTCAACTGTTGGCATATGCATCAATATTCTTCTTTGTTATACGGGCTGTTACTGCTTTTCTGTTTACTGCTCGGACACAGGGTCATAAAAGAAACCTGAGATGTGCAAATTTTTGACTTTGATTGTTAGTGTTTTACAAATTCAAGTAGTTGAAACAGATATGACTTTTTGTTTCATAACACATTGTTTCTATTTTAGTCTAAACAAGATAGTCCATCAAAAAGCCTTGGGGATACTTCTAAAGAAAAAGAAGAAACTAATTCTGAAGTCAATGTTAGTTATGTTATTAAGAAAGTTGTAAAGCAGAGAGAAACAAATGACACAAATAATTGTGGTGGCACAACTGTAAGTACAATGCTAGATTGTTTTAAGTATCTTTAGTATTGAGTGAATATTATTATTGTAAGAACTATATTATTCACTTAGTATGCAATAAGCAGGTTTGAAATTTTATGGTAATACTACCTGACCCGTGCAGCTCCGCTCGCGCTCTTTCACTTGTGAATCTAAACCATTCTCGAATCCCCTTGAACACACACAAACAATTTCATCAACATCGGTCCAGCCGTTTAGGAGGAGTTCAGTGACATACACATGTACAGTAGAATTATATATATAAAGGCTAGTTATGTAGATGATTTCCCCTGTGTGGCGTCCTGGTTAGAATAGCACTCTCCCATCTCCTCCTGTTGGGTGTCCGTAAGATAACTAGAAGACGGGCAGCAGCATCTTTGTATTGGATTACCTACCACCTATACTGTGTTCCCTAAGGCACCTGTCAAGTGTTATGGCAACCCCTCCCTTCTAAGGGGGAGGCCTATAAATAGTTAGTATGGTGCCTAATATTGCTGTATTTGTGCCAGTCATTTATCCTATCACATTGTGGCACCAAAGCAAACACTTGTTCACTAAAATATCTCTTAAGTAGGTGGCTGATCGTAGTATCAATACTAGAACCAAAGAGAAGGTTCTTGAACATCTGAAAATTTACTTGGTCAACTGGCAGAACCAAAATAAATCAGTTTTGCCAACTGTTGGCATATGCATCATGAATATTAATATGATTTATTTCTGCATCACCCACGGTAGACTGGTAGAAAATACCTTAGGTATTAAGTCCGCCGTTGTACATATGTGCATAAAGTTAAATAAATAAATATTCTTCTTTGTTATATGGGCATTGTCCACAACTTGACATATATGGTACCTATTTTGTGTGTGTGGGTGAAGGTAGGCTGGTTCACCAATGTTCTGCGATTGTAAGAAGCTTACTTTCTGATTCTACTAATTACCCATATGGGTCAAAATAATTGTATTATTATTACTGCATTGAAATACACCAGAAAGTAGTTTCTTTTCCTTTATCTATTGAACCATTCTGGAATAGGACTGCCCTGTCAAATGCCAACTGGTTGTGAAAATGTAATAAATTACTGGTTCATTTACTATTAAGATGTTTAGAGTCTGTTTACTGCTTGGACACAGGGTCATAAAAGAAACCTGAGATCTGCAAATTTTCGACTTTGATTGTTAGTGTTTTACAAATTCAAGCTGTTGAAACGGATACGACTTTTTGTTTCATAACACATAGTTTGTATTTTAGTCTAAACAAGATAGTCCAACAAAAAGCCTTGGAGATATTTCTAAAGAAAAAGAAGAAACTAATTCTGAAGTCAATGTTAGTTACGTTATTAAGAAAGTTGTAAAGCAGAGAGAAACAAATGACACAAATAATTGTGGTGGCACAAGTGTAAGTACAATGCTAAATTGTTTTAAGTATCTTTAGTATTGAGTGAATATTATTATTGTAAGAACAATATTATTCACTAAGTATGCAATAAGCAGGTTTGAAATTTTATGGTAATACTAGTTATGTAGATGATTTCCCCTGTGAGGTGTCCTGGTTAGAATAACACTCTCCCATCGCCTCCTGTTGGGTGTCCGTAAGATAACTAGAAGACGGGCAGCAGCGTCTTTGTATTGGATTACCTACCACCTATACTGTGTTCCCTAACCTGTCAAGTGTTATGGCAACCCCTCCCTTCTAAGGGGGATGCCTTTGTTGTGATTGTTATGTTTTTAACCGACTTCAAAAAAGGAGGAGGTTCTCAATTCGTCTGTTTTTTTTTTTAATGTATGTTCGCGCATAACTGGCAATTATGAACCGTTTTGAAAAAATCTTTCTTCCATCCATTCTTCAATCCATTGCTTGGGTCCCATAAAAAAAATATTGCTTAGTAATTAGTAGTTCCTGAAAAAACAAGAATGGTGACTGCGCAGGAAAGCTGCAGGAAAGCCTATTATGTCGCTTTTTAAGGACAGAAATGATCATAACTCTGGCAAATATTTACCAATTTCAATGATTCTTTTTTATTCGAAAGAAGAAACCACTATAATGAATCTGTATGAAATTTATCACAACGGATAAGAACTTCCTGGAGGACCATGAACGATGAGGAGGAATTTATCTGGTAAAAACCATAAAACTGATGTTCTCCATTACATTGCTCTGACAATTATGAACCGATTTCGATGATTCTTTTTTTATTCGAGAGAGTAAACTACTGTGATGATTCCATGCAAATTTCATTACGACCGGATATTTTTTTCTGAAGAAACATGAATTATGTAAAACTATGTAGACGATAATGTGATCATAACCTACCTAGATCATTTTACGGTCTTGGGTTGGTTCAATCTTTATATACTAAAAAAAATTGAACCGACTTCAATGTCACTGAAAAGTATAAAATAATTTAAATATTATGAAGTTGGTGCCAAATATACACAGCCGGTAAGCTAACACCAACTTCAATAATAATTAAATAATTTTATACTTTTCAGTGATATTGAAGTCGGTTCAAAGTTTTTTAAAAAGATTTTTAATCTACATACCTAAATAGCAACACTGAATGTACTACAGTAACAGTTGTTATTTTTTCAGGCCCAAGAGGAATTTAAGATGATTTTTGTAAGGAAAGATTTATTTGAATCTTCAGAAACTGTTGTAAGTACATCTCTATTAATAATAATAATTATAATATTAATAATAGGTAAATAATAATTACATACACAATTTCTTTCGTAGTCTGTAGGACGATTCTTTATTAGTCAAATACACTAAAATGCACCCACTAAGTTAGTAGTACTTATTTTGTTGTATTTTTGTCGTAATTTATTGTTTTCTTCTTTTCTCTTGTTTTATTCGCTAATGTCGATTCAATTGTAACAAAACAATGTTTAAAAAAAATGTGAAGAAATGACAAGCCCACTGAGTTTCTTGCCGGATCGCTTTTAGCGATAAGGCCGCCCATTGTTGCATGTTTTATTAATTTGTGTCTTATTCTTTTTGTATCTGTTTGTTTGTGCGCAATAAAGAATTGTCTATCTATCTTCTCAGTTGAGGCCGCGTTGTGATCCGGTGGTAGCTTTTAACAAATTGACCATTCAAAAGTGCTAGCATCAAGCCTATTTGAAATAAAGATTTTTGACTTTGATTTTGACTAAAACTAGTTCCGTGACAAGTATAAATAAAAATGACTAAATTTACTACTGTTCATAAATTAATTTTTATTTTAGACTTCCTCAACTAAAGAAAGCCCAACAAAAGAGAATGATAGTTGTAAAAGGAAAAAACTGGATGACGAAGGAATAGCAGAATACAAATGTGAGGTAATATAACGTGTTTACTAATGTGGTGTACCCACACAGAAATATTCACAAAACAGATGTTACATGTGAAGTTTTTTAGTACTTAGAGACAATTGACTATAATATTATATGTATTACATAACCCATAACAGATAACATTAAACTACATTCAATGTATTTCAGATTTGCAACAAGGGCACATTCAGTACATGGAAGAAGTTATACTTACATCAACGGTCACATAATAAAAATATAAAATGTTCAATAGACGCGTGCGGAAAAAAATTCGCGACCAAAGGCGATCTCGAGAAACATGTCCGGACTCATACTGGGGAACGACCCTACGAGTGTATTCTATGTGGCAAGACTTTTGTGCAGCGAGTAACACTGAAAGTGCATAGAGAAACTGTTCATGCACGTGAGATATAAGATTTGTTTAATTAGAACATTCTCCTGACTGATAGTTGATATGATCATAGCGGCTAATCTCACAACATCAGCCGATAACTACGCGGGAGATGTTATGGTGTACAAGTGCTGGGACGTTATCTTTCTTGAGTGAGTCAGAAGACTTACGCGACGGGGTAGAGGTCAGATGCAGGACCGAGGAATTAGAAGAAGTTGTTTAGCAGGATTCGAATTCGCGACCTCCGGATTGTAATGCGCACGGCTTCCGTTCTTAACTACAAAGTAATTTATATTTATTGCATTATTTATTTTATTGCAGTTACATTTTATTGTAGTATTTGCGTAAAAGGTTGTAATGTTTTTACGTGAAGCTGTGCTTTACGTAATGAAACAAAAAACTCGGGGGCTACTCTGAAAACCTATATAAATTTTAATAAAGTTTTAAATCCTACAATCCGAGTGCGCCCTACACTATTGTACTGGTTGCATTCATAGTGGGTAAAGAGTTTTAGTATTTATTAATTTGCGTGCATATTTGTTACTAAATCATGGGTTACTAATTTTTTTGTATTTGGTTCAAGTAACTTTAAAGAATCATATTATTTTAAGAACATCTTAACAAACATATATTAGGAATGTGAATTGTGTTTTCATCAGTTTTAAACTTCGGTAATGGAATAAAACAAGTATAATGTTAAAATAGTTTTAATTACTTTACCTATAATATATAAGATATTTACATAATTTTATATTACATAATAATAATAAATTAAAAACAAGGGGGCCGATGCTAATGTGTACAAGTAAATTAACTTAATAATATACAGTTGTAAGTTTATAGGGTTAATTAAAAAATACAAATAATCTCTTTGTTGTAACATTTTTGCAAAATAGGTACTGAACGTTTGTAATACTTTTAATAATTCAGTTTTTCTTTTTAACAATCATTAATATTATTATTTTAATTGTTTTTTCTAAATGGCAATTCATATAATATGTGGTTGCAAAAATAAATTCATAGTCCACTTGTTAAACCCTCTTCATCCCACGTAGAAATATAGCCATTTAAAGTATTAAATTCAATTCAATTCGTTTATTATTCTAAACTATTATTTTTTTGATAAATTGCCAAAAGTGGCACCTAAGTTATTAGTATTTTTAAATTAGCCCTGTACAAAAGAAGATATAAATAAATACGATAGAAATCTCTAATATATTTACGGCATGCTACGATTGCCATTTTGATATTTTTCTCGTTCTTTCGTTGTTATTTTCTCTTCAAGTTCGTTCAAATAATTGAAGGAACAATATTTTACTGTTCCTATATATTGTCAGCTTTTGCAAAGCAACAAAGATAAATTAACAGCGAGGGAACGAGGTAGGCGTCAGATTTAGATATAACTTCAAAATAGTGCAGTATGGTAAAGGTTAATTGGGGTATATTATAAATTTTAACAATATGTATCTACAGATGCCAAAAAAGAATTTTAAGTTTTTTCTGTTCTGTCAGAGGAACATGGAAATGGGGGCGATATTGAAATTTTACATAGTGGAATTTTAGACTACCATAAAATAACAATGTTCTTTTAGTATATACTATAGAACAGGACTCCATAAACATTTTTTTGAAGTAGAACACAAAATAAACTTCTGTATAACATTATTTACATAAGCTACCAGTGCTTGAAACTACCTGAGTAAAGAATAATGGTCTCTCCCCTATAGATTACTTCATGATTTTATAATATATAGAGCCTCACTAAATTAGTAGGTAGTGAAAACTACAACACAGTCTGTTTAGTCGTTTTTAAGTCATACGCAGATTGACGGACGTCCAACAGTTTCTCCTGTTTTAATATATGTCTAGAATATAATGAACCAAAACAATGAACCAAACCATTTTCATCTTCAAATGTAGAAGTTGCAGGAAATATATTTAATTCAGTCAGAGATCACATGAAGGACGATTATCCCTCGACTATCATTTGAAATATAAATAACATATAAAAGGATATAATCGTACATATATTATTTCTCACCGATGAGAAAGCAAACATTCTGTCACTATATTTTTCGTTTTAGTGTCCCATGCTTTCATTGGTGCTTTTATTGCCATAATTTATACTGAGGATTCTCAATAAAATGATTTATTCGACGTTAAAGGAAAATAGGTCATATGTATGCCTATGACAAAAGTGAAAATTAATATATGCTACCCATCGATATAATATATAAACTAGATTTGGTGTCACGGTTCAAAAAGTGGTAGCGAGAAATAGCGCCCTTGTGTCGCTATTTCTTTACAAGCCACATCCTGACAAATTTATTTTTGCCGATAGGAGTGTCGCTACTGTCTATATGAAACTGTCAAACTACACGTAATTATCATAATAGAAATGTTAGTTCACGTTTCCGCCACCAGCACAGATAAGTTTGCAACCTCCGCGACCACATTTTAGATGTCATTTTGTTCGTGAATGTTTATCTAGTTTATATATTATATCGATGATCCTGCCGTATTAAATTACCGAAATAATAAGGGTATACCGTTTTTTTAACAAAAAGGCGGTTTATATTCATACTTGGTGTGCCAAGCGCCTCTTGGATCAACGGTCAACTACCTCGCTCGTTATAGTACGAACTGGAAGTCAATGGAATGCGTACAGTAGCAGGAGGAATGTGCAGACAGCGACCACTAAGCCCACGATCAGTGAGTCGCGGCGTTTGCGCGCGTTGATCCTGTACATGAGACTGTTCAGCATGGGAAACCTGAGGACAATAAGCAATAAAATAAGTATTTGTTTCCCGACTACGATAGAGTTATATTTTTCGAGTGTCTGGCACGGCCTGCAGCTTAAAGGGCTTAATGGGTTTTGACATGTTGGATTTAATTAGTTGTGGAAGTGACATTGGCTAGATTTATAGGTAGCCAACAGTTATAATATCTTAGGACATTCCACACACGGTCATCCAATCCCAAACTAGGCAGAGCCTGTACTATGGAAACCAGACAACTGATACTAATACTTATATACTTTTTTTTACTTAGATAGATAAATAACACCCAGACACTTGGTGGGAATCGAACCCACGACCCATCGGTTAGCAGCCAGGGTGTCTAACCACTAGACCAACGGGCCCATCAAGTTATCTTTTTATTTTCATCAATAAAGTACATGTATATCCATTTTAATATGTGACAATTAAAGTTAAACATATTTAATTAGTGCTTTTATATATTTTTACCCGACTACGGAATGGATGGGTTATGATTTTAACAAGAATGTATGTATGTTCATCTGTTCCCGCATATCTTCTAATCTACTTAACATTATTTGACAAGTAGGGTGTCGTTAGAAGCGTCTTGATAGTCCGCTGGTTATAGGCTATATAATACCACATTATTAGACTGCGATTTTATCCGTAGTAGGGTTTTAGTGTTTAAAACTAATTACTTGTTTAACATAAAACAAGTAAAAACAAATGTCAAAACAGCAGCACAAGACACTGCAGCTTTATCTAAACTGGTTGCCTATTGGACAAGGACCATATCTGACATGCCATTATGGGATAGGCAATGCTTAGCCTATACTGTAATTACGTGTGTACCTTGCAACATTTACCCAAAAATTGAAAATTACTAAATGGCCAAAAATTCGCAATCTTACTTGTTAGTCATGTTGTTGAATGTGGTCTGCATCCTTTTAAAGGTCTGCCTTTGTGATGTGAGGTGTTCCCGTGCTTCCATAGCTATGTTGATCTGTTCGTCCACTAGGATGTGCGAACTGGAATATTGTTTTCATAATTAATACACAATACAGTCGAACATTAATTGAATACAATAAATAATAGCGCGCCACGGAGACTACACTGTAAATAACCTTTAGATAGGCAGAGAGTAACTGACCTGTGCAAATGGTTGGCTTCTTTGGTGTACTGGTCGCGGCGGCTCAGGCCGATGGTGGCCGCGGGCGGAGGACTGCCGCCTCGCAACAGTTCTTCGCGCTCGCGACGGGCGTTCACTCGGGCGGAGGTCTTTGAAAACTCTTGCTGATAATCCTGCATAGTTTACACTTTAATATATTTTGAAACATTAAAAATTTAATGGCATTGATAAAAGAGTTCCTCGTCGGATGTCGGGTAATAACACCCTCCCATCTCCTTGCATTGGGTGTTCTTAAGACGCGACGCGGCGATAACACATCTTATGGGTAAGTGCACATCTTTACTTAACATCGCAAAATTGTAGTTAAGCATAAAGTCATAATTAATAAAAATAAAAAACTGTGATGTATGGAATAAAACTCGGTCTATCGCGGACTGGTCGTTTATTGACAGATCGCTGGGAACATGTACAATAATGTGGGTACTTAAATAAAAAGTGTTATTTAACTACCTTATACATATCATTTTTCTCCCCTTAAAACAATAAACATTTAATATTTGCGTAAATATGCGTAAACATAATTAATTACTTAACAACTTAACCGTTACACCTAATTCCCCGTTACATTTATTTATTAGACATAGCTTTCTTGACCGGTCGTGGTCTCAGGGTCATTGAATGAGGAGTATGATACACAATACGTTGTTTACGAGTTGGCACATGGACAGGGTCGTCTGCCTCATCTGTACCCGTTTGCTCACCCCCACCTGAAACGGAATGTTCTGACACTGCCGGTTCTATTTGTTGCGGCGACAATTGCGCCGAAGTATGCGGCGGGGTTAGCGCTACCTCTTCCTCATTACTAGTCTTCTCCACCGTCTCCGCCGGCTCTCCATTTTCAGTGACGTCTTTAAAACTAGTGTAATTTCCAGCTCTCGACAGGGAATGACGCGATCTGCAGGTTGGTTCCGTGATTATTTGGTCAATATGTCGTTTATGTAGCTTATTATCCTCGTGCGTTTGTACAACATAAGACACCGGACCTGTTCGCTTCATCACTTCTGCTCCTGTCCACTTGGCATTGTTTCCTACTCTATAGTCGCGTGTGTAAACTTGATCACCGACCTTTGCCTCCCGTAGCGTACCACCATGTTGAGACTTCTGTCGCTCCTGCGCCTCTTTTACTATTATATTAGTGTCCGGCCGCAGTAGATCCAAACGTCCGCGTAGTCTACGCCCTATTAAAGCCACTGCTGGTTCTTTTCGTGTAGTACAATGTTCCGTGTTTCGATAGGAAAATAAAAATCTACAGAGAGCTCTTTCGAGGTCCTCACTATCGGTGGTCGCCTTTTTTAGTACTTGTTTAATGGTTCGAACTGCATTCTCCGCTGCACCGTTACTGGAAGGGTGATACGGAGAAACAAGGATTTGTTTGATACCATTTTTGCTAAGGTATTCTTTATAATCTGTGGACGAGAAAGGCGGCCCATTATCGCTGACTATACACTTGGGCAGCCCGAAACGTGCAAAAATTTTCCTATAAAACGCAATAACTGCCACAGCCGACGTGTTCGGTACACTTTCCACCTCTAACCACTTCGAATGCGCATCGACTAGTACAATATAGTATTTATTACGGTAAGGACCTAAAAAGTCTACATTTAACCGTCCCCAAGGCTCCTCAGGCCACGCCCACGCATGCAGTGGCGCGTGTGGCGGGTTCTCTCGGTGTGCAGCGCACGTGGCGCACTCACGGCACACGCGTTCAATGTCCGCGTCGACACGATCCCACCAAACATAATTACGTGCTATCTGTTTCATTTTAACCACTCCAATATGTCCACTATGAAGTTCGTCTAACATTTGTACACGAAGAGAATCCGGTATAATCACCCGATACCCCCCATACTAAACAACCATGTTCTAGAAACAAATTATCTTTCCTTATAAAGAAAGGTTTTTCCTTACCATCCTTATATTGTGGTGGCCATCCGAATTTAATATAACCCAATATTTTATTTAATAACGGATCTTTTCTAGTCTCTGATTCGATTTCCCGAAATGTTACTATTAATTTGTCTTCTATAAAATTAAGATAGCTTCCTTCAATTGTTTGTATATTATGCATAGAGCTTGCACTAGTGGGAAATCGTGATAGAAAATCGGCAAAACAATTTTTGGTTGAAGGGACAAATTCTATGTCAAAATTGTATCCAGCAAGTTTTATTGCATAACGTTGAATACGACTGGCCGCAGTTTGGGGTATACCTTTATTTTTACCGAATATATAGCTTAGTGCACGGTGATCACTGCGCAGAAGGAATTTTCTTCCGTATATATACTGGTGATGATTGCTCACCCCAAAAACAATGGCGAGTGCCTCCTTGTCCAGTTGTGAATAATTCAGTTCAGCATTATTCAACGTACGAGACGCACTATTGATCAACCGCTCTGTTCCGTCCGGGTACCGATGAGACAAGACCGCTCCAAGCCCGTACGCACTACTATCTACAGATAATATCAACGGCAATTTAGGATCGTAGTGGGCTAACACGGGTGCACTAGCTAATGCACGTTTAATATTATTAAATGCCGCATTACACTCCTCACTCCAATGCCATTTAACATTTTTTTGTAATAAATTGTACATAGGTTTTAAAATTTCGGAAATGTTAACACAAAACTTAGCGTAAAAGTTTACTAATCCTAAAAAGCTCTTCAATTGGGTTACATCCGTAGGAGTGGGAGCCCTAACAATAGCGTCCACTTTCTTATCGTCTGTATGCAGTCCGTCTTTATCGATACGATATCCTAAATAAGTTACGCTATTTTTAAAAAATTCACATTTCGACCAATTAACACGTAGCCCGGCACTTTTGAGTCGTGACAATACTAATTTCAAATTCCTTAAATGTGTAGCCTTGTCCTTGCCCGTCACACAAATATCATCAATCCAGACAACCGTTGACGGCAACCCGCTAAGTGTTTCTTCGATTAGTTTTTGAAAGTTTTCGGGAATGCATTTAATTCCGAACGGTACACGTTTGTAGATAAACGTACCAACGTGAGTCGTGATTGCTGTAATCGGTTGTGAATCCTCACTTAATAAAAGCTGTTGATAAGCATGGGACAAATCGAGCTTGGAAAACTGCTCGCCTCCTGATAATGTAGCGAATATGTCTTCAATACGCGGTAGTGGATAATGAAAATCTTTAATACGGGGATTAATTGTAATTTTGTAATCCCCGCATATACGAATATCACCATTTTTTTTAATGACAGGAACAATAGGAGTTCCATAGTCAGAGCGTTCTACCTTGTAAATGACGTCATCGCGTTGCAATCTTTCCAATTCACGCTCAACCGGCTCGCGCAATGCTAGCGGCAACGAACGCGCTTTAACGTACACAGGTGTATTATCCGCCAAATGCAAACGTAATGGAGTCTTAAACGTCCCAAGCCCATCAGCAAATACTTCGGGGAATTCTTTTCGTAACATATTCACTTCATCATCGCACCCTTTTGCTATATTATGACAATTTGTTACGTCTAATTCTAAGCATCGTATCCACGTCCGACCCATTAAAGGAGGTCCTCCCTTTTCAACAACAAACAATTCAAGAAGCGCTGTTAAAGATTTATATGTTACTTTAACAGCAATATAGCCCAAAGGTTCTATGATTGTGCCCGTATAACACTTCAAACGTAAACATTTTTGTTGTATTGGTATATGAGAAAACAATCTGTCATAATAACTCTTAGAAATAACAGATATCTTACTGCCCGTATCTAATTCGAACGTAATATATCGATTCTGTACTTTTAACTGAATATAATATGGAGCGTCACCGTCATCGCCCCCAATATTGTAAAAATTTAAATCACTCTCACTAGAATCGTCCAAAAAAAACTGACCTCTAGGATTCTTCAAACCTCTGTCCAATGATATTTTAACCTCTGTCGTATGCGCCTCCACCGGCGCCGACGCCTCCTTCGCTGCATACCGCCTTGAGGTGTCCCTTCTCACCGCACCGGTCGCACGTATAGTTTTTGTACCGGCACCTGGCTGCGGCGTGTCCTTCTTTCCCGCACCGCGAACAACGTCGCCGCGGCGCCGAGCCCGCGTCGCGCTGTATCGCCGTCGTCGGCGTGGACGTGCGTGCCGAGCGGTACGGCCCGCGCGCCGGCCCGACGCGATGCAGCGGCTCGAGCGCTGCTGACGTGACGCCGCTGCCGCCGGACGCCGCCACCATCGCGTGCCTGTCCGCCGCCTCGAGCGCGAGCGCCAACTCTATTGCTCGGCTGTAATCCAGATTCTTTTCGGCGAAAAGCCGAGATCTCATATCCTCGTTGATGAGACCGGAGACGAATTGGTCTCTCAAGTTGACCTCTAAAGGTTTAGAGGTCATAGTGGTGAAATTGCACGTTTTGGCCAGATGCTTGAGGCTTTGCAAATATTCACTCACGGTCTCCCCTTGTGTCTGCTTCCTTTGCCGAAATATGTGACGTTCCGCGATCTCCGATCGTTGAGGTTCGAGATGCACTTTAACGATTTCTTCTAACTGATCGAACGTTTTGCTTTCAGGCAAATCCGGCGCACACAAATCACACATTAAATCGTAACATTTTTCACCCACATGTGTAACTAAGGTGGCGACGCGTAATTCGTCCGGTATCTTATTGAGTGTTATAAACTGTTTGACCCGACGACAATACGCGGTCCAGTTGTGCGACCCGATATCGAACGTTTCAATCTTTCCGATAGGCATTATAAGAACTTTAATTATAGACCCTTGAAATCGAAAAACAGCGCAAAAATCGGACTGCGCCAATGTGATGTATGGAATAAAACTCGGTCTATCGCGGACTGGTCGTTTATTGACAGATCGCTGGGAACATGTACAATAATGTGGGTACTTAAATAAAAAGTGTTATTTAACTACCTTATACATATCAAAAACCTAATGTTGCAGGTAAGTGACCTTGCAATGCAACTGTCCAGGGAGTAATGTGTCAATTCTATACCACCAGGAGGCTGAAAAGCAGCTTGTCTCATCACTAAGTTAAAATCTTGCCTCTATCTATCCTGGCTATGCTCTTTGTTGACACTATAGTTTTTCTACTAAAAACCTAGTACAGCAGAATACTAACCATAAGTATTTCTCTGTGCCTCTTAATAGTGTGCATAGTAGCAGCACCACTTGGCGCTAGATCTGCCATTTTGTCATTAATTGATGATAACTGTAATAAACAAAATAAAATTATGTCAGCAAAATTGGTTTATATTTTACAAATAGGAATGTGTAAAAAGTAAGCACTACTTTTTTTGTACAAAATGCACTAATTACAGTATGAAAGGAAGCATTGTTCTTCTTTTATTAGTATGTTGTTAGTGGCTATTAATTGGGACCACTGGAATGCACTTCAACCCAGCTAACCCAGATCCATGGTGCCCGAGCCCTTACTCTGGTGCTGACATATCAGAGAGTTCCTTAAGGTATGCTACAATGCGTCAGCTGGAGCTGTACATAATCATCTGGTATTGGGTAGGCAGATCCCAGATGACTTAGGCTGCCTGTCCACCGGAGCGGAGAAACGGAGAAATATTAACCAATAAGATTGCACAAAATCTCCACTCCTCTTTAGTGTGCAATCTTATTGGTTAATATTTCTCTGTTTCTCCGCTCCACTGCCTCGCTCCGCTCCGGTGGACAGGCAGCCTAAGTCATCTGGGATCTGCCTACCCAATACCAGATGATTATGTACAGCTCCAGCTGACGCATTGTAGCATACCTTAAGGAACTCTCTGATATGTCAGCACCAGAGTAAGGGCTCGGGCACCATGGATCCAGCTGGGTTGAAGTGCATTCCAGTGGTCCCAATTAATAGCCACTAACAAATCTTGACTATTTTACATCTTCACAGAATCTGCAACTACTTAGCCTTATACTGTGTAGGTGCTGGTTGGTACCAACATGGCCCGTGAGTGCACCTATTAGGTGCCTCATTTGTGATATGTTTAGGTTTAATAATTTAAGCCCACAGTCCACCCTTGTGCTGGCGAAGGTTTAGAGTGGTTTAAGCTTATCTCTTCCCTCCATTCTTTTGTTTGTTCAACAAAAGGAAGCATTAAAAATTACACTAATGCACTTACTTTAATTAAAGTTTTCTTTTCATTGTCAATGCTCAATTAGGATTCTGAATTTGCAGTGTTAGTTGTATTAGTAAATAATAGTAATAATATCCTGGGACAATCCACACTGTCATCTGATCCCAAACACCCACACTTGGCTGCTGCTCGAGTCAACTCGTGTGCTGTTTGGGGGGACTGGACCGACTACTATCCCTTCGGCCTTTTAGTTTGTTGTACTTTCATCGTATTTTGTTTTCTGTCTTATTTGATCTTTTGAACGGCAAGACACACTGTCGCTCTAATCTAATTGTAACATGACACACTGTTTAAAAAAAAAGTGAAAAATGACAAGCCCGCTGAGTTTCTTGCTGGATCTTCTCAGTTGAGGCTGCGTTGTGATCCGGTGGTAGCTTTTTTTAAAAAAGATGACCTTTCATAAGTGCTAGCATTAAGCCTATTTGAAATAAACTATTTTTGACTTTGACTTGGTGGGAATCGAACCCACGACCTATTAGGTAGGCCAGACTGTCTGACCACTAGACCGTCAGGCCTGGCAAATGCTGATTGTTTACCTTATTCAACAGTTGCTGCAACTCCATGGACATGGTGTCAAACATGTCATCACTGTTGATAAGTGGTACACTCTCCGAGCTGAGTCCGGACGCCGCTGAGCTCATGCCCAGCTTACTGAACGCCACTAACTTAACATCTATATCATTTTCTAGCAGACGAGCTTGCTTTCGTAACTCTAGAATAAGAATAGAGTAAATACACCATTAAAATGTCACAGGAGAAAATTGCTTACGAATACATCGTCACTTCATTTTCATGAATTGGAATAGAACGCTTCTGGTTTTCGACCTAGTTATTGCTTACCTTCCCACGTGCCTGTTGTTGTAGCCATATTTTAATTATTTCCTTTAATTAAAGCCAAAAGTTCTACAACTTACATCTATTTGTATTTTATTTAAAATAAGCAATTCGTCACAAATCACAAACTTGACTGTTTTGTTTGATTGTTGACAATTAATTTTTTTTTTTTTTAATAATATTTATTCATGACCATGGATACAGAGTCCTTCAGTCGCATACAATAAAATTATGTGTAAACAGCTAAGTAGTAATACATCATAGATCAACGAAGTGACAAAAAAAGAAAGGAAAACAACAACTTTAAAAATAAACAAAAAATATAAAAAGTAAAAATAACAAATAAATCACGTTAAGTTATGAATTAAATCTTTTCAACAGTGCTACAAATAAACTTAAATAGCGGTGCAAAATAGTCTGAATTCGATAGTAATTCCTGAACGAGACGGGGTACACGTTCATCACTCAGTTCACTGACACTGGTTGACAATTAATTAAAATTCAGTGTTCCCAACTCTCAAAAATTTATCCCCCTAAGCTCCAATCAAAAACCCCTAAATACACCACAATTTCTATAAGAGATTTCTATTATAGAGATTCCCCCTAAAAAAAAATATTGTTTATTAAATAAATAATTAAATATTTTTAAATAAATAATACATTAAAAAAATGATAAAATATTGATGTGTCCGCGTCCCTTGGCCTTCAAGGTGTTGGACGACCTCCTTGGTATAAGTGAAACAAGTAATTATCTCTTCATGTTTATTTCCAATAAGCACAGCGTAGCACAATCGTTAGTAATTATAACGTTCAATGGAAAAGGAGGGAAAAACTAATTAATCACTTAAGTAGGTAAATTATCATAGACCACAATCAATGACATTGACATTTTGACAGTAAGTCAATTTCACGTTTAGTTCTATGCTTAATACATATCAAATATCATTAAACGAACAATAAATTTTAAGCTATCAATAAATAATTTCATTCAGAAACACCATATTTTTAAATTCTTTATTTATAAATTATCGAAAACTTCAACTAGAGACATTTGCCCACTGTTTATTACTTAGTTAATTGAAGTTATAAAAATCCCTAAAAATACCCCTAAGAATATAACACCCCTAAAAAATCCCATCGCACATTTTTTCCCCCTAAATTTGGGGGGAAAACCCCTAGGTTGGGAACCCTGTTAAAATTATTGACATTGGCCAAGTCTATTTTAATGATTGAACCATAGAGTAAAGCAAGGTGTTACAATAATTTAAAAAAAAAACCTAAACTCGTCAGAATCATAGATTTAAGATTTTTTTCACTACGTTCAAAAAGATGAACATAGCGTGGGAAGGAGAAGTTCTAATCAAATACAAACTGCACGAGTGCAACAGAGGCAGAGATAAAATTCTTTTTTTTTATTCTGCATCACTTTTGACATTAGCCACTGCAACGCTGCCTCGCGGTCTGTTTACTGTCAAAGTAAATCATAATAATTTAGCACGATCTCAAATTTATAATATGAAATATCATTGTTCCATTAGGGTGGCTTGTGCAATAAGTGCATGTGATGTTACAAATCGTAATAAAACGACTAAGTAAACATTTCACAGGTAATTGATTACTATTCCTGACTGAATTTTTGCTTGCTATATTTTTATGGTTTTGATTGAAACTTTGGTTGAAAATCGTAATAATATCGTAGAATACATGTTTTTCTTCAAACTGATCATAATTTATTACTTCTATAAGAAGAATAGCGGGATATTTTGTGTAAAATGTAAAACGATTTGTTTACAATAGGGCTTGAAAAAGTCCTGACGTCATGAGTATCGATATCGACAATAAAGCAAATAGTTTTAATAGAACAAATATAAATTCTACGTCTTTTTGTTTTAGTTTCAAGGAGTTTATATTTATTCGGTCTAAAAATATTTTGCGGTCTCTATATTCTTTATGTAAATTTATATGATAATAATAATAATTCAAATGTATTCTTTCAGATTATCAAAATAATTCTTTGTTATGACAAAAATAGATGCGGATTAAAGACGAGGATAGGTGGAATCCCTACAATATTCCAGTGTCTGTGATAAAGATTTTGATTTCTGTCTGTGATATCCATCCATATCATCGGTTCTACAGCCAATATGACCAGCCACTCCAGTCTGGTAATTCGTTGACCTATGTCAGCAAGTTTGATTCTCTGGTGATAACATTTCTTATTCGATCGTTCACAACAAATAATTTACTTCGTGTTCATGTGGTTTAAATAATATTAAGATGTTACCAGATAAAACGTGCTCTATTACTGTCGTCACTAAGAAGCTGAAGTATATATTTACAATATATTTTTATGAATGCTGAAATAAGTAAGGTAAGGTGCTAACATACTTTACTGTCGGACAAACAAACTGTATTTTACTGACTTACTTTTATGCCCTGCATATACAATCGAAAACAGGGGTGTAAAACCTTTGAATTGTTTTTTTTTATCGACATCAAAACCTCATTGTCACTATGAAATAGTTCAGCTATTAAAGTATAAAGAAGGAGCAAACACAAACTCTCACAAACTTTCCTTTAAACAATATAGGAAGCTTTCGAAAGAATGCTATATGCACATTTATAAATGCGTATGTATCTCTGTCTCTCTGTTGTCATCAATTTTCTTAATTGTATACGTGAGTAAAAGCGCGGGACGTCGCTAGTAGGGTTATTACAATTAGTTTTTCTAGGTAGCAAATAATAATTATTTTTTAGCACCTAGTTAAAGCTGATACCCGCTTTGAAAATGTTTAGAATATCTGACTTGGGGCAAGACTAACATACGTTTGTCTTGCCCCTGGTAAACTGATAGTCTTCCCCCACTTTGACATTTCTATATTATGGTTTTATTTTGTTAAATATTGAGGAAACTTATCTGTTTTATGTGATAATAACAAGATAATTTTAAACTCTATGTTGGTATGATGCTACTTACAGCAAAGATATCTCAATTTAACATTTAATATCACAATTTTTTAATGTTTTTTTCAGATCCACCAACTAACCTTTTTTTTTCTTACAGCTGACATTTTAATTGTGTGATATTGACCAAATAGTTCAGCAGAAGTGACAACTGTGTTTTGAGCCGAGAACCATTTCATGATAACTGTTTTATCGACAAGTTAAATTGGAAAAAAACGCAGATCTTTTCGAGTTATTTGAAAGTGACAGTCTTACCCCGGTGACAGTCTTAGGTGGGGACCTTACCTTATGTATTTTACAATAGAAGTATATTGTTTGTCTTTATAATAATAACCTGGTACGATCCACACATGGTGATCTGATCCCAAACAAGGCAGAGCCTTTACTATGGAAACCAGACAACTTTTACTAATACATACTCATATACTTACTTTTATTTGTAAATACATACTTAATAGATAAATAAAACCCAGACACCTGGTGGAAATCGAACCACCAGCTGGCTACCCAATAAGCCAGCCAGGATGTTGAACTGTTAGACCAACACGTCCGCCAAATGTTTTGGTTTTATACTATTTAGAAATATTGCATACTTCTCAAGGATCTCAGGGGATACTCCTTCACCCATACTAAAAAACGTTAATTATTATTGTTTATAATGCATGCTGATTTGAGTAATTTTATCATGCGTAACGATAACTTATTTACATGATCTAATTTACGATGTTTCAAGCAAAAAGAAACTAAATTTTTTGTTTACAACGACTGTTTTACCACTTTTGACAATTTATCATTATAAGATTTGCAATACTAAAGGTTATTAATAACTTGTTATAAATCAACATCAATTTTAAATTAAACAGATAATCGTGTAAATCTTCACACAAAATATCATCGATATCAATTACGTACGTAGTACTTTTTAACAACACTTTTTTTCCTTTACACATAAACAATTCACTCACACATAGGTTTTTCTTTTTTGGTTTCATTTTTTATCGGACTATGTTTATCTTCTATATATAATATCTTTGGTCAGAATACCCATATTTAAAAAAGCCAACCAAAAAGCATTTTCGTTAGAGTAATTTTAATACTGTGAATGATTTGAACAGAGCATAATCCGAAGTTTACTTTATAACATATAATTTACATCTAAATAAAATTGGCCCTGTTCTTACACGGACGTAAGAATAACACAGAATAACACCTTCCCACCCATCACCTGTTGGCTCAGAGTAATTAGAATGGAGCTAGTATCGCGACGATTCCCCGAACAAATTTTTCGTGGCACTTTTGTGGGGTGCGGGAGGCGAAGTAAACACACACAGATAAAATTTTGCGCATACCCACACTACTTTGAGTATTAACCACACTATAATAAACTCGCAACACTTTCAAAAAGATACGCACACAAATAAAGAATGACCTGAACTATATGAACAAAAATTTGGCAGAGGGGTTAGCGCATCATGCTCTCTCCAGTGGTATCTCCTCTAAGCCTGTTGGGTGTCTGTAAGAGGCGACTAAGGGAAAAGAAGAAGACGGGCAGCATCGTATTTCTATTGGATTACCTACCACGTACACTGCGCTCTCCAAGATGCCTGTCATGTGTAGGGATTATGGTAACCGCTCCCTTCTAAGAATGTATGAATGCCTTTGTTCAGCAGTGGAGTATTTCGGCTGCTGATGATGATGCATTTACACATAAAAAAAGGCACTTTCTAATAAATCCACGAATAACATCAACACATGTAGACTATTGCGATCAATGAAATATAATTGGATATCATTTATATTTCAATTAATTAACTTTGTATGCATATTTTATGTATTCACAATACCCTAGAAATACCTCTAAAATATTATAACCCCTTCAAACCATTTTTAATTAACCGACTTCAAAAAAGGAGGTTCTGTATTCGACGCGTATGTATGTAATATTAATAGAAATACGTAATATTCATATATGTTAGTCTATGTGGGCTTCTAAACAAATTTACCAAATTTCACGAGTGTATGTATGTATGTATGTATGTATGTATGTATGTATGTATGTATGTATGTATGTATGTATGTATGTAGGTTTGTCCGCGGATTTCTCAGAAACTACAAGTCCGATTTCGAAAATTCTTTTTGCAATAGTTAGAGTATTTTTCAACTTAGGGTAGAGTACAAGTTTCATCAAAATCGGTCCAGTAGTTTAAGAGATATAAACTTTTTATGTTTTCAGTAAGTTACTGTAATGTAGACGTTCCAGTTGGGTGATAGTGCTGATACCTATCTTGGTAAAATAAGTCACTAAAAAGTGTTAAATAAAATATTTTCAAAAAAATATAAACCGACTTCAAAGTAAATTATCTAAAAAGCATAAAATAACGAAAATATTATTGAAGTTGGTGCAGAATATACACAGCAAGTACGCTAACACCAACTTCAATAATATTTTCGTTATTTTATGCTTTTTAGATAATTTACTTTGAAGTCGGTTTATATTTTTTTGAAAATATTTTATTTCCTAAATCTAGGGATAAAACCCCCAAGTTGAAAACCCTGATTCAATTCCCTATTTTGTCCCGATTTCAGTCACAGAACAGACTACTCTACAGACCTCTAAGTCTACAGACTATATAGTACTTTGGTATGTCTAGTTTCTTTTCGCTTGAAGCCAATTTCATAAGAGAGACAAAGTTAGATATATTGCTCCGTCAAAATGTCAACGTTTGTCATTTAATTTTTGTTTATGTTATTTTTTTTTCAGGTTGCAGGGTAAAAATAAAAAAGCAAAAACCTCTAATTCCACTACGATTTTTTTTGTTCACCATAGAAAGCACTAGTTATTAGTAAGAATGTTGACGTCTTCCTCTAACCCATCACTTATCCCCTAAAATAGACAAAGATGGAATGTTAGTTTACCTTTAATATGCCATAGAACAGATTTACTAGGTTTTTCTTCCTTTAGTAAATTATTTTCTATTCATACGATTACACAAGGATTACACAGTCATGCTTATTTGAAGTATTCTATTTTCATTTATATTATTGTTCCACTATTCAATATTAATGGTAAAATTTTATGAGAGAAATATATTATCCTCAGATATTATCAGCATCATCGTATCATCGTTCCTTTTCAATTGTTTTTTTCCTTTCTATTCTAAGCCATACTCGCAAGCTATGTACAAATGTAGTTCTTATCGCCATAAACATAAAGTTGTAGTTGAAAGCGTTTATATATCCGTGCCACCTTATCGAACAACTTCAAATCGTAGTCTATCTCTCTCACGCTCATATATTCGGGCCTAAGTTCAATGTATTTCCTGCTCACTCTTATTTCGTCACCCCACCCATTATCGCCATTCGTTCATTCTTTGTAGTATTTTTCAGATTTCGTAAAGTGAGTGGTGAATTTAATGTAAAATGTTTCCTCTCATAATGAGATAATTTGAGACTAAATTATTGTTAGTGTATATGTAATCAAAAAGTTACAGTAGTATCTGATCTGGTTGTGTTCTAATAAAAAGGGACCATTGTATAACAAGGACGAACACATCTTCGTAGTGCAGTCCAAAATGGCTGCTGCTATTAAAACACGGAAATTGGAATTTGATAAAATATGCCGAGCTTGTTTGCAAGTAAAAAAGGACATGAGGCCTTTATTTGAACAACTTACTGCTACAATGCTGATGGGTATATCAAAAGTTCAGGTGAGTGAGATAATAGCTACATCATGTCAAGATATTTTGGGAAACTGTTTTTGTCTCTTTCTCTCTAAAAGTAAAACCAATAAGCGAGTAGGGATAGCAAACTACCTTAAATCGCGTCATCTTTGTTTAGGAGTCATCGGATATTATTTCGAATTTCTGTGGTGTTTGCGCGGGGTGTTTGTTGCTTGAATTCATAAAATGTTGAGAAATATCATTCTTTCTCTTTCTAACACCCGCATAAGCACGCAGGAATTAAAAGAAGTAAAACTTAACTATAGATCTGCGTAACAAAGCAAAGGATTAAAATTAAATAATATTAAACATATTGGTTAAAATTCATTAATTACTATACGTCTTACTGTCGCACTCACAAACCCCAATTAACTTTAATTCTAATTAAGTCATTTTTTAAAATCGATTTATTTCGACTGTCGAGCCGTTTATGATTAATTTCGATTATTGAACACGAGATACCTAATTGTTATCTCAACTCACTATCTGCGTAATAATAATAATAATGTGTCGAAATAATCCGATTTAGAAATTTATATAATATTCCGATTCCGAAATAAATGGATTATTAATCATTAACTTTAATTGGCGTTTGTAGGTAGGTAGTTAGAGTAGTACGGAGCTTAGGGAGACTTGATGGACGGAGAAGTTTTTGAATATATAAGTGAGTTACACAGTGTGATTATTTCCGTGGCACGCGTGAATACGTTGACATCTCTAAAACACCAATTTTTCAGGGCGGGCCATTTTAATGTTCGTCCTCTTCTGGTAAATCGGTAAATATTTGTTTTAGTTGTTTCGGTGGATATTTTATGCCGTTTATAATATGATGACAATAAATAAACGAGATTCCCCATAGTTTCCATAATAATAGACTTGTCAAGTCAGTCACCAACGAGTTATAAACTTATTCACCGAGTTGTCAATTTGTTCACCAACAGTTATCTACTTATTCACCTTCTAAGTAGGGAATATTAGTAGGTAAATAGTGCTGTTTTATGGAATATCAAACAGATGTCGACTAAGTAAACTATTTATTTATTTGTTGCAGTACCTACTACTTACTTTGAACGATCCATACCATATTTTTATTTTATTTCTGATTAAAAACTAAAAACTACGTGACATAAAACAAAATAAAAATCTGTTTTGAAATGTGCAAATGAAGCCCTTTCATATGATACCCCACTCGATACAGTAGTCTTAGTAGTTTTGATGCTCCATTTCGACCTCCATTGAAAAGAAAATACTTATTTTTTTAATCACAATGAGGTTGAGTCAGTAAGATCTAAAACTATTCTTAGGTTCAAATCGATAGCATCTGTGGTTCCTGAAATATATTCGCGTGACAGACAGATATACATACGAAGTCACACCATGGCATGGGCGTTCTTTTTTACCTTTCCTATCCAAGTTGGCTTCTTCGGGCGACCTCTTTGTCGAAGATGGACCGACCTAACTGGATAGTTTATCCTAGGTATACATAGTGGTCAACCACTTCGAGTGTATCGTTCCCAACAACTACCGGTACGGGTGCAAAATGGACAATAGACATGATTTTCGTCTTGTCCATATTCATCTTAAAGCCCACCTGCAGGCAAACGATACTGAGGTCGCTGAGCATCGTATTGAGGTTCTTCAGCGACTCTGCCAACATGACTATATCATAGGCAAAGCGAAGGTGAGTGATGAATTCGCCATGTTGATGCCGAATCCGTTCAGTCCAAGAGCTTGAAAACTGTCCTCCAATGCGTTCCTGAACAGTTTCGGAGAAATAACATCTCCCTGTGGCACATTTTTCTGCAAATGAATCGGTTTAGTGCTTGTGTCCTTTAGTTGGATGGACACAGTGGCGTTTCTATACAAACACTTCAACACTTCGATATACCTATAGTCAATGTGGCATCGCTGGAGGGACTGCAATACCGCCCAGGTCTCCATTGAATCGAAGGCTTTTTCATAGTCCACAAACGCTAGATATAATAGCCGATTATACTTCTCAGTCTTCTGTATAATCTGGCGGAGCGTGTGGATGTGGTCTATGGTTTAATAGCCTATGCGGAACTTGGCTTGTTCGGAAGGGCTGGAAGTCATTAAACCTGCGTTCGATACGGTTCGTAATGACTCATGAAAACAGCTTGTACACATGGCTCAGGAGTGAGATAGGTCTATAATTCTTCAATAAGGTTTTATCTCCTTTCTTGAACAGAAGCACTACCACACTCCAGGGCCTTGCTAATGGCGTAGTACCGTAACAGAGCAAGACGGAATTGAATAACTTCTGGAGGGCTAAATGTATAGGTTTTCCACCCGCTCTCAGAAGTTCTATTGTGATGCCGCCTTCACCCGGCGCTTTGTTGTTTTTAAGCTATTTGAGAGCCGTGCTAATCTCGTACAACCTGATATCTGGGAAAATGTTTTATTTGACTATAAACACCGGTAAAGTATGTTATACTTAAGTCTATCCAGCGCCAGTTGATTATGAGCAGCTCCAAGCTGGCGCAACCACTCCTTACGTACCTAAGGAAAATCTTTGACACGTCAGGAACAGAGTAATGGCTAGGGCATGCACAAAAGATCCAACTGGGTTAAAGTGCGTTCCTGTGGTTACCGGGCCCGAATTTATAGCCACGAACAATAAAATAGAAGTTGACGGATTCATCAGGTCATCAAACAGATTCAAGTCATATTCAATTGAAGTTAAAGTTTTTTGTAACCATCATTTGTAGTACACGTAACTACACTTAGTTTTTTGTAACCATCATTTGTAGTACACGCAACTACACTTATAACATTTAGGGTTCAGAATTTAGCTGGCCATAACTGGACATCTCAATTTATCGTGTGGCACTTTCTGGCAGGGCCACGGTGACTGATCTTAATTCTGATTGAACAGGGATTTAGTCGCTAATTAGTCGAAATTAGTCGTAAAATTTGAGAATTAGTCGGTCCGTGGTTTAAAAGTTATATGGGTACCCCGGTGGCCCTGCCAGGGAGGACTCTTTCTGGCAGGGCCACCGCTAGATCTTGACAACCAAAGCACCCCACGAAAATCTAACGACGCTCAGATTTAGTCGTTAATTAGTCGAAATTAGTCGTAAAGTATTGGAATTAGTCGGTCAGTGGTTTAAAAGTTATAGGGGTACCCCGGTGGCCCTGCCAGAGAGGACTCTTTCTGGCAGGGCCACCACGATATCTCGACAATCAAAGCACCTCGCGGAAATCTGCCGGCACGTAGATTTAGTCGTTAATGAGTCGAAATTAGTCGCAAAGTTACAGAATTAGTCGGCAAGTAAATAAAAAGATATTGATGAATACTTTTTCTCCATACATTGGGTACAGGCGAGTAGAAAATACTTTTGTATAACCTACTAAGTATGTGATGAAATTAAATATACTTCCTCTGGCGCCTCCGTGGCGCAGTGAGAAACCGCTTGCTTTGCAAAGAGGAGGTTGCGGGTTCAAACCCCGCGGGGGGCTGGGCAACAAATTTGTGTAGTTGGTCCTTACCGACTTGGATAATGCAGTCCGATCACCTGATTGTAAGGTAAGTTGATCCCGGGGTAGGATGGGCATGTAAAAAGTTGGTCCTGCGCTTGACCTCACCCCGGTCGTGCCGGTCTTCAGTCCCTTCAGATTGTGAGAGGTAAAAGGAAGAGACTGCACTTGTGTCTATGCAAGCACTTGTGCAATATTATATTTCCTGCGTATATGGCTGATCTTAAAGATTGGTCGACAACGACCAATCTTTAACAAGATCAGCCATATACGCTTCCACAAGGAAGTGTCGGCCAGGCGGACATTATTATTATTTTAAAGAGGTCTCCGTGGTTCGGCGCAGCGGGAAACCGCTTGATTTGTTCACAGATTACAATCCCGCGGCAAGCAACTACTTTGTGTAGTTGTCCCTTACTAACTAGGACAATGCTGGCCCATCACTGGATTGTCTGGAGTTTCTTTTTATTTGGGACAATACACACCCGGTTATCTGATCCCAAACTAGGCAGAGCCGGTACTATGGAAACCAGATAACTAATACTAATACTTTCCCACCAAGTGTCTGGGTGATTTATCTATAAATATATAAGTAAGTATTTACAAAAAAATATAAGCATTAGAATCAGTTGTCTGGTTTCCATGATACAGGGTCTGTCTAGTTTAGGATCAGATGCCCGTGTGTAGATTGTCCCAGAATACTATCGTTATATTATTACTATCATTACCAACGTATATACTTTTTTGTAAATAAATACTCAAATAGATAAATAGCACCCAAACACAGGGTGGGAATCGAACCCACGACCTATTAGGTAGCGTCCAGGATGTCTAACCACTAGACGAACAGATCCTTCAACTTAAATGATTCATCTGATGGACATGTAAAAAGCCCCACTTGGTTATGTGAGTAAAGGACTCTTCCTTTACTCACATATCCAAGTGACAAGTGAATTAGACAGAAATAGGTACATCTCTATGTACTTCTGTCTACGAAAGCTCTTGTGCAATATAATGTTTCTCGCGTAGATGGTTGATATTTTGCAGCTGTGGTCGTATTGGCCAGGAGAACTTTATTTTTTTAAGGTAAATAAGTAAGTATTAAAGTACTACGCATACTTTACCGCATAACCAGTAAGTAAAAAACCTGTCAAGTGTGAGTCGGAGTCGTGCACTGTTCCGTACCATGTTGACATTATAAAAGTTACGTTGTTATTCTTCTAACACCCCCAGATATGAAAATATCAAAACCGCACAACTGTTTGTATTTTTTCTAAAGTAAGTTTTTAGAATTTAGATTACATTCCCTTTACTCCTTGACATTAAAAAAATGGCATTAATTTTGTTAAGGAAATATATTTACAGTGATTAACGTAATGACAGTATCATTTTATTTGCTATCCTATATTTCTGATACATAATTGCACGCGACTGTACGTTTAAAGAAGATGGCGGCGAATAGTCTAGGAGTAGGAATAAATTAACTAACGGCAAAAATTTTATCACCTTTGCTTGACTCTAAAATACAATAATGTCAAGTTCAACGGTCTATTTATAGCCGATTTGTATTTCTTTGACAGTGACGCTTTAAAATTGTAGCCACCAGGATATTAAAATTACTTTTTCGTGTTTATGCATTCTTTCGAAAAGTAATCCACTCTGGTTCTATGACTACTCCTAATAAAAAACAATGCTTTATATCTTTTTAACCAAGATACGACCAAATCTGTAATTACACGACTAATTTCGACTAATTAATGACTAAATCTACGTGCTGGCAGATTTACGCAAGGTGCTTTGATTGTCGAGATATAGTGGTGGCCCTGCCAGAAAGAGTCCTCTATGGCAGGGCCACCGGGGTACCCCTATAACTTTTAAACCACTGACCGACTAATTCCAATACTTTACGACTAATTTCGACTAATTAACGACTAAATCTGAGCGTCGTTAGATTTTCGTGGGGTGCTTTGGTTGTCGAGATCTAGCGGTGGCCCTGCCAGAAAGAGTCCTCCCTGGCAGGGCCACCGGGGTACCCCTATAACTTTTAAACCACGGACCGACTAATTCTCAAATTTTACGACTAATTTCCACTAATTAGCGACTAAATCCCTGTTCAATCAGAATTAAGATCAGTCACCGTGGCCCTGCCAGAAAGTGCCACACCAATTTATCACGATTCAAACAGAATACTATGGTTAACCCATCGATATACTATCTAAACAAGATTAGCTGTCACGGCCCGAAAAGTGGTCACGAAAATAGAGAAGCTGTCGCTTATTTCAAATTAGTACGAGCCGACAACAGGATGTATCGAAATTCCTTATTGCGCGTTTATAAACTGTCCAAATAATATAATACTTATCGTAATACTAAAATTGCAGATGGGGAAATTTTTTTTCGTTTCGTTTTCTTATTACTACTAGTTTAAATAATAAATATAAGTAAGATATCATTATAATACGAAATAAAAATTATTTATTTGATATTTTCTCCGCTAGAGACTGACAAAATTAATGTTGCCGATAGGCGTGTCGCCACTTTCTATACGAAACTGTTAAACTACACGTCATTACCATAATAAAAAAGTTAGTTCTCATTTTTGCCACCAGCACGGATAAGTTTGTGAGTCAGTACACACACAATGGAAACACACCTGTTTTGAACCTTATTTTATAGTGGTTAAGATTTTCTTTTAAATGAGTACATTTTTGTTTCAGTCAAAACAACTACTTTTTTTCGTATAATTTTGGCGCTTTTATTGATTTTTCTTTGTCTCCGATGTAAAGGTTTTATGTGCCAACATTACTGCATACAGAATTAGACTTTATTACTACATGTGAAGGCTGCTATTAGTCCGACGTTCCGAATTATTTAAAACTATTTTCTACAATTTCTAGCTACGTGTATAGTTGTGTAAGTAAATGTAACCGCGACCACATTTTCGATGTCATTTTGTTCGTGACAGCTAATCTAGTTGGTATAGTATATCGATGGGTTAACCACAACTTGATATGTCAATTTGTCACAATTTAATCATAAAGACTATAACTTGACATATTAATTTGTCAATTTACTATTAGCACTAACAGTAAATGTGTTTAATATACACATATGTATAAGTTGAACTATCAAGTAATTCATGGAAAAATGCGAGATGTCAATATAGTACCAAAGGCCATTACTCTAAAAGTTATACATATTTAAGAGTTGTATTTTTTTTTCATAGTAAATTCATAGGCGTAGGAATCGTTTTAGCCAATAAAAAAAATAACGACTTAGGCTGTTTAAAAGTAGGTACTTACCTACGTTAAAGGTGTTATATTCTCTCAGAGTATATTCTAGAACTATAAAGAAACTTGCACCTCACTAACTTAGAAACTTTTTTATTTTTTAAATTTTCCCTTTACTTTTTCTCAATATAACATGGGACAAGTTATTGATATCAAAATTTTACAATTTTCTTTCTTTATTCATAATGGTTAATGTACAATATGAATTGATATAGCCTAGAGCTAGAAACGACACCTATAAGTACTTACATTACCTACTACCTATACTTTCCCTATACTGCGATATCTCAAGACATAGCGTGGTTAAGGATTAATGTATTATGGCAACGTGTAAGCGGGAGGAGTCCTCAGGGAGACCTTTGTTCAGCAATGGACGTCTTTCGATTCGATTGCTGCTGATGATGATGATGTACGTACCTACTTTCAGACCAGTTAGGTAGGCCATTATTTTGTATTTGTGTTGGTTAATTAGCAAATATATTTTTCTATTTACAGGGAATTTCCAAATTTACTTTTACATAGATTTATCTATAGTTTTTGAGAAAAAGCACATGTCCAAATAATGGGGTCAATACATACACTGTGCAGTGGATGGGAGGTTTATTTGATTGTAATAAAAGGGATTTTTTATTATATTATGAGCAACAACGCTGTCGGAACAATTTAATTACTGAATTGCCTCCAACCGCATCTCGCAAGAATAAAGTACCTACCTAACCATTATTTTTAGAACACTGGTTTTGGGGTAACGTAGTACATATTACATCCGTGAGGGTAACACAGGGGTGACTACCTACCTAGGTATTTGAGCTTATTCTGTGTTTTCCGGCGAAGATACTAGTCCTAGGCAATCGGGAATTATTGAGTGATATTTTGAGGGTTCCCCAAAAATTGATTTATAAGTAAGTACTTTGAGTTAAAATTTTGGTTTTAAATGATGAGACAAGCAAGTCTTTCGTCTGATGGTAAGCGACACGCCTGCCTATAAACAGCTGTACCACTGCGCCCCTCGATACAACAAGGGTCTATTTGTTTGTGGAAAAATGACGAGCTCGCTGAGTTTCTTGCCGGATCTTCTAAGTTGAGGCCGCGTTTAGATCAGGTGCAATCTTTTTGAAAAAATAACCGTTCTTATGTGCTACCGCTAAGCCTATTAATTTGAAATAAATAATTTGTATCGTGATAATCATGATAATTTTGTCACGCAAGAAAAATCTAACAATTACATATGGGTTTTAAATCAAAGGGCTTGACTAGTAGATTAGAGTAGGATGCACATTGAAAATAATGCAAATCCAATATGGGTGCCAGCAAAATGACGTGCTTAATGTACATTGTACTTTAAACGCTAACAAATAATTCGGTAGGTCTTAGGTAGGTACCAGTTAACACACCGCACTCTCGTCATCAATCTAGGTCTAGGGCATTGATCAGACAAAAAAATAAAATCTTGAAGCGCGTGAAATTTTTAGCAACAGTCAAACGCTCATCTCCGTTTTCTTTAGGTACATAGTATAATACAAAGTCCGCAAATGTAGCCTCCGTGGCGCAGTGGGAAACCAGTTGCTTTGCAAACCGTCGGCGTCGCGGGTTCAAATCCCTCGGGGGGTAACAACTTTGTATAGTTGTTCCTTACGGGCTAGGACAATGCAGGCCGATCACCTGATAGTCTGTAAAGTAAGATGATCCATGCATGAGTCGTATGGGCATGTAAAACGTCGGTCCTGCGCTGCGCCTAATTTCTGGTCATGTCGGTCATCCGTCCCATCGGATTGTGAGAGGTGTATAAGAAGCAAGAGTGCACTTGTGTCTACGCAAGCGCTTGTGCACTATATCTCCCGCGTAGATGGCTGATTCTGTGAAAGATTGGCCGCTGTGGTCATATCGGCCAGGAGGGCATTATCTATCTTCTATCTATCTATCTATCTATACTATAATAAAACTCAAAGAGCACTTTTTCTGTACATTAAATATTTTTCCAAAATTTCTATGTGGGGATACTATACTATCGACATAGAGGCCAAAACAATTTTTTTTGGAATTATTGTCTGTCTGTCTGTCGTTCTGCGGGTCTAAAAAGGCCACTTTCGGGGAATCATAATATGAGTAAGTTACCGTTTAATTTTTATTCGTATGGCAGCATTAACATCAAATATGAGTCTGCTAATTAGTGTTAATAAATGAATTGAGTATGATTGACCTAAAATGTGTGATCATTTTACGAAAATTACAGGAATTGCGAAGAATTTGATAGAAATTCAAAATACGAATTCCTTACAGAGGAAATGCTTAATGTGGCTTTTTTAGGCCCGCTGTTCGTCCAGGTATCATTTGAAAACCCGTGGATGGATTCTGATAGGACTTTCACTGATGTGTTGTGTAGAAGTAGGGGTATAAATTGGTATATAAAACATCACGCTATGTTTCACAGGGGCTAAGCAGTGAAACATTACTTGCACATATTACCTCGTAATTTCCTTTGTATGTGAATAGGGTAATTATAGACTGATCAGTTAATCATTAAGATATGTATTATTACGCTATATACAATAGGGACTGAGCAGACATTTAGTTTGCATAAGATATGGCAGTGGCGAAAGGTAAATTTTTGTGAGGGGTAAGCCTGTACAATTTTCATTAGATTTCTGTATTGTTCTAAGTACTTTGCTGACATTATCTATATCTTTGAAAAGTTAAAATCTGTAAATCCCGAGCGAGTCCAAACTAGATGAAAGAAATAGGCAAGGGAAAAATACCATTTCATTTCATTTAAAAGCCAGCGGTTAGGTCCGCTGCACCACCAAGGCTACATTTGTACAGGTAGGTAGAAATAGAGAATACGAAATTGCTAAATTTTTACTTAGGTAAAAGACCTAAAATGACTCGAAATGATCTAACGCAATAAAATGTACAACTACAATTCACACTACACACAATGAACAGCGCTCCCAAAAAACGCTTCAAGGTCAGGGCTCATGTTCATGAAATTTTAATGAAACTCCCCAAGTCCAGGTAGTGTATAGGTACCTATAGTATTACAGTCGCAACAATAAAAGATGCGGGAAACTTAGAACTTTCATCATCGAATATCATTAGACAGTGATTTACGATGTTAGCGTGATTTACATTATGAACAGCGCCATCTATCGGTGAAATTGAACAATCACTAAAGAACTACTTTAATATTTTTACATAAAAAAAGTCGTGTTAGTTACACTATTTATAACTCAAGAACGGCTGAACCGATTTGGCTGAAAATTGGTGGGGAAGTAGCTTAGGACCAGGAAACGGACATAGGATACTTTTTACCTCGGTAAGTTAAGGTTAAGCAACATAAGGCAAGGTCATTAAATAGATGGGTGAACCGATTTGTATGAAATTTTGTGTGCATATCGGGTAGGTCTGAGAATAGGTCGTAAAGTATATTTCATGCCGATAGGTTAAGGTTAAGCAACATAAGACAAGTTCATTAACTAGATGGGTGAACCGATCGATATGTATGAAATTTTGTGTGCATATCGGGTAGGTCTGAGAATAGGTCGTAAAGTATATTTCATGCCGATAGGTTAAGGTTAAGCAACATAAGACAAGTTCATTAACTAGATGGGTGAACCGATCGATATGTATGAATTCATATTAATGAATAACTTACGGTTTAATTTTTCTTCGCATGGCGGCATTAAGACCAAATATAAGTCTGCTAATTAGTGCTAATAAATTAATTGAGTATGATTCACCTAAAATGTGTGAACATTTTTCAAAAACTAGTAGAATTTTTAGGAATGTGCTTGAAATTCTAAACATGAATTGCTTTTAGGTGAATTGCTTAATGTGGCCTATTTAGCCCCGCTGATCAATGCATACTATCTTCAATGCATTAGATCACGGATGGCGAACCAACGGCACACGTGCCATCGATACCACGCGACACAATATTTTAGTCACGACACCGATTACAAAACTGATTAGAAAAAAAATAAGTACTTAAGAAAATTTACTCAATTCAAGAAAATATTCTTGAAAAAATCTACTTAGATAAATAATAAATAATTTAACGGATTTCTTGGTTCAAGAACGAAATCAAAATTATTTGACAGTAGGTTGAACACTATCCTATATAACTTATAAATTAAGCTAACGTAAAAAGGGAGCTGTGCGGGTGGGCTATCGGCTCCATATCCATTTGCGTTGAATACATAACCTTTGTTTAAAGTCGGTTAAAAACTGAAGCCCACTTTTTATTTGCCCTCCGAAGCATGGAGACGCTTATCTCAAATGGCATTAAACGGTTACCCAACACACTGTTTAACTTTTTTTACTTATTTTATTTATCAGTTATAATTTTCGACAGGTGGCGGTGGGGGACGGCTTGCCCGCACAGCTATGTCTACAATGTGTACATCAGATCTCCCGCTGCCACGCCTTCAAGGAGTTGGTTGAAAGAAATGACATCACACTGCGGGAGTACGCTAAAGTTATTATGGCTGAGGAGGCTGTAAGAAGGGAAGAGGTAAACCTATTCTCGTTATTTGCGATTAAATATTTGATAGAAGTAAAAAGGGAAAGACCAAGACTAAGATGTAGCAGTAACAGCTCAGTGGCTGAGCGCTTGCCTTGGAAACAAGGTTCGAACCCCGGCTCGCACCTCTGATTTCTTTAATTAATCATGTGCGAATCGTCTTTGTGCGATTGTTACCTACTAGCTTTCGGTGAAGGAAAACATTGTGAGAAAGCCTGCATGTCTGACAAAGCCTAGCTTTTGAATGAAGTCCACCAACTCGCACTTGGCCAGCGTGGTGGACTATGGCCTAAACCCATCTTGAGGGGAGGCCCGTATCCAACAGTGGGACAAAACAAGGAATGGTGATTGATAAGACGAAGTTTTATGCAACAGGTAGCAAAAAAGTGGGTGGAGAGTCATATCAGGAGGTCAAAATAAAAGCAGATACCTACTAATAGATTTACATAGAAATTGCTTCACCGACACGAGCCAAGCTCTTAAATTGAAGAAGAAGTTGATAGACTATATTTTTTGGGGAAACCTTCAAAAAGTAAGGGGCTCTGTGTGGAGGGTCTCAGGTTCAAATTCTTTGGGAAAAAAACTTTAGTTGTTTCTTATAATGGTTAGGACTATATAGGGTGATCATCATTAGTTGGATGGTTCTGGTCATATTAATGTCTACCGCCGCACTCACAATCGTCAATTAACTTTAATTCTAATTAAGTCATTTTCTTAAATATGTTTATTTCGTCTTTCAGAGCCTCCTATGAATATTGTTAATTATGAATTAAGAGATAATTGATAATTATATCTACTCGCTATCAGTGTATTAAGTATTAATTAGCTTCGTGTGTCGAAATAACCTCATTCCAAAAAATGGCTAAATGATGATTAACTATAATTGACGTTTGAAAGTGCGGCACTAAGGTCCCATCGGATTATGAACATAAAGGCAAGCAAATATCTCTTGCGATCTTGCTGATGCTGATCTTGTGCAAATTCGGACGTTGTGGTCGTATCGGTCAGTATTCTCGGAAGTTACCCTCGACCACCTCGACCTAGTAGCACAGAATACATCTAGTAGCAGTGCTGGTAGCGTCTGTCCTTCCACGTTTCCAATGCTAGTAGTTTTATGCTAAACATGATATATATTTTTATTCAGTGCGTACCTATATATTTATCATGTAATCAGTAGGTATCGTTAATATATCATATTCAAACAAAAAAAAAATATCCACCACAAAATTAAGGAAAATGCCGTCACCACGCGCCCGGCCGCGGCCGTGATAGGAGGCAGACGAGCGGCAAGCGGCGAACGTCAGTAACCATAATCATTGCGCTTGTTGTGGATGCTTTCAAGTGAAGTTATTTTGATATTTTTGTACCTACTAAGGTGGGTAAAGTAAAAGCAAAAGCAGATGCATCCTTAATTTTTTAAAATCTACCTAAGTATGCAAAATATACCTACGCAAGTTTATAGCTATAATTTTTGTTTATTGATGGGCGTCAGAAAGAGAAACTCATGAACATGAGTTGTTCGGAGCAGCCTTATACGATACAATACGTGGAGGTGCCCATAACGAATGCAAATCAAATCCTGGACGGGTTCTTTACATCAACGTCATCGGAACAACCCCAAAACAACACGCAAGAAACCGAAGTCAAAGCGACCTTTGAAGTTGATAAGGTAAGAAAACTTCAAGATATTCATCATCACACGCCACATTAACGACAATTGGCAATTTGCAGCCACCGGTTACCTGCGACACGCACAATGTCGTCAGTCCACCTAGTGGGAAGTCTGCCTACCCTGCGTCTTTCGGTTCGTGGTCGCCACTCGAGAACCTTTCTTCGCCATCGGTTACGGGTTCTCCGGCGACGTAGCCTGCTCATTGCCACATCAACTTTCAGTTCAGATTTCGCGCAAAGAAACTCCGAGCATAGCTCTGTCCATAACTCGTTGTGTAACTCTGAGCTTCTCTAAAAGGCCAGCTATTCCGGACCACGTCCTCGTACCATATCTCATCACTGGCAACACACACTAGTTAAAACCTTCTTCTTCAAGATAATGTGTAACAAAATCGAAGTGACTGTATGTAGGTATGTTATGTTTGCATACCTATATGTGATAGTTATGTGTGATATGTTTATACCCAACAAGAATTTAAAAATCTCTCTTATCGTCTCTTATCATTATTTGAACGTCCTATTTGTCTACAATAAATAGGATTTATGGTAGAGGTCCCTGTTTGGAAGGGACCGTCCATCCAGGTAGGTACCTCTTTGGTAGGTACTATCGCAGTGTTGTAGCTGGTGACCTGATAATTAATATCTCGGTTGATGAGCCGCAGTGCAGTGTAGAGATCTATAGGCATGCTTATTGCTTAGACTGATTCGTGAACGTCATTCTTGTCTCATCTAAGTTTAATAAAAGTAAGAAAATGAGAGGCGTTAATACCGCTGTTCAGTAAATTATCAGTTATTTAAGCAACGTCAGGCTCCACTCCTTAGATGGGTTACCGTTTAGTGGCATTTGAACTGAGCGTCTCCGTGCTTCAAGGGGCACGTAAAAAGTTGGCCCGGGTTGTTGTCATATATGTTTGTCATATAAACAGCAGTCGTTGCCAAGTCAGAGGCCGAAGGCCAGCTTGAACAACTCTGACACCAGTAGCCTGATTCTCGTAATCAAAACAATAACGTTAACGTAGCGACTCAGTCGTTGAAACACTTTTCGTATTCACGTCCGTCGATTTTTGGCGACTAACGATAGGAAAAAAAATGTAAGGAACGCATTAGGTCATCAATTTCAGCTCCAAACAGCGTCAACGTCCGCGAAAGACGATGAGGCGTTGAACTCTGACGAGGAGAACTACCTCCAACTGGTGGTGTTCCAAGCGACGTCGACGGTGTCGCCGGGCCGACACGTGTGCAACCTTTGCCACAAGGAGTTCAAGCACGCACGGTGGCTAAAGCAACACATGCGCTCCCATAGTAACTGGATTAAAGCGAACTGCAAGAAACCACCCATGTGTCCTATATGCGAGAAGACTTTCAAGGTTTGTACACGATTTTTAGCTACGTACAGCAATATCTCCCAGTCGTTACACTTATGACTTATTGATTGATGCAATGGACCGCCAACATATTATTGTTTGATAGTTCTATAATCTTCCGGGTGCTCTGTTTCTTTCTAATACGTACTATGCGTTTCAACTAAGAATGTGGCCGCCATGATGATCGTGACTGCGGAACTTCACTCGTTTTTTACGATTTTTGTACCGGCAGCAGAGTAAATACAAAATGAAAAATTCGCCCCGGTTTTGATTATTTATTGTTATGTCTTATTTTGTTATCTATTTTTGTTAAAATATCATTTTTAGTAATTATATATTTGAAATGGCAAGATGGCGGCCACATTCTTAGTTGAAACGCATAGTATGTAGGTATAATTATGTTTTCTGTTTTGGGCAGTTTTGTCATACTCGAGAATTCTAGAATTCTAGCTGATATTACATCAGTATGACAGACCATAGCTAAACTAGATTATGTGGCGGGGAAAGCCTAACCCTTGCTAAAATCAAGGTGGCAACATGCAAATGTTGCCTTGAGTCAACTTGACCAAATTCTCGTAAAGTATGTAGGTATAAGAATTTCGTTCTTAGGCTCTGTCTAGTTTGGGATCCAATGGCTGTGTGGATGGATTCTCCCAAGGATATTATTATTACATACCTTCCTACCTAAGTTAATGTTATAACGTTGAACGGAGTACAGACCAATAGATTGTACAAATCCCATCAACAGGGCCCTGGTATGCTGAAGATGCATATGCGAACCCACGAGCAGCGGCCTCCCAAACAGCCAACATGCTCTGTGTGCCAGCGCACGTTCCCCACCAAGACTCTGCTATACCGCCATAGACAGACGCACTTCGAACAGAAGACTCATCTATGTACCGTGTGCGACAAGAGGTTCTACAGCGGATATGCTCTCCGCTCGCATATGGCGCGGCACAGGGGCGAGAGGCCTTACGTGTGCTCCACTTGCGGCAAGAGCTTCTACAATCCGACCGATTTGAAGGTAAGTGGCGACTAACATAAGAGTTCTTAAAGGTAATCTTCACCTTCTCACTTATTATAACCAAACCGCTCCAGCCCAGCAACAGCCCAACACGTTAAGAGACGCCAACTCATCGATGCGTCAACTATTCTATAATTTCTTGACACCATGGCCGCTTGGTCGTGGGTTTGATTCCCACCTTGCGTCTGGGTTATTCATCTATATAAGTAGGTATGTATTTACAAAAAAAAGTATTTTATCAGTATTTGTATCAGTTGTCTGGTTATGCAGGCTCTGCCTAGTTTGAGATCAGATGACCGTGTGTGGATTGTCCTAGGATATTATTATTATAATATATCTGTATGCTTGCTATTTTAGCTAAACAAACGAAATTGAATGTGTTTTTTATTCATTTCAAACTTCAAATAGCACCGGAATAGTTTGTAATTGTTTGATAAAAATCAATTCAGCTGTTCACATCAGCGTTATAGTTATTATATCGATGTCTGTTTATTATTTTGAATGTATATTATTTGCAATAGATTGATCTGGATATCGAATTTTATATTCATTCATTATATACCTCTATAATAACAATATAATAGTTAAAAAAATAGATCTACCCATAAAGTGATGTCGTAGACAGAGTACCGCATCGAATTTTATCAAATCTCTCATCTTCTTCATTTTTCAGTCTGAATGCTTCTTCAAATGCCTTTTTACTACGTTTGGACAAATAGTCGGGGAACTCTGTATGAAATCTCATGATGAGATTGCCTTTTGCCTTCTTTGGACAAGCCGGTATAGGCAGCCCTTCATCTTCTATTACCTTCTCATAAGTGGGAGTAACTACGTCAGTAATTTGAACCCTCAGCACTCTTTCGTCCAACGTTTTCAATGTGACCATGAAGCCGCATAACGCTTCCTTCAACGATATCTTTTGTGTATAGAGGAGATCGCTAAGGCCCGATCTGACATAGGTGTCGTGTGGTCGGTCTTCAGTAAGGAATATCACGTCTGCGGGAATCCTTGTCGGTCCTTGATCGCCTTCCTCCTTGAATCTAATCTCCGTGTTGGGGTATATACCGGGTTTAATGGGTATCGATAACACCTTTTCACGTAGTTTCAATTCTGAACACGTTTCGTCAGTGAAAACGAGTCGTTGTATCTTCATTTTTTTCAAACCGCCTTTGTAAACCTCTTCCAGCGACAGAGAGAGGGGTCTCACTATGGTAGTGTCTTTTTCTTTGTAACCTTTGCCTAGAGGAGAGTCGAACATAGGTGGAGGATTTTCATAGTAATCTAGTAAGTCGGCGTAGGGGTTCTCAGTTCCAAAGAATTCATGGTAGGTTCGCAAAGGTTCTCCGTGGTAGGAGTAAGGTTGGATGTATTCTGTAGGGCCCGGGACGCCACGTTTTAACCCTTCCTCGCCATACTGGTCGTAAACGGCCCTATGCTTGTGATCGACGAGTACTTCGTACGCCTCAGCTATCAGGGCAAAGATGTGCTTCATGTTCTCGTCGTTGTTGTGGCGTTCCGGGTTGTATTTGAGTGCGAGCCGCCGGTACGCACGCTTTATCTCTAGCTGATTGCAGGATCGTTTCACGCCGAGTATTCCGTAGTAATCAAAACCCATTTTTAAATGTTATTTCGTGCAAATATATGAGTTACAAAGATTGTAATTGTATGTATGTTGTGTTTTGACAGTTTAATGACGTTATTTGACAATGTAAATATTTTAATAAATTTTTAATAAGTAATTTGAGAATTTAAAAAGGAGGTCTACAGGTATTTAGTGCATGAATAATCGATTTACAATATTATTCAAGAAACGAAAATTAAGGAGTTCTTCTAGTCAAAAGTAATTAGGTAGTTCATGATTTCAAAAAGGACTATTCCATGTTTCCCATGATGCACATTCTGCGACTTGTACTCTAATCCAAACGTTCATCTAAAATAGGTGGGTACCCATAGGTACCTATTTTACTGCATACAGTTGCAAACAGAAAATTTTGGAAGTTATAGGTACTTCAAGGGATTATAGACCTTCGTTTTTAGGATGCCATACCTAAAAGGTAAAAAAGGAACCCTTGCGGTCTGACTTCGTCTGTCGGTCTGTCTGTCTGTCACACCTATATAGTTATTTCAGGAATCACTCGATTTAAAACTTGGAATAGTTTTAGATCTTACTTAAGTACCCAACCTCATCGCAAATGAAAAAAAAATATTTTCTTTTAATTTTTTTATTAAGGGATTTGGAAAGCGTCATCAAAGTTTCGAGGTGAGACTACTATATCGAATGGGGTTGGGGAATCATATGAAAGGGCTTCGTCGCACTTGACCGGTATTTTTATTGAACATGTCAGTTCTCTAGTAAACCTGAGAGCGACTGAAACAAGGTCTTCAAATATACCTGTATTTTTCATGAAATCTCGAAAACTCTGAAGCTTATTGTTTAGATATGTTCCGCAATGGTATTTTTCTTGAAGGTCCACTTCCGGTTGCATACCGGGGAGAAGCCTCTCAAGTGCTCCGAGTGCAACAAGACATTCAGGCGTCACTCGACCCTCTGCCAGCACATGAAGAAGCACCGCGGCATCAGGAACCACGTGTGCAATATCTGCAGTAAAGGCTTCTATGAGGTGTCCAAGCTGAACGCACACATGCGCGTGCATACAGGTATGTCGCTACTGTTGTTGCCATGGCAACCAGATTACTGGATTAAGGGTTCAGCCAGATCAGATCTCTTTTTCAGGGCGCTGTTCGCAGACGTCTATCGAGTATCGACCCGGGGTGAAAACTCACGAGTGAGTTAAAACCCACTGGAAGGTTTGCATACTGAAAACTATGTATGCATTTCGAAACTCACTAACATCAATGAGTAGATTTGGTTGATGGGTCGGGTGCGTTGTACACGCAAATGTACACACACACACGTTATTGTTGTAAATCGCATATTTTCCTTACACCCTGTATCATCCAGTGGGTGGCGCTTTTTTCTGATCCAACCTAGAGACGAGAAAAGCAGACCTGATGGTAGCTACGCTAAGCTAAGCTACACGCCTGCCTATAGACAGCTGTATTGCACTGCCGCTTGTCACCCGAGACATTAGTTGTTAGGTCTTCTGTGTCCGGTTATTTCACCAGCGACAGTGCCCTTCACACCAGAATATACACACATCAAAAGTGTCTAGGGATCAACATATATTTTTGCAATAACTTTTCTCCTGATTGATATTAATTAAAATTTTCTTTAAGGATTCATCAAATAAAGTGTTTTCGTTTGTCACAGTAACGATAAACCAAGTCACCTTTGCATTAATAAAGAAATTTGCCATTTTCCTAATAAAGGGATTTTTGACATTTGAACCACTAACACAAAAGTTCGAAAAAAAGACTGAAATAACAGTTTTCTTTAAAATTTTATTGGGTAACTTAAACAATTAATAATCCGTGTTTCTACCGCGAACACTAACAACACAAGAACATCGGTTTGGCATACTCAAAATGAGTTCATCCAAATCACGCTGTGGAATGGCCGCCCATGTTCGTTGCAACAACAAAAAAAGGTCTTCTTGCGACTGGATACCCTCCATATTCGGCAGAGCTCTTCTCTGTAGCATATCCCATGCATGCTCAATCGGGTTCAAGTCTGGCGACTGAGCAGGCCAGGGCAGGACATTGATGTTAGCTGCGGCGAGAGTCTGTCTTACAACTCTTGCGGTGTGCGGTCGTGCATTATCATGCATTAACTGAAATAAGGGACCGATTTGCACTTGTAGAGGAACGATGACGTCTGATACAATCGTCTCAGCATAAATTTGAGCGTTGAGGTTGCCTCTGATCCAAATCAACTCAGTTCTTCCGCCGATCCAAATACCCGCCCATACCATGATGGTTCCACCACTATAAGGATGGACTTCCTGGCAGGATTTTAATCGCTGTTGGCGTCCAGGGGTTCTCCAGTGTCGTATACGTCTTGTATCCGGTCTCATACCAAAACGAGACTCATCAGAAAAGCACACGAAACGCCATTGTTCTTCTGCCCAATTTCTGTGTTCAAGAGCCCATTGATATCGAATCCTACGATTGTGCATTGCTATAGGTGGTACCCGTAGCGGTCTTCGGGAATGAAGGTTCACTTCATGCAAGCGGTTTCTGACTGTTTGGTCGCTAATTAAGTTCCCTGAAGAGTGATGAAGCCTCACGGCTAACATCATGGCAGTTATTGTTGGAGCTCTTCGAGTTAAGATTTGAATATATCGGTCTTGTCTCCGTGTGGTGCAGCGATACCGTCCTCCATGGCGCTCAGCCACGGTACCAGTGCTTCGGTAACGTGTCCAAAGTCGACTGATAACACTCTGACTTGTATTCAGAGCTAAAGCCACAGTACGTTGCCGGGAACCAGCTTCTATCATTCCCACGGCTCTGAGCATTTCTTCCCTGCTTAAATGACGTCGCCGCTCCATAATAACGTTGGTTTTAATCAGTAGTAGGGAAACAGTAGCACTAATAATGTCTTCAATGCGTTGTATGTTTTTATAGGGAAAATATTGCCAGCTGATTTTCATCTTTTACTCGAATTTGATTCACAGTTCCTGATTCAAATTATGAAATGCACCAAAAAGGATCCATATAAATTTATAAAATCATAAATTTATTACAAAGCCACATCTCAATCTCAAGAAATCCGCTTAAAAATGCTTGATCCCTAGACACTTTTGATGTGTGTAGTAATATTTACACATTGCTTTTTGGCAGCGGAGTACCTACCTGTCAATGCGGTACCTACCTTTGCACAAATGATCTTTTTTTGTCTTTATTTTCGCGGGTCCCCGGGGCTTGTGCGGGTCAACCGGGGTATGTGGGGGTCTACCAGGATATGTGGGATCCCCGCGGCAGTGGCATCGGCACATGAGAGGTGACACCAGGGCTCTGCACCAGGTGACCCCGGAACCTGTCACGGTGCTCATGGGGACGGGAGTCGCAACCCCGCCTTCCTCCTCGGAGCCGCCGCCGTACCCAATGGACGTCCTAGAGCCCACATTTTGACGTCCAGCGACTTCGAAGGGACCTACCACGCCGTGACGACTCAGATGGGTGGTAAGACTGAGCAGGGCCGGCGGAGGGCTGGCGACCCCTGATTATCGTTTTGGGTTTCTTGAAAAGTTTCATCCACAATACCGGTGACCGTTACGTTCGCTACAGGCGAGCGTCCGTACGAGTGTCAGTTCTGCGAGCGTCGGTTCGCGCAGCAGTCGGCCCTGATCTACCACCGCCGCACGCACACCGGCGAGAAGCCGTACAGCTGCAAGCTGTGCGCCGCGCGGTTCACCACCTCCTCCGCCAGGAACAACCACATGGTCACGCACACCGGGAACAAGAGGTATGTCGTATGCCGGGTAATTTTTAGGTATTTTTAGCCGGCTTCAATAAGAAAATTCTTCACGTCACTGAACGACATTGAACGACGACACTGAACGTCACTGAACGACACTGGATGACACTGAACGACACTGAACGACGACACTGAACGTCACTGAACGACACTGAATGACACTGGATGACACTGGATGACACTGAACGACACTGGACGACGACACTGAACGTCACTGAACGCCATTGAACGACGACACTGAACGTCACTGAATAACAGTTCAGTGTCGTTCAGTGTCATTCAGTGTCGTCGTTCAGTGTCGTCCAGTGTCATTCAGTGACGTTCAGTGTCGTCGTTCAGTGTCATTCAGCGTTGTTCAGAGTCGTTTTTTAGCAATAAATTTTCAATATTATTGTCTAGTCAAGTGTAATAGCCGTTGACGCTGTACTGTTATTAAATAGCTTTAACATTATGACGTCACGACTATGGTGACCAATCATGGCGCGTTTATATTCACGTGAAATTTCATCGATTTTTAATTGTTTATAATTAATTGATTTTTTCTTTTTTTAGTTTTTTGTTTTATATATCAATATTATTACTAATAAAGTTTTAAAATACATGAAAATAAAAAATTTTTTTTTTTTTCAAATACCTAATTGGTATTCAGTAGCGCTTTCCTTGCATACAGGTTCGTATGTGAGGCGTAGCTAAAACTGCGGTGTTGTGTTAGGTAGTAACGCGTGGCTTGTTCAGGTTCGTGTGTGGGGTGTGCCTGAAGGGCTGCACGTCGCGAGGCGAGTTGCGCGTGCACGCAAGCAAGCACACGGGCGAGAAGCTCTTTGCCTGCGAGTTGTGCCACCAGCGGTTTAGTTCCGCGTCGTACCTGGCCGTCCACCGCCGCCACCACACCGGCGAGAAGAAGTACCAGTGCAATGTCTGCGGGAAGGGTGAGGCACTTACAATTATAGTAGGGCCAATTTAATACATCACATTTGACACTTCATCAAAATTTAACAACGAAGCCTTGTAACGGCGGGCATAAAATTCCTTTTTTTTTTTTGGAGTTATAACTGCACAATTCCTTAACTTTTTTAAATTAAAGTTACATGTTTATTGTGATAACTAGCAATTCCCAGCGGCTACGCCCGCTATTTTCTTTTCCACCCCATTTAACCCCTTTAGGAGTGGAATTTTCAAAAACCCTTTCTTAGTGGATGCTTACGTCATAAGAAGAACCTACTATCCAAATTTCAGCTTTCTAGGTCCAGCTGTTTGGCCTGTGCGTTGATGAATCAGTCAGTCAGTCAGTCAGGACAAGTAATTTTATATGTATAGATCACAAAAGAAACAGACAGAACCAAAGAAACTGATAGATGTCAAATATGATCTATTAGGCTAAATGGAATGGACATAAATTTGTATACATGTACTAGATCTAATTTTGTACTCCATTTAATATGAATAAATATATTTGTATTTGTATTTTTAAATAGTAGGCACGCTTTTACACGTAAATATAATCTATAAATTATAAACACGAGGTAGAAAGAACGGTTTCGATAATTTATTAATTGCTTTTTAGTGCAATAGTCCTTATAAAAGCGTGTATTTTTAGTTTTTTAAACTATTAATTTATATTATACTTACTCATTTACCCATCAACCAGTTTTACGATAACACTAAATCTATTTAATGCTTTTACTACATTTCTAACGTTGGGTGGGGATCGTCCGCTTGTCAGCTTACCATGTAGCCCGCCAGTAGGTAGGTACTATGCGCCCCATCAATTCTTATTCTTTTATTCTGTGGTGTTATAAACATATAAACGTAGTGTTAAATCCTCTTTAGTGTTATATACAGAGAGGTGACGACGTGACGGTACCGTTTGTTCTCAGGGTACATAGAGTCCAGCTCGTACAAGAAGCACATGAAGTCACACGAGGCCAAGTGCGAGACGGAGTCCGTCGCCTCGGAAGGCAGCGAGGCGCCCGCGCCGCCCGCCTCCCCAACGCCCTCCGCTCCTGCTACAGGTAGCTTCTTTTTGTCGTGCAGGAAACCTTCCTAAGGTACCCGGTCTCCGAGGGGGCGGAGGCTAGGTTATGTGGGATTTTTAACCACCAAAACCTCCCCGGTGACCTTCATCGACGCTTACTGGAGACTCTGGACTCTCCGTTCGGACCTTCGCCAAGGTCTCTCCAGCGCCACACGCTCGCTAGAGCACGCCCCGGCATGCTACAGGTACCTACTCTACAATCATCCTGCTCAGTATGAAGTCGAGCTCATACTAGAAGCACATGAAGTCGCACGAGGCGGAGTCCGTCGCCTCGGATGGCAGCGAAGCGCCCGTGCGGGGGAAACCTTCAATAGGTCCTCGGGTCCCTGTGGAGGGTCAACCGGGGTGTGTGGGATTCATACCCACTAAAACCGCAGTGGCTGTTGCATCGGCACCTGAGACCCCTTCTCAGGTGCCGATGCACCTCGGATATCAGGTCCTCAGTGGAATCTGCACCCGGAAAACCCTCAGCCTGTGCCTTTACCTTTGAGCCCGCTTTTTTGTCAATACATATTTAAATAGATAAAACAGACACTTGGTGGGAATCGCACCCACGACCTATTGGGTAGCGGACAGGGTGTCTAACCACTAGAACCACAGGCCCGTCAATAAGTGTAATTTTTATTTATTTTATTTTATTTGGGACAACAAACGACTACATAATAAGGTAAAATAACAAATATGGATACTAAAAATAGGTAATTATGCAACCTGCACCGTTGACCACAGAATAAACTTAAATTACAGCACAGAGTTTTTAAATACTTACTTAAACAGATTTACGTTTTACTATTAATATAAGTATACAATGACAATAAGGTTTAACTTGGATGATATACAGTGTTTTATTATGGAGGACTAACTGGAGGTGGTGTTTTATTATAGAGGAGTAATAAAGACTTGGGAAAATTGTGTAGCACCTGCAACGGAAAACCAGGAGACGCAGCCCCAACAGGAGACAGCCACGCCGCCACAGAAGCGTTACAAATGCGGGGTTTGCGTCAAGACCTATATGTATCTACATAGCCTCAAGAAACACATGGCGTTGCACGCACAGGTAATGCAGACTTAGATTTATTTAATTTAATCCGTACAAGTAGTTTCATTGTAGTTCTTAATATCCGAAAAACTAGCCAGTTCTTGACAATGTGTCAAATCCTTTCATACAGGAAGCTCCTGCCAGCCCTGACCCAGTGTTCATTCAGCAACAGAGACCGCAACAACAACAACAGCAGCAGCACCAGACGCAACAGCAAGCTCAGCAGCAACAACAACAGCAACTGCAGCAACAAGTGCAACAGCAAGTGCAACAGCAAGTGCAGCAGCAAGTGCAACAGCAAGTGCAGCAGCAAGTGCAACAGCAGCAGCAACAGATGCAGCAACAGCAGGTGCTACAGGTCGGCAACGTGCAACAGCTCGCGGTACCGATACACGCTCAACACGTTCAACAAGCGATCACTGTGTCTGGGGTGCAGGTGAGAAGTTTTTTAATATGATAATAACTTTTTTTTAATGTGACAGCGCAAGGCATCGTTCAAGTAAGTAACGGCCGCAGGGTCAGACATTCTGCCGCTTGCCTACTACTACAGTGTGCGTTATGTATGGATGTAATTGTTGCAGGCTAACCAGCACTCGTACCCGGTGATATCGTCGGTGCAGTCGCTGCAACTTCAACAGACTCAACAGGTTAACACGGTATTGTGACTTGTTCATTCATGCACACATTTGACGTAGCCACAAACTGGTCTTACATACGCAACGTATACATCATAACGCACGGCACGTACACATCCTAGAAATCCATGTCCAGAATTTTGCGCGAAAGAATGGTTGAGTAAGTCGTATTGCCTCATCTCTCCCAGGATCTACGCCATATTCATGACGTCACGAAAAGAAAAGCTGCGTTGGTTCGATATGGATAAAATAAACTATTTTAATAAAAATAAAAACCGACTTCAAAGTAAATTATCTAAAAAGCATAAAATAACGAAAATATTATTGAAGTTGGTGTTAGCGTACCTGCTGTGTATATTCTGCACCAACTTCAATAATATTTTCGTTATTTTATGCTTTTTAGATAATTTACTTTGAAGTCGGTTTTTATTTTTATTAAAATAGTTTATTTAACACTTTTTAGTGACTTATTTTACCAAGATAGGTATCAGCACTATCACGCAACTCGAACGTCTACATTACAGTAACTTACTGAAAACATAAAAAGTTTATATCTCTTAAACTACTGGACCGATTTTGATGAAATTTGTACTCTACCCTAAGTTGAAAGATACTCTAACTATTGCAAAAAGAATTTTCGAAATCGGACTTGTAGTTTCTGAGAAATCCGCGGACAAACCTACATACATACATACATACACTCGTGAAATTTGGTAAATTCGTTTAGAAGCCCACATAGACTAACATATATGAATATTACGCATTTTTATTAATATTACATACATACGCGTCGAATACAGAACCTCCTTTTTTGAAGTCGGTTAATAAGTAAACACTCGATTATGTACAGCTCCAAGCTGGCGCGATCGTTGCGTACCTGAGGGAGCTCTTCGATACGCCAGCAACAGAGTAAGGGCTAGGGCATGCACAATGGATCCAACTGGGTCGAAGTGCGTTCCGGGAATACCGGGCCCAAATTTATAGCCACCAAGAATAGATAGAAACACTCGTAAACTAAGCCAGTGTGTGTCTAGATTTATACACACCTTTCACTCAAAATTAACATTTAACTTCCCACCATAGGCCGTGCGGAAACAGATGCTTGATTTCCCCACTGTCCCACTTGTGAAGCGAAGTGAAGGTGTGTACGTGTCGTCACCCACGTTGCGTGCGTCTGATCAGTCTGTCTCTACCTTTATCATCATACATCTTAATATATACAACGTGTCAATATAATACCGCAAAACTTGAGACAAACTTCAGAACCGGCTCGAAGGACCAAAACAGTAGCGTGTTTGCTACAGTTTAAAATATTAATTAGGAGGGAAAGGTTAAAATAACCAAACCCAACGAGCGCTGTTTTGACACAGCAATAAAATTGTACCTAATGAAGCCTAATTAATTTAAGTTAACTTTGTGCGTCATAATGCTGACAATTACGATTTGTAAAATACCTCGTACACCCACCATAAATTTATTAAAAAAAAATATATAGCTATAGAAATAGTATATGCATTTCTCATGTCATAAATAGGTATTACAATTGTTCATAACTCATTCTCTGCGTGTAGTATGCGCTTGCTGATGGTTAATAACACGTAGAGCGTGTTCCACTTGAGGCCCACAACGAACACGCTCACGACCGCAGTTTTCCCCGTTCCACTTGCTTGTGAGCGTTACGGTCGTAAACTCAAGTGGAACGATCACTACGACCCACCTATTGAGATGGGTCGTCGTGAGCTTCGCGTGAGCGTAAGTCATGACGTCATGAGTGACGTTTTCGCCGCGACCACAACGACCGCGGTCGCTAAGTGGAACGACTAAAGGGGCGTTTTGATCGTTGTGGGCCCCAAGTGGAACGCGGCCGTAGTATATCTAGCCCTCTACTGCTGAATAAAGAGTTCTTTTCTATGAGCCAGCCAACATAGCAATGTTATATTATGTCAAGTCATGATGACCAAAATGGCCTAAGTAATTTTCTTGCGATATTTAATTTATAGTTTAAAAATATTGGTATAATATTGCTTTAACTACCCGTGGGGTGCCGGGTTAGAATTGCATCCCCCAATCTCCTCTCGTTGGGTGACGTAAGAGGCGACTAAGCGAGAACAGGAAGACGGGCAGCAGCGTCTTTCTTTTGGATTTATCTTCCACCTATACTGCGATCCCCAATCCGTCTGTCAAGCGTGGGGATTATGGCAACCCCTCCCTTCTAAGGGGAAGGCCTTTGTTCAGCAGCGGACGTCTATCGGCTGCGTGATGCGATGATCGTTTTAACTACATATTTATGTTACAGCAACAGCCACAGCAACTTCAAGTGCAAACGATACAAATACACCCCCAACATCAACATCAGCCCATTCAGATACATGTAAGTGAATCCTCAACGATATCTTCCTTCCGAATAGTCCATAATAAGTCAGCCTCTCTTGAACACTACATAGCTGTTATAATATAAATCACGTGCAGCATCCTGCTTAGCGTAGCGCTACACAATCAGAAGGTCGCGGGTTCGAATCCTGCGAGGTGCAAACCACCTGATTGCCTTAAGAGTAAAATTAAGCATTGCGTCCGAGGACATGTAAAGTCAATTCCGCGGGTCGATTCTTGATTGTGAGAGTAAAGGGAGCGACAGTACACATTTCGCTTTTTTTTGGAAGGGAGGAAGCCTTCACAAGGTACTCGGTCATCGTAGGGGTGGAGGTCGGGTCATTTGAAATTTGTACCCACTAAAACCATCGTCCGGTAAAGAAGGCATCCACCATCCCATCGGGTGTCGTAAGGCACGACTAAAGGAAACCAAAAAGACGCTGTTTCTATTGGATGACCAACTACATAGACTGCTATCCCTAATACGCCTACTAAGCGTAGGCATTATGGCAAGCTTTCCTTTCTAAGAGGGAAGCCTTTGTTGAGCGGTGGACATCTTTCGCTGCCCCCGACTATGGCATTATCGGCACTGTGGGGACACTGGACATTCCGTTCAGACTTCGCCAGTCTCTAGCACCAGATGTCGATGCACCTGTGTCTGCGTAAGCACTTGTGCACTATATTATTGTCTCCTGCGTACCTGACTGATCTTGTGAGAAATAGGCCGCTGTGGCCACTGCGTAGGTCAGGGGCCCTATAGTGGTATATCTAATAGTTAGCGGTATTATAGTCCTAGTCGACACGAGCGTGGTAAAGACGTTAATATGTGTCACTGTCACTTTCAATACAGGAATTAAGGGCATAAGAGTACATAATAGTTAATGTGTGTTCAATTCACAGGCGGTGGGCATGCAGCAAGTCCAACAACAGCAGTTGCACGTCGCTACATCATCTTGTCAGACGATGCTTCCAAATATATTGCAGGTAAGAAGTTAAAATATTTTCGAAAGGTAAGGACAGTCCATAAAAGCATTTTTCTATAGCTTTCTACAAAGCTACCTACAGAAAAAAATACGCTAAGTTAATCTGCCTCTACCTACTGTCCCGTCTCAAAAATCCAGCCCGTAGGTATATGTGAATGTGGACTTTGAGAATTATAATTTCTCGGGTGACGAGCGCTTACCATCAGGCGATCGTTTAACTTGTCACCAACGGCCGTACTCACAAACCTCAATTACCATTAATTGTAATCAAACTCTTTTACTCTCTTTATTTCGACTCTCATAATTATGTTCATTTATTGAGTACGAACGAGTTGATCGATATCGCTACTCACTATAAAATTATTACTATGCGTTTCAACTAAGAATGTGGCCGCCATCTTGCCATTTCAAATATATAATTACTAAAAATTATGTTTTAACAAAAATACATAGCAAAATAAGACATTACAATAAATAATCAAAACCGGAGTGAATTTTTCATTGTGTGTTTACTCTGCTGCCGGTACAAAAATCTTAAAAAACTAGTAAAGTTCCGTAGTCGCGATCATCATGGCGGCCACATTCTTAGTTGAAACGCATAGTACACGACTTGAAGCCTCCATGGCGTGGCGCGGCGGAAAACCGCTTGCTTTGCAAACCGGAGGTCGCGGGTTTATACCCCCGGGGGTAGCAACAACTTTGTGTAGTTATTCCTAACTGGCTAGGACAATGCAGGCCGATCACCTGATTGTAAAGTAAGATGATCCATACGTCGGATGGGCATTCACAATGTCGGTCCTGCGCTTGACCTCTCCCCGGTCGTGTCGGTCTTCCGTCCCATCGGATTGTCAGAGGTAAAGCAAGAGTCTGAAAAAGTTCACTTGTGTCTACGTAGGCACTTGTGCACAATATCTCCCTCGTAGATAGCTGATCTTGTAAAAGATTAACCGCTGTGGTCGTATCGGTCAGGAGGACGTTATGTTTCATTAATGAGTATGAACGTGTTGATCGACATCTCGTAGAAATAATCCGATATCAAGAACAGGGCTCATCTAGGGAATATCTAGTACGGGTTCTGATAGTTTACGAGCTCGATCAAACCGTCAGTTTTCTCCCGTACATTTTAATAGTTTTTCATAGTTACCGCTAGGGGGCTGCTGGCTGGTGGTGGCTAGAAAACCAACAGTTTGACCGAGTTCGCTAATTATCAACCGCTCTTGACTCTTAGCGACTGTGTCCTCATCCCGCTGTGTTGACGGGCACCGGGAACGTATACCGTATTTTTCTTTACAAAATCAAAAATTGGCCAATAAATGTATGAACGCAGGCGTGATAGCTGATCTATGGCCAAGCCAAATAGGGCCAGTAGGGTCGAATATATTTTTTGGGACAATACACACACGGTCATCAGATCTCAAACTAGGCAAATCCTGTACCACGGAAATCATACAACTGATAGTAATACTTGTCAACTTTTTTTTTTAAATACATACTTAAATAAATAAATGACACCCATACACTTGGTGGGAATCGAACCCACGACCTATCGGGTATAGGCCGACCGTTTAACTCGCGTATCGCCTGCGCGGTAAGAAGGGAGCGAGGGGAGATGTTAGCGGATGGGTGAAAGGGGTGCGCGGAGCAGAGAGCTTACGTCAAGTGCGGCAGTGCGCTGGCTGTGCTCGCAGCGCGCGGTTGGTGTTTTTGTTACGGACGCTTGAAGATAAACGCACAAGGTATACAACTGCCAAGATAAATCTCAAGATGAATCGCTCTTCCAGTTTTGCGAACAAAATTAACAAGCAAGCTAAACAAATAGCATACAATGTATATTCCTTTTTGAAAGCCAGAAAACAAGATCATAATTCTACAGAGTATCTTGAAGACGTAAACCTAAACAAACTTGTTGCTAAAGCTACAGGACTTTCGGTGACTACCATATGTAAAATAATAAAAGAAGGAAATTAACTGAAAGATGAACAAAATAATGTAAATTTTAAATCACCAAAAAAAAATTAAACAAATCCGAAAGAAAAAAATTGAAGTTGACAGTTTTACAGAGGGCGTTGTTAGAAGAAAAATAACTCAATTTTATACGGTTTATAAGAAGGTTCCTACATTAAAAATTTTGAATGCGAAACTCAGAGAAGAAGGAATTTTAAATTGTGGCCGAGAATATTTGAGAACATTGATTCATAAACTTGGCTTTCGATTTAAGAAATGTCAATCAAAAAGAAAATTACTGATTGAACAACCAAACATCGTATCGTGGCGGTGGCGTTATCTTAATGCGATAAAGAAGCACAGAAGAGATCAAAGAAACATTGTTTACCTCGATGAAACATATGTCAATTCGTCATTAAATGTACCGGCGTGTTGGCAATCCAATGAAGAACGAGGGGTGCTGTCGCATATTGGCAAAGGGCCACGTTTAATTATTGTACATGCTGGTGGACAAGCCGGATTTATCGATGGAGCTCTTTTAATTTTTAAATCCAAAAGCAAAACCGGAGATTATCATAGCGATATGAATTTTGTAAACTTCAGCAAATGGACTAAAGAAAAGCTATTGCCAAATTTACCGCCAAGCTCAGTTATTGTTATGGATAATGCCGCATACCACTCGGTACAAGAGGACAAAAAGCCTACAATGACATCCACAAAAGCCACCATGCAAACCTGGCTGCAAAGGCACAATGTTGAATTTGATACGTCTTTAAGAAAATGTGATTTATTGAATTTAATCAAACAACACGCGACAGAAAATATTTACAAAATAGATGAAATTTTAAAGGCGGCAGGTCATGAAGTCTTACGACTGCCTCCATATCACCCAGACCTGAACCCAATCGAATTGGTTTGGGGGGATATCAAAGGACAGCTCGCAAAAATTGAAATTGATTCTAATTTAGACAAAAAGAAAAATACACTGGAACAGTTATTTGCCGAATTCTCTGTAGAAAAATGGGTTAACTGCGATAAACATGTACAAACTATTGAAGATGAATATTGTCTGCACGATCGCATCGTTGATGAAGAGATGGGCCGATTTATTATTAATTTGCAAGATTCTGACTCCTCAAGCTACACAGACAGTGATGATGATTCAAGCGATATGAATATTAGTGACGAATAGTCCTATAAAATTTTTATCTGTGGTTAAATATTTCTTAAACGGAGTTAATTATTGTTTTATTATTTTGTACTTAGAATAATAACGCATAGAAACTGTGAACATGTACGCACAGTGAGGCAAGTAAAACCAAGCCAGAATGGCTCAGTAGCGAACAGCCCGCGTCAGTGCTTAAAGTCGAGTCGTAGCGCTAGCAGCTCTCGATATTTTATTTTAAAATGATGGTTTGTGCAATAAATGGAAATCATAGTATATTGGAAAAACTTAAGAAACATTGTAACATAACATTTAACTTGCAAGTATTACGTTTAATCTAATATTTTAACGTAAAACATTCGCCAAAGTGAAAACAATAATTTTAAATTTCAACAGACGTCAATTTTTTTTTTAATAATATTTATTCATGACCATGGATACAGAGTCCTTCAGTCGCAACAGACGTCATTATATGAAATGTTGCCAATAAAAGGAAAATTGCTACCCTAAATTTGCTTAATAAGAAAAGATTTATATAAGTACTAGATGATCCGCGCACGCTTACGTTTTCGAATGGCAATAAACGGTCACCCATCCATGAAATGACCTTGTCTAACGTTGCTTAACCTAGTGATATGAAATATACTTTACGACCTATTCTCACACCTAACAAGTATACATAAAAAAAATCAAAAATATCGGTCGAGCCGTTTCGGAGGAGTGCGACCACAAAAACAGTGACACAAGATTTTTAGATTGTAGATTTGTTATTTCAGATTTTTATCTTTTAAATTAAAAAGTAATTCATTACTGTCAGCAATAATAGTAATTTTATTCTAAAAATTAAATAATGACCTCAGGATTAATTAAGCAATTCCATTTTCCCTAATTTTGGGGAAAATCTGATTCCCCTAACAACATTATTTTCTCACTTGTGTGCGTGTCGCAGAGCGTCAATACACGCGACTTAAACGGCCTACAGACGGCCCTTAAATCAGTGGCAATATCGGGACAGTGGTGGGGAGGACCCTAAATCGTCCCTCGTGTATAGGCAAATCGTATCCAATTTTTATTGTTTAGAAATCGGGTCTGAAATCGCTTCGGGCGAGCTCCCGATTTAGGGGCGATTATCGTCTAGGGAGCGTTGTCGGCTCGTGTGTATCGAAATCGGGACTGATTTCTACGCAGTATGCGCTCGAGTGCTGCGGCGATACGACGTGCAGGCGCTCCGCTCTGTGCGAAGAATGAACGAATGAATGGGTATAATAAGGTATAATATAATATCCTGGGACAATTCACACACGGTCATCTGATCCCAAACTAGACAGAGCCTGTACTATGGAAACCAGACAACTGATACTAATACATTTATATTATACTTTTTTTGTGAATACATACTTATATCAAATCAAATCATATTTTATTGGAACTAAAACATATGTTAACATTTACATAAGTACGATAATAGCTAAATTAGTTAAAAACTGTGTCGCAGCTATTAACGCCCACCTCAAAAGGATAGATAGATAGAACACCCGACCAACAGAAGAAAATATAGATAAAACACCCAGACACTTGGTGGGAATCGAACCCACGCCTGTTGGCACCATAGTAAGTGCCAAGGCAATGCCTTTTTTTGCTGTTTTGATAGTGTCGGCGGCATCTCGGATCAACGAGCAGTCTGTTGCACGGTCGGTTCTGTACTAACTGGTTGGGTCGTGTGCAGTGTGACCGTTTCATAAAAAGGTAATCTACTAAAACACTATGTTTTCAGTACTAAAAAATACTAAAAATCATGCAGAATTATACTAAAATTATACTAAAAAAAAAAACCGCTCAAGTGCGAGTCGGACACGTGCACCGTAGGTTCCATACCATTTTTGGACGTATTAAAGTTATTTTTCTATTCGTGTAACACGTCAGATAGCAAAAAAAAAAAAACAAACCGCAATACTATGTTTGTTTGTCGAGGTTTTCTTAAGATTACTAAAAAACTGTACTACTTAAGAAAGATCATTTTATTTTTCCTGCACAATATAGATAGACGTGTATTATGCATAATTATTTCAGATTTTTTTCCTCCACAAATTTCGGAGAGATGGGGGTAACGGTGTTTTTTTTTGAAATTTTTAATTATCAGCTAAAATCTACGTGATATAAACCAAAATAAGAATCTGTTTTGAAATGTGAAAATGAACCCTCCGACTCGATATAGTAGTCCCATTCCGACCCCATTAAACAAATACCTTTATTTATTTGCGATGAGGTTGGATAAGTAAAACCTATAAGTATTGCAAATTTCAAATCGATAGCATCAGTGGTTCCAGAAATATGGTGTGACCGACAGACGAAGTCAGACCATAACGGTTCCTTTTTTACCTTTTCGGTATGGAAACCATAAAAAGAATAAAAAGATATTTTCTATTTATTTATAGCCTAAAAAATCTCAGGCAATTTAATAATCGTATTAAGATTACAACAACGATGTTATAATCGATAGCTTCTTTCTACTCTTGCTATTTACTCTGAGCTGCTACATACATACATCTCTTAACAGTCGGGATCGGTTGGTATGTTATGATGTTCCATTAACTAACCGAAATAACATACAAGTAGTAATAGCACAACGAATTACGAACTGTAGGATTAGAAGTAAAATATTAATATAAACTGTAGGTACAAAAAAAAACAAATCATACAGTTCCGGTAAACATTAGACAAAGACGAAACTACACGAGTGAAATTGAATGAATGAATGTTGGTGCTACCAGAAATTTACCAAAAAATATGCTACAAAACGTGGATTTAATTACAATTTTACCAAAATATACTAAAGTTTGAAATTATACCAAAAAAATACTAAATCTAAATTGTGGAGGCCAAATTATACCAATTTGGTACCGAATATACCAAAAACGGTCACGCTGGTCGTGTGTAGAGTAGTAGCCGATTTCATCCCCACCACCGCTGTCCCGATATTGCCACTGATTTAAGGGCCGTCTGTAGGCCGTTTTACGCCTACATCTATGCTATTGTGCCTCAAACGAGACAGTTTTTTCGTATGAAACTATCGTTCTAGGCGTTATTATTCTAAGATTTTGTACCTATGAAGCTATTATAAAATATTTGTAAAACTTAAAAATAAATACTTAAAAAAAAGATACTTATTATTTTATTCTTTACCTACAATGTCTATCTCGAGATAAATCTTTGGATTATTGACTCCGTGTGTAGCGTTACCCGCCCCCGCTCCCTTCTTACCGCGCAGGCGATACGCGAGTTAAACGGTCGGCCTATAGCAGCCAGGGTGTCTAACCGCTAAACTAACAGGCCCATCGTATATGACATTCAACCCTGACAATTGTCTTTGGCTGACCACCGCTCAACCGTCACGCCTGCGTTCATACATTTACTGCCGCACTCACAAACCCCACTTAACTTTAATTCTAATTAAGTCACTTTTTAAATACTATTTATTTCGACTTTAGGAGCCATTTCGATTATTGAACACAAGATAATTGTTATCTCTACTCACTATCAGCGTTAAGTATTAATTGGCTTCGAATGTCACAATAATCCGATTTAAAAAAATGGATTTATCATTTGTAGGTTTGGCAGTTAGTCTTCAATTTTTGATCTTGTAAAGAAAAACAGGATATACCTTTGTACTCTTCGGGGTCGTACTAGGCCCCCTGGACTTAATGATAATGAATAAGTTTGTGTGTGCATGTAAGTAATTCGTCTTGTTTGATATGTGGCAGTTGCAGCCAGGCACGGTGGCGGTGTCGGGGCTGGGCCAGCAGGAGCTGGGCGGCGTCACGCACCGCATCATCCTCCAACCGCAGCCCGCCGCCACGCACCCCACCGCCCTCTACACCATACACCACTGAACCAGTGGCGTAGCTTGTTGGACGGCCGCTGTATCAAAATAATGTTGAGGGCCCAAAGGGTAAAGGGCGCTACACATTCGGGTCGGCAGTATTTGTGGGCCGGCAGGGGAGTGATGGCTGCTGCTCGAGTCAACTCGTGCGCGAGTGCTGCTTGGGGGGACTGGTCCGGCCGCTGTCCTTTTTCTTCTTATTTTTTTCTTTTGCAATCTAGCAGCATAATGGATTGTTGCTTTATTTACGTTCTGAAGGCAATTCACTTGAGCTTGTAAATTATTCTTGGTGTGTATCTACTGTGATAAAAGTTGGTAATATGTTAAAGTGCTTTGTGTCTTGCCTGACGAGGCACTGCTTAACAGCAGAAGGTAAATGTTAAACGTGAGCCACTGTGTTTTTGGTTCGGTCATGCTCGCCATCGAAAAGTCTTTGTTTGTGGCGGCTTCGTGTGGCGGGTCACCCCCTTCCCTCCAATATGGTTGAGGGGAGTGATGGCTGCTGCTCGAGTCAACTCGTGCGCGGGTGCTGCTTGGGGGGACTGGTCAGACTACTATCCCTTTGGCATTTTATTTTGTTGTATTTTCGTCGTATTTTTTTGTTTTTTATTTATTTATTTGATCTTTTGAACGGCAGGACACATTGTCGCTGGTGGTGATCTAATTGTAAGAAGACAAACTTTGTTTAAAAAAAAAATAGAAAAAATGACAAGCCCGCTGAGTTTCTTGCCGGATCTTCTCAGTTGAGGCCGCGTTGTGATCCGGTGGTAGCGTTTAAAAAATTGACCGTTCAAAAGTCTATTTGAAATAAAAATTTTGATTTTTTTTTAATTTTGTTGAACGGCTAGGCCGGCCCGAAGCAATGTAATGGGGATGATGACTGGGTGAAGTAAATAATAATTTAGATTATAAACAAATATTGGACACGTATATTTTTTATTTAGCCAATCAATAGAAAATGCCAAAGATAATTATAGAGCATCAAAGTTCGGGAGTGGGAACTCGTTAAGTCATGCCTCAGTATAAATTGTATACATGCGAAATTTCAAGGCACTATAATATATGTTATTATAGTTCGTAATTTTTTGTTTAATTAATTGACAAAAGAAAAAATATGTATCCAATGTTTTTTGATAATCTAAAATACCGACTAAATAGATTTTTTTAGTCATCTAGCACTTACTACACATGTTGAATTTTATTCGGTTAGTGCCGATCGGGTAATCCATTCGGCATTTATGCGGGTCGGCATTCGGTTCGGCAGTATTTGTTGAACGGCAAGGCCGGCCCGTAGCAATGGGGATGATGGGGTATTTGTTGAACGACAAGCGAGGCGGCGGCAGAGCCGGGTAGTTCTTTTTTTGCCGACCTGCTGCCGGTTCGCAAACATACAGCGTCGGTCATATAATAATGTATGATTATATGACCGACGCTGTATGTTTGCGATCTAATTGAAAATATATTTATTTGTAGTGATACAATTTTAGTTTGTAACTTCAAAAAATATAGATACTCCATTAATTTGTATATTGTAAATATTAACTTGCGGTTTAAGGTTAAAACAAAAAAGTTCAACTGATTTATGAGTTAAGCTCGCCTCTGTGCATCAAATTTATTATTATATTTGTTCTTTAATTTTGTGTGTACAATAAAGAATTAAGAAAACAGATTGAAAAAAATATCGTACATAATGACCAAAGAATTTGTACTTAAATGTCTTCTGGTCTTGTAATAATTGATTGATTCTTTAGTCTCCTAAGCAGCGTGATTTGATTTTAACTGAATTATACGATTATCAATGACCTCTATATTACTACTTTGGGACATAATTCTGTGACCACCTACATTCCGCGCTTAAGTCTTGCCCTGCTAAAACAACTCCAATATCGCTTAATACTGCAACATTTAATGTTTTATAAGTTAAATACATCTTATACGCCACTTCATAACAAATTAAGTTTATTTTAACGATATAATAAAAGTGATTTCGTACATAAGATTTGAGTGTGGAATCTGCAAATGGTTATAGAGAATTAGGGCCTTGTACTAGCCTAGCACAGTAGCTGAACTAAGTTTTATATTTTTGTTTTTTTTTTGTTTGTTTACCTTTTGAAGCAATAAAGTAAATAGTATAATTATTCTAACATGGTGTTTTAAATTGAAAATTCCGTTTATTATAAAATTAATTTATTATTGGTATTCAATTAAATTGATTTTAAAAATCAATGTTATATTATAAATGCAATTAATCTATTCATATATCTATAATAAAATAGTTAAATGAACACAATGAGCGTGAAGATATTATCAGACAGCACTCATTTGGAACAAACATTATTAAGCTATATACAAGCAGTATGAAAATATAAAGCACGCGTTACTCACATAATACGACTTCTCATGAAACATAATATTACAACACAATCATAAACAATACTAATTATCTAGTTAAACTAATTTTTGTAAACTATCCTTTAGGGCTGACAACTGAATTCGTATAACAATCGAATTTAGAATAAATTCGGTCTTAATACTTATGTTGTTTACACAAGTTTGTAGAATGTGTGATAACCTAAAATACTAAAACGCCGATTGTAAAACATATCATCATGACAAACACTTTCTCCAACTCCAAGGTCTAAAATTAGGCCATTTCTCACCAAGTTTGGTAATTATTTATCATCAGTCAGATGACGTCCACTGCTGAACATATGCCTCCCCCTTCAATCACCATAATGAACGACCGTTGGCTATTTGCATCCACCGATTGCCTGCGACGCGCACAATGTCGTCTGTCCACCGGGTAATTATTACTACTTAAAAATATTAGATATTTCCTGATTTAAACACCCAAAGACCACGAAAGAAACATTATTTTTATCTAATTACATTTCCTAAGTAGCATAATGTACCTTACTAATAATTACTGCATAGCTATTGACGTTTCAATAACTCACATAAAAAAAATACTAGCTTGTTATAAGTTAAAGATTTATTGAGCTAAAATATATTTCTGAGATGGTTTTGCACATCAATTAATTATTTTAGATAGTACTAAAAATCTTCAAGTAACAATTGGCTAGTTGTCTTACTTGTAGAGAAACTAGGAAATGACAATTCATATGTTCTTAAAATAGCATAACAGTAAATCTGTAGGATGGTCCAGATTTTTTAACGATGGTGTGCTATGGAGATATGTTACATTATCATAATGACAAGAGAGGCCAATGTATAGCCTTACCAGAAAACTAAAAACCTTCGCCATATTGCGGATATAATCTGAACTAATTTCTTCTCGCTAGCATGCTTATAAATTTTGTTAAGTGGGACAAACCCTTTGTATATAACATTCTTGTTCCATGTCTGGGCCCATAGAACATTATTGTCACAATGTTGATAGTTTTCGTGTGGAAATGAAAGTAAACGTGTGTCTTATTTCGGAAGATCTCAAAGTAAATAAATTAGGCTAGGTTACATGAGCGTGCGAAAGACTCAACGCGCGATACAAGGTTCAAACTTAACAGTAAGTAATATTGTCTACGGTACCGCGCGCGTCGCAGCGCCTCTTTTTAGATGCGCGTTGCGCGCGGTCATGCGCATTTATCTTTATTTGTCACTCATGTTCTTAAAAGATCATCATATTTAATTTAAACCTCAAACGACAGATCTTGTTTTTAAATCCATCAGAGACTTTTTCCGTGTAAATTGGTCCTAAAAATAACATATAGTTTACAATTTAATGGATTAAACTGACACATCTCTTCCAAAGATAATGATCAAGCTTTAAAGTTAAAATTAATATCGTAAATTTCTCTTTCCCTTACCCTTATACCGGTTATGAAACGGCTACAAAATGGGTGAGTACAATGAATTGCGCGAGTGTTGAACTCGAATACTCGTACAGGTACCAATTTCTGTACCTTACAACTATAAATTCGACATCAATCATAATGGCCGGTAGTAAAATGAGTCTCTTTTGAATAAAAATACACGTACAAATATGAGCAAGAAGTCCGTGTACGTCTATAAACGTTACCCGCACCGTCACTTAAAGTTTTAAGCGAGTAGACAGTACGAAATAAGGGTTTTCACCCACTATGCGCGGCGCAATCGGCCGAGGCGGGCGTGCGGATGTAGGCCTCGTTGGGTGCGAGCGAGGCGAGTGCGGCCGGCAGTTTCACGTCACGGAAGTAGCGATGGCGTCGCACCTCCTTCGCAGATATACGCTTTACCGGATCATATACTAACATCTTCTGCAGCAGGTCCATTCCCACCTCGTCCAAATTTTGTACCTGTTGTTTAGACCCTGTTCACGTTACTTTGGCATGCCAGCGCGCAGTGTAGCGCGGTATCAAGCAGTTACATAATATGTAGACGATTTCGTGTGATATTTAATAATTCAAGCAATGTAGATCGATTCAACCGAACTTTACCCATTGTTTGAATCGTGAGAATTTTCTTGAGTTCAATAAATTGGTCCAGTTGTTCTTAAGTTGCGCTCATCAACAATTAGCATTTCATTTTTGTTTGTAGGAGACACCCTTTAGGGTTAAGTGCCACCGGGGTGGCCCTTAAGGTCACCTAAGTAACGCGCAGGTGAGGCAGCACGAAGCTCACGTGGCGTAAAATGATCGAATGTGGTGAAATGATGATAGCTTAACCAAAAAAGATCAGTTTTAAGAATGATAATGTCGGGAAAAGCTGAAGTGAGATAAAAGTGTAAGTATGTAATATGTATAAAATAGCTACAGTTAAGCTTACGTGGTTGTGGAGATTGAACGTCGTCCAATTAGGGAATGTGGGCTTGTAATCCGGCAGTGATGAAACGCCCGGCCAGATTTCTTCCGTAGGGGTGCGCAGCATCCTGAAAATAATGATAATATGCCGTTTACCTATTATTGAAATGGTCACAGACATTATAAGAAAACTTATAATATACCTGAAAATACGGAATAGTTGATCAATTTCTGAATCTCCTTGGAATAAAGGCTTTTTAGACGACATTTCTGAGAATATGCAGCCTACTGACCACATATCTATGGGGCAAGAATATCTGAAATAGAACAAATATTATTAAGGATGAAACATCTATGAAATGATCATCAAGTCAGCATGCATTGTCACTTGTACCTCTGGCTTCCTAGTAATACTTCAGGAGCTCTGTACCACAATGTGACCACTTCATGTGTGTACACCCTGACAGGCACACCAAAAGCTCTGCCCAGGCCAAAATCTGCAACCTGGAACACAAATTCTACAATAATATGGAGAAATTGTACATGATCCAACTGCATGAATGTATTTTTTTTATATATTCAGCTGTACGATGAATTAGCAGTCTTTAAGACTATGAGCAGATGTGTTGATTTCAGGCGATTTGTAGAGCTATTTCTCCATCAAGAATCGCTCTGTATGTATGTTAGGTGACCCAGGCCAGCTAGTTGGGTAGCATGAATATATTTAATATTAGTATACTTATGTAGATATGTTAAGACACGTTGGAAATGAATTTGGCATGTAATACTTTTATAAGAAAGGTGAGGCACAGCAAAATTCTGCTTAATTTTAAAGTAGCATCACTGGAAGGTATTTTGAGGAGGTAATGTGTTCTTGCAGTGAATAAGGCTAAAAATGCTCTGTGAGGACTATTAATGGCTAGCTGATGAACCATTGTGTTGTTTTCTCTTTTGCTGCTGGGGCAGCAGTTCTTTCAACACAGGACCCTTTTCTTAATGTTGTTAACATAATAATAATATTCTGGGACGATCCACACATGGTCATCTGATCCCAAACTAGGTAGAGCCTGTACTATGGTAACCAGACACCTGATACAAATAGATGTATAACAGATAGACACTTTGTGGGAATCAAATCCACAACCTATTGGGTAGCGGCCAGGGTGGCTAACCACTAGACCAACATGTCCGTCAATAATATCAGTATACTAGTGCACTTACATCTAAGACTGCATCACCACTTACCATGTTTGTTGAGTAAAAGTGTCTTACTGTAATAATAAGTCATCTGGCCTATTCCACAGTATATAAGGGGCGCTACACATTTAAGCAGGCCAGTACATTCGGTTCAACAGTATTTGTTGAACGGCACGGTAAGTTCGAAGCAATTACTACACATCACGATCACCCGATCGTGATACCCGAATAAGTGCCGAACGAACCCTCGTTCGGCACTCATTCGGGTGCTAACCCAAGGCCTTTTGTAGCTGAAACCCGCCAACCGGCGCCCGGTCAAAGCCAGGCGGTCTTTTCATCTACATAATATTATGTTTCAATGTGTAGCGCCCCTAATATACATTTTCTTACTCACCTTAATAATTCCAGTTTTATCTATGAGAAGATTTTGTGGTTTAAGGTCCCTGTGCAGGATGCGCCGCTGATGACAATACAGTATGGCGTTGTTTATCTGGTACAGGTAACTCTTCACTACTGCAGGGTCCATCAACTGACAACACAATCATGAAATTTTAAATAACCAAACACAGATAAATTATTGATACATACCTATCACTGCCGAAGCCATTGTAGGTTCTGTGGGAGCTACAACCAAATAATAATAAATAATAATCCTCCTGGCCGGTAGGACCACAGCGGCCAATCTTTCACAAGATCAACCATGTATGCAGGAGATATTATAGTGCACAAGTGTTTGCGTAGACGCAAGTGCTCTTTCTCTTCCTTTATACCTCTCATAATCCGATGGGACGGGAGACCGACACGACCGGGGAGAGGTTAGGCGCAGGACCGACTTTTTACATGCCCATCCGACGCATGGATCATCTTACTTTACAGACAATCGGGTGATCGGCCTGCATTGTCCTAGCCAGTAAGGAATAACTACACAAAGTTGTTGCCCCCCGCAGGATTCGAACCCGCGACCTCCGGTTTACAAAGCAAGCGGTTTCCCACTGCACCACAACCAACTACTGGAGTGTCGTAAAACCAACTAGCCACCTCACGCCTGGATGACTAGACTGTGTACTTTGGCTTAATTAAACACCATTAGCCTCAGGCTATAAAAATATGAACATAGACGTCATAGGATGTGATGCCTTACTATAAATTAAAATCTGATAAAAGCTAAGTGGCTGGTTGTAGATAGATAAAGAAACAATAAACACTACTGAAAATATCACTGATTTTGGTGAAGTAAGTAGGTAGTTAAGAGAAAAACAAGTAATAAGTTTTAAAAACTAAAACCCGACTACGGATAAAATCGCAGTCTAATAATGTGATATTATATAGCCTATAACCAGCGGACAATCAAGACGTTTCTAACGACACCCTACTTGTCAAATTATGTTAAGTAGATTAGAAGATATGCGGGAACAGATGAACATACATACATACATACTTACATACATACTTACATACATACATTCTTGTTAAAATCATAACCCTCCCTCCGTTCCGTAGTCGGGTAAAAAAAACTAATGTCTCTTATGCCTGTTTCCCTTAAACCATCACATATTCAATTGATGCATATAGCAAATTTTAGTAGCAGTCTTATCCTGATTTGCTGTCTGCTCCATATGCCAATAGTATATTTTGTTCTTAGTATGCAAATGGTAATGTTTCTGGTATAACTCAGATAGAGATAATAACAGTAGATAATATGTCATATTCTACCTTACCAATTGTTTTTGGGCCATCACTCGTCTGTGCATTATTTTACTGTTCCTATTTTGATATTGTAAACACAATTATAAATTTAAAGTTTTTAAAAAACCCTGACATAGGTAAACAAACTCTTAAAATTACTTTCCTGTCCTATTATCAGACCCTTATCAGTATCTGTCTACTTGTCAAGATTTAACCATAGATTTATAATTCGGTGGGTCCTACATTTAATGGAGCCGAGTTTCTATTGCCACCTTCCTGCTTTCTCCCATCACCAGACTCTGATCACCATTTTTCTAGCAACTACTCGTCGAGACCTACCTAACAAGCCCAAACTCGGTGGGTCTATGTTTATTGGTACAGAGATTTCGTGACCACCTTCCTGCTCCATCATAAGACCCTGATCACCATTTTTCTAGAAACTACTTGTCGAGAACTTTCTAACAACCCCAAACTCGGTGGGACTACGACGACGTCTACGTTATTATCATCAGATTTACATATGTTCTAAATTTCAGATCTTTCAGACTTATACAAGTGATGAAAAATGTCTATTGTATACAAAAAACCCCTTCCTTGACTCGGAAAAGAGCTGATGGTCTTCAAATGGCTGGACCGATTTTCATGAAACATAGCTAAGAACCATCTCGTGATCATGCTTAAACTAGCTTTCAAATAAAAAAAACCGCATTCAAATCCGTTCACTGGTTGGACCGCTACGATGCCACAGACATACATACAGACAGACACACAGACAGACAGACTTCCGGACATAGACGTCAAACTTATAACTCCCCTCGTTTTTGGTTGGGGTTTAAAAACAGGGTATACTTGCACAATGGTTTATCGAGCCTAACTTCAGAGACATAAAGCTCCACTGTGACTACCATATTAGTATGTAGGCAATAACCGTAAGATGATTATTGCCTACATACATTTACACTCCCTTTGGTGGTCACTGATGTAGAAGCAAGCTGAGGAGTTTTGTGAAGTGGAGGCCCTTGTCTCCCACACCACAATAAAACTCAAAATACAATTCTCGCTTTATATATTGTTTACTCAAATATATCCAATATTCAAAGTCAAGGCAAGGCTTGTATTATGTACAATATCAAACATTGAGTTTACACAATTAAAGTTTTTTGTACCCTTGTGATAATCGCATATACAAGTTGAGAAACTATCTCCATGTAAATAGGCCATAAACAAATGCCTCTGTATACTTATTATGCCTATGTTAGTTATTAACCACTCAGGCCCGGCTGGGTCATAAAAGAACATGCGCAAACTATTTATATCTCAAAAAATAGTATATACTGGATAGCTAATAGTTTTCTCATTAGAACTCCGAAATCGCAAATCGGTTGAGTGGTTATGTTTTTATAACACTCGTAATTTTTATATCACAGCGCGGCGTCGAATTACATAAATTGTTAGGTCATTCATGACGTGCGCCGCAAACAGCGCCCGGGCCTGAGTGGTTAAGTAACTTTTGTTTCAAATGTTTCAAACAAGACATTGTACTAACCTTTCCAGATCCAAGGGAATCCATGTATTTCTTTAAGTCCATGGAGAGAAATTCAAAAATCAGATAAAGGCGGCTCTCCTCCATAAGGACATCTTCTAGTTTTACTATGTTAGGGTGGTTCAATTCTTTTAAAAGTGAAATTTCTCTGTAAACATAGTTTATAGGTTATATATTAATATATTAAAATGGCATATAAACAACGCAGGTAAGCCAAAATTATTATGTGAGTAACAACAAGGTGGGTCCCCGTGAGGTGTCCGGATAAGGATAACACCCACCCATCTCCTCTTGTTGGGTGTCAGTAAAAGGCGACTAAGGGAAACAAGAAGACGGGCAGCATCGTCTTTTTATTGGATTAACTACCACCTATACTGCGATCTCCAAGCCACCTGCCAAGCGTGGGGATTATGGCAACCCCTCCCTTCTAAGCAGTGGGCGTTTCGGCTAATGCTGATGATAAACAACAAGGTATTTATTTACCTAATGGCTGTAGAGGGAATGCCTTCGTCTTCAGATTCCAGACGTATTTTCTTCATAGCTACGAACTGTCCTGTCAATTTGTTTTTACCTTTGTACACTACACCGTATGTACCTTCTCCGATTTTTTCGATTTTTAGGAAATCATCCATCTTGCAGTGCGGAATCTTGACCAATTCTCAATTTTTTAATGCAAAATGAAACAATAACTTTTTTGGACAGAATTGGCACAATCAGTAAACAAAAACTGACTATTTATGGATGATGCCTTTGTGAGCTGGATATTAATATTAAGAACTGTTTTGAATCTAAAATAAATACATTATATGCACCATTAGATGGTTAATTCAGCGGTAAAAATAAAGTTATCGTTAACGATTTACAACGACTTTCAAATTCAAACGCCATCCATCAAGTCCCCCCCGTGTGGGGTTAGCGTGCGTGCATGCGTCAGTCAGTGTCATGTTATGTCAGAGTGTCAGATTGATGTTTTTATCTATGGTCTGTTATATTACCTATTTCAAATATTGCCGGAAACACACTATGCTGTTATGTCGTGGCGTGACGCGAATATAGGCTCCGGCACATTAGGCTGACGTATTGGGCTTTACGACTCAACGCGTCAGCAGGATAGCTCGAACTGCACCATGACTCGCCATAACAATGTGTCTCCAACCATACAAAATGTATGTAAAGCTAGAAACACATTAGGCTGACGTGTCGTGACTCAACGCGTCAGTAGCCGGTTACATACCTACATTTTGTAAGGTTAGAGACACACTATTAAGTCGTGTCGTGGCGCAGTTCGAAATATCAGATTGGCTGCTGACGCGTTGAGTCACGACACGTCAGCCTAATGTGTTTCTAGCTTAATATCGGGTATATAGGGCCCTCAGAGTACGCTCGTTAGTCCTTCCTCCAAGGTAGGCCCAATTTAATAATCACATTTTACATCAGAGCTTAGAGAAAGAAAACAATAGAGAGCTGGCACTTTCTTTCTCATTCGCGCAAGAAAAGGATGCATTTATATATATTATATGTGTCAGAAAGAAACAGAGCATATGATTTTTTGTCCCTCAGCGTGTGTTCAAAATCTGGCGCACCTACGGTGGGTTTTCTTCGAGTACTCATGAAATATTCTAGTTCACGACCTAGCTTATGAGCGAGCATTATGAAATATCGTGTATACTACATAATGGGCGCATTTGAATAAATATCCTTAGCGTGTGTTAAGTGTACGAATGATTTTTTTCCGTTATTTTCTGTCCTTATCGGCGGCACGCTAGCTAGATGTCTTGTTATATTCTGTCTACGCATCAGAGTCTGTCAGTTTCTTTCTTTGCTAAGTCTGTTTCTTTTGTCATTAAACAATAAAATTAAGTAATCGTAATTGATAAAAGGTAAGCAATTGTGCAGTTGTAACTTCGAAGAAAAATAATATTAATTAATGCCCGCCGTTACAATTATAATTTGGATGAAGTGTCGAATGTGATTACTAAATTGGCCATACCAAATGCAAGTTTCTTGTATCGGCCATAAACATTCAATAATATTAGAAAATTGAAGTAAAATACGTACTTCGGGTTCTTCGGAGACACATTACCATTACACTTTTAGATGTAGCAAAGGATGTGGCAGGATATTAAATGCTGCCATCTATCGTTGAAGAAAGAAAGAAATACAATTTATTAGTAATTTTATAATAAAAGATGTCAAGATTAGTGAGCCACCCTCTATCTGTTGTCAGATACCACCATTTTATATTTAAACTTAATTCTTATATATATATTATATGGCAGGACATTTACGACGCCCATTTGTTGTTGAATAGGAATAAAAAATTCTTATTTGATACAAGGTGGTAGGAGTTATACTAGTGGCCTGTCATCTATTGTTGAAAAGTAAAATTAAAAGTAGTGCTTACTGCAAATAGATGGCAAGGCAAAGTAATTAATCCCAAATATTTATATTGCTATGTAATAATAGATGGCAGTAGTTGAAATAAAGTTTTATGTGATATTATAAATAGTTAATATTTTTTGCTATTCGACAATAGATGGAAATAATAAAATTTAAACTACAATTAATGCTTTGTAGCATTAGATGGCAAGAGTTGGAATGTGTGATTTTGTTGTTGTTGAAACCTTAACCTTAAAAGTAGTACTATCCGAGAATAGATGGCAGTGATTTTACTAAATAACTGACGGCCAAATATTTACTACTGCCATCTTTTGTTAAAAAGAAATATAATTCGTTAGTTATTTGATACAAGATGGCAGGCACCAAATATTAGTAATGCTATGAAACAATAGATGGCAGGAGTAAAGTCATGTCTATTGTTGAAACGCGAAAATTAAAAGTTATTCTATTTAAAAATATATAGCAGTATTAAAATTCTAAATTATGAAAAATATTGTTTTCTTAATACAAGAGGTTAAGATTAATAATTCGGTCACCCTCTATCTGTGGTTAGATACCAGCATTTTTTTATTTAGGATATTAATGACTGCCATCTGTTGTTGAAACGAAATAAAATTAATTAGTTATTTGATACAAAATGGCAGGATTACAATAGTAGACCGCCATCTATTGTTGGAAAGTAAAATTAAAAGTAGTGCTATCTGCCAATAGATGGCAAGGCAAAGTAATATAATCTTAAATATTAGTATGGCTATTTAATAATAGGCAGTAGTTGAATTATACAATTGTACTAGTTTATTTTTATTTATTCACATCTATATTGTACACATTATTTTACATTACTTAACATTAAAATACAGCAGCTTGTCCTATGGGCAGTTTAGGAGATTTAATACGGGTTCTGATAGTTTACGAGCTCGGTCAAACTATCATTTTTAACCGGCTTCAAAAAGAAGGTTCTCTATTCGACGCGTATGTATGTAATATTGATAAAAATGCGTAATATTAATATATGTTAGTCTATGTGGGCTTCTAAACAAATTTACCAAATTTTATGAGTGTATGTATGTATGTATGTATGTAGGTATGTATGTATGTATGTATGTATGTACGTATGTATGTATGTAGGTTTGTCCACGGATTTCTCAGAAACTACAAGTCCGATTATGAAAATTCTTTTTGCAATAGTTAGAGTATTTTTCAACTTAGGGTAGAGTATAAGTTTCATCAAAATCGGTCCAGTAGTTTAAGAGATATAAACTTTTTATGTTTTCAGTAAGTTACTGTAACGTAGACGTTCGAGTTGCGTGATAGTGCTGATACCTATTTTGGTAAAATAAGTCACTAAAAAGTGTTAAATAAACTATTTAAAAAAAAAAAAAAAACCGTCTTCAAAGTAAATTATCTAAAAAGCATAAAATAACGAAAATATATTGAAGTCGGTGTCAGCTCGTGCTAGTGTTAGTTAACATGATTTATTTTATTTAAAATAGTTTTTAGTTTTATTTTTTTTTAAATAGTTTTTAGATAATTTACTTTGAAGTCGGTTTTTATTTTTTCAAAAATAGTTTATTCTCCCGTACATTTTACTAGTTTTTGATAGTCACCGCTAGAGGCGCTGGTGTGAAATGTATGGAGAAAACTGACAGATCGAGCTCTTAAATTATCAGAACACGTACTAGGCCCTCAGAGTCCATTTAAGTATGTATGGTGGTGGTAACACCGTGCTGGATATTCTGCTGCAAAGCAGAAATGTGTAAACGTTCTGGTGCTAGTGATCTGGTCTGTAGCTAGTGAAATTAACGGGCTCAATATACTTCTTGACATTATTATTATAAGTCAAAATCCATCAAGACGTTTACGCTATAGGCCCTGTGCCAAAGAAATAAACATACACTTACTAGAACATTTGTGCTTCCTAAATACATATGCCTCCTAAATACAAACACATATGGTCCAAGAACAGTGGAATATAATATATTGCCTAAACTTATGAATGAATTATCTGACAACATTATTGATTCCCTAATTAATGGTGGCAAAGATGTTGTTAAGCGCAAGCCTAAGTGTTATTATCTAGGTGTACAAGACTTGACTTGCAAATTGGTCATTAGATATAGTGTAGTTTTGATAATGAAAAAGCAAGGAAAAAGCATGTACCTAATAGAGTAAAGTGAACAATGTAATAAATAATAACATACTCTCAAAAAACATAGCCTTCTGCGTCAGTCGGGCAATACTCCAAGTCACATTGCTTACACTAAACTACAATGGCCAATGGTTACATTTAAACCTGTATATTTTTACAACTATTGTAATATGATTGTAATAACAATTTGCGTTCATTTTGTGTCACTTTACACACGCGCTAATGACATATTTACTTCTTTGATTAGATTGCTGTTAGATTAAAAAATAATAGATGTTGCAACCCTGGGTATAGTAGGCTCTAATGACGCATTTTCTACATTTGATATTTGTAATGGAAAAACCCTCCGACCTACATTATGATCTAAAAATAAAACAAGGGTACGTAAACCTTCCTCTTTCACATTATGAAATATTTTTCCGCCGAAGAAAGACAATTGCTAAACTGTCTTTATTCATTATTTTTGCCCGATTGCCCCAGAAAGAGGGTTATGTCTTTCTAGAGTATGTAAGTATGTATGTATGTCTATTTCTTTGACACGGCCCACAGCTTAAACCGCTTGATGGGTATTAAATGAAAGTTCTTAACGAGACGAGTTGAAATCTATTCTACTTATATTACTATATTAAAACTCAAAGAGCCAGGCTAGTAAGTATATAATAGGTATAATGAAATTTAGGTCCATTTTGTGTGTTCGCAGTCGGGTTTTTAATGCTTTTATAATTGTGTCATTATTATTTCATTACTTCAGTTAATAATTACGTTTTTTATGACACATTAATAGCAGATAGACTTTTTCACAATTTGCAGCACGGACATAGTCTTAGGCCCAAGTGCACCGACAAAAAGACGTCCGTTATCTATTTTTCAGAATCGTTTATCTATTTAACTACTTAACAGTCCTTAACGGTGACCGGGGGTGTCGAGCTAGTTTAAGATAATGGACTGTTAAGGGTCCATAACCGGGATTATGGTGGTGGTGAAAAATAGATAATCGATTCTGAAAAATAGATAACGGACGTCTTTTTGTCGGTGCACGTGGGCCTTAGCCACTGACGTAAATAATACATGAAAGATTGTGGAGGTGTCAAAATTGTAAAAATTGTTTGGCTATTTCCCAAAAGGTAGATTTTTCTAGTTACGTCGTTTTCTTCCTAAAGGTGTGATATGGCGTAGGTAAATCATTTAACCTTTTCATAGAATAAATCTGTTCATCATCTTTTAGTCATAATACGATACGATATGAACTTGCTCCATAACCTACCATACGTAAGCCTGGTTGGCTTCGACTTGTAAGAAAAAGGCGCCGTACAGGCCCACAGTACATAGACAAATGGACTCGAGATGCCGATTTGAGATTTCAGGTTTTTTAAGTAATTTCTCAAACGCTAGAGACAGGGGCCCCACTATCACGTTTCTGCCCTGGTTCGAAAAAATCGTAGATCCGGGGCTGTCAAGGAGCAGGGGTCTAGTACGAGTTTAATATAGTTAACAAAAACGAACAATCTTTCAGTTTTCTTTAGTTCAAAAACGCAAAGTCCACGATCGCCGGAAGCGATCGTCTACTTTGCCCTTTAATGGAATTGTCAGAAAAAAAGACTCTTCATAGTACATCTTTTATTCTTTTATTTAACACCTCGAGTACAAAACATTATAATATTAATTTTATTTACACAACTTAATCCTATAAATTATGTACAAGAAAGACTTTTACAATGTATTATTTACATACCTAACATTATTTTAATATTTTGTCACAATAGCTTATTCTTTAGTACAAACCATTCTACATCGATACGAAACATTTTCCTTTAGCGCCTCGTCATTATTTACTATCTCTAAATTTTCTGATGCAGATCTTGACATGTCACTCTCATTTTTATTATGTACAGAAGATTCTGGCAAACCAGACGATATATCTTTAGTTTCTATTCTTTTAACTGAAATAGTTTTTGGTAGTCTTGCCTGCACAGCTTCCTTAACTTTGTCCATAAATGCACTATCTATACCCTTCGGCCAAGACTTTAGAGGCTTATTAATATTTCTAAGTAATGGTTCTGTTACCCCATAAGTCACGTCGTTATCCCGATCAGAATTACTCGATGGGTCTGATATAAGTTCTTTAGTTCGTGGTGCTAATATTGACAAAGGTTTTGTTTCACTGAGTGATCCTTTGGAATCTTTTAATTGAAATACAGACTGCTTTTCACTGTTTTTATAAGGAGACCCATCTCTTGTATTTGCTTTTAATCTATGAATGGGCGTTGCTGAAGAATCCGTAGAAACTACTTTAGGTTTCAGTGTAAATAACGGTCGTGGTGTCGTTGAGATTGAAACCTTGAGGCTATTTTTTTTTAAATAATTGTTTTGACTCCCTAAAATATTTCTATTATCGTTCTGTAAATCCTTCATCGATTGTTTGAATTGTGGTGATTCTGTGTTACCAATGTTAGATTTAAAAAAAATAGTGTCTTTTAAATTTGGCGTAGTTGTCTTAGGTGGCAATGATTTAAGCTTAGGTATTTCAACAGTTTTCGGAACAGGCGTATGTGCTATTTTAAATTTTCGTTCTAGGCCGAGTAGAGAATCTTTTCTGGTAGGCTCCTGCTCATTTATTGAATTCATAAACGTCTGGCGATCTTTATTAATGAAGTCTTTAAATGATTTAATGTTTGGTGGTCTTATTCCATTGCCTTCTCTATTGTTTTCATTCATTTGCAAGTACTTGGTACCAATCCCACTGCTACGCAATGACTCGAGTCTATCATTTAAATCAGTATGAACTGCTCGTAGTTTTTCATGTATGTCATTCTGACTATTAGATATTGCATCTAATAAGGGATTAGAATTTTTATTAGGACTTCTAAAATTTAAATCATTTGTGGCCGATTTTAGTTTCTGTCCTATATTTTTTATTGAATTTTCAGCGTGATATTTAATGTCTGATAAATCTAATATATCATCAACATTTTCGAAAAAAGAAGGGGTATTTAACAACTCTTGCGTATGAGACCTCATTTGATTTTTAATATCTTTTACATTGGGGAAACTTTCCGCGACATTACCTAGTACTTCAGAAACTGTACGAGTCAAACTATTTTCTAATGTATTTATATCAGAGGCATGAATGTTCTTTGGCAAATCTGTTAACCTAGATCCTAAATTATCAAACTTGTTCCGTAGTTGACTTTTAAATTGAATTGGCTTTAAAGTCAGATCATTATTTATACCTGTATTATAAGCATGTCGGCTACCTGGTTTTGAAGGAATTAATTGAAAAATACCTGGGTCTATCTTTTCATTACCCAATAGTCCTATTGTTGGATGTTTTATACGAGAATTAATCGTACTGGCATCTGTGGCCATATCTGATTTAACAACAACTGATGGCGTGCAAAATGTTTGTTCATCTTGTGATGGAAGATTTTCAGTTGCATGTCTTTCAGTATTATCAAATATGTTAAACCTATTGTCACCAAGAACAGGCAAGGTATCTAAATTAGCAATATTTTTTAAATCAGGAGCCGATTTTTTCAACATGTTTGAGCTAGGTCTGTTCTGTGACGGAATTGCCTTAATTTTTTCATTTACTGGACTTATCGTATTTTGGGCTAAGTTACTTATTACTATATTACTGGAATCAGGGCTTCTTTCTAATTGATTTATGTTGTCTCCATCTGATAAATCTTTATCAGTTTTTAGACTAGAGAAGTTCTTTGATAAAGTTGGATCAGTGGAGCAAACACTAGATGCATGATTGATATTTTTAGGAGATATTTCGCCTTCTTGATCGGGTATTTTGTCATCCATACTGCTTAAATCACGACTTTTAGTATTAATTTCATACTGTATATCTTCGGTCGAACTTTTGTAGTCATTAAATTCTGTTGTTTTATTTGTATTTAACTCTTCCTCTTTCTGTAGCAATGAATTTGATATTTTTTGTAAATCTTGCATTGTCACAGAAGTAACTACTTCATTAAGTTTGATTGGTTTTAAAGTTGTATCGAGTTGTTCTGTCATTTCATTATTACAGTCAGGAGCAGATAATATGATTGTTTCTTCATCAGACGTGCTTTGATTAAACAAACTTGTGAGATCACTATTAACAGTTTTTAGATTACCTAGTCTACTTTTAATTTTTTGTGCCATCGATGTGATTTTGTTTTCTAATGGAAGTGGTGTAGATAATGTTAATTTAGTCGTAGAAGTTGCAAGCTCACTATCTTGTGCAAGCTCTTTATTTTCGTCATAAGATGATTGTTGCTGTACCATATTATCTTCTGTTAATTCACTTAACGCATCGTGTTGATTTTCTGTTCTCTGATCTGTTTTACAGTCATTACCATTATGTGTATTTGTTGAATAATGATCATTATATATGTCATTAGCATTTTGTGAAGTTGCGGTTTCAATTTCTCGTTCACATGATTTTTGTGTATCAAAATCATTATCTTCATTTGTCAAATTATCAAAACCGAGTGTAGATTTACCATCATTTATAGTTTTGCTTAAATATTGGTCATCGTCAGTACTTACAGGGGTGTTATCGAATTTAAGTATGGTGTTTGAAGGATTTGGCATACTGTCGAATATTTCCGGTTCAGTGCTAATCTGTACAGGTTTGTTTTTGATTACATGTTCTGTAGCATCGCTAGAACAATCCTTATTCTGAAAGATGCTGTTTTCATAATCATTTTTACTTTGTATAGACAAGCGCGTTGGCTTAACTTTATTTAGAGCACCAAATGGAATTAACTCTACGTCTTTCAATTTAAATAGATTTTTTAGCTTTGCTGCTCTCGTATTTTTCAAAACATCATCTATAGTAATTTTACGAAAATTAGAAACTTGTTTTACTGGACTATTTGCTATCTCAGAAACTTTTTCTTCAAGACTGTTAGGAACGACCGCGAAGTAATTGTTATCTTCTTTATTTTTTGTTTTTTCTTGTAAGAAGGTGTCAAAATTTATTTTTGGGGCTGTATTTCCACCCATCGCTGATCCAATATTTTGGATTAAGGAGGGCTTTAGATCAGGATTACAATCATCACCACCACCATCATAAAGACTACTCATAGATGTACTTTTAATTATTGGTTTTAATTTTAGCAGTGGGGCAAGTGGTCTAAATGCCCCGTTCCTACTGTTTACGCCTCGTTGTCCTTTATCAAAATGCATTATATGTTCTTGCACATCGCTAGCTGCAATATTATTATCATTATCTATTATTTTTTTATGCAGAAGTGGAAAAGGTCTGGGTGTAGGCAAATTTAGAATATCGTTCAATAAATTTGGATGTTCTGGGTTCATTCTTAACTTATCTAAATTTTCTCTAGCGCTTCCCAGTGGTGCATGAATACAACGTGATTCTTGAATATGGGACGGTAGTGGTATGACATCATCTTCATTTTGCTTTGGATTGACTAAAAGAGTGACAACATTTCGATTTTCTTCTGGGGTTGCGCCATTAAATGCTGGAACTGATAGTTCTGCTAATTTGACTGCATCTCTCAACGCGTCTCTGGCGAGAGCCTCATGGTACTCTTCATTTGTAGCCTCTCGTAATGTTTCTAAAACAGACGATGCAAGATCTACTTCTGGATGCAAGAGGGGTTTTAGATCTTCTTTTTTTTCGGTAGGTCTGAAATATGTATCAAATAAATTATATTAAAATAAAGTAATCATGTTTTTAAAGAAAGATAGAGCACTGCAAGAACACGTGCGAACTATTAACTAGATAATAGATAGTGTGTTGTTAAACTGTTAGCGAATTTCGGTCCCACTGGTGAGCCACTAAGAAACTAGCAAGTAACATCTCACACACACAGAGTGTTTTAACCGACTTCAAAAAAGGAGGAGGTTCTCAATTCGTCTGTATATACATATTTTTTAATGTATGTTCGTAAAAAATCGAACCGACTTCAATAACACTGAAAAGTATAAAATAATTTAAATATTATTGAAGTTGGTGCCAAATATACACATCAGGTACGCTAATTTTATTAGTTAGCGAACGATGTGAAATGAAAAGTTGTAAAAAGTTTACTAGTTTAAATTGCAATTCTGTATACTTAGGTATTAATTTACCCGCGGGGTGCCGGGTTGGAATAGCATCCCCCATCTCCTCTCGTAAGAGGCGACTAAGCGAGAACAGGAAGACGGGCAGCAGCGTCTTTCTTTTGGATTTATCTTCCACCTATACTACGATCCCCAAGCCGCCTGCCAAGCGTGGGGATTATGGCAACCCCTCCCTTCTAAGGGGGAGGACTTTGTTCAGCAGTGGACGTCTCGATTTACGATACTGTATGATGATACTTATTAATTTGATAGGAGCTCAGCTTTTCTTAGACTGTAGAATAGCAACTATGTTAATAGCATAAAATTTATTAACATTAATTATCGCTAAGTAAACTTAATAAACCGCGCCTAAATAAGATCTCATACTAAATACCTACTTACGGACGACTTTATAACTCAAAATTTTGTATATAGTCTGATTCTTTAAAAGTTGTATTAATTTATTTATTAGATCTAGATTAGATCATCTAGTTAATATTTTTTTTTTTTTAAATATCGTATTGACCCTCTTAAGCATTCTACCTTGTATATCAATTGCTGATATCGATATCATAGATGATCATAGTTATAAAATATGTAAGTAGGTATTTAATATGTTTAGAAAACAGAAATTGACTTCAAGGAAAAGCAATAAAATAACAAAAATAATATTGAAGCGGGTGTCAAGCATAGTATGCTGATGTAATACAATAACAGGCTGGCTAGCACCGACTTCGTTATTATTTTTTAAATTTATTTCATTTTATTGACTTCCATTTCATTAAATTTTCACATTACACCAAAATGAAATATTTTTTTAAACAGACTGTCTCAACCCCTCAGTCAGTGTGATCGCGTCGTAAACTGTGTGCCAGACTAATGTTCTGAACACCGAGGATTCCATACTATCTTTGGACGTATTAAAGTTATTTTACTATTCGTATCCGCAAAACCAAGTTTGTTTATCGAGGTCTTTCTAACATTACTAAAAAACTGTGCTACTTAGAAACATCATTTTATTTTTCCTGTTTTAAATAGATAACTATATATTATCCATAATTATTTCAGAATTTTCAGAGAGACGAAGTCAAGATAAGATAACGGTTCCTTTTTTCCATTTAGGTATGGAACCCTAAAAACTAACACGTTCTTACCTCAAGAAAGGCCTTGCAACTCGCATAGCAGCTGGAAAGAAGATCGAGGAGGCTCCTACTTGATCATTTTGTCGAAACTTGCATGGACAGTCATCCGCCTCAGACGCGCTGCCAAAAATATCTGCTCCATTCGATGTGGCTGATGCTTGGTCTTCATCGACACGACGCGCGTCATCGTTACCAAAGCCAGGGCAAGGACAGCACTCGCCGATATCTAGTTGCCTCGATTCCCGGACATTGTCACCTTTATTTGTAATAGGTTGTGCGAATGACTGTCAATAAATATATTCATTAAGCCAGAAGCCAAGTGCTGTTTGACTAAACAATACAACTAAGTTGCTTTCTTCTATAAATAGAAGATTTTTCACTCTAAAGGTACGCGTCCATTGGCCCGCGCCGGACACACCGCACGCACGGCACGCAACGGATTTTAGTTTGCTTTCTATGATTTTACATAGCGCTGCGTCCATTATCCGCGCCGGCATTTTCCGATGTGGGCCGTCAAAATCATAGAAAGCAAACTAAAATCCGTTGCGTGCCGTGCGTGCGGTGCGTCCGGCGCGGGCCAATGGACGCGTACCTTTGCAGTATACACAAAATAATATCTTGGTACAATCCATGCACGGTCATCTGATCCCAAACTAGGCAGAGCCTGTTCTATGTTTTTTTTTTGTAAATAAGTACATACTTATATAGATACTAGCGACCCGCCCCGGCTTCGCACGGGTGTAATTGAGAAAAAAAAATGTGCGTGCGTGGAGTCCCTCCGCGCGGAAGAAGTGAAACTTCACTCTCGCTCTGTACTGTACGACACTGTACAACACCGTCCGACGCCGTACGACACCGTGCCACTCACTCACCCACTATCACCTACTATCACTCACTATTATTCACTATCACTCACTATCACCCACTATCACCCACTATCACTCACTATCACCCACAATCACCCACTATCACTCACTATCACTCACTATCGCTCACTCACTCACTCACTCACCCACTCACCCACTCACTCAGTGACGGCTTCACATGAGCGCTTTCATAACCTTAACAAATTTAACGCTTAGCGTTTAACATCTAACGCTTAACCTCTAACGAATAACGTCTAACGCGTTAAATGATGACATTTTTGGAAGTCGCATAAGAAGTTTCACTTCAAAAAAAAAAATGTGCGTGCGTGGAGTCCCTCCGCGCGGAAGAAGTGAAACTTTATTCTAGCTCTGTCTCATTCTATTCCCCTCCCCAGGAGCGCTGAACGGTCAGTCCCGGTCAGTCTTGCTTAGTCCCGCTCAGTCCCGCTCCGTCCCGCTCAGTCCCGCTCAGTCCCGGTCAGTCCCGCTCAGTCCCGGTCAGTCCCGCTCAGTCCCGGTCAGTCGCGGTCAGTCCCGTTCAGTCCCGGTCAGTCCCTCTCAGTCCCGGTCAGTCCCGGTCAGTCCCACTCAATCCCGCTCAGTCGCGCTCAGTCCCGCTCAGTCCCGATACCACACCGTACCACACCGCACCACACCGTACCACACCGCACCACACCGCACCACACCGCACCACACCGCACCACACCGAACCACACCGCACCACACCGAACCACTCACACACATAAGAACCCCTTTTTGGGCTATCCGGTGGGATCTGCAGCATGATACCCTCAGTGGCTTGCCTTTGACCCCGCCACCGGGGGGCACAATAAAGCCACCCGGGAACCTGTCACCGTGCTCACGGTTACAGGGGTCACGCACGGGGGAAGCCTTCAATAGGTCCCCGGGACCTTATTGGCAGTCAACCGGGTTATGTAGGATTCTTATACACTAAACCCCCAACGGTCGTTAAATCAGTACATAAGAAGGAGACCTGGGCTATCCGGTGGGATCTGCACCAAGATCCCACAGTGGCTTGCCTTTGAGCTCGCTACCGGGGGGCACAACGCTTCCGTAACCTTCAGACCACGGCTACTCTCTATTATTCGAATTACTTGATCATATTCTTGTTATATGTCTGCTCAGTCCCTAATGCATATAGCGTGATATTTTACCTTAGATCCAATTGTACAAAAATTAAGTTTCCACTAATAACAAACATTAGAGAGAAACTAACCATGTATGCATGATTTTAAATTTAAAAAAATCATTAAATATAAGAAATATATTAGAGATAAAAAGTGCCGGAGTCAATATGAGTTAAATATTTAAAACATCGAATCTTAATATAAATAAAAACAAAGTTTAATAATACAAAAAAAATATCCGCTCAGAGGTAGCGAACCCGGACAGTCCGTACTTAGAGGACGCTTCCGTAACCACTTGGCCAAGGAACATTTATTTTATATTTCGAATTATTGTATCTTATTGTTGTAATATATTTGTACCACCATCGGTTGAGTAATAATACTTCTGTTTTACCCTGTAAAGGGATAAATTATGAAAAATATGAATTACTCATTCAATTAATTTTCTTAACGAATGTCTGTGCAAAATTTCAAGTCAATAGGACCAAGGAATCGCGTTCTCCCATACAAACTTTGCCCCCCCCCCCCCCTGTTTGACCCCCTTAGAGGTTGAATTTCGCAAAATCGCGTCTTAGTGAGCACCTACGTCTTAAAAGGAACCCCCATGCAAAGTTTGAGACTCCTAGCACTTGTAGTTTCTGAGATTTCGTGATGAGTGGGTTTTTGTCTACTCTTTTATATAATAAGATAACACCCAGACAGTTGGCGGGAATCTAACCCTCCACCCATCGGGTAGCGGCCAGTGTGTCTAACCACTTTTTTCTTTTTGACGCGGGGTAATCTTGAAAAGATCCCCGGGAGCTGTGGGGCTCGACCGGGGTATGTGGTATTCTTACCCACTAAAGCCCCCGCGGCTGTCGCATCGGCACATGAGAGGGGACCCAGGTCTCTCCGGTGGGATCTGCACCAGGGGCCCCTCAGTGCCTTGCCTTTGAGCCCACCACCGGGGGGCTAATAGTAGCCCGCCGGGAACCAGTCACGGTGCTCACGGGGACGGGGGTCGCAACCCCACCGCCGTCCTCTTCGGAGTAGCCGCCGTACTCAATGGGACGTCCTTGGGCCCACACCCCGAGCGTCCAGCGACTCCGAAGGGTGTCTAACCACTAGACCAACAGGCTCGTCAAAAAAGAATCTGTTATTTGGTTATTTTAGCATACACTACCGCCCTAACTATTTTCACTACGCAGATAATAAACAGTAAATAAATACGGAACTTACCTCGTAGAACACAAGTAGCAAAACTGTCCAGAGCCACATCTTCCAAGCTCACATCGGGCCTTACAAATGAACCCTTATTTCTGACATTTTTATTTTTAATAATATTTTTATATCAGACAGATAATCATTCATCATTATCGAAGCACGCACAACTGGGGCGCACGAAGAAAACGTGATTCTTTCGGTTGCATCAGCAAAAACATTATCACAATCACATGAACTATCTAGTTCTGTAGTTCTTTAGAACATGAAGATATAAATCAATTCATTTATATTAATTTATTAATCACTTCTAATCTTTTCAATTCCACTATTCTGAAAGAGGAGGCTTCTATAGTCAGTTGACATATGGATAGTTATTTCTCCAGTGACCAGGTTCTAGCCACTGGTTGTAACAAAATATTTGTATAGTTTATTTTTTATAATTTTTGTACACACAATAACATTACAGGAAAACGGAAATATAGGAAAGAAAAGTACAAAGGCACAGCCTATTTCTAAAGAAATTTCTTCCAGCAGGCCTGCTAGTGGAAGAAAGAAATATGTGAAAAGAATGAAATGAATGGAATGTTTGGACTTGCACTGTTGGGCACGGGCCTCCCCTCAAGATGAAGGGGCCACAGTCCACCACGTTTGCCAACTCAGGGCTGGCGGACTTCACACGTCAGTCGAAAGCTAGTTAGGCATTCGCAGACATGCAGGTTTCCTCACGATGTTTTCCTTCATCGAAAGCTAGTAACCATCTCACAAAGACGATTGGCACATGATTAATTAAAGAAATTAGAGGTACGAGCCGGGGTTCGAAGCTGCGCACCTTATTTTCCCAGGCAAGAGCTCGCTAACTGCTGTCACTGCCTGCAAGGTACTTAATTGAAATTAAATTTAAATTAAACATAGATATACAACATAGATATTTCTTTACAACTGGTGGTGGATATTATGATTTTCCTAAGTTGAGCGAGTTATAAAATCTTTTTAAAAAAAATTGAACCGACTTCAATATCACTGAAAAGTATAAAATAATTTAAATACACACATCAAAAGTGTCTAGGGATCAAGCATTTTTGGGCAAAAAAATGGGCAGAAGAACAATGGCGTTTCGTGTGCTTTTCTGATGAGTCTCGTTTTGGTATGAGACCGGATACAAGACGTATACGACACTGGAGAACCCCTGGACGCCAACAGCGATTAAAATCCTGCCAGGAAGTCCATCCTTATAGTGGTGGAACCATCATGGTATGGGCGGGTATTTGGATCGGCGGAAGAACTGAGTTGATTTGGATCAGAGGCAACCTCAACGCTCAAATTTATGCTGAGACGATTGTATCAGACGTCATCGTTCCTCTACAAGTGCAAATCGGTCCCTTATTTCAGTTAATGCATGATAATGCACGACCGCACACCGCAAGAGTTGTAAGACAGACTCTCGCCGCAGCTAACATCAATGTCCTGCCCTGGCCTGCTCAGTCGCCAGACTTGAACCCGATTGAGCATGCATGGGATATGCTACAGAGAAGAGCTCTGCCGAATATGGAGGGTATCCAGTCGCAAGAAGACCTTTTTTTGTTGTTGCAACGAACATGGGCGGCCATTCCACAGCGTGATTTGGATGAACTCATTTTGAGTATGCCAAACCGATGTTCTTGTGTTGTTAGTGTTCGCGGTAGAAACACGGATTATTAATTGTTTAAGTTACCCAATAAAATTTTAAAGAAAACTGTTATTTCAGTCTTTTTTTCGAACTTTTGTGTTAGTGGTTCAAATGTCAAAAATCCCTTTATTAGGAAAATGGCAAATTTCTTTATTAATGCAAAGGTGACTTGGTTTATCGTTACTGTGACAAACGAAAACACTTTATTTGATGAATCCTTAAAGAAAATTTTAATTAATATCAATCAGGAGAAAAGTTATTGCAAAAATATATGTTGATCCCTAGACACTTTTGATGTGTGTATTATTGAAGTTGGTGTTAGCTTACCGGCTGTGTATATTTGGCACCAACTTCAATAATATTTAAATTATTTTATACTTTTTAGTGATAATGAAGTCGGTACAATTAAAAAAAAAAAAGATTTTATTTTAAACTTTTTAGTGATATTTTCATATATAAAGATTGAACCATCGAATACCGTAAAATGATCTAGGTAGGTTATGATCACATTATCGTCTACATAGTTTTACATAATTCATGTTTCTTCAGAAAAAAATATCCGGTCATAATGAAATTTGCATGGAATCATCATAGTAGTTTACTCTCTTGAATAAAAAAAGAATCATCGAAATCGGTTCATAATTGTCAGAGAAATGTAATGGAGAACATCAGTTTTATGGTTTTTACCAGATAAATTCCTCCTCATCGTTCATGGTCCTCCAGGAAGTTCTTATCCGGTTGTGATAAATTTCATACAGATTCATTACAGTGGTTTCTTCTTACGAATAAAAAAAGAATCATTGAAATTGGTAAATATTTGCCAGAGTTATGACCATTTTTGTCCTTAAAAAGCTACATAAAGTCATCTACATAGGCTTTCCTGCAAGTTTCCTGCGCAGTCACCATCATTGTTTTTTCAGGAACTACTTATACGGAAGCAATATTTTTTTTATGGGACCCTAGACTAACGGATTAAAGAATGGATGGAAGAAAGATTTTTGCAAATCGGTTCATAATTGCCAGAGTTGTGCGCGAACATACATAGAAAAAAAAAAATATATATATACAGACGAATTGAGAACCTCCTCCTTTTTTTGAAGTCGGTTAAAAATACCTACCATCAAATGAACAAGTATTTTCAACGAACGCAGCCTTCGGTCCTAACCGATCTTGATTAGATAACCAATGCGTTCTAATACGTATATATACAGGTTACGGTGGTAACTATTGGCGGTACCACGGACAACAAACGGTTTTGTTTACCAGTGCAGAAATTTTAATTGTCTTATTCTTACACGAAATTTAATTAAGAAACTTTTTATTTATTTTCATGTGTCTATCGGCATAGGTGGAAGTGCATAATATGTAGTAGGTAGTAGTAATAAAACAAGAATAATCATCGTTGTAATGTGTATTCATTTAACACGTAGATAAGCAATACTATAAATATAATACCATCAACCTTATAAATGTTATAATAGTATTTTATTTTAAGCTAGCGACACAGCTGTGGAAACTATTGTTGGAAACGGTTGGAAGCTATTGTTTTTTTTTTACTTACTTACTTAAAATATAATTCTTATATTTATATACATACAATCTGACCCGCGCAGCTCAGATCGCGTTTCTTTTAATTTTTTTTTATGCATTTCCCCATTACGTTTCCTTCTAAACGACCCCTGGATTAGAGCAAACAAAAGAAAAATTATTCAAATAGGTCAAGCCGATTCTGACATTTAGCGAGACTAAGGGACAGCTGTTCATTAAATGTAAAACTTCAGTGGAAATCCGCTTAAAATCCGTTTCGCGGATATTGTAGACAAACGTGGAAAGCGACTGTCTAGTAATCCGTACATAGTACAGAGTATTTCTGTTCTGTACTATGTACGGATTATAGATATTGTAAAAAACCCTGTCCGGTCATTGAGGATTCTATTTTGTTTAGGTAGTAATGCGACAATAAACATGCTGCCCTTTAAATATTTTATAAAATATACAAAGGAAGTTAAGTTACCCACAGAAATATTGTACATAATAGGTATATCCCATTTTTTAAGATTAAAGAAAATTCTAAATGTGTATGCAAATATGCCTATTTCAGACTGGACAAAGTTTTTTAAACATTCTTTTTGTAATACATAGTATAAATTACCTATTACGTCAACATTTATGGGCTTTGCTAAACATGGGTTGTCAAATAATAATTAGCTTTCAAATTATATGTTTCGCAGGTGTTCATCTGTTCGTAGTGTTGTATGATGCGCGGGTGCAAGTATCTGTTGACGAGCGCCGCGCAGCGCATGTCGGCGGCGGCGTGCGCGAGGCTCGCCCGCAGCTGGTGCACGGCGACGGGCTGCTCGGAGTGCTGCTGCAGGGCGCGGGCGTCCGGCGGCGGGCGCGCGGTGGCGGCGCGCAGCAACACTAGCTTCGAGCGCAGCGCTCGAGGGACGTGTGTGTGGCACGTCGCCTGAACGACGCGCGCGAGCGCCGTCTCTATGAGTGCGCGCGCATACTGCGCAGAGTGCGGCACGCGGCCCAGCGAGCTCCTCACTGCCGCGTCCAACTTCTGCGGCCACGTGGCCGCGGCCCGCAGCTCGCTCTCCAGCCGGCCGGCGTCGGCGACCATCAGCGTGTACATGTGCCGCACCACGGCGTCCTGCAGCTGCTCCGCCGTCTCGTACTCGCCCAGCAGCGTGCCCAACTCGGCGCGCCACTCGTCCGGCATGTGGCCCACACAAAACACTGTACCCGTCATGCCTGAAAATATATGTATACTTATTATATTTATCTATTGGATACATAGATAGATAGATAGATAATACTTTATTGTTCTACCATTATTAAAAACACAAAAATACAAGAGAAAAAAAAAACAGTAAAATAGAATGAAACAATGGGCGGCCTTATCACTAAAAGTGATCTCTACCAGGCAACCTTTGGATGGAGAGGAACTATGAACTGCAAGGCGGGGTTGTTTATACAAACCAATTATAAAAGAGACAAAAAAAAATACATAACTTTAAACAATAAAATACGTAACAACAAAATAATATATATATAAATATTAGTATAATACATAAATATTATATTTGATAGAATCAAATATAAATAACCAACAATAATAAATAAATAAATGCAGCCGGCTAATATCAATATAAAATTCATAGGGACAAATAAAATGCTTTCAAACGATCTTTAAAAATAGGCAGAGATGGTGCATGTCTAACAGTGACCGGTAAGGCATTCCACAGACGAACAGCTTCTACTGTGAATGACTTATCGTAAAACGAACTATTATGAGAAGGGAACATAAGAGTGAGATTTTCTGATGACCTCAAACAGTGGGAATCATTGCCGAGAAAAACAAAACGTTCCTTTAGGTAACGCGGAGAAAAAGAATTAAATAGTATATTATAAAGAAGAGACAAGATGTGCGTATTCCGACGAAGACGAATAGGAAGCCACTTGAGCTTAGAACGAAATTGAGAAACATGATCATATTTGCGCAAACCAAATATAAATCGTATACAAACATTTTGAAGACGCTCAAGTTTATTAAGCTGGTCCTCTGTAAGATCTAAATAGCAGATGTCAGCATAATCAAGAATTGGAAGTAATAAGGATTGAGCTAGAACAATTTTAGTGGCAGTGGGAAGAAAGTTACGGAGTCTTTTTAACGAGGCTGCAGCAGCAAACAACTTCTGGCTAGTAACTTGGAGTTGAGGAACCCAACTCAAGCAGCGATCAATTAAGATTCCTAAATTTTTACACGATTCACTAAAAGGTATTAATTCCCCATCTAAATTGACACTAGGAATCGTTCTCCAGTTTGAAGGGTTATGAGCGACAAAGTGAAAAGCAGGACTGATTAATAAGGATATTTATTTAGTCTAGAATACAAGAATTTTAGAAGCGCGTACACCATTACAGCAAAAAGGCAAGTGTGTGTGACACAGTTGTGACAGCACGTCAAAAACGTCAAAGACAATATAACTGTCAATGCCTAACAGCTAACAGACAACATTGAATTGTGTTTACATTACTAACACTGGCCCTTAAACCAATACAATATGTTGTATACTATTTTTCTAACAATATTGAACAAGTTACTTAATATACAATCACAAACTGGCCCTCAAATAAAACTATGAGAATAAACTAACATTCTATAGTACAGTCTGCACACAAAAACTATCATTTCGTAAACAAAGGTATTAAAAAATAAAAATACACTTCTTAATTACAAATCACTTAAACATAAACCTTTCACAAAACTATCATGTTTTTCTTTTGTTAAGGGTTTTGTCAATATATCTGCTATCATCAGATCTGTTGACAAATATTTAACATCAACTATATTTTTGCTTATGACTTCTCTTACAAAATGATGCCTTACATCTATATGTTTCGTTCTACTGTGAAACATAGAATTACAAGTTAATTTTTGAGCAGATTGGTTATCATTATACATTAATATTTTACAATCCTTTTCTAACAATTCATAAAGAAAAGAACGAATAAAAAGAGCTTCTTTACAAGCATCCGATACCGCCATATATTCAGCCTCTGTGCTAGAGAGTGCAACAGTTTTTTGCTTTCTACTTTCCCATGTAATTAAAGAATTACCAAGTTTAAAAATAAATCCACTGTAGGACTTTCGGTCAATTTCATTTCCTGCCCAGTCTGCGTCGACATAAGCTGTGACATCCAGTCCTGACTTTGTAAAAACTAAACCATAATTTAACGTACCTTTAAGATATCGCAAGACACGCTTAGCTGCAGTCCAATGTACTTCGGAGTGTGACTCATTGTATTGGCTGAGGATACTAACAGCATGCGCTATGTCGGGTCTGCTGCACACTGCTATGTACATAAGACAACCTACTAAGTTCCTGTAAGGGTACTTTTGTTCCTTTCCTTCACATTTCGGCAGTTTTATTCCTTTTTCTAAAGGGGTTTTTGCTGACTTGCAATCTGACATGTTAAATTTTTCTAAAACCCTTTTAATGTATCCAGATTGATCGAGAGTTATCTTGTTTTTGCTTCTAGTAACTCTTGTACCCAGGATATGGTGAGCGGGTCCTAAGTCCCTCATCTCAAACTCTTTCATGAGATCATTCTTTATTTTACTCTTCAAATTTGAACCTTTAGTGCAAAACAGTAGAATATCGTCCACATACAATGCAATGATTATAAATTCACGTCCTGTATGTTTGTAATACACACATGGTTCTGAAGATGTTTTTCTGAAATGCATTTTCTTTAACAAAACTTCATTTATCTTGTCGTACCACATTTTTGAAGCTTGTTTCAGGCCGTATATGGCCTTATTTAATTTAAAGACCATATGTTCTTTACCTTTCACTTTGAAACTATCTGGCTGTTCCATGTAAACATTTTCATGTAAGTCACCATTTAAAAATGCAGTCTTTACATCTAGATGATCGATGTCCATATCAAACTCTACAGCGATGGCGAGGAGAGTTCTGATGGTAGAGTGTCTTACCACGGGAGAGAATGTCTCCTGATAATCTACTCCATATTTCTGTGTGTACCCTTTTGCCACCAAACGCGCTTTGTACTTCAAAAGTTCACCTTGCAGTCCCTTCTTTTTCTTAAAAACCCATTTACACTTGATTGGTTTTTGTTGTTTTGGTCGCTCAGTAAGTGTCCAACATTTGTTGTCAACAAAAGACTTGTATTCTTCAGACATTGCGTTTTTCCATTCTGCTGCTTCTGCACTTGACATGGCTTCCTGTACAGTTTCTGGATCATCGTCATCATTGTATAATTTTCTAACTAGTAGTACCATAGAGTCAGTAGACAGGTCGGCATCATCATAGACCGACGACTCCGTAGTCTCTGCCTCCAAGGTCGAGTTTCCTGGAACGTAAGTAGGATCCGCAGAACTATTTGTTTCTATTGTATCTTCCTCACTGTCTGAGTCATATACTGTAATGGTGCTCGTCCTTCCTCCTCTTAGGTCATCAGACATCTCTGGACTTACAGTAGATGGCTCAGACTGTCCATCAAATTGTGCTTGCCGTTCAGTCTCCAGAACCGGTTCCGGGGAGTGAACAACATTCACAGGATCCTCTGATTTATCATTTTTTAACAAATCAGTATAAACAGAGTTCTCATTATCATCATGTGACCTGTCTTTATAAAATGTATTTTCTAAGAAAACCACATTTCTACTTATTACACATTTAAAAGACTTTGATGGATCCAATAGTCTGTAACCCTTTGTATTTTCACAATACCCTACAAAGATGTGCTTACTAGATTTAGAATCTAATTTATTTCGATTCTGTGTCATAGCATATGCAATGCAACCAAAAATGTGTAAGTGACTCAAATTTACCTTTTTGCCACTCCATTTTTCTTCAGGCACTGACCCAACTACGGCTTTAGTTGGTGTTCTATTTTTCAGATAGACTGAGGTGTTGACAGCCTCCGCCCAGAATACATACATCTTGTTTTCTCAACAATAGTCCTATTCGCTCGTTCGGCCACTCCGTTTTGCTGTGGAGAATGAGGGACTGTTGTTTGATGCTTGATTCCATGTTCTCTCAAGAATACCTGTAATTTTAAATTAATGTATTCACCGCCATTATCACTGCGAAGGATTTTAATTTTATGGTTAGTTTCATTTTCCACCATTGCCTTGAAATCCTTGAAGTACTCGAATACTTCATTTTTTCTTCTCAAAAAGTAAACAAATGTTTTTCTCGTGTAATCATCTATGAATGTCAGGAAATATTTAGCACCACTAAAAGAATCACATGGCATAGGCCCACATAAGTCTGTATGTACTAAACCTAGGACTTGACTAGCTCTGGTATAAGATTTCTTTGGAAATGGTAACTTTGTCTGCTTGCCCTCTATACATGCAACACAAGATTTAAAAATATTAGAATTATAATTAATTCCTGTTACCATACCCTGTCTCAATAGTGCCATACTCCTGGAGTTGAGATGCCCAAGCCGACGATGCCACACTTCTTGCGATTCTGTTTTACCTGTTGATGAGGTTGATGACCCTGTCCTGACCTCTTCATGCTCAGGTGGTGGTTCTCTTTCTGTCACTGCACTGTAAGAAGCAAAATTAGTGCTACTCCCCACACACAAAGGCTGATCTATGACATCAAGTTGATATATGCCATTCCTAAGTGTTGCAGTTGCTAAAACTTCATCCTCATCGGATATAATACATTCATGTTTACTAAAAACAACTTTGTAACCTTTTTCTACTAAAACACTAACAGATAATAAATTTGCTGATAGGTTAGGTACATAATAAACATCTTTAATTGTCCTTATACAGTCTTTCAGATGTACACAAACATTTCCATGACCTGCCGTTAACAGTTTTTCACCATTAGCTACATTTACCAATGACGGCTTGTCCTTTACAAAGTCACACATAATTTGTTGATTATTACACATGTGGCTTGTTGCTCCGCTGTCGACATACCACCTATCCTTCTCGATACCTGCCGTGAGAGCTGTCAGAAGAGCTTTTGTTGCCGTGTCCTTGGCAACCTTAATTGCCTTCTTCTCTTTAGCTGGCTTGTTCTTCGGACAATCCTTGATAAAATGTCCAGATTTCTTACACCTGAAACATTTTGGTGGTTTTCGAGTCGCTGCCAAAGCTGAAACTTCCCCCGATTTGCTGTCACGACGCTCATATTCCTGCAGTAGTTTTCCTTTAACCAAGTCACTGGTTAACTGTTGGTTCGAGTTCTCCAGAGCCATTATGAGCGGGTCATAGTCGCTGGGCAGTCCGCTTAACATAATCACCGCTAGAAATTCATCATCTAGACCAGCATTAATATCCTGCAACTGCTGTGACAACTCAAGCAGCTTGTTCACGTAGCTGTCCATGCTACTGCATTCTATCAGCTTGGTGCCAAATACCGATCTCAATAAGCCAAGTCTCCGGCTCAAGCCTTTGTCTTCATAGGCTCCTTTGAGATTATCCCATGCTTCCTTCGCGGTTTTAGCATTCCTTACGTGGGGAAAAGCGCTTGGATGAACTGACAGACAGATTTTCGCCAGCGCTTTGTTAGACTGCTTCGTGTCCTTGTCTTCTTTGTCGCCATCGACACAATCCCAAAGTTCCTCGTGAATTAGTAACATTTTCATCAGAAACTTCCATGTAGAATAGTTTTCGGTGCCTCTCAGTTTTTCGATTGTATTCGGCGTAGTTGAGTTCGCCGACACGTTGTACATTTTGAGGTTACCGGTATCTAAGTACTTTTGTCGAAATACGAAAAAATATTTGTTAATTTACGTACTTATCGAGTCCTGGGCCCATAACCTGAAGGGTTATGAGCGACAAAGTGAAAAGCAGGACTGATTAATAAGGATATTTATTTAGTCTAGAATACAAGAATTTTAGAAGCGCGTACACCATTACAGCAAAAAGGCAAGTGTGTGTGACACAGTTGTGACAGCACGTCAAAAACGTCAAAGACAATATAACTGTCAATGCCTAACAGCTAACAGACAACATTGAATTGTGTTTACATTACTAACACAGTTTACCCTTGAAATCAATCGCGAACTACAAATTTTTTGCTCCACTCGGCTATAAGGAAAAGATCATTATTAACTACCCTAATACACTCTGGTAGTTCATCCAATGAAGCACTAGAATAAATTTGTAGATCGTCTGCATATAGGTGGTACGAAGAAGATAGATTTTGCGAGACAGAGTTTATAAAAATTGCGAAAAGAAGTGGAGAAAGGACACCACCTTGAGGGACGCCAGCAGACGTATCACACCAAGAAGAGAAATCCTCATCCAGGCGAACCCGCTGCCTGCGCCCATAAAGATAACTGTAAAACCAATCGACAACCGCAGGAGATACATTCATTGAGCGAAGTAAGGCCAAGAGAATGTCAAAATCAACCGTATTGAACGCATTACTGAAATCCAGCAATATAAGTACAGTAAGTTTGCCATTGTCCATGGAATGACGTATATCATCAGTGATCTTGACGAGTGTAGTAGTCGTGCTATGGCCCGGGCGGAAACCTGATTGTAAAGGATTTAAAAGATTGTGACAATAAAGGAATTTACTAATCTGGTCATAGACAAGGCGTTCAAGAACTACATACATACTACATATTACTTTTATTATGACTTTAAGATTATTATAAATACAAAAATACCGCGTTCTTCTAAAATAGATGCGATCTCCAACGCTACAATGACACCACTCTCATATCCCAAAAAGTAGAAGTTGTTTTTCACTCCTACCTTTGTCAGTAAAATCTGTAAATAAATTATACATACGTGTCATAAAACACAAAATGGCTAATTTACAATGACTTACTTGCGTAAAGTAGTAAATGTATCGTACCTGTGCGTATTTGTGTGCGAGTTGTGTGGGCGTGTCGCGCGGGCAGTCGAGCCCCGGCTGCAGCACGAGCGCGGGCAGCTTGAGGCGCTCGCACAGCACGCGGAACCGCGCGTGGTGCCCCTCCAGCCCCGGCACTATGCACAGGTGCGTCTGGCTCGCGTCGAACTCATCGTCCCTCTACAATTAGGTACATTGTTGGATGAAAACAAAAAGTAAAAGATACGTTTTTAATCTCTGCGCTGCAGTTCACTGGACCACAACACTGCTGCATAATATTTTCTGTTAACTTTAGCAATATAATATTCTGACACCAAGAATACATTGGCACTGCTAAAATATTTTTATAAGAACTAGAGTAGTAGTAGCACTTTAGTAGCATCCGTGGCAAAGTGGGAAACCGCTTGCTTTCCAGACCTGAGGTCGCGGGTTCGTATCCTACGGGGGGCACAGTATAGAACATTACAGAAACATAAAATCGAAGATAGAATTACAAGCCCAGTGTTTCATGCCGGATCTTCGCAGCAGAGACTGCGTTGTGATCCGGTGGTAACTTTATGAAATGATATGACAATTCGAAAGAGCTAATTCTGACTTATTTGAAATAAAAAAATGCTATCATATTTATTAGAAAAAAAAACAAAATTGCTGTATTAATATTTATGTACATATATGAATGAATGATAAGTCTTACGAGTACTATCAGTAAGTTTATTGGGTAGGAAATTCCCATTAGTTCAACTTATCGGTAAGACTACTGAGATTAGAGGAAAATCTTAAGAGCAAAGGTCAAATGGACATTCACTAAAAAGGGTGGTCAAAACCACTGAACATCGCTTGGATTTTTAACCGACTTCAAAAAAGGAGGAGGTTCTCAATTCGTCGTGTATGTATTTTTGGTCGTTCTATATGGAATTGGGTATTTGAATTTTTTTTTTTTGTGATAAATGGAAAGATCATATACTTATGTATAAGTTTTATAATAAAACTATTTTTAGTTTTTTTTTATTCACAATAATTCAAAAGTTATTTCAAAATAAAAAATATTATTTTTGAATTCAGTACCGGAAACACGCCGACAGAGCTCCTGAACAAACCTGAGCGGGTGTGACGTCATAATGTTAAAGCTATTTAATAACAGTACAGCGTCAACGGATATTACACTTGACTAGACAATAATATTGAAAATTTATTGCTAAAAAATGACTGAACAACGCTGAACGTCACTGAACGTCACTGAACGTCACTGAACGTCACTGAACGTCACTGAACGACACTGAACGTCACTGACGTGACACTGAACGTAACTGACGTGACACTGAACGTCACTGACGTGACACTGAACGACACTGGACGACGACACTGACGACGACGACACTGACGACGACGACAGTGACGTTCAGTGTCACGTCAGTTACGTTCAGTGTCACGTCAGTGACATTCAGTGTCACGTCAGTTACGTTCAGTGTCACGTCAGTGACATTCAGTGTCACGTCAGTTACGTTCAGTGTCACGTCAGTGACGTTCAGTGTCACGTCAGTGACGTTCAGTGTCACGTCAGTGACGTTCAGTGTCACGTCAGTTACGTTCAGTGTCACGTCAGTGACGTTCAGTGTCGTCGTCCAGTGTCGTTCAGTGTCACTCAGTCAGTGGCGTTGAGTGACGTTCAGTGACGTTCAGTGACGTTCAGTGTCGTCGTTCAGTGTCGTTCAGTGTCGTTCAGTGACGTTCAGTGACGTTCAGTGTCGTCGTTCAGTGTCGTTCAGTGTCGTTCAGCGTCGTTCAGCGTCGTTCAGCGTCGTTTTTTAGCAATACATTTTCAATATTATTGTCTAGTCACCTGTAATAGCCGTTAACGCTGTACTGTTATTAAATCGCTTTAACGTTATGACGTCATACCTATATTGTACCCAATCTTGGCGCGTTTGTAGGCACGTGATTTTTCATCAATTTTTAATTGTTTATAATTAATTGAAAAAAATTTTTTTAACTTTTTTGCATTAAATATCAATATTATTAATAACTAGCTGACCCGTGCAGCTCCGCCCGCGCTTTTATTACATATTGCTCCCCTTTTCTCCGTCCTCCCTAGATTTATTTCTCTCCATATCTCTCTCTCTTATAAAAAAATCGAATTATATGCTCTTTCTCCTCTCTCTTTCCCCCTCCCGCTTCGGTTTCCGTCACACACCCCCTCTTCCTCTCCCTGTTGTCCCCTCTCTGAACTCTCCCCCCTCTCTCTTCTACGAACTTGCTCCTTCTCACTCCCCCTCACTCAACCCATCACCCCCTCCTCGAATCCCCTCTCCCTCTTTCTCCTCTCTTGCACCCTCCTCTCGTTCTATATATCCTAGTCAATCATGGTATCAGCGGCATTAAATATACTTTATGACCTATTCTCAGACCTTCCCGATATGCACACAAAATTTCATACATATCGGTTCACCCATCTATTTAATGACCTTTCCTTATGTTGCTTAACCTTAACCTAATGGCATGAAATATACTTTACGGCCTATTCTCAGACCTACCCGATATGCACACAAAATTTCATACAAATCGGTTCACCCATCTATTTAATGACCTTGCCTTATATTGCTTAACCTTAACCTAGCGGTATGAAATATAGTGTATGACCTATTCTACCCGATATGCACACTTTCATACAAATCGGTTCACCCATCTATTTAATGACCTTACCTAACGTTGCTTAACCTTAACCTACCGGGATAAAAAGTATCCCATGTCCGTTTCCTGGTTCTAAGCTACCTCCCTACCTTTTCAGCCGAATCAGTTAGGCCGTTCTTGAGTTATAAATAGTGTAACTAACACGACTTTCTTTTATTAAAATAGATTAGTTGTTTAGTGATTGTATGTTCAATTTCACCGATAGATGGCGCTGTTCATAATGTAAATCACGCTATTATCGAAAAATACTGTCTTATCATATTCGATAATGAAAGTTCTAAGTTTTTCGCATCTTTTATTGTTGCGATTGTAATGCAATACCTACTATACACTACCTGGACTTGGGGAGTTTCATTAAAATTTCATGAACCACCCCCCCTAATCTAGTTTGGACTCGCTCGGGATTTACAGATTTTAACCTTTCAAAGATATAATGTGATATTGCTATCAGCAAAGTACTTAGAACAATACAGAAATCTAATGCAAATGTCCCGAGTGTACCGGACCGGCTTACCACTTACAAAAATTGACCCTTCGCCACTGCCATATCTTATGCAAACTAAATGTCTGCTCAGTCCCTATTGTATATAGCGTAATAATACATATCTTAATGATTAACTGATCAGTCTATAATTACCCTATCCACATACAAAGGAAATTACGTGATAATATGTGCAAGTAATGTTTCACTGCTTAGCCCCTATGAAACATAGCGTGATGTTTTATATACCAATTTATACCTTGACTTCTACACAACACATCAGTGAAAGTCCTATCAAAATCCATCCACGGGTTTTGAAATGATGACCAACTAGATTTGCTATCACGACCCGAAAAGTGGTCACGAAAATAAGAGCTACGGAGACGGCTGTCGCTCAATTGTCTGCAATTATTATTGAACCTTATTTTATAGTATGTAAGTTATCTTTTTATATGAACATATTATTGTTTTGCGTGTACGTGTATAGTTGTGTAAGTATACATAACCGCGACCACATTTTCGATGTCATTTTGTTCGTGACAGCTAATCTAGTTGGTATAGTTTAACGATGCATTAAGCAAATGAAAAGTTAGAGAAACACATGGCCACGAAAATCAGACAATCTACACAGCTAGACTCACCAATACTGGGGAAGTTGAGGCACAAAAAGAGGGAGACCGAAGCCCTAGCCCGGCCTTTTATAGTTACGGTCGATGACCGGAAATATGTTTTTTTAGTACTAGTGACATTACGTCCAGTAACGTCACTAGTCTATATAAGAAGTCATTGAGTAGTGTTTATTGACTATAAAAAAAACTTTAAGCACCTAAAAATAGATTAAGGGAGTCTGAGTATATAAACTATGTATATAATTAAGGTAAATGATTTTAAGAGAGCTAATTTGTAAAGATAACTAATCACATAACAACTATTAAGTTTTTACGTTTGCAACTATCGATTTTTGAACGAAATACAGCTGTCAGATGACAGTTCAGTGACATTTTGCTACTGTCACAAATGTCTGTCAACACAATGTTTTTCTGCAACCAAAACAAATGTTTTCATTGTTAAATTAGTGACGATTTCATAAATAACTGTAAGTATTAGTGGTAGAAAAACAAGGTGTTACATTAGCACGCCGAGTCCAAAGCTGCAAGATGGCATTTTGCAGCACCAGCCCATATGTGACTACAGTACTCCACAAACTACCGGACTTGTGCTTTATATAGCAACAAAAGCTGCCTCGGTGTGAAGTAACGTTGGACCTTTGCAAGGACACCTAGCTTCCTGGCAGCTACCTTGGCCTTGGACTCAATGCACCGCCCAAAGTTGAGGTTTGAGGAAATTTCAACTCCCAACAGCTAAAGGCGGTCAGTATATTCCAAGGATACATTCTAAAAAGTAGAAGCCAAGGTGAACGGACTCCTTCTGGCTGTGAATAGACACGCTTGAGTTTTGGTGGCATTGAATCTCACAAGATTGGAATCACCCCATTCGGAGACTGCCTGAAGTGTGAGACTCGCGCGCTCCACCATGGCTACTCTTTCAGAGTATAATATGAGATAATATCCTTACTGGCCCGAGCACTCGGCATATATCTCTCCACAATAGTGCTGTCATCTGCATACCTATAGATACCACGCATCAGCAGATCATTAATATGCAGCAAGAAGAGAGTTGCGGAGAGAACAACTGCTTAGATGAACAACCGTCAACAAGCACTCGGACAGACCGTTCACTTAAGAAGTCCCTTATCCAGCCGATCAGACCCGGGAATATGCCGTACGCTAGCAGCTTGTTCAAAAGGCTAGCATGCCAAACCCTATCGAAGGCCTTCGAGACATCCAGGGAAACAGCGAGCGCTTCCCTATTTTTCTCGAGGGCCTCGCCGCATAAGTCAGTGACATACACTAGAAGGTCCCCACCGTACCGATTTCAGCGAAATCCGTACTGTAGGTCGTCGAGGAGATCATTCGGTTCTAGGTATGCCATGAGGCGCGAGTTCAATATACGCTTCATAATCCGAAGGCCGAAAGAAGTTCGTTTCAACTGATTTGGCAAAAGACCAGAAAGCTCTACTGCCACATGACAGGGCAGCGAGTTTTGATCCAGAGTGTTGGCCGCAGATAGCCATTACAGCTTCACCGGACAATAGGAGGCGAGCGCTTGAAGCGCTCTAGCCATAACGGCAGAAATAGCGACGAGCTCAAGGGCACCTCAGGGAGGCACGGCCTCGGCTTGGGCTGTCGCTTAAGAGAGGGCTGAGTTTACCACCGGTTCACAACGCGCCCCCACTGAGAAGAACCGGCAAGAAACTCAGTGGGGTGATGCACGTCGTTGAGGTCGCATGCGTACGACCCTTCGGCCTCGCCGGCGAGACCGGTGTCTGATAGCTAGTGTAGCATACGGTTGTCGGGGAGGGTTCGGCGCATCCCGGTCCAATAGGACCGTCATGGGGTCAGGAGGGTATATCCGGAGCTCTGCGGTCACGAGCTTCAACCCAGGAAAGATACGCCGAATTTTTGCTCTTTTCAGCTTGAGCACATTCGGCGTTGAACCATGGGCCAGCTTTGCCACCGACAGGGATGAGTGAAAGGGATGAAATATTCCATTGCTTGATGTACCACGTCGGTTATAGCATCTGCGCCACTCGACGGATCTTCGGAAGAAAGGCAGACCCGCCACCAAGGATAAGATGCAAAGAAATGCAGCATCTCATCCCAATCTGCTGACTTGCATCGCCACAATCGCCGCAAACCACGGATAACACAGTTAGGGGGAGAAAAGGTCGATACAGCTTTCACCAGACAGTGATCCGAGGGTCCTAAAGGTAAGGAAACTATTACATAATACCTGTCTGGATCAGTCGTCAGCAGAAGGTCTAGACAATTCAATTCAATTTCAATTGGCCAACAATATCAGGTACCCTAATCGCTTGCTTTACCAGCTGGGAAAGCCCTAGTGACAGCGCAAAGTTCCGCGCTTCTCTCCCAGCATGGTCAGTCCTCTGATATGAGCCAACAGCTAGTCCTGGTGACAGGCATTAAAGTCCCCCAGAGTGACCAGCTGCGCATCAGGGTACAATGAAGGGCCTCATCAGCGGCCTCACTAAGGTGGTCAAAAAGACGAGTTGTCTCCAGGTCACCGCTATGTGATCTATAGACATAAGTATAGACAATTTTATCTATACCAGTTGGTGAGGCGCCAGCGTAGTTTTTTATAATGCCCTAAGAATTTACGCAATATCTTAATTACTATTACTAAATTAATATACTATATATTCATTCCTCTATAGAAACGATGGGTATATAATGCAGAGCCCACGTATTGGAAAGTGGTATGGTTGCCGAAAGCGTACCAAGAGATGGCGCTGGCAGCCTCATTTGGACTAAAATGCGGCTAATTGTCAAGTCGTTGATTGGTCGACAATTATTTTTTCTAATGAATATTTGAGGGTGCAACAAGATTCGTTGCACTTCCTAGTTCCTACTGGACAGGAGATTGTGAATTTTTCCGTGATCGCCGCTACACGTCTATAAATTTTTAAGACTTTTTATGACCTCGTGTCATCGTTCGCTTTTATTACCAATCATCCGATCCTGTGTAACTTGCTCGGCTAGAGTGCGAATCTAGATCGCCTCGCCGAATTGTACTGTATTGTGAAGTTGAATAATCCGTGTGCCGGCCGGCGAAGACTAGCCAAGAGGTTGCTGTGGTCTGCTGAATCACTGTATGCTGTAGGTGTCCAGATCTGCTGAAAGGTACATGGGCATATTTTCTTCCTGCATAGTAGTATACCCGCTCGCATTTTATAGAGGATTGACAGGGTTTCGGATCTCGCGGTCAGCCATAACTTTTAGGCATTGGCCATCTTAATTAAATTTTTGAAACGTACGCAAGTACATCTGGTGTGGGCTATTTACACGCCCCTCCATACTTATATGGTCCTTCGAGCCGGATAGTAATCCAGTAAATTTTGTTTGTAGAATTTAACGTAATTTTGGTTAAAATCTCGTACATTACCGCTTACCGTTAACTTACCGCCATATTTGTTCATAGATTTTACGTAATTCTTGGTAATATTCTATTGCAATTGGCATTATTTTTTAATAAAGGTTTTACGTAATTTATTGGTAAAATCCTATTGTATTCCGATTTGTCCTGCATTTTACGTAATTATTGGTAAAATTGCCAGTACAAATTGTAACGCCTAGGCTCCTACGTGCTACGTATTACTTTATGGTAGTAGGTAGGTACCTACTTAACGCCCCGCTCGCCGCCTTTTGAAGTGATTCGATTAACGGTCACTTGTTATAAAAAGTACATAATTTATTCAGTTATTTGCATTAATAAACATGTCTAAACCAAGTCAAGAAAATTTGCTGGTTCTTTTGGAACAAAAGAAAGAGTTGTTGTTCCAACGTATTAATCGTTTATATAACACGTCGAAGAATATAATTTCTTTCGAGTCTACATCGAGATCGAATGAGGATTTTATGACTGATTCGGAAACGATTGATGATATTCGTGACAAGTTTGAATCCATTGTGGATCAAATTAACCAGATTCGCATAACTTTGAAACGTGGCACCGTTCCTGATTATGCTTGTTTAGATTCCTTTGAAGATTTATATATTCGAGTCAAACGAGTACGGAATAAAATTAATAACTCGAATGTTTTGCCATCGCGAAGTGATAGCCAAGCAAAAGGTAACTCTTCTACCGCGCCGTTAATAAAGTTGCCACCAATTAACTTGCCTTGTTTTGATGGTAAGACAGAGAATTGGCCCGTCTTCTACGAGTCATTCAAATCTAATATTCATAACAATAATCAGCTGTCCGACTCGCAGCGTGTGCAATACTTAGTAGGCAATCTTACTCATAGTGCACTGAATGCCACCTCCGGTATTGTTCCGACTGGTGATACATATAAAATAATATAGGACAGTTTGGTGAAAAAGTACCAAGATAAACGTGCATTAGGTACACACTATCTAAACAACATTTTAGATATGAAAGGTTGTTTGTATAATTCTAATAGTTTAGATTATTTCATAGAAAAATACGCCGCTTCAATTTCCGCTCTTAAACAGTTAGACATAGCCGATCTTACTGATTTTATTTTTTTGCATTGTGCACTGAGGAAAATGGACTCACAGACTGCACAGAGTTTCGAACTTTCTGTTCGTGACGTCGAGATCCCTACTACGGATCAATTAATATGTTTCGTTCAGGATCAGGCGAAAATACTCGACCGATCGAATTCGAACTCAAACCCGCGCCAGGTTAGTAGACCGCCTGCTTCTGCGCCACGCAACACTCGGGCTCAGACGTACAACTCGTTCGTCGCTAGCGAGCTACCTATATCTACGCAGGTTGCTAGCTACTCCGCGCGCGCGCCGCCACCGCCGCCGCCGCTGCTTGCGCCCGATACATCGCGCTGTGCGTATTGCAGTGATAATTAATGATTAAACGAACGTTAGTAAAGTTCTATCATAATTATACGTACCATTTCGTTCGAAGATATCAGTATTTGTAGAATATATATACACATGTAGTTTCGCCTATGTGACACCACTCTTGCACTATTGTTGAGAGAATCTAATTTGATAATAACAGTAAAATCTAATAAAAAGTATTTGAGGGTAGATACAACTTCACCTCGTTGCTTTGACATATCTGTCTCGTCATTTAGTTTAGAGTCTACCTAGTTTTATACCTATATTTTTGTCATTGACATTTTTCTATTTAATATGGGTTGTTTCATCTCCTGGGGAGGGTGGGAAGTACATACTGATATCTTCGAACGAAATGGTACGTATAATTATGATAGAACTTTACTAACGTTCGTTTAATCATTAATTATACTGCACATTTCGTTCTCGATATCAGTATTTGTAGAATATATATACACATGTAGACTTTGAGAGTAATAGGAGAAATAATTGTCAATGACAACAATTATTATGCAATCAACTTAATATTTATTGAAAGTATAAAAAATAAATTCTTATACACAAAGAAAAACGATGGGTACAATATACTGAATGAAATTGTTATCATAATATTTGCAATAGTATAATCGAAGTCGCCTGATGGCGTATGATTATTGTTAATGATTGCTCGCGCTAGTGACAGGTGACTATCGTGAGTAACAGCCCCATTGTAAAAACGTGCAAAAGTTGTGGAGTTTCGACTCCACCCCGCGGTGTTGTGTATAGTATCAACACTGACGCCCCGCGAGTGTGCGGCGCTCGCAGCCGCGTGCCGCGTGCTGTGCGCTGAGAACACTGTGGTGTTGACTCCACAATCGCTCAACGTGATTTTAATCCACCGACTAAGAGTATCTCTGCCTGCAGCTTTATGAGGACTTTTCAAACCGATGAATAGATCATCAGACTTTCTTAAATGTTCAGACTTACCTAAGTAGGCCTGCAGGGTCTTTGCAGGGCAGAAGGGTTTTCACTGAAAAACGGCAAGAAGAGAACTGGTGGATTTGAGCCTGGGCGAAATGTTTTTAAGCTGTCGGGAATTTTAATACTAATTTGATCACTAGAAATTTTAATATTTTTTACATCAATTTTGGAAATAGTCTGCAATCTGTGTGCAGTTGTGAGCATCAATAAAGTTATGGTTTTTGTTTTTTTTTTTTTTTTTATAATTTGTTTAGGTCGCGCTCATTATTTGGGTACCATGTACCATGATTTAAGACACAATTGATGTCCCAGGTAGCACTGTATTTTGGCATTGGGGGTCGTAGTCGAAATACTCCTTTATAAAATCTTATGATTCTATCATCTTTAGATAACCTTGACCCTACGATCAGTGATATTGCTGATCTGAATGAATTTAAAGACTCATACTGGTAACCGTTTTTAAACATATAGGTTTAGAAGGCAATCACGTTAGGGACTGAAGCTTGGTAAAAGTCAATTGCGTTTTCAAGACAGTACTTCCACCACTTCTTCAAACAAACGTCGTATTGTTTAGTGGAGTTGTCGGAGAGCGACGCCACCATGATGTCTAGCGAAGCAGGTGGGACGCTTCGTCTTGATAGCGCTTCCCGGACAACACTCCTGTAGCCAGGGTAAGGGTGGACTGTATCTGTGAGCTGTAATGTGATATTAAGGCGTTATCAGGTGTGAATGTTATCATATCTGATACAAGGAGGGCTTTAAAGGAAACCATGCCTGCGTAGGCCACATTGGTACTACCACGATACCACAAGCGTTGTCGGATATTATTTTTCTGAGCATTTTAAGGACAGTCGAAAATGGTGGAAAGGCATAAAAAAAAGAAATTGGACCAACTAGCTGTAAATGAATCAATAGCTACGGCGTCAGGATCCCTACGCCACGATTTATGTACATTTTACATTTATAGTTAATTCGACTCGCGAATAGGTCTGTGTCAGGTTGTCCAAATGATATTGTTAGGTGGCGGAATGCCCAATCGGCTAACTCCCATTCTATGTCGGGGTGCGTTTTACGTGACTCTGCATCTGCGATAATATTGTCGCATGATTTAATGTAAGACGCGAAAATAAAGATCTTCCGAGCCTCGCACCACTGCCAGATCTCTTTTGTTATTTTTGTTGAGGTGCGTAAATTGAATGCCACCCATACGATTGATGTAAGCAATCGCAGTAGTAATTGTCGATACGCAAAAGTATTTGGCAGTTGTGTAGGTTCTTAGCATAAAGTTTGAGGGCTATAAAAGCTGCTAATAACTCTAAATAGTTAATGTGCTGTGTTTGTTCACTGCTTGACCATTGCCCACCTGCCTTATGGTTGTTACAGTATGCCCCCACCCCGTAGTTGAGGTGTCAGAAAATATTTAAGTGACGTATACGTCATTTCTGATAGGGTGTGTAGAATGGTTTATTACATTAATCCACCACTGAATATCGGGAATATTCATGAACCTATCATAATCATTTTGATCTTGTAAATTCAGATATTTACAACGCTCTAATTCTTTGGTGTAAAGTAGTGATGGCAATTAAAGCGATTTCGTATTAATTTCATAATCATGCGAATTCATGAGTCTTAGCATGCTAATTGGTATTGCTATGCTATTTACTATTATGACGATAATGTTTTTTGTTCATATGCGAATTAAAGAGCGCGTTTACCTTAGGACGTACGTCTCCTATTGTGCATCTATTTTAGTACAATAATAAGCATATGACGAAAGGATGTAATTATTTTATATCGAATATGCGAACTAAACTTCCACTATCACTTGCGAAAACGCGCGCTACACAAAAAATTCTTATTAAAATCACAGTTCACACGCGTTCATTCATTCTTCGCAGGGTGGTCAGCTAATAGTTTAAACGAATTAAATGATCGCACACATTCATTCAATATACGACCCTAAGAGCAAGTTATCAAAGATAATAATTACCTCATTATTCCCGTGGTTGTAAATGAGACGGAACGCGCGCGTTGCCGCCCGCTGTGTGCTAGTATGAAGCGATGAATTCGCATTTCACAGAATTTAGCAACTACATTTTATTTGTGAAATGTTAATTAAGCGTTAGCATTCTAACAATGAATGTGAATGCTAATTATTCCATCACTAGTGTAAAGCCACCCGTACTCGACAGCTGGGCAAGCAGATACCAAGAGGGCCACGAGCTGTGCGAATTTTCTAATTTTGCAGCGTCTCATTTTGGTAAATATTGACAGTTCAGATTTAATGCGTGACTTTTTGTCAGAGGGTAAACTTAAATGCATGCATGGGAATCGATTAGCATGCCTAAGAATTTACATGTCATAGAGGGTACGAGTGTACTTTTCTCCACGTTTATAATGAACCCCAAGGCGGTCAGTGTACCTACTTCTAGTCATTTCGATATTTTTGTGTAAAATTTGAGAAGACTGACTTATTAAAAGCCAGTAGTCTGAATGTAAGGTAGATAAAAAAGCAGCGGTTCGCAGGATTTTTGTGACCGGCTTCATATCTTAGTAAATACGAAAGGTGCTGTACTTAAACCGGACGGCATAACGTTAAATTCGTACAATTTGTTGTTAAAAGTAAATCGTAGATATTTTTTAAACTCGTCGTGAGTTTTGATAAGAAAGTAAGCATCTTTTACGATATAGCAGTCCTGAGTTATTAATTTTAGAGCAGTGCGTAGATCTTCTAGTTTAAAATGATCGGTTGGAATTAATTTATTTAGTATTTTTTTTTTTTTGAGGTTTAAATCGCATGTTGCCGTTCGGTTTAGGTCTAAGAAAAAACTTGACAGAAATTGGCCCTGACAAGGCTGGCATACGGAAATGGCACCTATCGATAAGAGACTCAATGGCTTCATCGAAACTTGCAGAAACGGCAGAGGCTGCCACGGCGCTCTGTAGTACGTGAGCGGTGGGGCTCGCAGTACTACAGACTCGCGGCTCCGCTGGGGTGCATTCGGCGGCCTGTGCGCCGGCGTTGGCATGTCTGTTGTGACATTGACGAGCTCTGGAGTAGAGTAGTCGGCGTAGTCGTCTACGACCGCATGATCTGAAGTTTCTGGGTGCCAGTCGTCTGGCTCCAGGATTGGTTGAGGTGACTCAGGAAAGAGTGGTTAAATCAATCTTCCAGGTCAGTGTGTGTTGAGACAGTCCTGTTGACAGCTCTGATGACGCACTATTATATAGCTATACATATTTTTACGTATAGTATAATTACGTCCAAAAATCTGTGCATTTTACTTTATTTTAAACAACAGTGGAATTCACGGAATGTGTAGTTAAAAGGAAACATATAATGAATAATGAACTTATTGATAAACTTATTTTGAAAGTTAAAAGTGCACAGTAAAAAGCACAAAAAAAGAAAAAAGTTATCAGTTCCAACTGATATAGTTCTGAATGCGGTGAAATAGCCCCAGTGGCTATCTCGGTTGCATTATTTTGAAAGTTAAAAGTGCACAGCAAAAACCAAAAAATTAAATAATAAAGTTATCAGTTCCAACTGATATAGTTCTGAATGCGGTGAAATAGCCCCAATGGCTATCTCGGTTGCATTATTTTGAAAGTTAAAAGTGCACAGCAAAAACCAAAAATAAAATAAAAAAGTTATCAGTTCCAACTGATATAGTTCTGAATGCGGTGAAATAGCCCCAATGGCTATCTCGGTTGCATTATTTTGAAAGTTAAAAGTGCACAGCAAAAACCAAAAAATAAAATAAAAAAGTTATCAGTTCCAACTGATATAGTTCTGAATGCGGTGAAATAGCCCCAATGGCTATCTCGGTTGCATTATTTTGAAAGTTAAAAGTGCACAGCAAAAACCAAAAAATAAAATAAAAAAGTTATCAGTTCCAACTGATATAGTTCTGAATGCGGTGAAATAGCCCCAGTGGCTATTTCGGTTGCCTTCATGTGGACGTTGCGTTAGTAAAAAGAAGATTATGTACATACCTGGGCGGTGTATGATGCTGCGCATCTTTAGCTGTCCGGCCGGGCTGTCCTCGGAATCACTGTTTGAAACACTACTTCTTTTACGACGTATTTTGCGTTCTATTTATTTTTAATTTTGGCATATTAACCGTTAAACTTCTTTAATAAATAAGATTTATTTTAGTTTTTTGAAGTGTCTTGAGCGGTTGAGCACTAAATTGCGAATGACGAGACAGATATGTCAAAGCAACGAGGTGAAGTTGTATCTACCCTCAAATACTTTTTATTAGATTTTACTGTTATTATCAAATTAGATTCTCTCAACAATAGTGCAAGAGTGGTGTCACATAGGCGAAACTACATGTGTATATATATTCTACAAATACTGATATCGAGAACGAAATGTGCAGTATAATAAACACGTACATCTTTATCACTGCGCGCAATTTAAAGCTTTGAATGATGCTAAAATGCGCTATGATTTTATAAAATTTAAACGTGGTTGCGTAAACTGTCTTAGTACAAGACATAATATATCTAATTGTAATTCGTCTGTTGTGTGCGAAGTATGCAAAAAACGACATCATACTCTTTTACATTTTAAAAATAAAAACACACTTACTCATACCGCTGAAAATATTAATAATGATTTATCATTACCGCCGCCGCTCGCGCTACCCCGCGCACCTTTCAGTACCCCTCGGTCGCCTGCGCCTATACACAGCGCTTCGTCGTCCGCTATTCCGCCTGACGTTACCGCACCGCCGCGTCCTTGTGGCCATTGTGATAAGGGCGATAATGGCATACAAGCCGCTTCTTATAATGCGCTTAACGAGGTGTCACCGTCAACATCGCATAATTCTGCGGTTTTACTTACTGCTGCAGCGAAGTCGAACTCGACGGTTTTGTTGTCGACTGCCCAAGTATACGCGCGACCAAAAGGAAGTAGTGGTCAAAAATTTATAATTAGATGCTTAATTGATAATGGCTCGCAAAATAATTTAATAACAACGGATTGTTGCCGCACTTTAAGCTTGCCTATTATACCTTTGAGTAACTCATTTGTCAAAGGTGTTGGCTCAACTTCGCGCCCTATAATTGGATACGTGTATCTAGATATTCAATCTCGCGTATATTCAGATAAAAAATACACCATTCACGCGTTAGTTGTGGATTGTATTACGGACCAATTGCCAACTAGATTTATTGAGTGGGATACCAGTATGGATTACCAGGATCTGCCACTTGCGGACTTAACCTGGAATATTCCTGGGATCGTAAATCTAGTTTTGGGGGCTCAGCTATTCCCGTATATTTATTTAGGAAACAGAGTAGACATTGGTTCGCATGCCCCACCTGCGTTATTGACGACATTCGGGTACGTTCTGATGGGAGATTACCCGGCTAATGACGTCACACCCGCTGGATCTTTTACTGCGCTAGCTCTTAATGACTTAGTTCAGAAATTTTGGGAGTTAGAAGAAATACCCGCGACTCGCCTGTTGTCACCGGAAGAGACGGAATGCGAAAATATTTACACGTCATCAGTAATCCGTGACGAAGACGGTCGTTACACCGTGTCTTTGCCCTTTTGCACAGACCCGTCAGAGCTAGGTAATTCGTACCCCGCCGTTTATCGCTGATTTATGGCACTGGAACGTAAATTAAGGCAAACGCCATTGTTAAAAGAGAATTACAATGCAGTGATTAAGGAATACATCGATAATAAATATCTTAATCCCGTTGATGATCTAAATGTTCCTGATTCAGGTTATTATATACCAAATCACGCTGTAATTCGTCCAGACGAACATATTCCGCGTGTTGTGTTGGACACAAGCACAAAAATTAATACAGGTCTTTTCTTAAATGCCGTATTATATATTGGTCCTAAATTACAGGCCGATTTATTGTTGTTGCTACTGGATTTTCATTCGTTTGCAGTAGCAATGAACGCTGACATAATACAAATGTATGTACGTATTGGTGTACCCGATGACCAGTGTAAATACTTACGTATATTATTTCGCTTTAATGAGGGCGAATCAGTTCGCACCTTTGCCTTTAACCGGGTAATGTTTGGTCTCAAGTCGAGTCCTTTTATAGCTATGCGCACTGTGCGACAGCTGGCCTCCGACATGAGTCCACACTATCCCGAAGCCACGAAAGTAGCAGAATCTAGCCTTTACATGAATGATTTGGTTTATTCTGCTCCTAATGAAAAGATCACTATGCAGTTATCGCAAGATCTCATAAAAATGTTTAAATCTGGCGATTTCGACTTGGTGAAATGGCAAAGCAATTCACCAGTTCTTTTAAAGAGTCTTCCTGATTCGCACCGCAAATCGATTGAGTTTGATGAGGGAACTAATTCTTGCAAGGTACTAGGCCTTTCATGGGAGCCTTCCGGAGATAGTTACTCATCCTCACCCGCTCAAATAGTTGACAAATGCACTAAGAGGAACTTTCCCTCGATAGTGGCTCGTTTGTTCGACGTATTAAGTTTGGTCGCATCCGTTTTATATGCCAAATGGCTCATTAAAGATTTGTGGCTGAGCATCTGTGGCTGGGATGGTCCGGCTCCAGAGAATATAATTACCCGCTTTTCTGTTTTTGTGCAAGAATTTCCTTTGCTTAGCAAACAGATTCCTCGCCATATAGGTGTTGAGGTTGAATCTGTTTTGCGTATTGTCGCATTCTGCGATGACAGCCTGAATGGATACGAGTGTGCGGTCTATGTACGCTGTAACTTTCCATCAGGGGTCAAAATTCAGCTGTTTGACGCTATGTCGAATGTCTTGCCAACTAAAATCTCGCCACTCGTCTTAAGCTACGCGCCGCCTTACTTATTTGTAAATTAACTAAATATGTCCGAGATACGTACTCAGCGCGGATTCCTACTGTAGGGATATACGTTTTTTCTGATTATATTATCGCTTTCTCTTGGATACGCTTGTCACCACATTGTTGGTTGATATTTGTTAGTTATAAACGCCTTCACTTTATACAACGTAACCAATTGCTAGATAGCATGGTCCAAACTTTTTTGAAGAAATGGCACCTAGAGTATCTGCATGTTAGACGGAAGTGGACATCTGAATCCTTAGAGATCGTAACTGAAGTACTCATAGGACAAGATGATTCAGCTCCACTGTCCTGGCCTCTAGGAGTTATTACAGAAGTCTATAAAGGCACCGACAATATATTTCGTGTTGCCAAAGTAAAAACTAAAGTTGGTACTTTTAAACGCGCTATCACCAAATTATACCCTATTCCATCGCAATAAAATTTATTTTTTCATTCTATTTATTAATTTCATTCGCATTTTTAACATAATTTGATTAAAATTTATTTAAACAACCGCTTCGCTTCTATTATCAGTCATAGATTTCTTTCAATCTTGATTTGTGATGTACTTATCTTAACTTTATATTTTGTTTTGAAAGACCTTGCGATCTTCCAAGGCGGGGAGCATGGTGAGGCGCCAGCGTAGTTTTTTATAATGCCCTAAGAATTTACACAATATCTTAATTACTATTACTAAATTAATATACTATATATTCATTCCTCTATAGAAACGATGGGTATATAATGCAGAGCCCACGTATTGGAAAGTGGTATGGTTGCCGAAAGCGTACCAAGAGATGGCGCTGGCAGCCTCATTTGGACTAAAATGCGGCTAATTGTCAAGTCGTTGATTGGTCGACAATTATTTTTTCTAATGAATATTTGAGGGTGCAACAAGATTCGTTGCACTTCCTAGTTCCTACTGGACAGGAGATTGTGAATTTTTCCGTGATCGCCGCTACACGTCTATAAATTTTTAAGACTTTTTATGACCTCGTGTCATCGTTCGCTTTTATTACCAATCATCCGATCCTGTGTAACTTGCTCGGCTAGAGTGCGAATCTAGATCGCCTCGCCGAATTGTACTGTATTGTGAAGTTGAATAATCCGTGTGCCGGCCGGCGAAGACTAGCCAAGAGGTTGCTGTGGTCTGCTGAATCACTGTATGCTGTAGGTGTCCAGATCTGCTGAAAGGTACGTGGGCGTATTTTCTTCCTGCATAGTAGTATACCCGCTCGCATTTTATAGAGGATTGACAGGGTTTCGGATCTCGCGGTCAGCCATAACTTTTAGGCATTGGCCATCTTAATTTAATTTTTTAAACGTACGCAAGTACATCTGGTGTGGGCTATTTACACGCCCCTCCACCAGTGTCTACTAACATCCACATTGAAGAGAATGTGGGGTCCTCAAATTGACGGAGACGCTGGCAGCAGACGTCAATGCGAACGTACACACAAACTCCGGCGCGCTGGTGGAAATTATGCTCTAATGTGTACCAGGGTAGTTGAGATACGCCGCATCTGATGGACATCTAATCTGAGTTTCCGTCAAGAAACATATTTTACCTATTTTAAGTTTTTCATAGTTTTACTTACTACTTAAGTATGTATGTGTAATTATGTCTCTGATTTTAGAGCCATAATGTTATTATTTGTGTTCAAATTATTTTCTGTATTGATTTGAAAGAATACTTTAAGTTAATTTGTTTCCACTTGTTATACCTAATTGGTGTAATTTTGTTTATTTTTTTAAGTTTGTTGTAAGATAAGTATCTGATTACAATAAACTTTTTCAAATTTTATTGTACTTTTCTATTTCTTCCATAATATAAGTCTATTAATATCATAATATAGCTTTTATTTTATATGAGATCAATAATAGTTAAAAAATATCAAAGTAATAATAATGTACAAAGCCACAAAATTTTATAATTCGAGTTTGATAAATTCAATAACTGCATTTATTTCACCAAATATTACTCTACCAAAATGTATTTAGCTTGTAGGAAAACTAAATAAATACCCGAAATTAGTAGCTAATTCCCAAGCCACCTGCCAAGCGTGGGGATTATGGCAACCGCTCCTTTCTAAGGGGGAGGCCTTTGTTCAGCAGTGGACATCTATCGGCTGCTAATGAGTAGCTAATTCTAGTTACGTTATAAATAATGGTTGTGGCAAAATTAAACAACTTGATTTTTTATGTGTTATTTAGTTATAGTTAAAGATAGAGTTCAGTTTGTTAAAGCATAATGTAAAAGGTAATCAGATCCACAATATATAAAATTACCGTAAAATTGTCTCACATATTTTAAAAAATGTACATTAACTGAAAAAAAAACACTAAATCGCGTTTATCTCAGAACTACAAAATCAGAGTTATTTAATTTTCCAACTACGGGGATGATATAGAAACCTCGGTGCACGAGTCCGACTCGCATTTGACCGGTTTTTTTTTGTACCTAGCTTCAACGTCATAAACTAAATTAGTTTTGGTTTAAAGGGTTAATAAAGCTCTTTAAAGGGTTAATTTAGATAAATTTGGTTGGGTTCAGTTCTGCTTCGGTTCCGTTCTATTGCCAATCCTATCTTTTTTATTTCTCGCGGGGGAAACCTTCAAACGGTCTCCGGGACGTGTGGGGGTCAAACGGAGTATCTTACCTTACTTATAGGTATTATAGGCTATCTATATTTTACAGGAAAAATAAAATGATGTTTCTAAGTAGTACAGTTTTTAGTAATCCTAAAAAAGTGAGAGATCCTGGCTGACAGGAGTCAGTTGTGCGAATGAGTGGTGGGATTAGTCCCATTAAAAATAATCCTAAAAAAAACTCGACAAACAAACTTAGTTTTGCGTTTGGGTTTTTTGCTATAAGAGGAATCTTAAAATAACTTTAATACATGCAAAGAAGGTATGGAACCCTCGATGCGTGATTCAGACTCGCACTTGACCGGATTTTATTTTAGTTTTTTTTTTTCGATACCGTACTTTTTTTTTCGCGTGGGAAACCTTCAAAAGGTTTCCGGGAGCGGTAGAGCTCGATCGGGGTATGTGGAATTCTTACCCACTAAAACACATGAGAGGGAACCCCGGGCTCTCCGATGGTATCTCGATTCGGTACCTAGCTTCTGCGTCATAAAATAAATTAGTTTTTGTTAAACTCTTTAAAGGGTTAATTTGGATAAATTTGGTTGGGTTTAGTTCGGTTTTTTACTATCTGAGGTATTAAAATAACATTTATATGTGCAAAGTAGGTATAGAACCCTCGGTGCTAGTCCGAGTCGCACTTGACCAGATTTTTTTTTTGGTTCGATTCGGTACCTAGCTTCGAACCGGAGTATCTTACCTACTAAAACGCCCCGTACTCAATGGACATCTAGGGCCTACAACCCAAACGTCCAACCGACAACTCCAAAGGTTGCCCATTATTTGTCCGGGCTTATGACTGAGGAGCAAGGCAGCAGCTTTTTTTTTTTAGGCGGCAGTACCGTGTGAATCCAATACACTGTAACTACGAAAAACTGATTTTGGGAAAATGAGCAAAACTGTTTTTTTTAGTGTTTTCAAGATTACTCCAAAATTTTCTTTTGAAAGTATTTAGTGTTTGGTACCAATTTAAAGATAATTTTATAAGTTACCCAGCCTAGTATGTTTTGTGTATATTTACAGTATATATAATGCATTATCGTGGATAACTTGTGTTGCCCTAATAGTTGTCAAAAGCCAAGGAAGAAATTGTTAAGGCAATACACTGTATCATATGGTTACAGTGTATTGACTTGGGAAAACAGGGCCTAAAAATATATTGGTAGGTATAAGTTAGAGAACCTTAACACTGCACAGACGTGGCAGTTCTTGAGATCTCTTGGTATTTTCTATTGAGAATGCTACATGTTTCGATCTTGATATCATTAATGCACATTTTTCGAAGTCACTTGTTACTCTTGATAATGTTAAGTTGTCCACTTAATATTGTCTCTCTTAGCTATCTTTGCCTTTATGTTCTCCTTTCTCTTTGAGCTACTGAGGGGTTACTGAGGGGGTTAGGATTTATATCATCATGGTCTTTAGTTAAAATTGTTGTTACCTAACCTTGAAGTAACTTTGACCAATCCTTGTCCAATAATCACTCGTTTCTTAAACTTTTCAAATGAATCCTGTTCTTTCCCGTCTGCATGGAAGAAAGCTTGTCATTGTCATTCCTTTTCCAAAACAGCCAAATCCTTCTGTAAGAAATTTTAGTCATATATCTACACTCCTTGTTGTGTTCAAAGTCCTGGAAGGTATTTATTGTTTACAAACAAATGGCAGACTATGTTGCAGCTAATTGTCTTTTAAGTCCTGATCAATCTGGTTTTCGGTCTAGCCACAGCACTTTTCCGCTTTAGTCCGGATGTAAGTGATGAAGTGATGTTTGACGCTTGGTCATGGAAAACAAACAGCTGATTATTCTGGTATTATTGGATTTTGGTAGTGACTTCAATTTTGTTGATTTTGACATCCATCTATGCATTCTTTCCTCTCTCAATGTCGCTTCTTCAGCTATCAAATGCTTTGATCATATTCATATCTTCGTGGGCGTTCCCAATCTGTCTGCTTTGAGGAGACATCATTTGTGTGGTGTGGGCTTGAGGTGGGTGTTCCACTGGGTGGCGTACTCTCTACTCTTTTCCGTTTTCATTAATGTTATCGCGAGGGTTTTCTATCCTCTCTATGTAGAGCATCTGTAGCTTTATATGCTGATAATCATGGCAAAACAATATTAACGCTTAATAAAGATTTAGATAATATAAGTAAGTGGGCAAAATCGTTTGGTTTGTTAGTGAATCCTACTAATTCTCAGGCTATCATATTTGGTGGCAGATACATGATGAGTCTGGTTGACATTAACTTACTCTCTAGTTTAGTTTTCGATTCCGTACCAATTGCATACTCAAATAAAGTTAAAATTCTTGGAGTTCTGTTTGATTCTAATCGTTCTTGGGAATCTCATGTTGGAGATATAAGTAGGAAAATCTTTTACTCTTATCAATCTCACAAACGCCTTCAAAAATTTCTTCCGCGTCAGACAAAAATCTTTTTTTGCTTAATCTTTACCTCGTTTTGATTATGCAGATGATTTTTTTCTAGATCTAACTGAGGAGCTTCTTAATAAACTGGAGCATTGCAAAATTTGAGTATTTGTGTATCTGGTCTACGGATATAGGATCACGTGTCGTAATTTCAGGCGGCACTGGCATATTTTTTATTTTCTAAATTGTATACTTAACAATCCTTAATCTTCTCTTTATCTTCGTGAGCGTTATTCCTTCCTTGTAGCTTGTGACAAGCCTTGACGTTCCACTGTATATATGCTTTTTTAAGTTCCTCCTCGTCATTTTTGTAGTAGCTATAACAGATTTTTTTTACCATGCAAGCAATCTATGGAACTGAGAATGTGGAAGAGCCACATTCTCTAGCTGTAATTTAGTCTTAAAAATATAATTAAAAAACAATTTCCTCTCCAGATAGATTTAATTTATTATTTTTATTTAGTGTATTTATAATAATAAAGTTAGTTTTAAATTTATGTACGTATCAGTTCATCAGCTCATACTTTCCCGCCACCGCGCCATCGCTCTCGGTCAGATCGACCAATCCAGATTGAAATCGATCGCCCAGCCTCGCTCTTATTGGCGCACCCGCGTCGCACTAGCACTTCTACTTTGTTTTGACAAAACACTGTATCTTGCAATCCGCGAAGATTATTTGGATAATACACTGCATCTTCAATTGCCGTGTTTTACTATTTCAGGCCTATAGTTTTAAATAAATACAGTGTAATCTGAATTGCAATATCTCAGTATTTTTCATACAAAGTAAAAAAAACTATGAATGCCATAACATCAAACAGGTTAAAAGAAATCGAATGAACGTTGTTATTTCAAAACTATGTTTTCGAAGTTACAGTGTATTGGATTCACACGGTACGGCAGCTTGACGCGGATGCGCGCATTTGGGAACACTGTTGACAGAATCGTATTGAATTGAAACCTTGCGTGCATTTAGAAACCAAACTCGCGCTAACACAGCAGTTAGCAAAATATTTTATCAATACATATAAAATTACTTGTCCTGACTGACTGACTGACTGACTGACTGACTGACTGATTCATCAACGTACAGGCCAAACCGCTGGACCTAGAAAGCTGAAATTTGGACAGTGGGTTCTTCTTATGACGTAAGCATCCACTAAGAAAGGATTTTTGAAAATTCGACTCCTAAAGGGGTTAAATGGGGTGTTTTCTTTTGTATGAAACTTTTTATTGTATGGTTCGATTGACTTGAAATTTACTGGAAAGATTGTTTGAATAAAATAAATAAATACGTGTTTCAGGATTTTTCAAAAACAACCATTGGGGGTGCGCTAGGGGTTGTTAAACTTTGTATGGGAAATAATTATTACTTAATTCAATTGATTTGAAAGTTGGTGAAAATAGCCTTAAAATAAAAAGATTGAACACGTATAATTTATTTTTCAAAAAATCTACCCCTAAAGTGGGATAATAGGGATTTTTTTTAATCTATATTATTAGGTGAACAATAAGAATGAACTCGAAATTTCACACCTAAATGGGTCAAATGGGCTCCCAAAGTGTGTATAGATTAAAAAAAACATGACACAGACACGAAACTTTGTTAGTATACTGAGCAAAAGAAATAAAGAAACACGTATTTCATAACTTTTTAAAAAAACGACCATTAAAGGGATATTAGCATGGTTTTTGAGTATGAAATGCGCATAAAAAATTCATGCTGCATTGATGAAACTTTGCAAATACATTTATCACCGCAAATGCAAATCCATGTGCCATAAATATTGTTTTGATTATCAACCCCTAAGAGGTTCTAATTGGGGTCCAAAAAAAAATAATAATAATAATAAATACACTTTATTGTACACCAAAAGTTACATGTAAATTGAACAATACGTTGATTATATCAATGTACAAAGGCGGCCTTATCGCTAAAAAGCAATCTCTTCCAGGCAACCTAACTAGAAAATGAGAAAGAGAAACATAATGGGCAGTGTAAAATGTTTTTTGAACTACAGCCAATACTTAATTTATGTATTGCACACACGAATCTAACATACCTATTCCGGCAAAACAACCCCTAAGTTAATTTCATGGGGTTGAAAATTTGCACAAAGAAGGATTTCTATTTAATGCTATAATGCAGGTAGAGTAACGAAACTTGGTAAATAAACTCAACACAACAATGGAAGAAACAAATTTTTGGATTTTTTTCTAAATCTTGATCCAACTCGAACCAGTTCCTTGCATTTTGATAATCCGGCTTGATTCATCTCGATCCACTTTGTTTTACCTTGACCCACTTTGACCCATCCAGACTTAACTATTTCGATCCACCTCGGTTCATCTCGATCTACATCGATCCACCTCAATTTACCTCGCTTTAGCTCGATCCAACTTGATCCTGCTTGATCCAGTTTGATCCAGCTCAAACCAGTTTTATTCAGCTCAATCCCGTATTATCCGGTTCAATTGAGTTTGATGATCCAGCTTGGCTCAACTCAATCCACTTTATTCCAACTTGACCCGCTTCAAACCACCCTGACTTATCTCGATCCACCTCGGTCTATCTCGATCCATATCAATCAACCTTGATCCAACTCGAACCAGTTCAATACAGTTTGATAGTCCAGCTTGACTCATCTCGATTCACTTTGTATCACCTTGACCCACATCGACCCACCCAGACTTAACTATATCGATCCACCTCGGTGCATCTCGATTCACATCGATCCACCTCGATTTACCTCGCTTTAATTCACATCGATCCAGTTCGAACCAGTTCGATACAGATTGATAATCAGGCTTGACTCATTTTGTTTCATATTGACCCACTTCGACCCACCTTGACTAAATATTGATCCACGTGGGTCTATCTCGATCCACAATCCACATTGATCCACATCGATTTACCTCGGTCCAGCTCGCTTAAGCTACATCCAACTCAAACCAGCTTGATCCTGCTTGATCCAGTTTGATCCGGCTCAAACCAGTTTTATTCAGCTCAATCCAGTTTTTTTCCGTTTAATCGAGTTTGATGTAGTTTGATGATCCAGCTTGGCTCATTTGGATCCATTATATTCCAACTAGACCCATTTCAAACCACGTTGACTTATATCGATCCACCTCGATCCAGCTCGATTTACTTCGATCCAGCTCACTTTAGCACGATTTACCTTAATCCTGCTTAATCCAGTTTGATCCAGCTCAAACCAGTTTTATTCAGCTCAATCCGGTTCAATCAAGTTCGATGCAGTTTAATGATCCAGCTTGGATCATATCGATCCACTTTATTCCAACTTGACCCATTTCAAACCACCTTGACTTATATCGATCCACCTCGGTCCATCTCGATCCACATCGATCCACCTCGATTTACTTTGATCCAGCTCGCTTTTGCTCGGTTCACCTTGATCCGGTTTGATCCAGCTCAAACCAGTTTTATTCAGCTGAATCCGGTATTATCCGGTTCAATACAATTTCATGATCGAGTTTGGCTTAACTCAATCCACTTTATTCCATCTTAACCCACTTCAAACCACCTTGGCATATCGATCCATCTCGGTCAATATTGATCCACATCGATCCACTTCAATTTACCTCGATTCATCTTGATCCTGCATGATCCAGTTTAATCTAGCTCAAACCAGTTGTTATTCAATTCGGTTCTATCGAGTTTGATGCAGTTAGATAATCCGGCTTGACTCATCTCGAACCAGTTTATTTCACTTTGAGCTACTTTGGTGGGTCGAAGTAGCTTGACTTATCTCGATCTACCTCGGTCCATCTTGATCCACATCGATCCACCTGCATTTATCGAGGTAAATGATCCAGCTCGCTTTAGCACGATGATCCGGCTCAACCCAGGCAAAATAATTTTCAAAATCGGATCAGTGGTTCCGAAGATTACCCTTAGATTACACATACTTACAAACACACAAACATACAAAAATACAAATTTAAACTCTTTGCAATATTTACACTTTTATACATTAGTATTTCTATACTAATGTATAGAAGTGTTAGATATATAGATATAGATAGATAGTAGACCTACTTCTAGTAGGGAGGAAGTAGGGACAGTAAGATTTCTTATCAATTGTAAAACAAAGTCATGGTATTATTTTCAACAATGACGAAATTCCATTCTAAATTTGATTCCCTATTTCAACCCCTTCAATCTTTTTGTTCGGGATAAAAGGTAGCCTATGTCCTTTCTTAAGGTCTAATCTGTCTCTGTACCAAATTTCATTGAAATCGGTTCAGTGGATTAGGCGTTAAAGCGTAGCAGACAGACAGACAGACAGAGTTACAAAAATACAGGCTATGTCATCAAGTATGTATATTTGACGATGACACATAATAGGTCCAGGTTTAATAAAAGTGTAAACAATATTTTTAAATAACTTCATCCTTGATTTAAAACGCGTTTTACTTACAAAACCAATGCGGGCGAAGCCGCGGGCTACAGCTAGTAAACAATATAATCTTTTCCCATCACTTTTAAAATCATATCAAATTCAAATTTTAAACATGGATGTCGTATTTTAGTTTTAAAACCCATGATATAACGCATAGGTACCTGTCTACCACTTATATCATAAATAAATACAAGTCAAGTGCGAGTTAGACACGCGCACCGAGAGTTCCATACCATCCTTGGACGTATTAAAGTTATTTTACTATTAATGTAATTAACACCTCGGATAGCTGTAGTGTACTGGTAAATTGTGTAAAGTTGTGGGTAGACAAGTTTATCGTCTCAAGCGGGCACACTACGCAGGCACTGAGTGGGGATGCGACAAAGACATAAAAGCCCCTATAGTGTAGGAGGGGAGTTCAGTCGAGTGTCAACCACTGTGCGGGTCAGACGTGGTGTGTGCGCTAACGAGCCGATATAGTGTAGTCTTAACATTAACAAATATAGTGAACTCTACATGGCGACGAGGTGAAAACCGTGAGTAATTTTATATTTTTGATTAATTAATCAAAGTAAAATTTAAATAAAAAAAAAAAAAAAAAAAAAACAAGTGGCGTGAACGAAATACCTTATTACGTGATAAGTGAATAAAATAATCATAATGAACTTTTTGCAAATAATTGAGTGACAAAATAAGTGTTTGATCATATATACCTACATACAACTGATATCTTTTCACCTTTAGAAAAGTGATATTAAGTGAACAAAATTAAATAAAAAATGAACTATTTTGCAAAGAATTGGACGTGACAAAATAAGTGTTTGATCATAGACAAACAATTAAAATCTTCAAGTTTTGGAAATATAACAAAAATGAACTATTTTTGCAAAGAATTGGAAGTGACAAAATAAGTGTTTGATCATAGACATACAATTAAAATCTTTTCAAGTTTTGGAATATAATAAGTGTAATAAAGAGAACATAATTAAAAAATTACAGAAGTGTGAAATCAAACTATTATCTCAATTCTTAAGTCGTCTCGTATGTCTTAACGAAGGATGGTGACCATTTTGTAATAATATGTTTCTCTCCAAATACAGAGTATTTAGAAATATCTCAGTACTTTGGAATTGCTTGGTTAAAAAATAAAAATAATAATGTCAAATATACTTGCAAAGCTAGTACGTACAGTAGGTGGTTTTAAACAAAAAAATCTTCCATTAAAGATTAGAAAATTTAGAGGTTAGCACCTGTGCTTCTTTATAAAAATACCGTGATACCGAAAATGATGCTGAAAACGCTTTAAAAAAATATGTATTAACCACAGATCTTTGTGCCCTTTCTGCAGTTAAAAGAAGCGATTTTATGTGCCTTCCCAGACAGATATCATAGCTAATAATTGACTGACCCAAAGCCGTGTAGATGGTTTTATCAATAAGTCGATGTCCACAATGTTTCTAAAGATTTTAAGAATGGCACCTATCCTCCTGATAAGCACAGCTAAACAACAAATTTAAACTCGAAAATTTATATGTATATATTTGCATATTATAATATCAACGAGTTGGGTTCCAGGGGCAATTATCAGCCTTACTTATAAAAATCTACTAATCACCGTCTTAGCAACCAAATAACTACTTACTACATAACTCCTTAATAAGCAGTTTTATATTTTCTACTTATAAACGTTGCATAAGAGCAACATAACTAATGAACAGTTAATAAGGCAAAACATATTTTACTCTGTCAATACCGCCTCGTGTTGTCAGCTTGAAATATTCCGTCTGACCTAAAACTTGGTAAAATGGCAACATTTTGTAATTCAATTCGACAAATAGGAAGCTAGGTTGTCAAATTCAAATTTGGAAGCATAGAACACAAATCAGTACTATAGAATGATTATTTTCAAGTAAGAACCGTAGGCACCGGTAAGAACGCCAAAATACATAAATATTAGGTTTACGAAAATAGGTATTATACCATCAGCTGTATTTATCAACATTTGAAAGAAAGAATAATTTATTTGTGACACACAATTAACAATCAAAAAATAGAACAAAAAATAAATAAATAAAAATAGACATAATGTAAGTACGTAGTTACATACATTAACAAAAATGTGCGTCACAAAATGGTTCCAACTCGGCAAACATGCTGATCGTACACGCAACCAGCGGTGATCTTCCGTTTCGTTGTTTCGTCCGTGTTCGTTTCCGTTCCAGCGCACCCATCACTACTTATCACTTACATATCAATATAACTATAATGTAACTTTCAATAGTTCAATTGACCTTCCCTCTCAGAGTAAAATCTGCCTACACTTAGTTTAAGGGGATCATAGACAAACGCGTACTCTATTCTTAATATATAAACTCTATGCATCGATCGATACAAATTACAATGCAAGTGCAACTGACTGAATCAGCTGATAGAGAACCGCCATATTGTTACATAACGTGCTAATAAGCTTCTAAACAAGGGTCGGCCGCTGTTTAATTTGACAGCTACTTTAGCAAACTGTTATGCAACGTATTAGGGATAAACATCGTTTATAAGTAAAAAATATTTTTAAATAGCTATTATGTATTGCATAAAATTTAACCATCGTTTATAAGTAAGGCTGTATATCTCCTAGGTTAAATTTTCCTAAAAGATTTGCTTGAGGTTGTGATTACAACACGTATTTATTTTAACATTAACCTAATAAAATGTAATGGCATATAGGAGTGATTAACGGTTATAGATTGAACACAAATTCAGTGATCACTCTTTAATTGTTATAAGACAAATAATACTTATAAGTAACTAGTCCCAATAAAAGAAATTATTCACTTATAATGTGTAGGTATAGAAGGTTAGCAAACCTATCCTGATCTGTAATGTTGGTTGTTTTAAAATACATGAGTGCTATTGATTCTAGTATTTAATTTTCAGTACCTAACCTAAATGGTATTACTTACTTATATTAAATTTTGCTAAGGACATTCAATAAATTTTGTAGGGTGGTATCAAATTTCTAATGGGTATTTGAATACCGTGCATTCATTTGCGATGGTTCAAATACCACACATTAAATTGCGAATGTAGCATACAAAAAGAGGTTCACATTAAATTGTGAACAGGCATTAAATTGCGAATGGTGGTTTAAATACCGTGCATTAAATTGCTAGGGTTTAAATACCGTGCATTAAATTGCGAGGGTTTAAATAACGTGCATTAAATTGCGAGGGTTTAACAAACGTGCATTAAATTGCGCAGGGATGGTTTAGATATCGTACGAAAAGTGGTTCACATTGGATTGTGAACGGGCATTAAATTGCGAATGAGTTCAAAATACCGTACAATAAAGTGTATGGTGGAGGCCAATCGGGAGGTAGCAATGTCAAGTATTACTGATCCTGATCTGATGGTCACCCTGGTAGGGCAGAGATTGTTGAAGGGGTTTCGTCGCGCGCTGCCTACTTTCGCACTTTGGTAACTTTTTACTATTTTGATGTAATCAGTAGCACAATGCCAACTTTTTAAAACCACCATACATTAGATCGCACCATGCCTACTTTTTTATTTTTGCCACAATTACATCGCAATTCGCCAACTTTTTAGAAATTCAAATCTATCGATTGCGTAACGCCTATTTTAGTACAGTTACGTTAAAAATATTTATTTTGAAAAACATGCCGCCATTGTTATTCCATGTATTGTAACAAATAAATTATATTTTTCTCATATTTATTTATTGTATTTGTTTTTTGTATTGATTTGTAACATTATTGTGACAAACTTAATTTGGAGTTGGTTGCTTTAAGTAGTATCGGAAGTTGTAAAACTTTTGGTTTTAATTTTATAACACGAAAACGTTATATTTCATGCACCAACGGAAGCGTCGGTAAAATTATTTCCGATTTTATGGGCAGATACTTACAAATTACGGATTTTTAAAACTTAAATAATCAAAAATGTTTAAACGATAAGATATATAAATCTTATTCTTTTTTAAACTATGTTGTTCGTCCACTGGGCCAAGATCTCGCCCTATAACCAAATACGTCCTTGTCGTGGGCCACGTCAGATCAATCCTTCGTGAATGCATCTCATCACGTCAACGTATCCTCCCCTGGCGACGACGTCCATCCATTACGTAATAACTTTGGCCAATCTGTTTATATGTTTGTAAAAGTTTAATAGAGTTTAAGCTGTTTTTCCAAAGTTTACTAAACAGTCACAGATCCATCATATAACAAATTTTGTGGTGACTGTACAATTTGTAGGCAACGTACATATTTAATGTACTGCCGATAATAATAGTAGGCATGTTGCGATTAGAATATTGTGTTAGGAAAAAAGTTGTCTATATGCGATTGTAGGCTTAGTACGATCTTATGTATGGTGGTTTTAAAAAGTTGGCATTGTGCTACCGATTACATTAAAATACTAAAAAGTTACCAAAGTGCGAGAGTAGGCAGCGCGCGACGAAACCGTTGAAGGACTATAGTGTTGGTCATGGCATGGGGCATTCATCGGTATACCAAGCGGAAACCTATGTCATAATTGCCAGCATCAAAGAAATGCAAAGGAGAAATGTCAAAGGTAAAATTTGCATTCTCAGCGACAGTCAGGCAGTACTGAAGGCTCTGAATTCCTTCAGAGTTGCTTCTAAACTGGTCAAAGAACGTGTTACATGCTTCAACAACTTGGGAAGACAACAATGTCGGCCTTATCGGGGTACCTGGACACGAAAGCGTCGAGGGCATTGAGAAGGCATATAGACTAGCGAAGGCCAGCTCTTAGACATTTGGTTGGCCCCGAACCATTTGTGGGGTTCCATATGGAATATATCACCAAGCATTTTATGCACATGCTAGAGACGAACACATGAAGGAATGGAGGGCAGCGTCAGGCCTAAACCACTCCAAAACATTATCTAGCACAAGGGTGGACTGAGGGATTAAATTATTAAACCTAATCATATCACAAATAAGGCACCTAGTAGGTGCACTCACAGGACATTTTGGTACCAACGAGCATCTACACTGAATGAGGCTGAATTGGTAACCCCGCACTGAACATCGACGCAGCCTTCGAATCGGACAACAGCACAGTTTCGCCATCGCTCTCTCCTGCAACAACCAGCGAGTCATAAGCCAGCCAGTATCCCGGCCTCATCGGAGGACCAACGCATTGTGGCTGCGGATGCAAGCCTGGTCGACCTTCGGCCACAACATGGCACAACACCCCTGCACTACGGCCGGTCCTTGTAAGAAGAGCGCACCCTTCTTACCGGTACGCCTAGCAGCCGTCAGCCATACCCACTGCACACCTCGACTCACTGAAGACGTAGCAGCATCAGCTTCGACTCACGGGAACTGCATCCACTGGTATTGGTACAGCGACTGGAACGCAAGGAGGAGCTGGGAGAGTAATGTGGCTACTCAACATGACCAGATGGCGCCACATGTGGTACAGCGACGCGATGAAAAGCAAGCAGCATCACATACAACGCGATAGATGGCGACACCTCCGAATCCTGGATCTCGCAAGCGAAGTTTCTCAAACGTTGAGAATATATACAACATCCCGACATCAACTGTGGGGGACTTCGGCCCTGACCGAGCATCTCACCTCACTTGGTCGGAGGATCCTCCCTTTGGTACGTCGTGGCATCGCTAAAATTTTAAAGCGGGTTTCATTTTAATGAACCTTCAGTTTCCTTGAACCTCTTTCAGAACTCGGGTGATACTGTAAGGCGAAAAGTTTGCGTGACTAGAAGTTCTAATAATCCGCTCTGTTAATTTTATAAAAGTTTGATTTAACAATACTAAGTTTTTCGACAGCAAGACTCGCGGAGTAGTTGGGAGGTTTCTTCTTATCGAAGTTAACTACAAGGGCGTGTTGGCTTAGGCATCTCTTTTCTTATCAGTGGGTAATCTTGATCCGGATGCGTTAGAGTTAGAACTGATTGGCTGTCGTAAGCAGATTTGAATTTGATCTCAACATTGAATGTTAACGGTCTAATTAGTTCCTAGTTTTGGCTTTATTTGACTAGTCCATCAACTCTGTCAAGACTGACCGAGCAAACAAAGCTATGTGGGTATATTCCACTATAGATCCACACAAAGGGAGGCAGTGTCTCGTAGGATGGACGTGCTAGCGATGTCATTGATATGGGTGGCTGACTGACAGCGAAATACGGTGGTCTTATTTGAACTTTTCGGTGGAGGATACAATTGTTATTTTTATCAATATTACCTATTTAATCGACTGAGTGTATCATAATAATCGCTAATTATCCGGGGAGCAGTGGTAGTGAATCTATTGTAAAGATCCAATGCGACCAATGGATATTACGAGCCTTGTTTTATTGTTGCCGCTGTACTTTCTTATTACTCGGGAATGTTCTCTGGTGATATTTCATGTAGTGCGGTGGGTTCGTATCACAGGGTCTTACTAACTTGTGTTATCTAATCATATAATAGTTATGATCAACACTCTTGTGACTTTAGTTCCTAGGCCGTTAGAAAGTCAGAATAGGAAGCTGGTCGGCTAGGGTTGGCTGTGAAGGAAAGAATAAGATTGGTGTACGCGCGGGTGAACTATTTCCCGCGTCGATGGCTGGTCTTGTGGGGGATTGGCTGCTGTGGCAGGAGGACATTATTTATTGCGATAAACGCAAGCATCGGTGAGTAAACCATGAGTGCAGTTGACCACAGCCGGTACATTTAGAATGTCTGGCGCAATGCTTAAGAGTGCTTCTAACTTCCTTTGAAGAGCACGCCAACTTGTGGGCCAATATATCCTTCCCGAGTGACCCCGCGCTCCCTCTCAATACAAGCCTTATCCTTGAGGTCCCCTGGGACCTGGTGTTTGGTAGAAACACTCCAGAAACATTTCAGAGGCACTCCACTAAGCTACACTGGCAGGAGTAACGAAACGTGCTTTTGATACTCGGATAATATATAATAAAATAGGTACTTACCTAGTTTAATAAAATGTAATAAATGCTTCTATGTAAAGAATTTTAAAAAATATTATTTCAGAAATGCTATTATGAAGTAGATAGTCTTAAATTTCTAACTAGGTAATTAAATTACGATGAATGTCTAGTTTTGACATTAATAATCTCGTAATTAAAAAAAAAAAAGAGATGTATAAAGGACAGTGTATAATAAGATCAGTTAATGAACATTATTCATTTTATGATAGTTACATACTTGTTATTTTGAGAATCGATTATTAATTTACATTTAAATTAAAAATTAAATTTTCTTTAAAAAGGAAGGGATGTAGTGTACTGGTAAATTGTGTAAAGTTGTGGGTAGACAAGTTTATCGTCTCAAGCGGGCACACTACGCAGGCACTGAGTGGGGATGCGACAAAGACATAAAAGCCCCTATAGTGTAGGAGGGGAGTTCAGTCGAGTGTCAACCACTGTGCGGGTCAGACGTGGTGTGTGCGCTAACGAGCCGATATAGTGTAGTCTTAACATTAACAAATATAGTGAACTCTACAATAGCAAAAAAAAAACAAACTGCAAAACTGCATTTGTTTGTCGTTTTTTTTTTAGTATTACTAAAAAACTGTTCAGAAAAATCATTTTATTTTTCCTGTTAAATATAGATAGACATAATTATTTCAGATTTTTCCCTCCACAAACTTTGGAGATACGGGTTTCGTTATTTTTTTACATTTTTGATTATCAGCCAAAAACTGCGTAACATAAACCAAAATTAAAATCTGTTTTGAGAATGAAGCTCTTTCATATGATACCTCACTCGATATAGTAGTCTCACTTTGAAATTTTGATGACCCATTTCGACTAAAAAAACTAAAACAAAAAATATTTTTTTTTCATTTGTGATATGGTTGGGTAAGAAAGGTTTAAAACTACTCAGACAGACGAAGTCAGATCATAAGGGTTCTTTTTTTACCTTTTAGGTATGGAACCCTAAAAACGATTTTCAATTACCTTTTAAAAGACACCACACGCGAGATTTTTAACTCAGGGGTCATATTTTGACTTTAAGACCCTCATCATTTCTTAATCCTCACTTCATCCTATTAACACTCTTTCATATTATATCGAAAAACAATGAGAATTGCTAAAAAAATAATCAAATAATATTTTTAGCGAGTTTGTGGTCCTGTATCTTCTTTTATGTATTTTTTTTAAAGCTAAAACACGTAACTCTTTATTTTCTATAAATAATCTACGTGTCCAATTTCAAGGTTCAGATACCACCCGTTTTTATAAACCATAAAACCCCCTTTTTGAACCCCTTCCAAAACGAATTTTGAGAATTCCGTTCTTAGTGTGCGGTTACGTATTGTGATGAATCCACTCTCCAAATTTCAAGTCTCTCGGGTCAGCGGTTTAAGCTGTGCGTTGTTTGTCAATCATATCCAGGCCAGAAATATAAAAATTGGGAAAATCCATAAAATCAGTTTACAAAAATAACAATAAAAGCGCTCGCGGAGCTGCGCGGGTCTTAAAGTATATACCGTATATACCACTCTCTCTTAGCAGAGACTTGCACGAAAAAAATATATTTGAAAATCGAACCGAGCGCTAGGAGCCTATGAATATGAATAAGTTCTAGAAAAGAAAAAATAGAAAAAAAGAAGGCGCTAACGCTGCTGATATTAATTTAACTCTACCACTTTTGTATTTTACTGTATCGCCTCGCAATAATTGTGGGCGCGAACGCTGAAAATAGGTGTGTTGATGTTATTTTATTTCTAGCAGCAAGTATTTAATAATAAATACACTTCATTGTACCATTGAGATTTTAAAAGTTACATGTAAATTGAACAATACGTTGATGATGTAAAAAGGTGGCCTTATCGCTAAAAAGAAATCTCTTCCAGATAACCTAAGCAATCTCTGCCTAGTATTTGTATCTCATTTCCTCGCAGTAGGTGTGAAAAGTAGTATATTCTCCTCGGGGATAAAGGTGTCTTTGTCTTAGGCGAGCTTGAATCTCTCGCTGTACTCAGGATTCTAGAACTCTATAGAGTTCTAGAAAGTATACTCCCTCACTCCGCTCGGGAGTTACTAGAATCCTTCCGCTCGCGATTCAATTTCACGCGCGTGACATAAGACACTGCTTTATCCTCATGGTGCATAAACTACTATTATCAGTGCCAAAGCGTTGCTATCACTCTCCATAACCACATTGGCGGGAAAGGGGTGACTCGCACATACACTAACACAACGTAGCCGCCACAAGCAGACTTTTCGATGGCGAGTTTGATGGCGAGCATGATCAATCCAAGGTCCCACTATTAAACAATAATGTTCCACTGTTCAGTCGAACGTCGTCCAGCAAGATAACGACAAAATTAAAGTATCATGTTACTTTTGTCACTTTTAACTATGATTTTCTAAAAACAATATTATTGCATGTAGCAGCTTGTAGAGACTGGTATGCATTTGATTTGGTCGCTGTGTCGATCAACCCTGGTGAGCTTACAACATGATAAAATATAAATCATATAATTTCTCCGACTCTGTATTGTATGAAACCGGCAGCGAGCTTGCATTCTTGGCGATATATTTTGTGGAATCTTCTGCATTATCCTATATATTATTTCCATCTAACGATCATCATTTTCCTTCATTGCCAGATATGGTTAGGTGGAATTAATATTGTTTTTTCAAAAGTTAAAGTACGTACCTAATAGATGATAATAAATGTAAGTGTTTAAATGCAATAGGGGGAACGTCAGACCGAATACAATTCTGTTGTATATAAGATATAACATAATTAAATTAAATAACAGTGATTTCTTATTTGAAAATTTAAAATAACAAGTAATTCAAATTCCCTATACAAATTTGATCACAGGCCTGACAGGATTTGATGGGCAGGCCACATCGCTCGAAGAACCGATAACCGTTGGGGAAGAAAGGTTCTCGAGTGGCGACCACGAACCGGAAGACGCAGCGTAGGTAGGCCTCTCACTAGGTGGACAGACGACATTGTGCGCGTCGCAGGTAACCGGTGGATGCAAATAGCCAATTGTCTTTCATTGTGGCATTCGAAGGAGGAGGCCAATGATATTGGGGAGGCCTATGTTCAGCAGTGGACGTCTTCCGGCTGTTGATGATGATGATACAAATTTGTTACACAACAGTTAACAGTTATAGACTGAATAATCTACATCGAAAGCAGGTGCCTTGTTATAACAATTGGTAAATACACTTTAGTTTTCAATAGGTACACATAATGATACTGCTACAATCACAAGTACCTATCAATGAATTATTCAGAAGTAGGTACCAAAATGAACAAAACAAAATGATTGCATAGTCATGAACTTGTGTCTGGTTGCTGAAATCAGACACCGGATTTGCATAAAACGGTAAATGCCATTGAACTCTTGAAGTTGCAATATGTTACAGTTACTAGGTGGTACCTGTGAAGTGTCTGGGTAAGAATAGTATCCACCCATCTTGTTACTGGGTGTCCGTAAGAGGCGACTAAAGGAAAACAAGAAGACAGGCAGCAGGGTCTTTCTATTGGATTACCTACCACCTATACTGCGATCCCCAAGACGCCTGCCAGACATGGGTATTATGGCAACCTTCTAGGCGGCATGCCTTTGTTCAGCAGTGGTTTTTCGGCTGCTGATGATGATGACTAGGTGGTAGGTACAGTACGCAAGGAACTTCAGGTAACCACCGCAGTGCCAGATAGACATTCTGTCGAGTGATCAAGAAGCTATGTATAAACAATGCTGTATTCAGATGTGTAGTAGTAGATATGTAGATCATAATTAATTAAGCACAGGCATAAGTATACACAGCAGTAGCACAGGTATATAACTATATTGATTGATTTTTAGGTATCTTTATGGGAACCAGGCCCGAATCTGGGGGGAGGGTCAAACCGGGGCACCGGCCCCGGACGGCAGTTTCAGGTGGCACCAAAATCATAAGATCATCTGCAGCCAAAAATCGTCCACTGCTGGACAAAAGCCTCCCGCTTAGAATGGAGAGGTTGCCATAAACTCTACGCTTGGCAGGCGTCTTGGGGATCGCAGTATAAGTGGTAGGTAACCCAACAGAAAACGCTAAATCATAATATATTATGATTATAATTAAAAATAAAAATAAAACTCGCTCCACAAAGCGCCTTGCATACGGAAGCCTGGTTGGCTCGCCTTTGACTTTTAAGAAAAAGGCGCCACACAGGCCCACATCACAAGTGAACTTGTGTTGCTGATTTGAGATTTCAGTTTTTTAAGTAATTTCTCCAAAGCTGAAGGGGCACTATCAAGTTTCTGCCCCGGTTCGAAAAAAGCGTAGATCCGGGGCTGCTGGGGAACATCTTGAATTTTTAGTTACTATAATCTCACAAGTAAGCAACGCAAACAACATGTAAAACGAACTAAACAACATGAAATTAAGCATCGATATTTATAATATTCGATATAACATAATAATTATATCGATGAAATCTATTACTTATAATAAAACTGTAACAGGTCCAATTCTGTACATTGAAGATATTTTGAAAATTATGTTTGGAGTGCATTCTATAACCGATACTAAAGCCAAAAATGATTTTTTTTTATTTTTGTCTGTCTGTCTGTATCTCGGCTGAGCATCACGCCGAAACTACTGGATGAATTGAAACGAAACTTAGCAGCTTGAGTTAATACTCTGAGGTAGGACATAGGATACTTTTTATCCCGACATTCGGCACGGTTCCCTTGGGAGAGGGGACTGAAGTCAAAATGTGTACTTGGTTATACGCTTGCTCCGATTTTAACAATTTTTCATTATAATTATAATAAATATTTGTAACACTCATAGACAGTTGTTAACAATGTTTGGAAATCGATCAGGTTAAGCAACGTTAGGTAAGGTCATTAAATAGATGGGTGACCGTTTAACGCCATTTGAACTAAACGTCTCCGTGCTTCGGAGGGCAAGTACAAAGTGGGTCCACGTTTTTAACCGACTTTAAAAAAGGAGGTTTTGTATTTTATGCCAATGTATAATAATGAAAGTTTAGTTAACGTAAACACAGCGCGGGCGGAGCTGCGTGGGTCAGCTAGTATAATATAAGGACGTAGGTACACATTTATGACCCTTAAAACGATGTAATAAGGCTCACCTTACGAGCAAGTGTGTTGAAAATATAATTGTCGGCTTAGACGTACGCACGTAATTATCTCACCAGCCATTCAAAAATGGCTTATTACCACTGGGTAGTACTTGCTTCGGCAGTACATATACTAAAATTGGAACTACCACTGGATAGCAAGTTATGGGGAAAGAATGTGTGCTTGCTATAGCCGGTACTTGAGGGTCTTTGGTTTGAAATAATTTAGTTGTAATGGCTAATCTTAGGTTAATAATCGGTTCGAGATTTGATAATTAAAATTAAAATATAGTATGTGGACATGTCAGTACGATGCACGTTTGTAGGTTTCGTAACTCTGAACTTGAAGAGTGATGTAACTGTCCTTGAAAATAAGCTAAACTGAACTTATTTAGTCATACTTTCTGCAAAAAAATTATAGACAAATCTCTTTCTAACGAAACGCGTGCCACTATATCTAGGAAAATGCATTTCTTTCCTATATAACAACATCATAATCACCAGCCGGAAGACGTCCACTGCTGAAAATAGGCATCCCCCTTTCGAACGCCACAGTGTACGACAAACGGCTATTCGCATCCAGCGGTTACCTACGACATGCACAATAATGTCGTCAGTCCACCTAGTGGGAGGCCTGCCTACGCTGCGTCTTCCAGTTCGTAGTCGTCACTCGAGAACCTTTCTTCCTCATCTTAAAGCCAGGGAATCAATAATAATAATAATATTCTGGGACATTCCACACACGGTCATCTGATCCCTAACTAGGCAGAGCCTATACTATAGAAACCAGACACTTTTTTTTTAATAATTGCAAGTAAGTAGGTAAAATTCAAATTTGGAATCAAGACACTGCATTATGTACCTACTTGCCAGGAAACTAAAGGTTTATGAATAATTATACTCTCGTCTCAACGAGTAGATGCTAGAATAAAATATTTAAAAAAAAAATTGAACCGACTTCAATATCACTGAAAAGTATAAAATAATTTAAATATTATTGAAGTTGGTGTTAGCTTACCGGCTGTGTATATTTGGCACCAACTTCAATAATATTTAAATTATTTTATACTTTTCAGTGATATTGAAATCGGTTCAATTTTTTTTTAAAAAGATTTTATTTTAAACTTTTTAGTGAAATTTTCATATATAAAGATTGAACCATCTAAGACCGTAAAATTATCTAGGTAGGTTATGATCACATTATCGTCTACATAGTTTTACATAATTCATGTTTCTTCAGAAAAAAATATCCGGTCGTAATGAAATTTACATGGAATCATCATAGTAGTTTACTCTCTCGAATAAAAAAAGAATCATCGAAATCGGTTCATAATTGTCAAAGCAATGTAATGGAGAACATCAGTTTTATGGTTTTTACCAGATAATTCCTCTACATCGTTCATGGTCCTCCAGGAAGTTCTTATCCGGTTGTAATAAAATTCATACAGATTCAATACAGTGGTTTCTTCTTTCGAATAAAAAAAGAATCATTGAAATTGGTAAATATTTGCCAGAGTTATGACCATTTTTGTCCTTAAAAAGCGACAAAAAAGTCATCTATATAGGCTTTCCTGCAGCTCTCAATGCGCAGTCACCATTCTTGTTTTTCAGGAACTACTTATTCGTAAGCAATATTTTTTTTATGGGACCCAATCAATGGATTAAAGAATGGATGGAAGAAAGATTTTTTCAAATCGGTTCATAATTGGCAGAGTTATGCGCGAACATACATTAAAAAAAAAAAAAATATATATACAGACGAATTGAGAACCTCCTCCTTTTTTGAAGTCGGTTAAAAATGGTGATCAGGGTCTATGCACCAATAAACGTAGACCCGCCGAGTTTGGGGTCATTCGATAGGTTGCTACGAGTAGTAGGTGGAAAAATGATGATCAGCGTCTGGTGATGAGAGCAAGCAGGAAGGGTTAAATCTATGGTTCAATCTTGAAGAGTAATCATTTAGTAGACAGATACTGATCAGGGTCTGATAATGGCGCAGGAAAGTCATTTTAAGAGTTCGTTCAACTATATCGGGGTTTTTTTTAAATATAATTTACATTTGTTTTACATTGCTATTTCTATTTACATTTCTTACATACCTATAAGTAATTACATAAACAGTTGTTACCTATATCACACGTTTATTATAATTACTAGCTGACCCACGCAGCTCCGCATGCGCTATTTTTACGTTGTCTAAACTTTTAATAACAGACATTCGCATCGAATGCATAACCTCCTTTTGTATAGTCGGTTAAAAACTGGGACCCACTTTTTACTTGCTCTCCGAAGCACGGTTTAGTTCAAATGGCGTTAAACGGTCACCCATCTATTTAATGACCTTACCTAACGTTGCTTAACCCGATCGATTACAAAACCTTGATAACAACTCTCAATGAGTGTTCCGTTACTAATATTTATTATAATTATGAAGAAAAATTGATAAAATCGGACCAAGCGTATAACCAAGTACCCATTTTGACTTTAATCCGCTCTCCCAAAGGAACCGTGCTAGATTACGGGATAAAAAGTATCCTATGTCCTACCTCGTAGTAAGATCTCAAATCATGCCAAGTTTCAGTTGAATCCGTTCAGTAGTTTCGGCGTGATGCGCAGCCGTGATACAGACAGGCAGACAGACAAAAATTAAAAAAATTACATTTTCGGCCTCAGTATCGGTTATAGAATGCCCTCCAAAAATAATTTTCAAAATATCTTCAATGTACAGAATTTGACCGGTTACAGTTTTATTATAAGTATAGATTTGATTTGATTTTGATAATCTTGTGAACGTTATTGAAAAAAATATTTAAAAAGAACGAACCGCCTTCAATAACACTGAAAAGTATAAAATAATTTAAGGGGGTAACAACGGTAAAATTGCAAAAATAGCCTTAGTTTAAAGAGTTCGATGGATCAATCCGCTATTGCATTGGCTATGAAAATTATATGTACTTATACCTCAGATCTTCAGCAAATAGTTTTATTGATTAGATATTGGATTAAGTATAACGTTTTCAAGCAATATGTATTTAAAAAATGTACTATGTTGGATATGAATTGCGTTAGCGTTCAACATCCGTTCATCGGATAGACGTCAAACTTGGACTATTAAAAAGCACATAATCTATTCTACAATTTGTATTGATTACATTTCTTAATTTCATACATGTTTTACAAGAAATTATAGAAAAACCACGTACGCTATGCATTTCCCCTTGCAGCGCCCCCGCGATCGCCTTCTATCAGTCCTTCGTGGACTGTTACGGCGGGTGGACGTGCTCGAATTTTTTTTGACAAGACGAAATTAATTTAAATGATTTTGAACATATTTTTAATTAAGATATGTTACAAATGGTATAATTATAACATTATAAATCATTTCAAATGAAATCTATACATCTATATTTAATTAAATATATTTTTATGGTAATACCATATTTTTGGTTCATCATAGAGTATGCGAAAGTATTGTTGCCGAGTATTATGCCTAACTTTTAAAGCGTATCAGAGTCATATGATCTTACTAATTTAAATCGTATTTTATACTGTGTAGGACAACAAAATGACATACATTATGATATCCTTTACATTATGATTTTTTTTGTCAAAACATTATCGGTGTTATTATTACTATCATGTTGGTTTTTGCAACTTAGCAACGAGTCGAGTACATGGGTTGGCTTGGTGGTGAGCAACACGCTTACCTACGGACAGTTGCATTGGACAGTTGCTCGTCTTTTGAGACATCTGGATGGTTAAGTTGGAAGGGTACTTGTGTGCTATCTAGGTGGCGCCACTTTAATCTTAGATTTCTTCCGCTGTGTAACATAAGTAGAAGGTCACTGTAGCTGGCAAAAAAACTATTGGACCAAAAGGCTATAATTATAGTTTTGGATGACAGGGACAGGAAGAGACTTTTCTATGGGTGGGTGCTTCGATTACTATCAGGTAATACCTTTTTACTTAACTAAGTTGCGTAACAATAAACTGATGGTGTTGTTGGCAGACACGAGAAAAAATACCACCGTATATGGTTTTAGAGTAACTAACATATTAATAATAATAATAAAACATATCATAACATATCTGTCAACCTGTCAAAATTGTCATACACAAGAATTTTTTTCTAATGTATATTTTTACATTTATACCAATCCAATATACTTTAGAGTTATTTTATATCACCGACAATAAACCAGTTGAACAATATAAATAAAAATTCATGCTGAAAACCTATTTGGACATCATAACATATTTTTGGAAAAATGCAAATGACAACCGTCACCCGACAATTTTTATATGGACCAATATGGACAAAGTAATGATATACATTGGGTTTAGAAGAACAATTTATGTTGACACGCAGTAAAGCACAGCAAAGACCCCCGGATTCGTCGCCTTGCTCCGCCTCGCAGCCGCCTGCCCCTAGCACAGATGGCACGCCGCCGGCTGCAGTAGCGTCGAGCGAGAGCGACGAATATTTCTCTCCGCCGTCGTCGCCACCACCTGTACGTCGGCGGAGAGGCCGGCCGCCGCGGGAATTGGGACGTTTGGGGCATCCGGCTCCGAACAGGGTCCTCACCCCCGGTGGTGTAGTGCGGCGCATGAAATGGACCTCATCTATAAACGAGGGTGTCATGCGCGCCTACTACGAGGCTACAGAGGGGGGAACTAACCTCACAGCGTACCGCGACCGGATGTTGTCTCTGTTTCAGGTGCTTGAACCAGCTGTCAACGTCTCGGCGCAACGACTGTCCGATCAGGTATGGGCCATCCAAAGTGGACACATGTTGGATGATACCGTGCTTGATCGGCTACGCTCGGTGGTGCAAGGTGGTCGTGTCGCCCCCTATATATCGTCGCAAGCTGTGGCCCCTGCGGTAGATACCGCGCCGGCGCCGCGGCTCGCGGCTAATAGCGACGATAATCGGGACGATACGACTACCAACGTAAGTACCCAGTATATTGATTTGTTGCGGAGTACTTTGGAGGATGTTGTTTGGGAGTATCGGGGCATGCCCCAAAGCCTTAGACCTCGCTTGCCCCGTTTGCCTATGCACAAACGAAATAGAGCGCTTGTGTGTACCTTAGATTCACTACTGTCAAGTTACTTTGATAGTAGTGACCTTGCTGATGCCCACTCTCTCCTGTACTGCGCGGCCATGACGGTATGTCGCGTAGCTCGCGTCAAGTTACCTAATACTGACGCAGCTACGCGACCGAGACCTGCTGTACCGGCTTGGCAGTGCAGGATAGAGCGACGCATTGGCGAGGCTAGGGTACTCATTGGCAAGCTGACCTGCTTCAGGGAGGGCAATACGCGCCCTAGAATGATGCGCTTTGTGAGGCGCGCATTCTCGGGGACCGGAATCGGTCCCCGGGAATACCTTTCGCGTATCACAGAGCGCATCGACTTTCTGAAGCAGAAAGTTTGTGCATGGGCGAATCGGATACGCAGGTATAGGGCACGTGTGGACCGATACTCTCAGAACAACATGTTCCAAAGGGATCAAAGGTGGGTGTATAGATCCTGGGAGCGACCTAGCCAGATAGGTGGTGAGGTGCAGCGGCCGGATGATGGCGCCATGATTAGGTTCTGGCGCAACATCTGGTCGGTGCCCGTCACTCACTCCGAGGGTGATTGGATCAGGGATGTCAAACAAGTTTGCGAGTCTATACCAGAAATGGGGGCCATTACCATCAGGCCCCAAGACGTAGCCGATGCAGTCCGTCCGTTGCCTAATTGGAAGGCGCCAGGACCAGACGGACTGCATAATTTCTGGCTAAAATGGTTACGCAGCTCTCATGCTTGTTTGGCATCTCTGTTTCAATCGGCCGTGGATTCTGGGTCGTTGCCGGAATTCTTGACTACAGGAATAACCCACCTGCTCCATAAGACCAATAGTACCGCGGACCCAAAGAACTATAGGCCGATCACGTGTCTGCCTACAGTTTACAAAACTCTTACATCCATTCTGAGAGCAAAAATCTACAGACATGTTGAGAGCAACTCGATTATGTCTGCTTCTCAGAATGGATGTAGGAGTGGGTCCCGTGGTACTAAGGAGCTACTCCTCATTGATATGGCCATCTGCCAGCAGGCTCGCCGGAACCGGAAGGATCTGTCGACATGCTGGATAGATTATAAGAAGGCATATGACTCTGTGCCCCATACATGGCTTATGAGGGTGCTGGAGTTGTATAAAGTCAATACAACTCTACGCACCTTCCTGGCGTCGTGTATGGGGCAATGGAGAACGGTCCTTCTCTATCCAGGATCTCGACAGACCCTTGGTGACGGTGACCCAATAAGGATAGAACGGGGTATCTTTCAGGGTGATAGTCTGAGTCCCTTGTGGTTTTGTCTGGCCCTGAACCCTTTAAGCACTCTCTTAAAGAGTTCAGGGCTAGGCTGCCGGTTGCGGAGAGGTGGTCAGGTCATATCTCACCTGCTTTACATGGATGACTTGAAATTGTTTGCCCCCACTGAACTCCAACTAATGGGCTTGCTGAAGGTCACGGAAACCTTCAGTAATTCTATCAGGATGGAGTTTGGTGTGGACAAATGTGCAGTTATGTATGTAAAGCAGGGGAGGATGGTTGAGTCTAGGAGCGTACAGCTGTCAGACTCTACCGACCTGAGGACACTCTCTGCAACCGAAACCTACAAATACTTGGGTATGTCACAGGCGTTGAACATCAATGAGACTGACATGAAACAGTCGTTGCGGGAACGCTTCTTGGGCCGCCTGAGAAAAGTACTGAAAAGTCTTTTATCGGGCGGAAACAAGGTGCGAGCCTACAACGGCTGGGTCATGCCAGTCTTGATGTACTCCTTTGGCATACTCAAGTGGACCCAGACTGAACTAGACACCCTGGATAGAACAGTTCGTACATTGTTAACCACATATCGTATGCATCATCCTCGCTCATCAGTGATGAGGTTGTATATCCCGCGGAAGTGTGGGGGCAGAGGCTTTTTAAATGCCAAGACCCTACACAACCGTGAGATATATAACCTCAGGGAATATTTCCTCCACTGCGGCGGAGAGATGCATACGGATGTGGTGCCTGTGGTGCTCACCACTGGCGATCGCGAGGCGGTATGGCAAAGTAAGGAGCTGCACGGAAGGTTCTACCGGGCTCTTCATGGGCCCGATGTAGACCTCTCAGCATCCGTGGCCTGGCTACGATTCGGTGACCTCTTTGGGGAAACCGAAGGTTTTGTCTGTGCAATTATGGACGAAGTTGTGATGACGAACAACTACCGGAAATATATCCTGAGTGATGGCACCATCGACATTTGTCGGGCATGTCATCGCCCTGGTGAATCCCTCAGGCATATTATTTCCGGTTGTTCGCGTCTCGCAAATGGTGAATACTTGCACAGACACAACCAAGTGGCCAGGACAATCCACCAGCAACTTGCTTTGAAATACCGCCTTGTGACGTCAGAGGTACCATACTACAGGTATGTGCCAGAACCAGTTCTGGAGGATGGCCATATCACCTTATACTGGGACCGATCTATCATCACAGACAGGACTATTGTCGCCAATAGGCCTGATATTGTGCTGATAGATCGCACTGAGCGTCGTGCAATGATTGTAGATGTCACTGTCCCCCATGACGAGAACCTCGTGAAAGCGGAGAAAGATAAAGAATGCAAATATCTTGATCTCGCGCACGAGGTTGTCGACATGTGGGACATTGATAGGGCAGTCATTGTGCCTATAGTCGTTTCCGCCCACGGCCTAATGGCCAAGAACCTCGATAAACACCTCAAGAGGCTCGCGTTAGATGGCTGGATCAAGGGCCAGATGCAGAAGGCAGTGCTCCTGGAGACGGCACGCATTGTGAGGAAGTTCCTCTGGAGCCTTAACCACCGTCTGCTAGGACCCTGTTGCCGCAGCCGGTTGGGAGCCGTTTTTTATATTTTTAAATGTATTTTTTTTTATAATCTATATTTAAAAATGTAAATAATGTTGTGTAATTGAAAATAAATGGAATAATAATATATTAGTTAGTCTAAAACCAGATTGTTTATTACAATCAATGTCAAATGCTCCGCGTAGTTCAAACCCCGCAAGAGGTACAAAACTCAAGATGAAGTTACGTTACGTTCATAATATGACGTTACACTAAAAAAAGACTATTACTGAATTCGTGCGTTCAATCAAACAGTGCTATTCCTTTGGCAGCCACGTATATTGAATAACAACACAGGTCAGCTGATTTTGTAGTTTACTACCCTGGCCGCTGCCCTTAAGGTCTTGGGGTCGATTCCCACACAGGAAAAACATTCATGTGCATGAACATAATCTGTTTGTCTTGAGTCTGGGTCATTTTGACCTGTACTTAATGATGTAAAAAGTTAAGTATCTTATCATAGTTTTAGTTCGATGACCATTATGGAGTCGATCGCGGAACTCATCAACATCATCATCAGCAGCCGAAACGTCTACTGTTCAACAAAGGTCCTCTCTCCCTTGGAGGGGAGGGGTTGTCTATATCCCCACGCCTGGCAGGTGGCTGGGAATCACAGTATAGGTGGTAGGTAATCCAATAAAAAGACGCTGCTGCTCGTCTTCTTGTTTTTCCTTAGTCACCTTTTACGGACACCCAATGGGAGGAGATGGATGGGTGCTATAATTCTTATCACGGAACTAACTGTCGCAATAATAATAATTTATGATTTTTGGGTTTGCACGACTTGGGTCGACGTTGGGTATCTGGTCTTGAGTAAGGTTGGATACTAGCAAGCTTCCAAGATTCGGGTACTTGTGCCGCTCTTAAAGAGAATATACGCATTAGAATAGGAAACACTACAGTTACACGCTTCTTTAATAATACCGCTAGTGTCTCATCAGGGCCACTGGCATGCATTGCAGCATCTTAAGTCACTCTCTTTATCAAACTCGAACATCTCAATCAATCATCAATTTGGTTTCAGTTCATTTTTCCAGGGATCAAAAAGCTTAACTATCAGATGGATGTTTATTGGTTAGAGAATTTGGAACTAATTCAGGAAATATGTTAAAAAGGTCCCTTTTTAAGAAAAAAAAAACTACTTTTTAAGAAAAAAAAAACTATATTTTGAAGGCTCTGTTAAACGCTTTTGTTTTGACGTGCAGAACAGAAACCTTAGAACTTTGTGCATAGTTTCATTTCAAGTACGCTTACAGTAGTCACGGCGGATCTTTGTGTGTCTGAAGTTGGGTGCAAGACGCTGCGCAGTAGCTATTTTTATGTTTATGTATTCAGTACTCACAACTGTACTTGCGCAATGGTTCGCCAACCCTAACTTCAGACACACAAAAATCCGCTATGACTACTGTAAGTTATAAGTAGTACGAATTCATATGGATTCCGAATGGCAGGCACAATGTATTCAGCTGGGTCGAAGTGCGTTCCGGTTGTAACCGGACCTAACTAATAACCACCAATAATATAATAGAAGTATGTATAAGTCTTACTAGTCAGGTATTGGCCATTCTATAATAGACGAACTGAACCTTTGATATGAAGTTTGGAATATGAAATGCAATAATCCATATCCTGACGCAACACGTCAACTACGTTACCACTGTAAGTTGTTGTTATCAGATTGTAATTAGGTGGCACGCCAAGGTATAAATCAAGATATTAAATATTGGGTTACCGTTCTTAAACTGCATCAGTCTTGTTATTTTCGTGTCACTATGAAATGACAAAAAGCTTTGAGTTAAAATCGGTTTTTATCATGCATTTAAATAATTCATCAGTCATTTATTTTACGTATACATAATCAACAAAACATTCAAAAGTAATATTATTAAGTATATTTGCAATAGATATAATTTTATTGAAATTTCATTCTATAACGGAATAGGCAAAATTAACAAAACTTAATTTGACACATCTGCATATTTTAGTCTATAATTTTTCAAATGTAATATTCATATTTGCTGGTAGCGCCCTCTACGATGACAACTCTCGGCCGGAGCGGTCAGATTCTCAAGGTCATTGGCGCATGTTACCCCCTTAAATATTATTGAAGTTGGTGTTAGCGTACCTGCTGTGTATATTTGGCACCAACTTCAATAATATTTAAATTATTTTATACTTTTCAGTGTTATTGAACTCGGTTCAATTTTTTTTAATACTTTTTAGTGATACACATAAAGATTGAACCATCGAAGACGGTAAAATGATCTATGTAGGTTACGGTCACATTATCGTCTCCATAGTGTTACATAATTCATATTTCTTTAGAAACAATTTATCCGGTCGTAATGAAATTTGCATAGAATCATCATAGTAGTTTACTCTCTCGAATAAAAAAAGAATCATCGAAATCTGTTCATAATTGTCAGAGTAATGTAATGGAGAACATCAGTTTTATGGTTTTCACCAGATAAATTCCTCCACATCGTTCATGGTCCTCCAGGAAGTTCTTATCCGGTGTGATAACATTCATACAGATTCATTACAGTGGTTCCTTCTTTCGAATAAAAAAATAATCATTAAAATTGGTAAATATTTACCAGAGTTATGACCATTTTTGTCCTCAAAAAGCGACATAATATCATCTAGGTTTCCTGCGCATTCGTCATTCTTATTTTTTCAGGAACTACTTACTCCGACCTACTTACCCCTGTGGCGTTCGAAGGGGGAGGCATATGTTCAGCAGTGGACGTCTTCCGGCTGGTGATGATGATGATGATAACTTACTCGGAAGTGATAATTTTTTTATGGGACCCAATCAATGGATTGAAGAATGAATGGATGAAAGATTTTTTCAAATCGGTTCATAATTGTCAGAGTTATGCGCGAACATACATAGAAAAAAATATATATACAGACGAATTGAGAACCTCCTCCTTTTTTGAAGTTGGTTAAAAAGTCCCACATGTTTATGTGAGTAAAGGAAGAGATGTACTTCTGTCTACGAAAGCTGGTTTTGTGCAATATAATGTTTCCCCGCGTAAGTAGATGGTTGATATTATGCAGCTGTGGTCGTATTGGCCAGGAGAACTATATTTTTTTTAAGGTAGATAAGTAGTGAAGTACTACGCATACTTTACCGCATAACGCATAAACAGTAAGTAAAAAATCTGTCAAGTGTGAGTCGGACTCGTGCACCGTTCCGTACCAAGTTGTACCATACAATTTCCGTACCATACAATGTGGGGAAGACGATACGACAATTAATGAAAATCCTGGTAATACCACTACACAGGAGTATTTTGGAACCGTCAAATAAATCCTTACTTAGAAATTATACAGACGAATTGAAAACCTCCTCCTTTTTTGAAGTCGGTTAATAAAAATGTCAATTAACTTTATATGATATGAAGCTCTTTTAAATGTGCCTTGTTAGGCGTAACACGGTGATGGTATAGTGGGCAGACACTATAATATAATTGTAACGGACGAAAAGCCACATCAAATTAGCAAGTGCAATATAATGTAATTGGTAGATAGCAATTTGTTTACTGCGTTCAACACGCACTAGTTGAGACCACGGGTTGAGACACTAAACTTTTATATATCAGTGAGTCGCTCGGCTAGTTATTTACACTCGACATATTCCTGGATCCTCAAATAAGAAGCTTAGTACATAAGAAGCCTAGAACATAAGAAGCCTAGAACATAAGAATTTGTATATACGAACTAGTTATAAGGAAGAATTGCCTCGATTGAATTGGATTGAATTGAGAAGCCTCCGTGGCGCAGTGAGAAACCGCTTGCTTTGTAAACCGGAGGTCGCGGGTTTGAATCCTGCGGGGGGCAACAAATTTGAGTAGTTGTTCCATACTGGCTAGGACAATGCAGGCCGATCACCTGATTGTCTGTAAAGTAAGATGATCCATGCGTCGGATGGGCATGTAAAAAATCGGTCCTGCGCCTAACCTCTCCCCGGTCGTGTCGGTCTTCCGTCCCATCGGATTATGAGAGGTATTATATAAAGGAAGAGAGAGTGCACTTGTGTCTACGCAAGCGCTTGTGCACTATAATATCTCCTGTGGTCGTTTCGGCCAGGGGGACATTATTATTATTATTAAAGAAGAATTGAAGAAAGCGAAATACATTTCATACCTAATTGTTTTTACGTCGATTGGGGGTTTTATTTACCACCTCCGATAGGAACCCCCCACAATAATAATAATATTATTCTTTGACAACCCACCCAAACTAGGCAGAGTCTGTACTATGGTAACCAGATAACTGATACAAATACTTACTCTTTTATTTTTTTTAAATACTTATCTTAATAACACCCAGACACATGGTGGAAATCGAACCAACTACCTGTTGAGTAGCGGCCAGGGTGTCTAGCCACTAAACCAACAGGCCCGTCAATTAGTATGAAAATTACTTACGAGCAAAGCCGTGAGTATGGCTAGTTGTAGTTAAAATTGGGATTTTAACATTATTACAAACATACACACATACATACATTACATACACACACACATATACATACACATTACACACATATACATTATTTTAACATTATTACAGCATAATTTATACAAATGACATCGTACCTGCAGTATATAAAGACAAAGGTGTTTTTTTTTATTACTACTGCATTTGCCAGTTGAAACGCAGAGCACGCAGAATTTTAGGTGAGTATTCTATATATTTTTACCGAACGACAACATATTTTCAGAAAATAAAAACCGACTTCAAGTCGGTGCTAATATTAGTTAACACGCCATAACGCTATTCTTAGCACCGACTTCAATATATTTTCATTATATTAAATAACGCTTTTTCTAGTCGGTTTTTATTTTATCTGAAAATATTTTATTTTACACTTTTTAGTGAATTTTATGTTACTAAGATATATTCAGATTTGTGTCAGAAGTACGTGGGCTACATCAAATCAGTTAATGTTAAATGTACCTATACAAGAATATACTTCTCTGGCTACCCTTTTTAGGAATATGCTCGTGAAGTCCTAAATATCACACGCTAAATGCGATTCACTATATTCATCAATACAACTTCCGTTTACGTTATCACGCAACTCGAACCGCTTTTGATGAAACTTGTACTCTTCCCTAAGTTGAAAGATACTAAAACTATTGCAAAATAATTACCACAATCGGATTTATAGTTTATCAGAAATCAAACTACATACACTTATGAGATTTGGTACATTTGCTTAGAAGTCTACATAGATTAACATATTATGTGAACATTACGCATTTTTATTAATATCCATCGATATACTATACCAACTAGATTAGCTGTCACGAACAAAATGACATCGAAAATGTGGTCGCGGTTACATATACTTACACAACTATACACGTACACGCAAAACAATAATATGTTCATATAAAAAGATAACTTACATACTATAAAATAAGGTTCAATAATAATTGCAGACAATTGAGCGTCTCCGTAGCTCTTATTTTCGTGACCAATTTTCGGGTCGTGACAGCAAATCTAGTTGGTATAGTATATCGATGTTAATATCACATAAATACGCATCGAATACAGAACCTCCTTTTTGAAGCCAGTTAAAAAAGGAGGTACTGTCTCATCCGTCACATATATATTTTTATATTTTCTGTCTTTTATAATCGCTAATATGTACCAAATCTGTGCATAATAGGTATTAATACCTAATTGAATTGAACCAGATTTTTTTCGCTTTGAATTGAATTGCACCAGATTAGATAGGTCCCCTAAAAATTATAATTATATTAATTATATATTTTTATGTATATTAGGTATTTTATTATAGTACGTATACGTATCTAGGTGCACTTTATATAATCCTTATATTGCTTACAAAGTATCTATATCTAATGTTATACACTGTGTTTTACCCTGTGATCCAAATTTCATTTTGTTTTTGGTATGCTGGAAAAAACAAAACTCTGTATTGGTTTAAACTCGCCTGTATACATAGTTTTACCAATGCTGTAATTTTAATTTGTAACAGTCGCACAAGAACAAGAGCTTAACTAAAAAAAAACCGCTAGAAATAAAATGTTCTATAATGGAACGCGAAAGTCAAAAAGTAGTAAAAGTATAATACACGAAAAATATAAAATAAGTTATTCTTAAGTGATCAAACGAACTTACCTTAAGTGAAGTTCGATCCTAATTATCCAGTCCTTGACGAAAGATTACTTGTAGTCCTTGTACATATACGTTCCGGTCTAGTCGCACAAGTTTAGAGAGGTTTTATATGAAAACAATATTATTATCTCCCTCTCAACCACCCCGCTCCAGCAGAACGGCAGACACCTCATTATCTTTAGAGTAAAATGAAATACAGCTGCAACATTGATTCAACAGGGACATTTAGGGTAGGGAGGGACCTTAAATCTTTCGTCAAGGACTGGATAATTAGGATCGAACTTCACTTAAGGTAAGTTCGTTTGATCACTTAATTATCCCGTCCTTGAGTTCAAGATTACTTGTAGATGTTTAGAGATAAAAAATCAATGTTGCACTTAATGAGATTCCAGGATGAGATAAAGTTTTCTTAATTTGATGATTAAGCTATTAGTTATAATAAAACCAAAGTAGAAATTGCAAAATGCATACATACATTTAAATTAATTACTATAGTTATGTTTATATATTTAATGATTTCTGATATTTATATATTTCTTTAAATATATTTATTTTAATTATTTATCTATTCAATAGTTTAAACTTTTACCTTAACATTGTTGAACAATTAATTCCGACATTGTTACCCAAGTAGCAATTGAGGTCCATTATAGAAACTTAGAGACTGCTTGCTAATTGTGCAGACCATCCTGAGAACAGTTTTATAATGTTTTTAATAATAAAGCCTTTCTGGACAGCCGCTGAAGTCATGACTTCATTTCTCGTATCTACTGTAAGTAATAAAGATAGAAGCATCAATTGTGCTGTTTAATAATATCACTTTTTTATATGTTCATCGTCCCATGGTTTGAGAAGATGTTGATAAATTTATTATATAAATTAATAATATACTTAAAATAATATTTTGAGACAATCCAAATACGGTAGAGCTTGCGTCATGGCAACCAGACAACCGATACTAATAAGTATTAATAGTGAAGGTATATAACTATATACCTTTCCTCCTTGTAAATATAAACTAAAAAGATAAACAACACCCAGACACAAGCTAGGAATCGAACCCTCGATACATAGGACAGTGGCTAGAGTGACAAGATAAGACCATATCAAGGAGGATATAACTGAAAAGTTAGTGTTGGTGCCAGACAAATATCAGGTCTTCGAATGAATTGATGCATATTTAAAATGGTTTGACATCTCCTTAGAAATTCCTAAGGTTTTAAGTCTGTAACTGGCCTTACGTTTGATATATTCTAATAGTTTAGCTTTTGTTTATTCTACAGGCAGAGAGTTAACGGTATAGCTATGTACTTTTAAGTTTTGAATAATATTTTCTAAACTAATAAAATCAGCTACTGTAAGTAATGTTTTATAAGTAACCAAAGATATTATGGTTGTATGTAATATAGTAATTGGATTCTATGCAATGTCATAGCGAGGAAATATTGGTTTCAGTTTACAGATTCCTTGAAAGAAACATTTAAAACTTTTAATAATATTGCCTATTTTGTTTATGTATATCAAAGAAATAGCTAATTTGTTACTCTTCAAATAAGTATAGAATTTATAAAAACTACTTATTAAGGAACTTATCAGAGATGAGACGTTAATATCATTATAAAATCAATGTTCTTTGCTTGAAATTAGACTTATTTTACAAGTTCTCTGTGAAACAAGAGAGAATAACTTCTGCAAAAGCTGATCGTTGTATGTGTTGTCTTCGAAAACATACCAGAACAACAAATATGCTGCTAGAGGAAGATGGCAGTGTAGTGAATGCTTTGGAAATAATTTCTATATAAGTAAATATTTTCAGGATTTAAAGATGGTGTACCACGGTTAAGACGATTATAATAGGAAAACTCCTAATCAAGTTATTAGGGTTTATCCTAATCAGGTTAATAAAGGCTTATTAACGTTTCCAAAATATAAGATGGAAAGATTTTCCTAGGCATTTAATTTCATCCGAGCAGAGTATAGAAAGCAAAAAGCCTGAGACTGCAGATAATATACGGGAACCGAACACAAGCGTAGATATTAATTACATTTGAGGCTCATAATAAAAATTATGTCTATAATAGTAGGTAATAATAGAACTTTTAAAGGCAGAACTTTCTGAAATAAGCTGTGCCTTTGTGGTAAAGAATAGTATCTTGCCTATATTTCTTCTTTCCTTTATTGTTACTGTGTATACATAAATTATAAAACAATAATATAAATGCCCTTCTGGTTGATACGACCACAGCGGCCGATCTTTCACAAAATCAGCCTTCTACGCGAGAGATATTATAGTGAACAAGTGCTTGCGTAGACACAAGTGCACTCTATCTTCGTTTACACTCACAATTCGTTAAGATGAAGAATTGGCACGACTGGGGAGAGGCCAGGCGCAGGACTGACCCTTCACAAGCCCATCCGACGCATGGATCATCTTACTTTACAGACAATCAGATGACCGGCCTGCATTGTCCAACCCAGCAATGAACAAGTATATAAAGTGGTTACTCTCCACGGGATTTCACGGATTTGAACCCGCGACCTCCGGTTTGCAAATCAAGTGGTTTACCGCTGCGCCACGGAGGCATAAAATAAGATATAAGATAAAGGCCTCTTAGAGGTCAACTTTTATTATATGACAGCCCTTTGTAATAATTTTGGTAATGGTTATTACGATTCCCAGCCTTTTTTTTTTTTAATATAAAATCTCTATCTGCAACAATAAAAAATAACTGTTCATTGAATTGTAACCTCCCCTCTAGGCCATATTCTACTAAAAACATCTCACACAAACCTTTTAATCTCTCTAAAAAAGTAGAGGGTAAAATAAGCGATGGAGATCTGAAGGGTGCTGCTCGTATTCTTTTCTCAAGCGATGAGTTATCTCCGGACTCGCCAGCAACTTTAGCTGCACTTCAGGACAAACATCCTTCAGCACTATCAGCAGCATCTCAAAATATTGATTCTTCCGCAGTGTCTACGCCTTCTCTTCGATGCAATGAAACAGACGTTACTAATGCTATATTTTCTTTTAAAGCAGGTTCTGCCGCTGGTTTGGATGGTTTGTCACCACAACACCTTAAAGATCTCACTGCAACCTCTGTTGGTGATGCCGGCCAGCTCCTTGTTGTTGCTCTGACGAAATTGGTCAACATGATGCTGGCTGGCCAAGTAAATCCAGCGGCAGTACCAGTTTTTTATGGGGCAAACTTGATTGCTTTATCCAAAAAAGATGGTGGGGTACGACCTATTGCGGTTGGATCTACTCTGCGGCGCTTATGTTCAAAATTATCGGTGAAACATATTTTACCTAAACTGCAGTCGAAATATTCTCCCATACAATTAGGTTTTGGAGTCTCTGGCGGGTGCGAGGCTGCCGTTCATGCTACTCGCACCTTTCTCAGCTCAAAAATTCAAGGCGGGGTGCTGCTGAAAATTGATGTTAAAAATGCTTTTAATTCGGTTAAAAGGGTCACCATGTTAAATGAAATAAAAAATCATATACCAGAAGTTTTTCCTTACTTATACCAATGTTATAGCGAGCCTTCCAAATTAATTTACAAAAATCATGAAATTTTATCTTCAGTCGGCTGTCAACAAGGTGACCCACTGGGCCCGGCCATATTCAGTTTGGCTATAAATTCTATCATACAAAATTTAAACTCAAAATTAAACGTGTGGTATTTAGATGATGGAACGTTGGGAGATACTTCTGACAAAGTTTTTGCCGATCTTAAACTTATTATCTCTCAATTCCACCTTTTAGGCCTAGAACTAAATTATGACAAATGTGAACTATTTTTAGATGATAACATCCCAAATAAAACTGATATCGTTGTCCAATTCAACAGTTTGGCCAAAAACATCAAAATCGTAAACAGGGACTCTCTTTTTTTGTTAGGGTCTCCTATTTTCCCTGATTCAGTTGAACACCTATTAGAGAAGTCTGTTTCGAAATTTCAAGAACATCGTCACCGTTTATTAGATATAAATTCCCATTCGGCATTTTTTATTTTAAAATATTGTCTTTTTCTTCCAAAATTCACCTATCTCCTTCGTTCTTCTCCAGTTTGGCTGTTTCAAAATTCTCTGTGTGCTATAGACCGTTTAATGAAAACCAGTTTGGAATCAATAATAAATGTTAATCTCTCGGATAAATCATGGACCCAGGCCTCCCTGCCCATTCGTTTTGGTGGGGTTGGCATACGCAAGATTTCCAGTGTCTCTTTGCCAGCATTCCTTTCTTCTAGTCATAAAAATAAGTCCCTTGTGCAACAAATTCTTTCCAAATCAATTTTGACAACTGTTGACATTTCCTTTTTTGAAGAAGGCACAAAAGCTTGGCTATTGGCCTGGCCGGGGCTAAATCCTGTAATACCAACGTCGCAAAAGTGCTGGGATGATTTGTCCTGTGGTGCCATTCACGAAAATTTAATCAAAAGCAGCTCAGGCTCCGATCTCGCAAGGCTCTTGGCAGTTTCCCGTAAAGAGTCAGGATATTGGTTACAGGCTTTTCCATGTCCGAATACGGGAAACTGCCTGGACACAAACACCCTTCGTGTAGCCCTAGCTTTGCGTCTCGGTGCAGACGTATGCACGCCGCATAAGTGCCCATGTGGTACTGATGTTGACCGCCTAGGGTACCATGGACTTTCATGTGTTAAAAGTGCCGGCCGTTTCTCCCGCCATGCCGCGCTGAATGACATCATCCGTCGGGCTCTTGTCACCGTTAACGTACCGGCTATTTTAGAGCCGAAAGGTATCGTGCGTGACGATGGCAAGAGACCCGATGGGATGTCTCTCATCCCCTGGAGCATGGGTCGTGTGCTGGTGTGGGACGCTACTTGTGTTGACACACTGGCACCGTCACATGTCCAGGATACAAGCAAAAGGTCTGGTTCGGCGGCAGAGGCAGCCGAAAACAAAAAAAGATATAAGTATAAGGATATTGGCTCCGAATACACTTTTATACCTTTTGGAGTGGAAACACTAGGTCCATGGGGCCCTTCTGCCCATAGTTTATTTAGGTGTTTAAGTAAAAGGTTGGTCGACACCACAGGTGACCCCAGAGCTGGGCATTTCCTCGCTCAGAGAGTGGCTTTAGCTATTCAGCGAGGAAATGCTGCCAGCATCTTGGGTACCCTACCACATGGGCCAAATTTTTTACACATACTAAGTTAATTTAATTATTATTTTATTTATTTTTAATTTTATGAAATTGTTTATTGTAATAAGTTATCTGCAACTAACTTTGAGGATCATGAATATGGCCTATATTCGATATATAATAAATGCCTCATTTCGACCGTTATCGCTAAATAATAGTCTTGGAAAAAAATTTACATTTGTATTTTTGTGCCCTTACCTTAGTTTTTTTTATTTTTTTATATGAGGGTACCCTATGTTATTCAAAATATTTTTTCGTTTAATATTATTCTTCATATATTATTATAATTGTTTACACCCGATCTCTTGTTCTGTGTCTTTGTTTATCCTATTACTATTATATCGGCCTGCATAATATAATAAACTTATACTTGAACTAATGAGTTTGTTAATATGTGCCCCTCACTTCCAAATATTGGCCTATCCTAATACTAGCTAGGGTAATAAACTGCTTATTCTGTGTTAATAAGAAAAGGCAGTGGTATTAGGTATACACACGATAGTCACAATTTTTCTTGTCTCCAGAGACTAAATCAATGGATTACCATTCGTTTTAACACACTCAATGTGGACCAATGCTCACCAGTTTTTCAAACCAATTGCTACGCTTCAACTTTAAGGTTTGAGTGCAGAGGAGTATGCCACTCGTTAGAAAGGCGTCCGTGAAAATCTGAAGAATATATTCATCTAAAAAAATCAAAAAGTTCACACATTTCACACAGTTAGAACATTCATTTAAGCAGGAGCTAAGTATCTAACTTACTCAAGCGACATAGTACAACGTACATTGTCACAATGTAGTGTACCTACATAGTGTAATGGGACTTGCCGAAATAAGTCTAAAAAGGTGAAGACTCATTTTTTTTTTTAGTATTATTATTATTTTAATTGTTTTTATTTTGTATTTGAGTTTAACTGTAGCGGGAAAAAACAAGCAAAATTATGGAGCCCAGAATAAAACTTACTTTACTACAAGTTTTCGAAACAAACATTTATATTAATAATAATTAGTGATTAAACTGAGATATAGATTGAGTTGCATAACGGTGCTGTGACTCGTGGCGGACACGGTCGGCAATCAGTCAAGCGGTGAAGATGGCAGTCCTCGACGCCGCGCTGGCGGCGGTTAGAGTGCTCACTAAAAACCTCACTGGTTTCAGTCCACGGACTATGTCAGTGTAGTTCTGGCCATCATGCTGGTGCTAGGATTCAACTTAGGTCTTCGGAGCCTTTTCCGTTTAAACTTACAGTAAGTATGAAATCTGGGCAAGTATTAACTTAACTTACTACTGGTTTTTAATCATATATCAACCCGTTTTTTTTTTTTTTTTTTTTGTATAATTGCCTAGATATTCTCCATAAAATCTAACAAAAAAGAAAGAAATCTGTTACACTATCTTTAAAGGGATCTGTCAAGGGTTGATCGATCAGTTGAATGATAACCGACCTACTGGTATCAGTTTCGGCATAGTGAGAATAAGCCAAGAGTTGACCCCTTCGTTTAGAGTACGGATATTATTTTTTTTTTTTTTTTATGATGTATAGGCTTGTTCACCTTCCCTGAAGCCGAAAGAGCTTTACTGACTAATAGACTTACAACTATCAATTAGCATGGTGCCCATCTCCAGGTTCAGAGTAGTTATTACAAATTGAGGAATAAAGATTCATAAAACCAAGTGAATCAACTTCGTTAGAGATTCCTTCCGCCTCACGAACAAAAATCTCATCTGATCAGGGACTATTATGTGACATTTGTTACCTTGCTTTGTTGCCTCCGCACCTTCGAGCACAAATCCCGTTTCAGCGCGAAGCTTACATTTGACCAATGAATACCATTAGGTATCCTTACATAGTTTTTTTTTTTTTTTAAATCATAATTGAGGGTACAATACCAGCGAATATTTATTCGCTTTTATCTAAAATAGACATACTTACTTACTTGTAGTAAATAATGCGGGTAGTTAGGACACGAAGAAAAAATGCATTATCTGAAGAATACAACAGATAAGCTGCACGATTTGCGATGAATCCAATTGTCATATTTAGGACATTGTGATAATTAGGCAAAATAATATCCGAAGAATACAACGGATAATAAAAATTAGTGCTTCCCAATGAATGCAAAGGGTACACAAACTCAGCTCGAGCGTAGAAATCTTCGCAGGTACAGGAGGTACAGCAGTGCAGCAGCAGCAGGCAGGCAGGATGATATTTAGACACAATCATGGATGAATTCATCCATGGGCACAATAATATCCGAAGAATTCAACGGATAATAAACATTAGTGATTCCCAATGAATTCAAAGGGTACACTTTAGCTCGAGAGTATAAATCTTCGTTAACAGCGACACGAACAATGTTCCACTATTAGTTTTATGACTTCCTTTACTTTTCTTATTTTTTTTTTCATGATTTCAAAGATCTTTTGTATTTGAACTCGTGCGAACGCCGTGAGCGCACGGACAAGAATGAGGTGTCTGCCGTTCTGCTGGAGCGGGGTGGTTGAGAGGGAGATAATAATATTGTTTTCATATAAAACCTCTCTAAACTTGTGCGACTAGACCGGAACGTATATGTACAAGGACTACAAGTAATCTTGAAGTCAAGGACGGGATAATTACAGTTAACCCAGCAACTTGTAAGGCTCTCTCTAGCTAACTAGAGACCGTTCAGAAAATTATCGTCGCAGTGTCAGGTATTCAGGACCCTATCACCATCTACGTAGGTTGTACTAACTACTTGTCGAAACTAATTCAACGAGTCCAAATTCCAGCTTCCAAATAAGAAATCGCATTCAAATCTATTGGCTAGAGCACATTAGACAGACAGACAAGCGTCACAAGTTTAAGATATTTTGTAGAGAAAGTTCACATTCTTTAAATTCACATAATTTAGTGTGCGGTAGGTACGTCTCAATAAAATAGCACGGAGTTGAATGAGTCACGTAATAAAATTAGTCGAGTTTACCCTACATAAGGTTAAGGTAATAAAAGTGTGTTAATAAACCAACAATGCAATATAGTCGTATTGTACTTTAGATACCAATGGCGCCGATATCGAAGAACCATACCTCGATCCAGCCAGACCTGGATGCAAAGAATGATGGCGAGAGAATTGTCATCTCCGGCATGTCGGGGCTTTATCCGCAGTCTAATAACATCAAGGAGTTATCCGATATATTATATAATAAGGTAAGCATTTAAACCTCCATTGAAAGGAAGCTATTGCCATAATCCCCACGCTTGGCAGGAGGACACCTATAAACTTTAATATGTAATACAAGTCTGGGGGGGTCTCCGGGGGTGTTCTCGATATACGATTTGCTACGGGCCCCGCGCTGGCTTAATCTGGCCCTGGTGGTAAGGTACTCCAATAGAAAAACACTGTAGCTCATCTTCTTGTTTTGCCCACGGGCAAGATCTATCTATCTATATAGGTATTGATAATAATATTCATAATAAACGCGCAGGGCAGCTTGTGTCCAGTTATTGGTGAGTAACGACACCACGGCCCCAAGTGCTCTAGAGAGTCAGATCAGCACGGCTAGACAAGTGGCACAAACGCTAATAGAATAGAATACTGAATGTATGGGAATGACATAAACATACGATAAGTAATTTGATCTAACGAATAGAATAGAAAATTGGTAGCCAAATGTCATTCTAATCTATTCGATGAAACGAAACGTCGGAATAGTACATTAATTCCCATCGAAACCGTAGCCAAGTGGCAGGTTTGACATTCTACTTCGAATCAAAGCGTACGAAACGAAGCGATCGCCAAACACTTGTAGATAACGCTACAAAATGGCGCATATTTGACCTATTATTAGATATATTACGGAGATATTTTTTTTTGTAGGTGCTATGTACGCTAAGCTTCTTAGCTACAGGGTCCTATCAGAGGATTGTGGGTGTCACGCAACATTTGCCGCTAATGATTGTCGATATGGAATAGATACAAAGCGTTTGCCACTTGTCTAGCCCTGCAATGCCCAAGTGACAGATACTTGGATGACATTTAAGAACGAAACCATAGACTATATTTGTTATTTTTCGTAGCGATCGAATAGAATAAGCGTTCGATAACTCCTAGTACATTTGGCTACCAAACGAAGAACGATATCGCTAAAGCGTTTATGATTGTCGATATGGAATAGATACAAAGCGTTTGCCACTTGTCTAGCCCTGCTGGGCGGCATACTGCAGCGTTTTATTCTTCAGACCGAGTGGAAGCCAAAGGGGACTCGCAGAATTCTCAGCTCTGGCTTAATTAGCTAAAGCTTCACGGGTACAAGTCTTAAAGGCGTAAAGCCGCGAGTAACGTGTAATATAAGATCTTTCTTTCTTTAAATGGACGGACTACAAACAGCTGTTATGCTGTATCCTCTTCTATCGCATGGTTGGTTGGGACTACTTTGTCGCACATATTCACTCGCAGCAATATTTCACTTTTTGAAATACGCCAACCGGAATTCAAGACAGATTTTTCGCAGACAACCCTATACCACCGTGATGGTAATGAAATAATCTTTATTTTAATTTAATTTTAATTAATTCGCCAGACCGGTGTAAGTTACTAGTATCGATTTACCTGTTTAAACCTGCCTACCCGAGAGTTGTGACGGGAAAGAAAGGCAAACTGGCGTTTGCTTAATCTATAGGCTTTATAATGGCTTTTTACTTTCGATTGGTATGGAATTGGTCTATTAACCAAACCGGTAAAGTAAAGATTTTTGTTCAAAAGATTTTTTTTTAAAATTATTAATTAATCATATCCTGGACCGATTTTTTTAGGCAACGTATATGCAATTTATTTATTGACATATTAAATTGAATATAAAAAACGTTTTATCCATTAACCAGTTCGGTGAAGGTCGTTCTATACCGGGATCCTCTACTAGAAGGGAGAAAGCGCAGTCTCAGCATCCCTGAGCCACTCACACCGGTGTCGTTCTTTGTGTCATTGGAAAATCATTTGAGGAGTCACCACTTGCCGCAAAATAATTACACAAATAATGGCAAGTGACACGCATGATGATGATAGTTAATTTTATTTAAATTATTTTCGTAATATTTAACATTAGAAAGACACTAAACGGCTAAGCTTACTTGGCTGACAAAGAGATTAAATATAGGTCCTAAGTAGTTAAATCGTTGTCGCTGGTTGACAAATATTCTTCATCTCATTTTGTCTAACTTTTATTTTATATTATTTTACATTTCACAAATTTGGTACAGACAAAATTAATCGCATTACAATAAAACCACAAATGTTTGTCCTTAATGCTAAATATCATCTACATCGAACGTACTTAAGAAATAATTTACTAACTTATTTTTAATGTAGTTGTCAGTGTATTGCGTAAATCCGGCGGTAACTGATTTATTAAAACTGGTAGCAAATAGCCGGTAGTTCTTTCACCAAACATATTATTTGCGCGCTTTGTTTGTAACTGACTGTTAGCCACTGCCCGTGTACCTATCTATACACGGTATGTTCACCTTTTTTACATAAACAATCCTTATTGAAATAGTTCTCTTTCAAAAATATATATTTCAAACGTTGTTGGATAGAAATCTTACAATACTTAAAAATACCTAATTCGTCATTAAAGAATTGCATTTTGACGTGACTTTTACTTTAAATATTGTTTTTAAAATTCTCAATTGTAGTTTATAAATATTATAAAGATATGTTTTAAAAGTTCGACCATAGCTACTAATACCATATTGGATGTAAGATTCGGCCAATGAATTAAATAACTTTGTCGTTACTCTTGTTCTATGTAACACTCGTTTCTACGTAATTATTTGTATAGCTACTACATGGAACAAAATTTTTGGATTGTATTGGTAGAAATATTTTGCTGCATATATTTTTTCCATAAAAACAAGAATAATATTCTTGTTTAATAGTTTTTCTGGCGCAGACACCACACGGATTATTTTTTTAAACTTGTGTATAGTTTGTAACTCGATAATGAATAATCTGTAAAATATCGAACGTAATTTTTTCAACTACACACTACTAATCACAGACGGCGCTCCCATCTACGTAAACATTGGCTCCGTGTAATTTTTATAATAAAAATTAGTTATCGTTTATTTATAGTACGTATATGAGCACAGTTTTATTCTTCAGTGGCTATCTCAACTGCACAATTGTTTGTACGACTGAAAGTGATGTTTAAAAGAAGATATTTACGTGTGGTTTCTTGACTGTTTTTACAAATAATTAGACCAAAATCAGTTAAAAAAACTACAGTGCCAGTGAATTATAGTAACAGTGTAGTAATACAAGTTTTAACTTTCTGCCTCAATAGTGCTAAATTCTCAAAATAACAATTATAACTCCGTCAAACCGTTATGTTCATTTGTGTTAGCGATGTACCGACATTGACATTATAAATATGTATTACGCAGTCAATATCAAAGTGGTCGCTAATTTCACGGTACCACTTGTATACGAGTTGACGCATTCGTGATAAAGGCTGGAAGAGTGTCTTGGGTTCACATCCTCTCAAAAACATATTTAATCTTGGCTTTTTTTTGTTTATACATAATTTTGACTCAATTAATATGAAGTTTGCTTGTTGTAAGTCAACTACAGAGGGCGCTGCTGGGGCGTTGACGTGTTCTAAGTGTAAAGGCTGTTATCATTATGCGTGCCTTTACCCGACTGAAAAAAAGAAACAACTAAATAATGAGTTCAGGAAATTATGGGTTTGCCCAGAATGTTCATTAAATCAACCAAAGCAACCTAAAAATGAAAATACGCCAGTAAGGTCAAACACACAGTCCTTACCTCAGAGCCCTGAAAACATAAATATGCGTAGAGGTGGGGCATGTACTATTTCATCCCCGCATCAAACTGGTGTCTCGCCGCATCTATCTGCAGAGGTCATTCGCGAAATTATCGCAACAGAAATTGAGAAGTTCAGCAGGTCTATAGAATCATCTATCATGGCAAGAATTTCAGCCGAATTAAAGCCAATCAGAGACGAGATTTCTAGTTTAAAAGACAGTATTACCTTTATCAATGACAAATATGAAAGCATCAACAAGAGAATAGATTCTGTAGAAAAAAATATAAAATCGGTCTCATCTCTAAATAATGAAGTTGGCGAGCTTAAATCTACGTTAAAAAAATTGGAAAGTGATAATAACAGCCGAGAATAGTGGTCTAGGCGATCAAACGTCGAAATTTATGGCATTCCTGAGAAGAAAGGTGAAAACCTGATACAAATTTTAAAAGGTATAGCCGATCGTACCGAAATGTCCTTAGATCTTGCAAGTGACTTAGACTTTATTACCCGAGTATCGCCTAAAAATAAAGACAATAATAGTAGTTTATGCACCAAGGGGATAAAGCAGTGTCTTATATCACGGGCGTGAAATTGAATCGCGAGCATAACGAAGGATTCTAGTAACTCCCGAGCGTAGCGAGGGAGTATAGAGTTAACTCCCGAGCAAAGCGAGGGAGTTAATACTAGAATCCTGAGTACAGCGAGAGATTCAAGCTCGCCCAAGACAAAGGCACCTTTATCCCCGAGGAGAATATACTACTTTTCACACCTACTGCGAGGTAATGAAATACAAATACAAGGAAGAGATTGCTTAGGTTATCAGGAAGAACTTGCTTTTTAGCGTTAGGACCACCTTTTTACATCATCAACGTATTGTTCAATTTTTACATGTAATTTTTGGTGTAAAATCTCAATGGTACAATGAAGTGTTTATTATTATTATTAAATACTTACTGCTAGAAATAAACGAATATCAACACACCGATTTCTAGCGTTCGCGCCAACACATACTGCGAGGCGAGACAGTAAAATACAAAACTGCTAGAATTAAAATAATATCAACAGCGTTAGCGCCTTCTTTTTATCTATTTTTTTTTCTTTTCTAGAACCTAGAACATGGTTCGGCTCCAATTCGGCTCCTGGCGCTCGGTTCGATTTTCAAATGTATTTTTTCGTGCAAGTCTCAGCTTATAGAGAGTGGTATATTATACCTACCTACTGTAAAGAGTCTCCGTGGTAAAAAAATATTTGGCTTTCGTAATTCAAATTACATTTTAATGAAGAATTGGCTTCAGCCAAAAACATGAATGGAAAATGACAGTAATTTAATGATGAATTGGCTTAGGCCTAGCTACAAATTGATTTATTACGATATTACTTATGACGAGGCTGTATGAGCTAGAACCTTTTGCCTTCCCAATTAGGGAGAACTAAACGACAAAAAAAACAAATCACATTATTACCCAAGGGAGTTTAGTACAACATTATTACCCGGCTAGACTATAGGGATATAATGACCTACTTTATGTCAAGTTTATATGACACATAATGGAACATTATCGAGCAGGTGGTGTGAAAAAGTATAAAACCGATTATTGTGCGGTTCTTGGCACGCTATAAAAAGGATGACTTTTTGAGTCACGTTAGAAAATTGAAAATAAAAGCTTGTGACATCGGTTACATAGGCAACGACTGACCCATTCCCTTCAATGATCACCTAACTAGCGCCAATAAAGCTCTTCTTAAGCGTGCGAAAGAGTTAGCAAAGGAGAAAAAATTTATGTACGTATGGGTGAAAAACTGCTCGATTATGGTTCGGCGATCAGATACCAGTCCTGTGATACACATTGCTGATCTTAAAGATTTAAACAAAATCAAATGAGTGTATTGTTGCGCAAGCTCTTTTACTGTTTATTTTTTAAGTATTATTTTGCTAGCATATTATCTGTTAAGTCTGGGTGCATTTATACCAATTTATTATATACTTGTTGTCATTGGTTGATAACTACTTGGTCTCTTCATATCGTATGGTTGTCTTATTCTACAATTCTATATACATTTATATTTGACTATTTACTATGGTCATATTTTTATCTACAGCAGCGATGTATAAAATATTATTTAACTCTTTTCAATGGATTTATCTGATTTAACTGTTTACTATCAGAACGTACGTGGATTGCGAACCAAAACAAACATATTTTTCAGGAATCTTATGTGTGCCGATTATGACATTATCTGTTTAAGTGAAACCTGGTTGTTACCCGGCATAAACAATGCTGAACTGTTTGATTTTCGCTATAGCGTGTATCGGTGTGATCGTGATTACGATATAAGAGGTGATAGATTGGGAGGTGGCGTGCTCATAGCAGTTAAAAAGGATATTTTAATTCGTTCCTCAAATATCATTAGTGCTCCTGGAGCTGCAGCTGAAATTATTGAAGTAATTGTTACTCTTAACTTGCATCCATCTTCGAAACTATTACATCTTTTTTGTGGGTATTTCCCCCAATGTCGTACACAGCTCGACACAATGACTGACTTTTTTGAAACTGTGTCGGACGCTTATGTAAATAGTCCAAATGATGACTTTTTAATACTTGGAGATTTCAATATTCCAGCAGCGCAATGGAACGTTTATAATTCGAACTGTAACTCTAATTTTAATTTAATTAATTTCAATGAAAATGATGCTATGATTCGATCTTTATATTGCTTTTTAAGTTTTACTAATTTTAATCAATATAATACAGTACCAAATGTAAATAATAGACAACTTGACTTAGTAATAAGTAGAAATGACTGCACTGTGGCTCGCTGTTGTGAACCTCTTGTCCCGGAGGACAGTCATCATCCTGCTTTGTGTATAACTCTGGTTTCGTCAAGTATCCAAACCTTGCGCCCTGTACCCCGTCTAGTTCGTATTTTTGGGGCAGCGGATTATGATGCAATAAATTCTGATTTGTCTGTAGTGGATTGGACTAATCTTTTGGAAGTTGAAGACATTGATGAGGCATTGAGTAAATTTTATGATGTTATAAATAACGTAATCAAGAAGTTTGTACCGACAAAAAAAGTTTACGACTCTAAATATCCTCCTTGGTTTTCAAAACCTTTAAAAAAGGTAATTAAGGAAAAATTAAAATTTCATAAGAAGTGGAAATCTTATGGAAGGATTAGTGATTATCAAACGTTTGTATTGTTGCGAACTCGACAGAAGCGTATTCAGCAAGAATGTTATGATACATTTGTATCAAGAGACGAGAATCGTCTAAAATTTAACAGTAGATATTTTTGGCATTTTGTCAAATCAAAAAAAGGTTCTCCGATTTACCTGATACTATGTTCCTGGACCATAATTCATCGTCGGACGGTAGTGAAATCTGTAGCTATTTTAATGAATATTTTCAATCTGTGTTCGTACCTGACTCCTTGCCTGATTCACAGAATTCTTTAGTCAGTACAGAATCTCAATATTCTATTGGTATTGGTACAGTTGATATTTCTGTTTGTGAAATTGCTAAATATTTAAAAAGTTTGGACGATAGTAAGGGTTGTGGGCCCGATGAAATTCCGCCACTTTTTTACAAGCATTGCCGTAATAGTCTTGCCATTCCTATTTATCATTTATTTAAATTATCTCTAAGTTCTGGTAAAATGCCTAAATTGTGGAAGCAATATTATGTAGTTCCAATCCACAAATCTGGAGATAAACATGACATTAAAAATTATAGGCCAATATCTAAGTTAAATACTCTGGCTAAGTTATTTGAAAAAATTGTTTGCGATAGCTTTTATCCTATTGTGAGGCCCGTAATAATTGAACACGGGTTTATTGACAAGCGATCAACTGAGTCGCATCTGTGCGAGTTCTTGCACCGCGTGTCAGGCGCTATGGATGATGGTGGTCAAATTGACGTTGCGTATACCGATTATTCCAAGGCTTTTGATAAAATTTCACATTCCTTACTTATTGACAAAGTTCGGTTAATTGGTATACATGGCGACTTATTACTGTGGTTAGATTCTTACTTAAGGGAACGAAGTCAGGCTGTTAGTATAAAAGGTCATTGTTCCTCATTCATTCCAGTAACATCAGGAGTACCTCAAGGCTCTCACCTCGGACCACTGCTATTTAACATCTTTATTAATGATATTACCCAGAACTTTGTCCATAGTGACGTTTTACTGTACGCGGACGATATGAAAATTTTCAGGGTAATTAAATCAATTGATGACTGTGTTCTGCTCCAAAAAGACCTAGATCGACTTTGTATGTACTGTACTGATAATTTTTTATAACTGAATGTTACGAAATGTAATATTATCTCATTTACAAGGAAACCTAAACCTATTCTTTATTCTTATGATATAAATAACGATTCAATCTCTCGTGTGTTCGAGGTGAGAGATTTGGGTGTTTATTTGGATCATAAGCTAACTTTTGAAAGCCATTTTAGTCATATTACATCTAAGGCATACAAGATGCTTGGCTTCATTCTTAGAATTGGAAGGGACTTCAAGCTTTGCTCTACTTTAATTCTTCTTTATAACGCTTTTGTCAGATCTATTCTTGAATATGCCTCAACAGTTTGGAATCCTCAATACAATGTGTATATTAATAACTTAGAGACCATACAGAACAAATTTGTGAAACACATTAATTTTAGATGTAGTCGTACTAGACAACCTGTTCCTAATATAACCCCTTTAAAAGTTAGACGATTTGAAAGAGATCAAGTTTTTCTATTTAAGATTATCAATAACTATATTGATTCACCATTTCTTCTCAACCATGTACTTTTTAGATGCCCCCAGAAAATTTTACGCGATAAATATTTATTTGTATTACCTGCATTTAAAACGAAGTACGCAAGAAATATATTTTTGTACCGTGCTTGTCAACAATATAACAAAGAACTCATTGATATTGATATATTTAATAATAATTTAAGTACTTATAAACGCAAATTGAAAAATGTTAATCTTAATTCCGGCTGATATATTCAGTGTATTTAATTTAATTTGATGATATTGTAACATTTTTTTTAATGTAATAATTTCTACTTAATTTAATTTGACATGACATTTTACTTATTGTTTAGTTGATAAAATATTGACTAATTTTAATTAATGCCAATACTTATAATATTTGTTAATTTTTAAGTGGAAACTTAACTGATTTATGAACTTTATATAATGTTTAGTGTAAAAGTAAAATGTATTCGTATGTTTCCCAAATAAATATAAATAAAATAAATAAAATAAAACTAAATAAATTGACACAGCTTTAGTGCGGCAATTGCAAATAAGTACAACAAACATTGTGACTAGTTTTTGACATTCGGGCCCTCTGTCCTTGCATAGCAGCTTTTATGATACCTACGATGTTCGTTCAAATTATGTAGCAAATTTTTGTTATCAGATAAATCCCATCACGTTAGAAGGACTTCGCTACAACTTCAACCACCCTGAGGTGCCGAAGTATGGGGGCAGCGTGCCTCAGGTGGATTGCTTCGACGCTCAGTTCTTCAAGGTGCACTATCGTCTAGGATGCTGTATGGACCCCATGTCCCGAAAAATCCTCGAACAAACCTATCAAGCCATCTATGATGCTGGTTAGAATAAAATGCATTTTATCTCTATACAACAGAACAAATACACAACCTCAGAAAACCCAATTAAAATATATAATCATAAACAAAAGGGTAAGTTTAAAGGACAATGAGCAGTATCGCTAAATTCCAAGTATCTTACAATTTTCTGATGATAATGATTTAATTTTAATTATTTATGTACATAAATAATTAAAATCCAAAATTAAATTAATAATTAATATCCAAAATTCGGTATTATTTGTCCGGACAGATCTGATATAGATTAAAACATGTTAAGACACAGCTTATTTAAAAATAAATTTTCCAGCAGGCTCGAGATAGAAAATCTTGAAAAGGGAATATTGATGTTCCAATTTTTTTTTTATTATTTCAATTTATACGTAGCGAAACACGTACCGGGCTGCTAGTAACTAATAAGATATTAATGTTTTGAATTAAGGAAATATTAAAAAACTAAAAATACACGCTTTTATAAGGACTACTGCACTAGATACTACCGAAGAAACGGTGAAATATTAACCAATAAGATTGCACAAAATCTCCGCTCCTCTTTTTTGTGCAATCTTATTGGTTAATATTTCACCGTTTCTCCACTCCGCTCCCTCTCTCCGCTCCGGTGGACAGGCAGCCTAAAAAGCAATAAACAAATTATCGAAACCGTTCTTTCTTTCTTTCTACCCCGTGATTGTAATTTATGGATTATATTTATGTGTAAAGGCGTGGGGCGCCTTTTCTCTGTACCTAAATGATTACAAATGATTGTCATGTGAATACAAATACTTAACGTTCTTGAAATTAACAGAAATGTTAAGCTGTTATTCAGAAAAGGCGCCCCACGCTTTTACACAATAAATATAATCCATAAATTACAAGCACGGGGTAGAAAGAAAGAAAGAACCGTTTCGATAATTTATTTTTTGCTTTTTAGTGCAGTAGTCCTTATAAAAGCGTGTATTTTTAGTTTTTTAAACAAGTAATTTATTTTATACTTTTTAGTCTTAGAAATATTCGCCTAAACTACGGATGAAATTAGCATAAGTATTGATTTGTTCGTAGCTTGAATCGTAGGCAGGTTGTGGCAAAACATATTTTTACTAAACTAGATATTACGCGTAGGTATCTGATTGAGTTTAAGAAAGCGCTACATATTTACAGTCAAAGGTACGCTAAAAGTCAATAGCTTCAGTAGTATTCAAGGGTTCCGTTACCAACCTTCCGGGTCCATCAACAGGTCCACGTTATTAGGCAAAGTAAATATAACTCCTTTATACCAATCAAATGAGTCCAACCTCGATGGGTTTACTAGTAATCATTCCAGGGTTCCGTCAACCACCTTTCATTTCCAACACCAACCCTGATTATTGGGCAAAGTAAACAGAACTTTTTAATACGAATCAAATGAGCCCAAACTCGATGAGTTTACTAGTAGCCGTTCCAGGGTCCCGTCACCCACCTTCCTGTTCCATCACAGGTTCTGATTATTGGGCAAAGTAGTTCTATTCTCTCATATCTCATTATAAGCTTCCAATAAGGTAAGTAGTTTAATATGCGTTTTCTTTCAGGGAAAACGCTGCTATTATTTTATATATTTCAGTGATATTGACGTCGGTTGATTTTGAAAAAAAAAAGATATTTTGAAGTCTATTAAAATAGGGATTGGGTAAAATGATAATGTTTACAATAAACAATGTATTTTAGAATTACAGAAAAAGAAGAATTTAATTCTTTTATATATTTTAATAGGCGTTAACCCGGAACAGCTGAATGGGAAGAAAGTTGGAGTCTACATAGCGTCGTGTTTTTCTGAAACGGAGAAGTTTGTCGGCTACGATCCAATGGTATTAAGCGGTTTAGGCCTAGTCGGGTAAGGAAATTGTATTTTATGATTATTCCAGTTGTTATAATATTAATAAAGTACTCGAGATTTCATGTACCTACTGTTAAAAGATATTTATTTTTTAATACAAAAGCAATGTGTACACACAATAGGCAAGAACATAGATAAAGTATAGACAAATAGTTCATGTTGTGTTGTCGAAAACTCGGGGTCTTCGAAAGCTCTTCTAAAAATTGTCGCAAACCTCTTTGGATGTTTTAGCATTTTGGACATGCACGTATATTTGAGGATCAACCATTCAGGCACTTGGTGGGGGGCTCATCCCTCAACAATGCGACTCGTGAACAATGCTTTGATCAGAAGTCTCCTTGATTTTGCCTCTTTTGCTAATTGCCCAGCTAATAAAAAAGACCTCGAAAAACTGGACTTAATACAGTCAAAATGCCTTCGCATCATCCTGGGTGCAATGAAAAGTACTCCGATTAATGCGTTACAAGTTGAGGTGTGCAGAACCTCCACTTCATTTAAGACGTCAATACCTGTCGATCGTTACTTTTTTAAAGTGTGGACTCTGACATCTCACCCCCTTCTTCCAAAAAATGATACCTTGAATAATTTAATACTTAGTAATAATAATTTCTGGCGTAATAGACAAATTCCCTATCTTATAATTAGCTATAGAAATATTATTAGCATGAATTGTACATTGTATAAAAGATATCCCATCAATCCCGTTTTTTTATATAGCTACGATGTTGTTGTTTTGAAGCCTAACGTGTTACTTTCTATAGGCATTAATAAGAATTCTTCAGAAGCTAATGAGTTGCTCTGTGATTACCTTAGAAAGAATGCTTCTGACGCAGAAGTACTTTTCACCGATGCGTCTAAGCCGACACAGTTAGAACCAGATTTTGATAGCGAAAATAACGTTGGAGCTGCTTTCTTACGGTATTCATCGGGATATTTCAAATTATTCAAATATCCTAATGATATCTCAATATTTTCTGGTGAATGTCTAGCCGTATTGGAATGTTTAGTTTATATCTTGACTAATAAAATTACCAAGGCTATAATATTGTCAGATTCTCGCAGTTGTCTACAGGCCCTATTATCAAATCCATTTTGCAAACAGGTAAATCCTATAATTTTTGAACTTAAATTTAAATTGAAGCAATGCATGGACGCAAATTTACAGGTTTCGTTGGCATGGATACCTGGTCATTCGGGTATTCATGGCAATGAATCTGTAGATAGTTTAGCTAAATTAGCCGGACATCAAGGTCGCTTCGTCAACATCGCTTATGGCAACGACCTGCTCCTACTAACTCGTTTAAAACAGCAAGACAATTGGAAACACGATTGGGTTACTACAAATACCAATAAGGCTCTGTTTTATCGTACAATTCAAACTGATAGTTCTACTAAACCCTGGTTCTCTAAACTAAATTTATCAAAAAAAATTACTTCTATCCTCTCTCGTCTGAGGTTTAACCATTGTTGTTGTGCTAAACACCTGTTCAAATTAAAAGTCAAAGACTCTCCACTTTGTGATTGTGGCCAAGATATTAGAGACATTACCCATATCCTTTTCTTTTGTCCGAATTATAGTTCCCCTACTCTATATGACTTCCTTATCTTATTATATAAAAGAGTAAGCAAAAACCCACTCATCACGAAATCTCAGAAACTACAAGTGCTAGAAGTCTCAAATTTTGCATGGGGGTTCCTTTTAGGACAAAGGTGCTCACTAAGACGGGTTTTTGTGAAATTCAATCTCTAAGGGGGTGAAACAGGGAGGCAAAGTTTGTATGGGAGAACGCGATTCCTTAGTCCTATTGACTTGAAATTTTGCACAGACTTTCGTTAAGAAAGTTAATTGAATTTGTATTTCATATTTTTTATAATTTATCCCTTTACAGGGTAAAAAAGAAGTATTATTACTCAACCGATGGCGGTACAAATATATTACAACAATAAGATACGATAATTCGAAAAATAAAATGAAAGTTCCTTGGCCAAGTGGTTAAGGAAGCGTCCTCTAAGTACGGACTGTCCGGGTTCGCTACCTCTGAGCGAATTTTTTTTGTATTATTAAACTTTGTTTTTGATTTTTTTTATTTATATTAAGATTCGATGTTTTAAATATTTAACTCATATTGACTCCGGCACTTTTTATCTCTAATATATTTTTTATATTTAATGATTTTTTAAAATTTAAAATCATGCATACGTAGTTAACTTCTCTCTAATGTTATGATTTAGTTATTAGTGGAAACATAATTGATTTTTGTACTATTGGATCTTATATTAGTAATAAGTGGTATCATTTTTTTGTTTCCCAAATATAATAAAATAATGAAAATATATTTCCAAAATGTCTGTTTCGATAGGAATACAATATGCATGTATTGTACGTATGATATAAAAGCCAAAACTTCATTGGAATTATTGTCTGCCTATCAGTCGGGGTTTTTTCTACAGGTTGGCTGGTGTTGTTCCCTATCGACGTCAAAGTATCTTTACATAGTGTGAAACAAAGTCGCTATCCGAGTCTGTCTATATCCGATAGCACCTCCTAAACCACGCAGCGGTTTTCACCATCGGTTATATAATTTTTCATTGAAGGTTTACCTATGTACTTATATAGAAAACCTAATTCAGTTTTATGGGACTGAGCAGACATGTAACATGAATTTGATCAAGTAATTCGATTATAATTGAATAAGAGTAGCCGTGGTCTAGAGGTTACGGAAACGTCTTCTAAGCACAGCAGGGTCCGGGTTCAAATCTCTCTTTGGGATTGTTATGGTGTACTCTTAGACTATAGTATATGATCTAAGGGTGTACTTTTAAACTTTTTATTTTTGATATTTTTTTTTTTCACTGAAGGTTTATATAAGGTTTATATATTAACTGAATTTATTTAGAAGTTTTATCTAAGTAAATCAATTTAATTAGCTTACGTTGACTAAACCTAATACTACTTAACAATGAAGTACTAGAGAAGTTGTTCTATATATCATTGTATCATTCCATATAATATAAGTTAAATCTGGGATATAATATGCTTGCCCCCGGCGGCGGACTCAAAGGCCAGGCACTGAGGGACACCTGGTGCAGATCCCACCCGAGAACCAAGGTTTCCCTCTCATGTGCCGATGTGACAGCCACGGGAGTTTTAGTGGGTAAGAATCCCAAATAGCCAGGTTGACTTCCCCACGGGATACCCACCTATTGATTTCCACCGTGACCCCTGTAACCGTGAGCACGGTGACAGGTTCCCGGGTGGCTTTATTGTGCCCCCGGTGGCGGGGTCAAAGGCAAGCTACTGAGGGTATCATGGTGCAGATCCCACTGGATAGCCCAAGAAGGGGTTCTTATGTGCTGATTGCACGGCCGTTGGGGGTTTAGTGTATAAGAATCCTACATACCCGGCTGACCACCAACAGGGTCCCATAAATCCCATTAAAGGCTTCCCCCGTGACCCCTGTAACCGTGAGCACCGTGACAGGTTCCCGGGGAACTATAATGTGCTTCTCCGGCGGCGGGTTCAAAGTCAAGGCACTGAGTGGTATCAGCTGGTGCAGATCCCGACAGATAGCCCAGGTCCACCCTCTAATGTGCTGACGTGATAGCTGCGGGGGTTTTAGTGGGTAAGAATTTCCCGGTTGACCCCCGTTTACGTCTAAACGATGAAACCGAGCAAGGAAGCCCGTATTGTTTCCATAAGTTGGTTTTAAAGAAATGGTGTCCAGTTCCTGTCCTTAATCCAATCAAATTGTACACCGGTACACGTCTGCAGTTTCTAATAAAATTATAAATACAATTAACAAATCACAAGCTCAGAGATTCAACGTTACAGGCTTTAACCTAAGCGTTGAGTTCTTTGCCCATGGACAGACAGCTATACGTAGCCCTCTTCTAAACAAAATTTGTTCATATTGCGTTACAAAAAGTCAGTTACAAACATTATTTATGAAGAAATTCTATAATGAAAGGCAGTAACTTTAAATTATTCATTTTTTTATTCTCAATTACACCCGTGCGAAGCCGGGGCGGGTCGCTAGTAAAATATAAAGCTCCACTTCCCTGTAATATCTCCTCTATTCTATCCTTATCTAATAAATTATATATTAAATCTATCACGAAATATATCATTCACTATACTATTTGTTTATAATCTCTTCCCTAATATATTATATGTTTTTCCATATTATTATGGATGAATGATTCATCCATGATATTATTAAATTTAATTATATATTGCCCACATCCTCAAACCGCATTTCCATTTCCCCAACCCGTCGATCTATCCGAAACACGAAGCGCAAAGTTTTCTCCGGATCAAATCAAACAGTTGCAACAAGAACACATAACTGGGCATTGGCAGTAGTGGCACTAAGTAGTAGCCGATTGCCAGAACAAAAAAAAAGAAGAAGAGGATCAACCAATAAAATCAACTTGGATTTGGCTTTTATGTCCTTTTCACGAATTTATATTTACTTCGGTCCTTTTTAACATCTTTGCATTCGCCAGTTACACATTCCCATAACTCTTCATGTTGCAAGTATGCTTCCATACCGAATTTCCAACTATGTATTAAAATTATCTCGTCCAGTTAACTTTGGAATGGAGAACATATTTGATGCCATTTTGATGAAATGCAATAATTTTATTGTACTTTTGAGGTTATGTCTGAATATGCAATGTTCGAATTAAACTTAACTTTCACTGTTTACGCAGGTATGGGACGGTCCGTAACCTGTTATAATATTAATAAAATACTCGAGATTTTATGCACTGTGAAAAGATATTTATTTTTTAATACAAAAGCAATGTGTGACAAATACTAAAGAGGGTGCGTTCATGTCATTCCATCACCAGTACTGCTCTAGCTGTGTTTTGTACGTATGATATATATATATATATACATATGTATATATATATGATATCTCAAACCAGTGAAATTGATTTTTACTTTCCTGACGTTTCGAACAGCAGCCCTGTTCACATTCGGGGTCCAAGTATGCTAATTTACAAACGCTTTAATTACCTAGACCAAGACCAGAGGGTCGACAGACATAAGTTATTCTAATTTACAAAATGTATCGGATATTAGTAGTATTACTGTAAAAAAATCTTTTTAAAAAAAAATTGAACCGACTTCAATATCACTGAAAAGTATAAAATAATTTAAATATTATCGAAGTTGGTGCCAAATATACATAGCCGGTAAGATGACACCAACTTGATTGAAGTCGGTTCAATTTTTTTTAAAAAAGATTTTGTTTTAAACTCTTTAGTGATATTTTCATATATAAAGATTGAACCATCGAAGACCGTAAAATGAACTAGGTAGGTTATGATCACATTATCGTCTACATAGTTTTATGTAATTCATGTTTCTTCGGAAAAAAATATCCGGTCGTAATGAAATTTGCATAGAATCATCATAGTAGTTTACTCTCTCGAATAAAAAAAGAATCATCGAAATCGGTTCATAATTGTCAGAGCAATGTAATGGAGAACATCAGTTTTATGGTTTTTACCAGATAAATTCCTCCTCATCGTTCATGGTCTTCCAGGAAGTTCTTATCCGGTTGTGATAAATTTCATACAGATTCATTACAGTGGTTTCTTCTTTCGAATAAAAAAAGAATCATTGAAATTGGTAAATATTTGCCAGAGTTATGACCATTTTTGTCCTTCAAAAGCGATAAAAAAGTCATCTATATAGGCTTTCCTGCAGCTCTCAGTGCGCAGTCACCATTATTGTTTTTTTCAGGAACTACTTATTCGGAAGCAATAATTTTTTTATGGGACCCAACTAACGGATTGAAGAATGGATGGAAGAAAGATTTTTGCAAATCGGTTCATAATTGCCAGAGTTATGCGCGAACATACATAGAAAAAAAATATATATACAGACGAATTGAGAACCTCCTCCTTTTTTGAAGTCGGTTAAAAAACCAAGGCAAACATACTTGCTTGTTTTAGCTGCCGTGTAATTTATAGTTTACTAGCGGTAGCTCGCGGCTACGCCCGAGTTGGTTTTCTTACTAAAAAGTGTTTTGAACTAGGGATCGACTTTTTATAAAATACGTTTACACTTTTATTAACCTTGGACGTAATAAGTATCAAGTAGTATTTGAGTGCCTGAATGGGATTCTTAAATATTTATTGCTTTTTAATAAAAAATCATGACTGTAACTGCGCTGTCTTTAATGTTAATAGCGCAGTTACACGCTATTAACATTAAAGACAAAAACATACTGCACACATATTTTGCATTCCTTTTAAATAACGTATGGGGTTGATAAGTAGAATATTTTTCTCACAGTGCACTCAACCTTATAATAATAATAATAATAAACCCGCAGGGCAGCTAGTGGCGAGCTGTTGGTGCGTAGCGATACCACGGACCCGAGTGCTCCAGAGAGTCAGTCAGGGCCCCCACCTCGGCGTGTCTTCGTCGGCCGAGTGGAAACCGAAGGGGGCCCGCAGGACTCTCAGCTCTGGCTTGCCTTAATTGGCCGTCCAGAGAGGAGTTGTTAGAGCTATATGCTCCAGGGGTGGAAGTGTTAAAGGCCATAACGCCGCGAGTAACCACGGAGAAAGCGCAGTACACCTCTCGACACCCCTGAGCCACTCACACCGGTGTTGCACTCCGTCGTCTTCTGACGGCTATATGGAGAGCCCATCTAGTGGGTGGCAAGTCACCGCTTGCCAAAATATAATAAGTACACTAATTATGGCAAGTGACCCCGGCCTTTTTGCATTAGCCCAGTATTCAGTCCACCAAATGCTCATTAATAAAATCTAGAAATCTTTCCACATACTTACAATAGTCCCTACACCTGTCAGAGTCAACTGCTGTTTATATCTTATTTCCAGTAGTTGATCCTGACAGGTGTGTTCCATACCTACCATTAACTTCTCTCAACAGGCCTCTACGTGTTGGATTCGTCCCCACGCAAGCCTTTTAAAAGTCAGGGTGTAAAAGCCCGTGTTATAAAAAAATAATAATAATATCCTGGGACAATTCACACACGGTCATCTGATCCCAAACTAGGCAGAGCCTGTACTATGGAAACCAGACAACTGATACTAATACATAGTTTTTTTTTTTGTAAATACATACTTATATACACACATCAAAAGTGTCTAGGGATCAAGCATTTTTGGGCAAAAAAATGGGCAGAAGAACAATGGCGTTTCGTGTGCTTTTCTGATGAGTCTCGTTTTGGTATGAGACCGGATACAAGACGTATACGACACTGGAGAACCCCTGGACGCCAACAGCGATTAAAATCCTGCCAGGAAGTCCATCCTTATAGTGGTGGAACCATCATGGTATGGGCGGGTATTTGGATCGGCGGAAGAACTGAGTTGATTTGGATCAGAGGCAACCTCAACGCTCAAATTTATGCTGAGACGATTGTATCAGACGTCATCGTTCCTCTACAAGTGCAAATCGGTCCCTTATTTCAGTTAATGCATGATAATGCACGACCGCACACCGCAAGAGTTGTAAGACAGTCTCTCGCCGCAGCTAACATCAATGTCCTGCCCTGGCCTGCTCAGTCGCCAGACTTGAACCCGATTGAGCATGCATGGGATATGCTACAGAGAAGAGCTCTGCCGAATATGGAGGGTATCCAGTCGCAAGAAGACCTTTTTTTGTTGTTGCAACGAACATGGGCGGCCATTCCACAGCGTGATTTGGATGAACTCATTTTGAGTATGCCAAACCGATGTTCTTGTGTTGTTAGTGTTCGCGGTAGAAACACGGATTATTAATTGTTTAAGTTACCCAATAAAATTTTAAAGAAAACTGTTATTTCAGTCTTTTTTTCGAACTTTTGTGTTAGTGGTTCAAATGTCAAAAATCCCTTTATTAGGAAAATGGCAAATTTCTTTATTAATGCAAAGGTGACTTGGTTTATCGTTACTGTGACAAACGAAAACACTTTATTTGATGAATCCTTAAAGAAAATTTTAATTAATATCAATCAGGAGAAAAGTTATTGCAAAAATATATGTTGATCCCTAGACACTTTTGATGTGTGTAGATAAAACACCCAGACACTTGGTGGGAATCGAACCCACGACCTGTTGAGTAGCAGACAGGGTCACTAACCACTAGACCAACGGGCCTGTCAAATACCACAGTATGTATGATCGGTTTAGTAGTGGTAGTCCGTTTCGAGCCATTGCGATTTTTTCCGTGCAAACCTTTTGGTAACCTCTTTGGATAATGCCCACAGCGGTTGATTTCAATGCTGAAATTAGTTTGTTTAATTGTTTTGTTGAGTTCATTCACTTAGTTTCATTAGGTACTGACTGCTGCATTAAAGCATTAAATGGAGGTCCTTCTTCACGCAAACTTTCCAATCTCATTAAATGACCATTTTTTTTTCGAAAAAATCTGCAAATAGATCTTATATTCTTGTGTGCAATACATACAATAAGTCTTGTTACCCCAATTGGACCCTTTTAGAAGCTGATTTTCAAAAATGTTTATTTATAAGTATATGGATTTCTCTCATTTGATAAGTAAGTATTCGCAAAGTATCATCAATGCAGTATGATTTTTTTTCCGTGTTTCATACTCAATAACCATGGTACAACCCCTTTAAGAATCCATTTTCAAAAATATTTTTTGCTCAGTACACTGACAAAGTTTCGTGTCCGTGTGACAAAAAAATTAAATTCCATACAAACTTCGGTACTCCATTTGACCCAATAAGGAGTGGAATTTCGAAAAATCCGTTCTTATTGTTTACCCGTCTGGGTGACTATTTCAATAATATTGGTTCCAAATTTCAAGATTCTACGTTATAGTTTTGGCTGTATCGTGATCCTTATTAAACACGCTGTTCTTTTATTAATCATCATCATCCGCCCATATCAAAGGAAGGAGGGAAGTGGAATATATGTATTTCCAACTCCTCCTATCTACCTTTTTAATTAAATTTGTTGCGGGTTCCAAGACAATTTAGCGTTCCCCCGGGACTCGCCGAGGGTCAAACCTCGGTGTCTTCAGTGGTGACCACTGTAGATCCTGGCTTATAGGAGTAACAGTGGTGGGAATGAGTGGTGGGATTAGTCCCAAAAAAAAAATCCGCCCATATCAGTCCACTGCTGGACATAGTACTCCCCCACGCCACGTTATTTTGTAAGTAGATAAGTTGAATATGTTTCAGGGTGCACCTTTTACTATGTATTATGGATTTAGTACTTTAATCAGGTAACAAAAAGAGCCCGCTTCGTGTCAATGCGATTCAGTTCTTTTTTCTTGCAAACCCTTTTTATAACCGCTGTAAAAGCCCTTAGAGGTTGATTTTCGATAAATTGTGATAATTTGTTTGTTCAATTGTTATGTAGAGTTTATTTATTGGGGGTCGTGACGGTAACTACATTATAGCTTAAAATTGTTTCCCATTCAAACTTTGATCCCCATTTGACCCAATTTGGAGTAGATTTTAAACAAGTGCTGAAAATTAATTTGTTCAATGATTGTGATGAGATTATTTACCGAGTTTCGTTACTCTAGCTGCATTATGGCATTAAATGGAAATCCTTCTTAATGCAAACTTTGAAGCCCCATGGCCTTAGTGGTTGTTTTTCGAAAAATGCTTTTAACAGGTTTTTTAGGATCTTATGTGCAATACATAAATTTAGTCTTACAACTGTAGGTCGAAAATCATTTTTTGGACCCTAATTGGACCCCATTAGGAGTTGCTTTTCAAAAAATGATTTGTTACACATGGATTGCTTTAGTTTGATAAATGGATTCACAAAGTTTCATCATTGCAGCATGTTTTTTTTTTTATTTTCATACTAAAAACATGTTAAAACCCCTTTATTGGTCAATTTTCAAAAAGTTGTGATACACGTGTTTTTTATTTTCTCTTTAGTACTCTGACAAAGTTTCGTGTCTGTGTGATCAAAAAAATTGTTTTTTCCGTACTAATTTTGAGAGCCCATTTGACCCACTTAAGGGTTGATTTTACAAAAATGCTCAAAATTAGTTCGTTCAAATGATATGATGAATTTATTTACCGAGTTTCGTTACTGGAAATCCTTCTTTGTGCAAACTTTTCATCACCTTGTAATGTGACCTTAGAGGTTTATTTTTCGAAAAATGCTGGATATAGGTCTTTGATTCTTGTATGCAATACATAAATTAAGTCTTATAAATTAAGACTGTAGGTCGAAAAACAATTTATGGACCTCAATTGGAACTAATATATGGCGTACTAATATGTGGCTGCCTACGCCATATCCTCGGTATTTACTGGCCCGAGAAAATCTCAGATGAACACCTGTTAGAGCGCTGCCACGAAACGCCAATCGATCTCCAGATTAAGCGCCGCAAATGGAACTGGATTGGCCACACCCTCCGTAGGGATCCGAATCATGTTCCTAAACAGGCACTGGACTGGAACCCTCAAGGAAAGCGAAAACGTGGACGACCCAAACAAACCTGGCGGCGCACAGTACTTGCGGAAGTGAAAAGCGTCGGGAAAACGTGGAGTGAGGTGAAACGTGGAGTGAGGTGAAACGCGAAGCTCAGGACCGATCGAAATGGAAAATCACTGTAGATGCTCTCTGCCCCACCTAGGGGACATAGGAACTGAAATGATGAATTGGAACTGGAACCCTTTAGGAGTTGATTTTCAGAAAATGATTATTTAGACATGGTTTGCTTTAGTTTTATAAATGTATTCGCAAAGTTTTTCGTAGTCCACAAACGCTAGACATGATGGCCGATTATACTCCTCGGTCTTCTGTATACATGGCTCAGGAGTGAGATGGGTCTATCATTCTTCAACAAGGTGTTATCACCTTTTTTTGAAGAAAAGAACCACCACACTCCCGTGCCATGCTTCTGGCGTAGTACCCTCGAGTAAGACGGAATTAAATAACTTCTGGAGGACTAAAAGTACCGGTTTTCCACCCAGTTTCATTAATGCAGCATGAATATATTTTTCCGGGTTTCAAAGTCAAAAACCATGTTAAAACCCCTTAAGGGTCGATTTTCAAAGAGTTGGGATACACGTATTTCTTTTTCTCGGTACACTGACAGTTTCGTGTCCATGTGATCAATTTTTTTTTCTTATTAACTTTGAGAGCCCATTTAACCATTTAGGGGTTGATTTTACAAAAATGCCCAATAATAGTTTGTTCAATTATTGTGATGAGTTTATCTGCCGATTTTCGTTACTCTAGGTGCATCATAGCATGAAATGGTAATCCTTCTTTGTGCAAACTTTCCATCACCTTGAAATGACCACATGGATACACATGGATTGCTTTAGTTTGATAAATGTATTCGCAAAGTTTCATTAATGCAACATGAATTTTATTTTCGCGTTTCATACTGAAAAACCATGCTAAAATCCCCAGGGTTGATTTTTCAAAAGTTGTAATACACGTCTTTCATTATTTGTTTTTCCCAGTACACTGACAAAGTTTCGTGTCCGTGTCACAAACAAAACAAAATTCCATACAAACTTTGGGAGCCCTTTGAATAAAGTTGGTTCCAAATTTCAATATTGTACGTTACATGGTTTTGGCTGTATCGTGATTCCTAAAAAACACCCAGTTATTTTATTAATATAGATATAGACTAGGTGCTAAAGGTACATAAAATGTTGCTTATTTTTTAACCGACTTCAAAAAAGGAGGTTCTGTATTCGACGCGTATGTATGTAATATTAATAGAAATGCGTAATATTCATATATGTTAGTCTATGTGGGCTTCTAAACAAATTTACCAAATTTCACGAGTGTATGTATGTATGTATGTAGGTTTGTCCGCGGATTTCTCAGAAACTACAAGTCCGATTTCAAAAATTCTTTTTGCAATAGTTAGAGTATTTTTCAACTTAGGGTAGAGTACAAGTTTCATCAAAATCGGTCCAGTAGTTTAAGAGATATAAACTTTTTATGTTTTCAGTAAGTTACTGTAATGTAGACGTTCGAGTTGCGTGATAGTGCTGATACCTATCTTGGTAAAATAAGTCACTAAAAAGTGTTAAATAAACTATTTAAAAAAAAATAAAAACCGACTTCAAAGTAAATTATCTAAAAAGCATAAAATAACGAAAATATTATTGAAGTTGGTGCAGAATATACACAGCAGGTACGCTAACACCAACTTCAATAATATTTTCGTTATTTTATGCATTTTAGATAATTTACTTTGAAGTCGGTTTTTATATTTTTTTAAATAGTTTATTTTAAAGTCTAACTGCCACACTCACAGACATTAATTAACTTTAATCCAAATTAAGTATTTTTTTGTAATCTATTTATTTCGAATCTCCGAGTCTCTTAAGATTATCTTTTAGTATTAATTACAAGATTATTGATATATCTACTCATTATTCGCGTATTAAGTATTATTTGGCTTCAAAAGTCGAAATAATCAATTTACACAATATGACTTAATCACAATTAACTATAATTGACGTTTGTAGGTTGGCAGTAAGTGTTGATTTTTATGTCTGATTAACACACTTTCCATCAACGTCAATTTCTGCCAAACGCGTCTAGCAAACATTACATTAGTGTTACTAATTATTTCGTTTACTGTTTCTTATTCTTGTTTTCCCTTAGTCACCTTTTACTACCAACGCCTGCAACGTAAAGAGATGGAAATTCTTACCCAGATCCCACGGGTACCCATATCATGTACTATAAAGTAACATTAACAAGAGCTGCATTCCAAGCAAATAGGTTAAAAGAAAACGATTTATTATGCTTCCTGTATGGTAAAATCATTTCTGAAATCAGATTAACCACGCAGGCGTAGTTATAACTTATAACTATCTTAAGAGTACCTATCAGTGCAGGTGCGTTATCATATAGATATCATGCGACACTGTCTGTGGTAGGTATCAACTGGCTGACAAGATATAAGCTGATCAGTTCCGACACGTAGTAATAGTTCCAACGTGCACAACATGGATAATTATTATAGCTTACGTGACTATTCGACTGCGCGTTAAACTAAAGATTCTAAATTGGACTTTACCCCATGAAAAGCACTATTAATAAATTGTCTTGGATTACAGCTCTACTTAATATACTGCATACTACTGTTGCAACTATACAAACTTTACTATACCTACCTACGTATTTTTGTAGAAAAAGATGCCATTCAAAAAAATAATATTATTTATCAACACACTTGCTCATAAAATGAGCCTTATTACATCGCTTTTAAGGCAATGAACTGGGCTATAATACCCGCGAGCGCAATATCATTACTAGGGACCGGATTTATATGTATTTAAAATTCCAAAATATGCACATATAATATGGACTAAAAAAACGATAATATGGACTAAAAAGCGAAAATATAGAAAAATATGGAGTGAAAACTAACCATAAGTTTCAGGTATATGGCAGTTCTTTTCAATATTTGTGTTGTAGTACACGGTATTCATGTTTCTGTAACCCCCATTGCAAAAAAAAAGGCATGTTTAAGTTTGTACAGACAGAGAGTGTCTGTCAGTGGCATCGTAACTTCCTAACGAATGTATGGATGAAAATTCAAGGTCGTTCTGTTTGGTCAAAATAAGGCTTGGTACGGTCAGCCAAAAAGATGGTTTACCACCCTACGGTTGACGTTCATATGCATATCATAAAACAAAGAGGTTGATTTTCCCTTGCAATTATTCATACTGCTCTCTTTATCATTTACTAGCGGCCCGTCCCGGCTTCGCACGGGTGGCAAAATGTTATGTTTATATTATAATATTTATAAAGAATAATACCTTACCATACCTACAGTAGATTTTTTAGAATAAGATTTCCCCTAACAATTTTACCATAACTACAACCTTTTTTGATTCTTTTAACACCCATAAAAATTGAATTTTGAATAACCCGTTGTAAATAATTTGTTGAAGATTGTTAACCAAGTTTAGTTTCACGTAAATTAGACAAATTGCAAACATTCCTTCTCCATTTTACCTCTTAGGAGAAAGAATCCAAAAAAATAATATACAACCTGACGACGGGTGGCCTATAGAATGTTCAAGAAACTTTAGGTTACTCCATAGAAACCTATTTATTTTACCTGCCCTTGTTTTTGTCCCACTGTTGGACAGGGCCTCCCCTAAAAATGTAGAGGCTTAGGCCATAGTCCACCACGCTGGCCAAGTGTGGGTTGGATGACGTCACACGTCATTCGAAAGATAGGCTTTCTCAGACATGCAGGTTACCTCACGATGTATTCCTTCCCCGAAAGCTGGTAACAATCGCACAATTCACTAATGATTAATTAAAGAAATCAGAGGTTGGAGCCGGGGTTCGAACCTGCACACCTTGTTTCCAAGTCAAGCGCTCTCCCACTGATCTGTTGCTGTTGGGGGTGGTTGTTCAACCCGCCCCGGGCGGCAGTTTCATGGGGCGCTAGAATCGTAATAGTTAATAAAGAGTACAAATTCATTATAGGGTTCTTAATGTACCTTTCAGGAAAAATGCCAACAACCATTATATTACCTATACTAGCGGCCCACCCCGGCTTCGCACGGGTGGCAAAATGTTATGTTTAAATTATAATATGTGTAAAGAATAATACCTTACCATACCTACAGTAGACTTTCGTAGAATAAGATTTCTACTAACAATTTTACCATACTTAAAACATTTTTGGATTTCTTTTATAAATTGAATTTTGAATAACCCGTTGTAAATAATTAGTTGAAGAGGAATAAGCATGTTAAGTTTCACGTAAATTGGACAAATTGCAAACATTCCTTCTCTATTTTGCCTCTTAGGAGAAACAATCCAAAAAAAATATATAAAACTTGACGACAGGTGGCATACACAAACTATAGAACGTTCCAGAAACTTTACGTTACACCATGGAAACCTATTTTTTTACCAGCCCTTGTTTTTGTCCCACTGTTGGACACGGGCCTCCCATAAAAATGTAGAAGCTTAGGCCATAGTCCACTACGCTGGCCAAGTGCGGGTTGAATGACGTCACACATTTTTATTTTTTTTTATTTTACAATTTTGGAAGACTATCAACTATGAGTAACTTAAATAGGTAATACAATAGAAGCAGACAGTTATTAAAAAGTCTCCACTAATAGACCTAGTGTAGCTATAATGATCCGTGTAACAAAATAGTATTTAATCGCATGCATAACAAATACAAACTAAAATGATATTTATTGTTCACTAAAAAATATAGCATTCAGTCGACTCCGCAACATAGAAACACTGGTCCCTAATATATCTAGGTCATGATTATGTATCAGTTTATTATAACTGGCACAAGCACGGTTGAGATAGCTATTTTGACGATAGTTCGTAGAAGCCAATGAAGGAATAAAGAGTGGACTACGTCGAAAAGCATGCCTAGGCGTGTAAAGGTTAAGTTTGCTAAGTAACTCTGGGCAGTCGATGGAGGTCGAAGTAACAATGCGCGCAAGAAATAGTACATCATTTGAAAGATAGTTAAGCTTTCTCAGACATGCAGGTTTCCTCACGATGTATTCCTTCACTGAAAGCTGGTAACAATCTCACGATGACGATTCGCATATCATATGATTAATTAAAGAAATCAGAGTGATAGTTAATAAAGAGTACAAATTAATTTAAGGGTTCTTAATTTCCTATTCAGGAATAATGCCAACCATTATATTACCTATACGTGTGAACTTTTTTAAGTAATTTATCTGAATCCTAAGAGGGGCGCCACTATCAAGTTTCTGCCCTGGTTCGAAAAAATCGTAGATCCGGATCAGACTATAGTTTTTGTACATGAAGAAGGAGTAAAATCATTAAAGTAAAATTGATGTATCAAGGTTCATCAAGTTTTTTAGCATGTCCTGCTCTATAGACCAACCATATAACTGTCCATGGGAAAACATTCTTCTCGTAGATCGACTCCAACAAAATATTTTAAGGTTTGACCTTGAAATTCGTTTATAGTATTATCATAAGAATTTTCACCGGAAATTGTTGACGCTAAATTGAAAAGATCTGTCTGTAGGTAGGTAAGTAGGTGACATAATGAGGATATTGGTTTCGATAATATTATTTTATATAATCTAAACTGTAATCTTATCCCATTGCACACTTGCACATGTGAAGGGGATTAAAATTACTTATCAAATTATAATATTTGGATACCTGACCTATAATTTGAGGCTGTGAGGTGGAAGTCATGACGTATTGATAGAAATCAAAAACTGTTATTGGTTTAAAACACTCTAATGTATTGTGTCTTCCGTGTCTACACCACGCGTATCCACCACAACCGTATCAATTATTTTATATCCATTACTGTTAGCTGCTATCCTATCATACAATACAATTCGTATCCCTTAATTTAATTCAGATGAAGGTGCTTTTTAAGAGTATGTGTGGTTCATATGTATTTAATACATTTACATCAAATCAATAAACAAAAAAAAAACACCATACAAAGGTTCAAATCTTATCTAATTCCCTTCATCATCATCATCATCACCAGCCGGAAGACGTCCACTGCTGAACATAGGCCTCCCCCTTCGAACGCCACAATGACCGACAATTGGCTATTTGCATCCACCGGTTACCTGCGACGCGCACAATGTCGTCTGTCCACCTAGTGGGAGGCCTACCTACGCTGCGTCTTCCGGTTCGTGGTCGCCACTCGAGAACCTTTCTTACCCAGCGGTTATCGGTTCGCCGAGCGATGTGGCCTGCCCATTGCCACTTCAACTTGCAGATTTTAAGAGCTATGTCGGTGACCTTGGTTCTTCGGCGAATCTTCTCATTTCGGATTCTGTCGCGCAAAGAAACTCCGAGCATAGCTCTCTCCATAGCTCGTTGTGTGACTGAGCTTATCCAAAAGGCCAACAGGCCCACTAATTCCCTTAAGTGATAAATTTTCACAAACACAAAAATACGTGTATTATTATTCTTTTAAAATATCGTTGGCTGTAGGTTCAATTAAGGTAAGGGACAAAACACGCAAAATGAGTTGAGTATACAGTTTTGTTCAGTTTTTTTTTCTCTTTCGAATGGTGTATATGAAAAAATTCTAGCTTTAAAAAAATGTTCCTTACCCCAATGATTTTTAGGGTCTTTCGTCAAATTAGCAGCACAAAAATAGTGTATCTAAACAAATATTTTAAATATCAACTCGAAATTGGTGTAATTGCCAGCACCTACCAAAATTAAATAAGGTAAGGGTCTACATAAACCACTAAATTTCAACGTCAATCAATTTCATTCGTCGAGGTCAATTTCACGTAAGAGACGAGACTACAGAAAACTTCGATGTAAAGGACAGTACTAACGGAATAGGTTGGTGTAAGGGACATCTATTTTCTAAAATAGCTGTATTATTTAAACTAACGTTAGATAAAAAGATAGAGCTTTGAAATATAAGATTATAAGTGAAATCCGATCCAAAAAAGGTTTGTTACAAAAAAAGTTATGAATTATTTAGTCCGAAAAAAAACTTTGTCGGGCTCTCCTGAAAAGTCGTATTTTGTCCCTTACCTTAATTGAACCTACAGCCGACGATATGTAGTATGCTTGCTAAATTGCAGCCCCTGTACCACCTCACCTCACCTCTAATAACAATATTATTTTCACCTTACTTTCTCAATAGAAAGTGACAGAGGTATAGATTATGTATATTGACATCTCTACCTCATGTCATGTAAGATGATAATAATACTGCTCTTATAGGTGGTGGCAGGGCAGGTCAATAGATAGATACAATATGTTTTTTTAACACACAAACTTTTATTCCCTATTTTACACTATAAACTGACGAAATCTGAAAAACGCTGATACACGTATCTTTTTATTTATATTAAAGTCTAATTACAAAATTTGAAGTCAAAAGACAATGTTTTTACACCCATCCTATACAAACTTTCATCCTCTATTTTACAACCTTAACTAAGGAATTCTGAAAAACGCTGATACACGTGTCTTATTATTTTTGATAAAGAGTCTAATTACTAAATTTCAAGTCAAAAGACATTGTTTTTGAACCCATCCCATACAAACTCTCAACCCCTATTTCACACCCTTAGAGTTCGAATTTCCAAAAATCCTTTCTTATTGATTGGTTAAACCATAAAATGAACCTCCTGTCCAAATTTTGTATGCCTAGCTTCGGCAGTTTCGTCTCTGCGGTGTTGAGTCACCCACGCGAAGCAGGCCCACCTCTTTATAATATAACTTTATTTACACCCTTTACTAACGAATTATGATAAATGCTGATACGCGTGTTTGATTATTTTTAGTAAAGAGTCTAAGTACACAAATTCAAGTCAAAATACAATGTTTTTACACCCACCCCATACAAACTTTTATCCCTTACTTTACACACTTAGAGTTCGATTTTCCAAAAATCCTTTCTTATTGGTTCCCTAGGCTATAAAATGAACCTCCTGTTCAAATTTTGTAGTCTTAGCTTCGGCAGTTTCGGCTCTGCGTTGATGAATCAGTCACGCGAAAAAGGCCTACCTCTTTTAGTTCATACTTAAGTGATGAATTATGAAAAATGCTGACATACGTGTTTTATTATTTTCGTTAAAGAGTCTAAACGCAAAATTTCAAGTCAAAAGACAATGTTTTTATACCCTTCCCATACAAACTTTCTACCCCTATTTCACACCCTTAGAGTTCGAATTTCCAAAAATCCTTTCTTATTGATTGGTTAAACTATAAAATGAACCTCCTTGCCAAATTTTGTAGTCCTAGCTTTGGTAGTTTCGGCTCTGCGGTGTTGAGTCACCCACGCGAAAAAGGCCTACCTCTATAATATGGTATAGATTGTAGAAACGTCAACACGTTGCCTTGTGTTCCTAGTTTAAATTGTAGCATCTGACTGATAGGTTAACCCTCACATTTGTCTAAAAATTGTTTATACGGTGCAAGGCGAATTTTGCGCCAAATTTCGTCATACATTTCTATTTATCAGCTTAGCTTATATCAAGAGGTTAGATTGAAATAATCCTAATTTTCTTGCAAATAGTGCTCTTTATTTCTATTGTAAAAAGGTAGTATAGGTATAGTAGGTAGCATTTTGATATTTTTTTTCGCACTTAGGTATATATAATAACTAGCTTTCGCCCGAAGCACTCATATGAATGTCGGTTATAGCACCAAAAGGTAAGCAATGTCCTTCTGCGAATTTCAAACAATATTTAAACCAAATTTCATCAAAATCGGTCCAGTGGTTCAGTCGTGAAAGGTGGACAAACAACCTAACACACTTTCACATTTATAATACTAAAAGTACTAAAAGTATGTATTAATAGGGATAAGAGTAAAAGAAGAATACGAGTAAGTCTTTCCAAAAACAACTTTATCCGTAATAAAATAAAAATACAATTAGGTATACATAACTATATTAAATACAATAAAGCAATACAATACAATTAATAAATAACATCTATATCTATTCTTCTATATCTATTCTATATCTTCTATATCTATACATATTATAAAACAGAGTCGCTCCCGCTGTCTGTCTGTCCCTATGTATGCTTAGATCTTTAAAACTACGCAACGGATTTTGATGCGGTTTTTATTAGTAGACTAGCTGACCCACGCAGCTCCGCCCGCACTGTGTTTACGTTAAGGGGGTAACATGCGCCAATGACCTTGAAAATCTGGCCGCTCCGACCGAGAGTTGTCATCGTAGAGGGCGCTACCAGCAAATATAAATATTACATTTGAAAAATCATAGACTAAAAATATGCAGATGTGTCGAATGGAGTTTTGTTAATTTTGCCTATTCCGTTATAGAATGAAATGATGCAGTTTAATAACGATACTTAACCCACTGTTTTATATCTTGATTTATTTATACCTTGACGTGCCACCTAATTACAATCTGACAACCCAACCACTTACAATGGTAACGTAGTTGACGTGTTGCATCAGGATACGGATTATTGCATTTCATATTGCAAACTTCTTTCATATTCAAAATCTGTATTCTACGCTAATAAATGATTCTTATTCATATCAAAGTTTCAGTCCGTCTATTATAGAATGGTCAATGCCTGACTAGTGAGACTTATACATACTTCTATTCTATTGTTGGTGGTTATTAGGTCCGGTTACAACCGGAACACACTTCGACCCAGCTGAATACATTGTGCCTGCCATTCGGAATCCATATACATTCGTACTACTTATAACTTACAATCACAGCGGATTTTTGTGTGTCTGAAGTTAGGGTTGACGAACCATTGCGCAAGTACAGTTGTGAGTTCTGAATACATAAACATAAAAATAGCTACTGTGCAGCGTCTTACCGTGATTACTGTAAGCGTACTTGAAATGAAACTATGCACAAAGTTCTAAGGTTTCTATTCTGCAAGTCAAAACGAAAGCGTTTAACAGAGCCTTCAAAATATAGTTTTTTTTCTTAAAAAGGGACCTTTTTAACATATTTCCTAAATTAGTCCCAAATTCTCTAACCAACAAACATCCATCTGATGTTTGAGCTTTTTGATCCCTGGAAAAATGAACTGAAACCAAATTGATAATTGATTGCAATGTTCGAGTATGACAAAGAGAGTGACTTAAGATGCTGCAATGCATGCCAGTAGCCCAGTGATGAGATGCTAGCGGTATTATTAAAGAAGCGTGTAACTGTAATGTTTCCTATTCTAATGCGTATATTCTCTTTAAGAGCGGCACAAGTACCCGAATCTTGGAAGCTTGCTAGCTTCCAACCTTACTCAAGACCAGATACCCAACGTCGACCCAAGTCATGCAGACCCAAAAATCATAAATTATTTTTATTACGACAATTAGTTCCGTGATAAGAATAATAGCGCACCCATCCATCTCCTCCCGTTGGGTGTCCGTAAAAGGCGACTAAGGAAAAACAAGAAGACGAGCAGCATCGTCTTTTTATTGGATTACCTACCACCTATCTGCGATCACCAACCGCCTGCCAGGCGTGGGGATTATGGCAACCCCTCCCCTCTAAGGGAGAGAGTGCCTTTTTTCAACAGTGGACGTTTCGGCTGCTGATGATGATGATGAGTTCCGTGATCGACTCCGTAATGGTCATCGAACTGAAACTATGATAAGATACCTAACTTTTTCCATAATTAAGTACAGGTAAAAACGACCCAGACCCAAGACAAACAGATTATGTTCACGCACATGAATGTTTGTCCTGTGTGGGAATCGACCCCAAGACCTTAAGGTCAGCGGCCAGGGTAGCAAACTACAAAATCAACGGACCTGTGTTGTTATTCAATATACGTGGCTGCCAAAGGAATCCGTAGCACTGTGTGTTTGAACGCACGAATTCAGTATTAGTCTTTTTTAGTGTAACGTCATATTATATACTATCACGGACACGAACGCTATACTATTTTTCAATCAAAATAGTTTTTGATTGAAAACTAGTATAGCGTTCGTGTCCGCGATCCGGGCGACGACGACGTTCCTGGCGCTTACCCCGCCCGCATGTATTTTGGGCTGGCACGTGCAAGCGATTGTCGTCCTAAAGGTGATACACCGTTCGTGACCGCGAAAGTACGTAACGTAACTTCATCTTGAGTTCTGTACCCATCGCGGGGTTTGAACTACGCGGAGCATTTGACATTTTATTTTATTTATTCTTTAGCACACTTAGATATTTAATTTACATTAATTCTAATAAGCAATCTGGTTTTAGAGTAAGTAACATTTTAACGCGGTGGTATTTTTTCTCGTGCCTGAGCACCAACAGTTTATTGTTACGCAACTTAGTTAAGTAACAAGGTATTACCTGATAGTAATCGAAGCACCCACCCATAGAAAAGTCTCTTCCTGTCCCTGTCATCCAAAACTATAATTATAGCCTTTTGGTCCGATAGTTTTTTTGCCAGCTATAGTGACCTTCTACTTATGTTACATAGCGGAAGAAATCTAAGATTAAAGTGGCGCCACCTAGATAGCACACGAGTACCCTTCCAACTTAACCATCCAGATGTCTCAAAAGACGAGCAACTGTCCAATGCAACTGTCCGTAGGTAAGCGTGTCGCTCACCACCAAGCCAACCACCCAGGTACTCGACTCGTTGCTAAGTTGCAAAAACCAACATGATAGTAATAATAACACCGTTCATGTTTTGAAAAAAAAAATCATAATGTAAAGGATATCGTAATATAATTATGTCATTTTGTCGACCTGCACAGTATTAAATACGATTTCAATTAGTAAGATCATATATGACTCTGATACGCTTTAAAAGTTAGGCATAATACTTGGCAACAATACTTTCGCATATTCTATGATAAACCAAAAATATGGTATTACTATAAAAATATCTTTAATTAAATATAGAAGTATAGAATTCATTTGAAATGATTTATAATGTTATAATTATACCATATGTAACATATCTTAATTAAAAACTTGTTCAAAATCATTTAAATTAAATTCGTCTTGTCAAAAAAAATTCGAGCACGTCCACCCTCCATAACAGTCCACGAAAGACTGGTGGATGGCGATCGCGGGGGCGCTGCAAGGGGAAATGCATCTCGTACGTGGTTTTTCTATAATTTCTTGTAAAACATGAATGAAATTAAGAAATGTAATCACAAATTGTAGAATAGGTTATTATGCTTTTTATAGTCCAAGTTTGACGTCTATCCGATGAACGGATATTGAACGCTAACACAATTCATATCCAACGTAGTACATTTTTTAAATACATATTGCTTGAAAACATTATATTTAATCCAATATCTATACTATAATAAAACTCAAAGAGCACTTTTTCTGTACATTGAATATTTTTCCAAAATTTCTATGTGGGGATACTATACTATCGACATAGAGGCCAAAACAATTTTTTTTGGAATTATTGTCTGTCTGTCTGTCTGTCTGTCTGTCTGTCGTTCTGTTTGTCCAGGCATCATTCGAAAACCCGTGGATGGATTTTGATAGGACTTTCACTGATGTGTTGTGTAGAAGTAGGGGTATAAATTGGTATATAAAAAATCACGCTATGTTTCATAGGGGCTAAGCAGTGAAACATTACTTGCACATATTACCACGTAATTTCCTTTGTATGTGAATAGGGTCATTATAGACTGATCAGTTAATCATAAAGATATGTATTATTACGCTATATACAATAGGGACTGAGCAGACATTTAGTTTGCATAAGATATGGCAGTGGCGAAGGGTCAATTTTTGTAAGGGGTAAGCCGGTCCGGTACACCCAGGACATTTTCATTAGATTTCTGTATTGTTCTAAGTACTTTGCTGATAGCAATATGACAATCTTTGAAAAGTTAAAATCTGTAAATCCCGAGCGAGTCTAAACTAGATTAGGAAAGAAATAGGCAAGGGAAAAATAACATTTCATTTTATTTAAAAGCCAGTTCATGAAATTTTAATGAAACTCCCCAAGTCCAGGTAGTGTATAGGTATTGTATCACATCCGCAACAATAAAAGATGCGAAACACTAAGAACTTTCATTATCGAATATCATTAGACAGTAATATACATTCGCATAGAATACAAAACTCCTTTTTTAAAGTCGGTTAAAAACTTGGACCCACTTTGTACTTGCCCTCCGAAGCACGGAGACGTTTAGTTCAAATGGCGTTAAACGGTTACCCATCTATTTAATGACCTTACCTAACGTTGCTTAACCCGACAGATTACAAAACCTTTATAACAACTCTCTATGAGTGTTCTCTTACTAATATTTATTATAATTATGAAGAAAAATTGATAAAATCGGACCAAGCGTATAACCAAGTACCCATTTTGACTTTAATCCCCTCTCCCAAAAGAACCGTGCTAGATTACGGGATAAAAAGTATCCTATGTCCTACCTCGTAGTAAGATCTCAAATCATGCCAAGTTTCATTTGAATCAATTCAGTAGTTTTTAAAAACCGAAATAATATGCAAAAAAAAACTTAGAGCTGACCCGTATAATGAAGTACTAATAATTACTTTTAAACGATATCGCAATTATTGTAACAACCTCATTAAAAAGCTAAGGCGCAAATACGAAAGAAATAAATTGGCGGAATCAGTAAAGTGCAATAAAATGTTATGGAAAACTATTAAAAATCTTACATATCTCTCAAAAAACAGCAATGATAATTTGGAATTATTAAATATTTAACAGTCAACTAATGACTCTGTTAATTTTATTAATGACTTTTTTGCTAATATAGGAAAAAATCTTGCAGAAACCTTTATATCTAATTCTAATAACGCAAGTAGTCAACTAAATAGCGATTGTCGACCCGTGTAGGCTAATCACCCATCTTCTTTGTTTCTAGTGAACGCTACTACAGAGGAAGTGAGTAGTATACTTATGAACTTGAAATCTGATAGTTCGCCTGGGTGGGATGGAATCACAGCTCGCTTCTTAAAATTAGCTAAAAGTGAAGTTTTGCCAATAATCACTCACTTAACGAATCTTTGCCTTAATAAAGGAATCTTTCCCACCTCTCTAAAGCGGGCTGTAATCATCCCAGTACATAAGGGTGGGGATAAAACCGATATCAATAATTATAGACCAATATCGTTACTGCCTGCAATATCAAAAATAATTGAAAAAATAATTAATAACAGACTCTTATATTACTTAGAAAAATATAACGTACTGTCTGAGTTTCAATTTGGGTTTATGCGCAAAAAGTTAACAGAAGATGCAGTTCAGGCTCTCACTTCAAAAATAGTTGACCAACTTGATAAGGGTAAAAAAAGTCTAGCTGTTTTTATTGACCTTAAAAAAGCGTTTGATACCGTTTCTGTCCCCCTGCTAGTGCAAAATTTAGAACGCGTAGGAGTAAGAGGTGTTCCTCTCGAACTTTTAAAAAATTACCTAGAATCTCGAACACAGAGCGTTAGGGTTGGGCAGTGTACCAGTGATCACAAAGATATAACTTACGGAGTTCCTCAGGGCAGTGTGTTAGGACCTACTCTGTTCCTTGTGTACATCAATGGGCTTTGTCAATTAAAACTTCATAATGGACATATTTTTACATAATAATATGCAGATGACACTGCTATTGTTTTCAATGGCTCTACCTGGAAGGATGTTCGAGAGACTGCTGAGCTTGGTCTGGCTAAGGTTTCTAAGTGGCTTAATGCTAACCTCCTGACTCTTAATGCCCAAAAAACTAAGTATATTTGTTTCTCTATAAATAACATTAAACGACCTGACGCAAACTTCGGCCTAAGAGTTCATACGTGTGATAACATAAAAACAAACACTTGTGTCTGCCCTGTTATTGAGAGAGTTAATAGTACCAAGTACCTGGGTGTTATTATCGATCAACTTATGTCATGGTATCCCCAGATCGACGGTTTATCTAGTCGTATTAGAAAACTAATCTGGATCTTTGGAAAACTTAGATACGTCGCTACTCTTGATTTGGTAAACAGAATTTATGTGGCTCTAGCTCAATCTGTAATTATATATTGTATTTCTGTATGGGGAGGCGCTTGTAAGACGAAATTCATTGAGGTAGAAAGAGCACAGAGAGCACTTTTAAAAGTGATGCTCTTTAAACCGTTCCGGTACCCGACTGAAACACTGTATTTAACTTGTGGCAACCTTACTATTAGAAAACTTTATATCCTACACATTACTTTGAGAAAACATAGGTCCATCAAATTTGACAGTAATTTACATCGATATACTATACCAACTAGATTAGCTGTCACGAACAAAATGACATCGAAAATGTGGTCGCGGTTACATATACTTACACAACTATACACGTACACGCAAAACAATAATATGTTCATATAAAAAGATAACTTACATACTATAAAATAAGGTTCAATAATAATTGCAGACAATTGAGCGACAGCCGTCTCCGTAGCTCTTATTTTCGTGACCACTTTTCGGGTCGTGACAGCAAATCTAGTTGGTATAGTATATCGATGGTAATTTAAATAAAAAGAGGAGAAAGTTTAGTATAGCAACTACATATACTAACACTATTTTCGCAACCCGCCATTGCAATAAACAATCAGCTCTAATATATAATTTAATTAATAAAAAACTGAATATATATCTAATGAATAAATATGAATGTAAGAAGACTGTTAAAAAGTGGTTATTGACGATAAGTTATGATGAAACGGAATCTGTCATACGTGCTTAGCTACTTTAATGGAATCTATTGCATATATCCCTCAAACACACATACTCACACACTCTATCTCTCTTACACACACGCACACACACACATACACATAATTATCTAAACAAAATTGTGCCCGTTTTTGTTACTATCAATACTTCTCTTACCATTATAGATTTTTTTATTTTTTTTTTAAGTCTTTGCTAACTACCTTGGATTCATATTTTAAGTTTGTATTTGTTGCATTTATTTTTGTTTCTATATGTTAACGCAACGAGAAGAGCGGCACTTCCTGGTACAGGTATTACATACTTAATAGGGGGTGCCCACGAATGAATGTATTTAATCACTTTTGGAGATGAAATAAATGTTTTTTTTTTTTTAATCAGATCCGCGGGTTTCCCATATCTCATTACAGTGCCGTTTCAGAGCTTCCTTCGTTCTTTCGTAGCGGTTGGACACAGAACTCAGTGTTATTCCAATCGAAATTCAAGTGTTCTCTAGCAAAATTCAGTCAAGCAATTTTATGAGCGTCAGTCATATGTATTTTTTTTGCATAATGCCTGTAATTCAAACCCAAGTAAACATCAAACATTTCGGCGAAATGTTCAGTCGGTGTGAAACCATTATTTTCTTATACGCGTCGCAGGCGCGGCCGCTTCGACGAAGATCATTAAAATTTCCTTCTTCGCCATCACGTGTAATCCAACGACGAACAACTTGTATCTAAAATTAAAGATTAACTAAATAAATGCTTATGGAAAAAATAGAAAATGTATAATATTTATACTAAGACATGGTGAACTTAATAAAACTTACCGACACATTTAAAAATCTCACAAATATGAGGCCATTGATAAGTAGTGCAATTATACTCGCTCTTTCGGCTATTGATAAATTGCGAGGCATTTGCAAATTCGAGAAATAACAAAGTAATCCATTTTTTTACATTTTTACATATAAATAAAAATGACAAATCTTGATAGTTGTCAGTGATATTTTCTTTTTTCAGTTAAAAAGAGGTGTTCACCTAAAAACAAGAACATAATGGAATCCTCAAGATGAAAAAAAGACTAATGGTTATATTTGTTGAAAATCTTAGCTTATTGCATTGAAAATAAAGGTCAAAATAACATTTTTAACCCATGACTTCAGATGTTAGGCATCTCAGATAATAAAAAATACGTCATGATTGTGCATCTCTTTCATTATTAGAAATGTTCAACCTTGGTGTTGTTTTTAACCGACTTCAAAAAAAGGAGGAGGTTATCATTTCGGTTGTATGTTTTTTTTTGAAGTGAAACTTCTTATGCGACTTCCAAAAATGTTATCACATAACGCGTTAAGCGTTAAATGATAGGTGATAGGCGTTAAGTGATAGGTGTTAAACGATAGGCGATAGGCGTAAATTTGTTAAGGTTATGAAAGCGCTCATGTGACGCCGTCACTGAGTGAGTGGGTGAGTGGGTGAGTGGGTGGAGTGGGTGGAGTGGGTGGAGTGGGTGGAGTGGGTGGAGTGGGTGAGTTGGTGTGAGTTGGGGTGAGTTGGGGTGAGTTGGGTGAGTTGGGGTGAGTTGGGGTGAGTTGGGGTGAGTTGGGGTGAGTTGGGGTGAGTTGGGGTTGAGTTGGGGCGAGTTGGGGTGAGTTGGGGTGAGTTGGGGTGAGTTGGGGTGAGTTGGGGTGAGTTGGGGGTGAGTTGGGGCGAGTTGGGCGAGTTGGTGTGAGTTGGGGTGAGTTGGGGGTGAGTTGGGGCGAGTTGGGGTGAGTTGGGGCGAGTTGGGGTGAGCTGGGGCGAGTTGGGGCGAGTTGGGGCGAGATGGAGGGAGTTGGGGTGAGTTGGGGCGAGTTGGGGCGAGTTGAGTTGAGTTGAGTTGTGTGTGTGTGTGTGTGTGTGTGTGTGTGTGTGTGGGTGTGTGTGTGTGTGTGTGGGTGTGTGTGTGTGTGTGTGTGTGTGTGTGTGTCTGTGTGTGTGTGTGTGTGTGAGTGAGTGAGTGAGTGAGTGAGGGACCGACCGAACGACCGATCGACTGAGCGAGAATGAAGTTTCGCTTCTTCCGCGCGGAGGGACTCCACGCACGCACATTTTTTTTTATGTTTACCTCAGAACTCTGTCGTTTACGAACCGATTTGGAAAATTATTTTTTTAATTGAAAGGATATGCTTCCAGATTGGTCCCATTTTTTTCCAAATCAAGTTCTGATGATGGGAACCATGAGTAACTGAGGGAACTCCTTAAATATTATAGGCATACATATAGCGTTTTTGGTATTTTTAGAAACTAGTCAAGCATTTTTATTCAGAAAGTATCATTTGGTGAAGTGGATCTGATGAAGAAGGCCATAGATAGCCGCCGGAACTCTGTAATAATATTAACAATCCATCCTATCCTAGCCGTGCCTACTAAACGTAGAACTACCGAATTTGGACTCGGTGGATAGTTCTCGACGAGTAGTTGCTAGAAAAATGGAGATCAGGGTCTGATGGTGGAGCAGGAAGGTTGTCACGGGATCTCTGCACCAATAAATGTAGATCCGCCGAGTTTGGGCTTGTTGGGTAGCTCTCGATGAGTTGTTGCTAGAAAAATGGTGATCAGTGTCTGTTGATGGAGCAAGAAGGTCGTCACGGGATCTCGGCACCAATAAACATAGACCTACCGAATTTGGACTCGCTGGATAGTTCTCGACGAGTAGTTGCTAGAAAAATGGAGATCAGGGTCTGATGATGGAGCAGGAAGGTCGTTACGGGATCACTGCACCAATAAACGTAGATCCACCGAGTTTGGGCTCGTTGGGTGGCGCTGACGATGGAGCAAAAAGGTGGACACGGGTGCTCGGCACAAATAAATGTAGACCCACCGAGCTTGCAGTCCATGGTTCTCGAGAACTACGAGTATAACACCTAGATATCTTCGGTTTATGGCAATTGGTTAGTTTTATTAAGATATTGCCACATTTACATTTTTTAAATTTTTTGCTTATGCTTATATTTTAGTGATTGTCCATACTTGTGTTATGTAGTGGGTGTTTTTAAAATAATTAATATTAAACGGGTTGTTTGTCAGAATAAAATATAAGTTGTTAAAAGTTAACCTAATAATACACCAAGGGAACCACTAAAAAGAATAAAATAAAAATATTTTTTACAAAAAAAAGAACCGCCTTCAAAATGCAACTAAAAAGCCTGAAATAATTTCTAAGAATTAGTGGTGAACAAGCCGGGTTCCGAAAAGGCTTTAGCACCGTAGACCACATACATACGCTCCGCCAGATTATACAGAAGACCGAGGAGTATAATCGGCCATTACGTCTAGCGTTTGTGGACTACGAAAAAGCCTTCGATTCAATCGAGACCTACCCACCCACTACGTATAACCTGGACAGATTGTCCAGTTAGGTCGGTCCAACTTCGACAAAGAGGTCGCCCGAAGAATCCAACTCGGATGGGCAGCGTTCGGGAAACTACGCGATATCTTCTCGTCCGAAATACCACATTGTCTGAAGACGAAGGTTTTTAACCAATGTGTGTTGCCAGTGATGACATATGGTACTGAGACGTGGTCTCTAACGGCTGGCCTTTTAGAGAAGTTCAGAGTCACACAACGAGCCATGGAGAGAGCTATGCTTGGAGTTTCTTTGCGCGACAGAATCCGAAATGTGGAGATTCGCCGAAGAACCAAGGTCACTGACATAGCTCTCAGAATCTGCAAGTTGAAGTGGCAATGGGCAGGCCACATCGCTCGAAGAACCGATAACCGTTGGGGAAGAAAGGTTCTCGAGTGGCGACCACGAACCGGAAGACGCAGCGTTGGCAGGCCTCCCACTAGGTGGACAGACGACATTGTGCGCGTCGCAGGTAACCGGTGGATGCAAATAGCCAATTGTCGTTCATTGTGGCGTTCTAAGGGGGAGGCCTATGTTCAGCAGTGGACGTCTTCCGGCTGATGATGATGATGATGATGAGTGGTTTTTACATCTACATTCTTGGACTTGGACTACAACATATTATAAATACATGTTACTATCGAAGTCGGCGCCTAACGTCTAGCAAATACTTACAAGGGCAGTAGGTACCTAACTGTTTTCCAGTTTGGCGCCGTCTTTGATAGTAATATGTATTTATAATTGAATGATCAAACGAACTTACCCTAAGTGAAGTTCGATCTTAATTATCCAGTCCTTGACGAGAAGATATTCCATCACTAGTAAGTACCCCGTGGGTACGATCCGGAGATATCGCACAAGTTTCAGAGGTTAGAAAGAGAAAACAACATTATTATCTCTTTCGTATCCACCCCGCCTCAGCCGAGCGACAGCCACCTCATTATCTTTAGAGTAAAATGAAATACAGTTGCAACATTGATTTAACAGGGTCATTAATGGGTAGGGAGGGACCTTATATCTTCTCGTCAAGGACTGGATAATTAAGATCGAACTTCACTTAGGGTAAGTTCGTTTGATCATTCAATTATCCAGTCCTTGACTCCAAGATATTCCATCACTAGTAGATGTTTAGAGATACAAAATCAATGTTGCAATTAAAGAGAATAAAACAAAGTTAACTTAACTTGTTGCTTAAACTATTAGTTATAATAAAGCCAAATATATTTTGCGTATTAATTAATTTGATATAAGTAATTATGTTTTTATACATATTATTTGATGAATTAAACTTATTTAATATACAATGATTTAAAATTTTACATTAACATTATTGAACATGTAATCCCAAATAGCATAGTCATAGCCTGCTAATCGTGCAGACCATCTTGCGATCAATTTTCTAATAGTTTTAATAATAAAGGCTTTCTGGACAGCTGCTGAAGCCAGGGCTCGTCTCGTATTGTAAGTAATCAGATAGAAGTATCGATTGTGTTGTTAAATAATATCTCTCTTATACATCGTCCCATGGTTTGAGAAGACATATACTTATAATAATATACCATTTATTTTGTTTGCTGTATAGCAAATAATATACCATATTTGGGACAATCCACACGCGGGCATTCGTCCCCAAATCAGGCAGAGCCTGCACCACAACAACCAGACTAACGATATCAATAGGTACTTATACCTTAAATACCTTTCCTTCCTGCAAAATATATCAACCCAAACAGACAAACTACACCCAGACAAGTGGGAAATCAATAGGTCTTTGAATGAATTGATGCAGATTTAAAATGGGTTAACATCTACAAATTCCGTACCTAAGGTTTTTAGTCTGTGTAAACCTTACAACACATTTGGTAAATTCTAATAGTTTAATGACAATTATTTGCATATTTTGTTTACTCTTTATGCAGAGAATTAAAGGTATAAATATGTAATTTTTTGGTTAGAATAATATTTTCTAAACTAATAAAATCAGTAACTTTATGTAATGTTTTTTAAGTAACTAAAGTTATTGTGACTAAGTAATCTAGTAATTAGATCCTATGCAATGTAGAACATAGCGAGGAAAGATTGGTTTCAATTTACAGGATCCTTGAAATAACCGTTTTTGCTTCTAATAATATTGCCAATTTTATTTGTGGATATCAAAGAAATAGCTAGTTGTAAATAACCATACAATATTCAAAAAACAATCTAGTCCAGAACTTGTTAAAGAAATAACGTAATTGTCATCATCAAATCAATGTTGTTTGTTTGAAACTAGACTTATGTTACCAGTAATGGGTGAATTAGGAGAGAATAACTTCAAAAGCTGATTGTTGTATGTGTTGTCTACGAAAATGTACCAGACTAACAAACATCCTGCTAGGGAAACATGTCGATGTAGTGAATCCAATGCATTCACTACTTGAATGCGTTGGATTTTGAGGAAGAAAGAAGATATTTATTCGAAGGAAATTACTGTATTGTCTCGAGAGATGTAAAGTGTGATACCAGGTTAAGACAGCTATAATAGGATAACTCCTAATCACGTTATCTACAGGTTAATAAAGGTTTATTAGCGTTTATAAAATAATCACAGCATTGGAAGATTTTTCCATGACATTTAGTGTCATGGAATAACATACTCTGCCCGGCAGAGTATAAAAAGAAAAAAAACTGAGACTGCAGACAATATACAAAAGGTTGCAATATTTTTGTAATAGGAACGGAACACAAGCGGAAATATTACAATTGTGACTCATAATAATGTCTATAATAATAATAATGTAATGCCTGCTGGAATAACTTTCTTTAGAAATCAGCTGTGCCTTTGTATTAAGAATAGTATTTTGCCTTTATTCCTTCTATCTTTTATTGTTATTGTGTGTACATAAATGATAAAATAAATAAATAAATGTCCCCCTGGCTGATAGGACCACAGCGGCCGATCTTTCATCAAATCAGCCTACTACACGAGAGATATTATAGTGCACAAGTGCTTGCGTAGAAACAAGTGCACTCCATTTTCCTTTACTCTCACAATTCGTTAAGACGGAAGATCGACACGACTGGGGTGAGGTCTGGCACAGGACTGACTTTTTACATGCCCATGCGACGCATGAATCATCTTGCCTGCATTGTCATAGCCAGCAAGGTACAACTACAAAAAGTGGTTGCTCTCCACGGGATTTCAACCCGCGACCTCCGGTTTGCAAAGCAAGCGGTTTACCGCTGCGCTACGGAGGCTACAATAAGATTCATAAATAGAAAATAAAATAAAGGCCTCTTTGAGGTCAATTTTTAATAAAAACCGCCTTTTGTAGTCATTTTGGTAGTGGTTATGGCGCTTGCCCGCCTTTTCTTTGTATAATCTCCATCTCCAACTCACTTTGAGGATCATGAATATGGCTAGGTAAATCTTTCCCCTTTCATAAAGATTAAATTTTAATACATGCCTCATTTCGATCCGTATCGCTAAAGAATAGTCTTGGAAAAAATTACATTTTTAGTTTCTTACCCTTGCATTAGGTTTTTTTTTTTTTTATATGAGGGTACCCCCCTAATTAAGTCAAATATTCACAATATTTTTTGGTTTAATATTATTGTTTTATTTATTCTTTATGCACAAAACAGTACATAGGCGGACTTAATGCCAGAATGCCTTTTTAATTGTATTATACATAAATATATATATTAATTATGTATACATAATTATTTTTTACACACGATCTCTCGTTCCGTGCCTGCATTTATCCTATTATTATTATATCAGCCTCAATAATATAATAAACAATGAATATATAATATGATGCAAATCTGAATTTGTTAATATGTGCACCCCAATTCCAAATATTAGCCTATCCCAATATTAGCTAGGGTAATAAACTCTACTTATTCTGTGTGAATAAGAAAAGGCAGTGGTATTAGGTATACACACGAAAGTCACTTTATTTTTTTTTTTTTTTTTCCAGAGACTAAATCAATATAACAATGGATTACCATTACTTTTAGCACACTGTATGTAGACCAATGCTCACCAGTTTTTACGAACCACTTGCTACGCTCCAACTTTAGAGTTTGAGTACAGAGGAGCACGCTACTCGTTAGAAATGCGTCCGTGAAAATCTGATGAAAATATTTATCTTGATATCAAATTAACGACTAAAGTAAACGTAAACTATGTGTCAACGTCATAATGATATCACAGTTATCATTCATATAAGCAGGAGCTTAGTATCTATCTTGCTAAAGCGACATAGTACAATTACATACTAATTGTAGTTAATAGTTATAAGTCGTAATGAAATTAATAATTATATATATAGTATATATATATAATTTTTTTAGAATATCTGTTGCGCGCCAAATCAAGCAAAAGTATGGACCCAGCATAAAACTTACTTTACTAGAAGTTTTTGAATCAAACATTATACTGGTAATTAATTATGAAACTGAGAGGTTCATTGAATTGTTGCGACGCTTGGACTCGTGGCGGACACGGTCGGCAATCAGTCAAGCGGAGGCGATGATGACAGTCCTCGACGCCGCGCTGATGGCGGTTAGAGTGCACATTAAAAACTTCACTGGTTTCAGACCACCGACTTTGTCAGTGTAGTGTGTGACTTTGTCGGTCATCGCGCTGGTGCTAGAATTGAAATATAGTTTTTCGGAGCCCTTCCCGTTTAAATTTCCAATAAGTATGAAATGTGGGCAATTTTTTTTTTTTACAAAATCACCTACCTACTTGTTCTAAAAAAAAGAAATCTGTTTTACAATCTTAAAAGGATGTCAAGGTTTGATCGATCAGTAGAATGATAACCGACTGACAGGTATCAGTTTCGGCATAGTGAGAATAAGCCAAGAGTGGCCCCTTCGTTTAGAGTACAGATATTATCCGGCATATATTTTTTTTTTTTTTAAGATTTAAGAGGCTTGTCCACCTTTCATGAAGCCAATTAAGCTTTACTGACTAATAGCCTTATAACTATCGATCAGCATGGTGCCAAACTCCAGGTTCAGAGTAGCTATTACAAATTGAGTAATGAAGATTCATAAAACTAAGTGAATCAACTTCGTTAGAGATTCCTTCCACCACACCAACAAAACTGATCAGGGACTATTCTGTGGCAACATTTGTAACCGTGATTTGTTGCCTCCGCACCTTCGAGCACAAATTCCGATACCACGCGAAGGTTGCATTTGACTGATAATTACCATTAGGTATCTATCCATAGATTTAGAATTTTTCTTTCGATCATAATTGAAGGTACAACAACAGCGAATATTTATTCGCTTTTATCTAAAAATAGACGGACTCACCTGTAGTAGTAAATAATGCGGGTAGTTAGGCCAAGAAAAAAAATGCAATATCTGAAGAATACAACAGATAAGCTGTATGATTTCCGATGAATGCAACTGTCGTATTTAGGACATTGTGATAATTAGGCCAAATAATATCCGAAGAATACAACGGATAATAAAAATTTGTGCTTCCCAATGAATGCAAAGGGTACACAAACTCAGCTCGAGCGTATAAATCTTCGCAGGTCCCACAGCAGCAGCAGGCAGGCAGAATGATATTTAGGCACAATAATATCCGTAGAATTCTACGGATTAAACAGTAGTGATTCCCAATGAATTCAAAGGGTACACTTTAGCTCGAGAGTATAGATCTTCGTTAACAGCAACACGTACAATGTTTCACTTTTAATTTTATGTCTTCTTTATTTTCGATTTTTCATGATTTCAAAGATCCCTTGTATTTGAACTCGTGCGAACGCCGTGATCGCACGGACAAGAATGAGGTGGCTGTCGCTCGGCTGAGGCGGGGTGGATACGAAAGAGATAATAATGTTGTTTTCTCTTTCTAACCTCTGAAACTTGTGCGATATCTCCGGATCGTACCCACGGGGTACTTACTAGTGATGGAATATCTTGGAGTCAAGGACTGGATAATTGCTGTAGTCCAAGTCCAACAATGTAGATGTAAAAAACCACTAATTCTTAGAAATTATTTCAGGCTTTTTAGTTGCATTTTGAAGGCGGTTCTTTTTTTTGTAGAAATTATTTTTATGATTGCATAGGAAGATTTGTCAAAACTGGTAAACCACTTTATAGGCCGACTGTACTAGCTGAATAATCTTTCAACATCGCAGTATGTGACTGGCCTCCTGTTGTAGCCTCAGTGGCGCAGTGGGAAACCGCTTGCTTTGCAAAGCGGAGGTCGCGGTTCGAATCTGACCGCTATTCACGACAGTGATTTTTTAAAGATGTATTTATAAGGTAAATACGAGGAAAGTACAATAAATTCAGCACCGAAAGTTTACTGTAACGACCCATGACTGCGATGTGACATGTTTACAGAATAATAAATATTCTGCTCATTCGCAAATTGTAACGCTTATCGTAAGTACTTTTTTTCGTATAAGTACATCTACTTGCTACCCTTTTTACAGAAATATATTAATTTTTGTAAAAATATGGAAATATCTTTGAAATTTGCCAGAATATGGAAAAATATGGAAAATAAAAATTGCATTTTGTCATTCCTAATGTCATGATTCGTGAAGAAAACAACATACTGAGCAAAAACCATTGAAATTAAAAATATGTATTTACAGTGTATTAATTCTTTTTATTGAAACAAAATATTTACAGTTTATTTACAAACATGTACACTTAAACTAGGTAAAAAACTTCCTCGAAGTTGTCGCCGCACTGGGAGGGAAGGGTACCTAAAAGACTGGCGGCATTACCCCTTTGTATTTACATATAAATCCGGTCCTTAATTATTACACACTAGTAATATGTAAATTACTAGAATTATCCCTAAAAAGTTAAATTAGTGGATACCTTATATTGATGCGAGTAAAAAGATCATTGTCAATTTAAGCGGGTAATAGTTTTTTTTTTAGTAACAACAAAAAGGTTAAATGCCGGTGAAAAACTGTAGTCTCATTCTGTGGGGAAAACTATGCTACGAGCACATTCGATTGGACTGTATCTCGGTATCTGGTTTATATGAAATTACTTTAAGACCTATCTCTGAGGGGAACGTCTCCTCGTGATGTGAGGCTCCGATCATCCAAAAACCCAACGTCGGCAAACAAAAAACTCACTCACCTTCTTTCAGGCCGCAGTTCCGCGAAAGTGAGCTCACTAGCACAGGCATACACGGTACACACTTCTTAGTTCTGCTTTTGTTGAATTTAACGAAAAAGGATCGGCGGAACACGCACACCAGCTGATTTTCAAATTATAACAGCACGTCTGTCCTTCACCGTATATGGCGCTTCTGTCCTTGAGATTTGCATGCTCGTACGACGACGATTGCCGAAGATGACCGAAAGATGTTTCGGTCTAGGTTCGTGAGCTATTGCTACAAACGTTGAGCAATTAAACGAATCGGAGTACTGAACACCCCCCACCGAAACCATAGTAATGGTTTCCATAAGTAAACTAAATAAATAACAAAAAAAAGTAAACGTTACTAAAGATTATACTTAATTGAAATAAAAGAAAAAATGAAAAAATTCCCTGTAAGGAAGAATAACAACTAAAAATTACTAATAAGAAAGAGGAACAAAAATTAATCTTGATAAGGCAGAGGACTCGGTTTGTTAACTGGTCTCTTTAAGATATTTTTCTGGGTGCGAATAGTCGCGCACCGAATAATACCGTCCTTACCAGGATGGACTGCTTCAATTCTAGCTAAAGGCCAGTTGCAAGGAGGCACATTTTCAGTTTTAACCAGGACAATATCCCCGATTTTTATATTAGCGTCAGAGGTAAACCATTTAGCTCGTTGTTGTAAAGTATTTAAATATTCTATCCTCCACCTGTTCCAGAATATTTGTGAGCATTTCTGCAGGTATTGCCAACGTGACAATCTATGAACTGGGACGTCCTCAACATTGTATTCAGGTACCGCCACTAAACTTTTGCCTATTAAAAAATGACCTGCAGTTAGTACATTACAGTCATCAGGACTGTCACTGGCTGGTAACGGGCATAACGGTCTAGAATTTAAAATGGCTTCCGCTTTACAACAGATCGTGGAAAGTTCCTCGAACGTCAAGGATTTATCTCCCACGGCTCTTTTTAAGTGGTATTTAACCGATTTAATACCGGCTTCCCACAGGCCCCCCATATGAGGTGCACTAGGCGGGTTAAATTTCCAAATAATTTGTCGACTACCGCAACCTTCCAATAACTGCTCTTTAGTTTTATTATTATTTAAAAAATTGTTTATTTCGTCTAAATATTTTTTACTGCCTACGAAATTAGTACCGCAGTCAGAGTAAATGAAAGAGCACAAGCCTCTTCGTGAGATGAATCGATCTAAGGCAGCTAAGAAACACTCGGTGGACAAGGAAGACAACACTTCCAAATGTACCGCTTTTGTGGAAAAGCATATAAACAACGCTAGGTAAGCACGGTCTACCTTAGCGTTCCGCCGCAAACTTTCCTTTACATAGAACGGACCACCTAAATCTACTCCCACGTGATCGAATACTTTATTGGGTATAAGTCGGGATGCTGGTAAAGATCCCATTTTTGGTTGTAGTAAACGCGGGTTATTTTTAAAACAAATTTGACATTTCGACAATACGGAACGAATAATACGTCGAGCAGATAATATCCAAAAATTTTGGTTGAGGATATTTTGCAAAGTGCGTGGACCTGCGTGCAAGTATTTTACGTGAAAATATCGAATTAAAAGTATGGTAAAACGGCTATTCTTTGGTAAGAGCCGAGGATGCTTGTGATTAAAAGGTAGCTCCGCATGAGTCAGTCTACCCCCCACCCTGAGGTATCCCTGGTCGTCTAAAAAGGGAGATAATTTTCGTAAGGTCGGAATGTACTCGCGACCTTTCGATAAGTTATTCATTTCATCTGCGAAATATGCCGTTTGTACCAATTTAACAAGAACGTCTTGTGCATTATTTAATTCAGGAGTAGACATAACTTCCGATTTCTTAACATCCGCAGTTTTACGATCAACCCATCTCAAAATTCGAACAAAACAACGCTGTAATTTGGTGTATGATGAAAATTGGCCAAAAATTCTTTCGCAGAATTCTATTTTCGATTCAGTCATTGGATTCGCGTTAGTCGTCACTAAAGATGTGATGTCATTATTAGTTTTTAATTCCAAAACGTTAGATGGGTCACTGTTTACGAACGTCGAAACAGGCCACTTATCTATGCTTTCCTGAAGCCAAGCTGGTCCCGACAGCCACTTGGAGCTGACAGCTACCAGTTGAGTTGGATAAGCACCACGCGAACTGATGTCAGCTATGTTATTTTCGCTGTTGACATGTCTCCAACAAGATGGTGACAATGTCTCTGTTATCTGTGCAACCCGATTGCACACAAAAGTTTTTAATTGATATGGCTTGGTTTGAAGCCAAGACAATACGATTGTCGAGTCAGTTAATGCTATAATACGATCAATTTTAATTCTATTTAAATTATTGCAAACATATTTAATTAATTTACTTAACAACAAGGCTGCCATCAATTCCAAGCGCGGTATCGTTAACGGTTTTATAGGTGCTACTTTAGACTTAGCCGTTACCAAACGTACTTTGGTGTTTCCTTTATCATCACGACTGACAATATAAACACAGGCCGCGTAACCCCGCGATGACGCGTCGCAGAAACCGACGAGTTCACAATTCGTTTGATCGGGTAATAGCATGTGTCTTTCTATAAGAATATTCGATAAACACGGTAACTCGCTTACGAAGTCTGACCAACGTTTAGACACTGATGGTGGCAACTGTTCATCCCAGCTTAACCCCAATTTCCAAAGGTCTTGCAAGATCTCCTTGGCTATAAATAAACAGGGTGATATAAAACCCACGGGATCGTATATCAATGCTAATAATTTTAATACCGATCGCTTGGTATTTACGTGGTCGATGACATTCACGGTAAAGTAAAAACTGTCCGATAATGGTATCCAACGAAGGCCTAACACTTTAATTGTACATTCATTGTCATCCTTTAGGAAAGTTACTGGACATTCCCTGTGTTCCACGGGAACACGTTCTAACAACGTAGCATTATTGCTAGCCCACTTTTTAAGTTCAAAACAACCGCACTTTAATAACGCGATTAATTCGTCCTGTAACGTACAGGCTGATTCTAATGTCGGACAGGAATATAAAATGTCGTCCATATAAACGCCGTCACGTAACACCTGTGCAGCTGAAGGGAAACGTTCACCTTCATCCTCCGCTAACTGTAAGAGTGTACGTATTGCGAGAAAGGGAGAACAACTGAGGCCGTAAGTCACAGTATTTAATTCATATACTTGTATTTTTTCATCTGGAGAATTACGGTATAAAATGTGCTGGTAACAGCGATCACTCTCTCGCAATAATATAGCTCGATACATTTTACAAATGTCACTTACTAGACAATATTCAAAAAGTCGGAAATTCAAAATAATAGCCACTATATCGCGATAGAGTTTAGGTCCGGTTAATAATATCTCATTTAACGCAACATTATTACTTGACTTAGCCGATCCATCGAATACAACCCTCAAGGGAGTTGAGGAGCTAGTTGGCCGTAAGATACTATGATGCGGAATCACATACTTGCTGGGTACATTACCGCGATACGGTTCCATGTGGCCTAGCGCCTTATATTCACGCATAAAGTCTGTATACGCACTATGCAAAACAGGTTTTTGTATTAGCTTCCGTTCAGTTAGACGTAAACGTCGCTCGGCCATAGTGAATGAGTCACCTAGCGGTGGATGTCCCGGTACGAAGGGTAATGGTACGATGTATCGTCCGTTCGAATCCCGCTTATGTTCTTTAACAAAAATATTCTCAGTTAATTCGTCAAGAGGATTAATAGGAGAAGAGCACGGCAATTCTTCTATTTCCCAAAATTTACGTAACGTCGTATCTATGGATTGTTCTTCGTCAACCGAAACTGCTAGGTGAGCGCCCTGAATATTTTCAGAGTACTCGGTGGATAATTTTCCACTAACAACAAATCCAAAGACTGTTTCGATTACCTGAGGAATATCCGCTTTAATAGATATAGGTTTATTTTTTATAAGTTCGGATACTATATCATTTCCAAGTAAGATATCAATACGCGAACGTCTAAAATAGAAATTGTCCGCTAAGTTATATTGTTTATATTCGTCCGTGACTGATGACGGAAACGAAACGTTTGGCATCTCTGCCGATACCCTTGACACTACTACCATGTCGACTACGAAACGAGGTTCATTCGCATGTCGTGGCTTAAACGTGCATCTCACCATGCCGTGATTTTTGACAGATTCACCACCAAGACCGTAAATCGAAAACGGACAGGGTTTACGTGAAAGGCCCAAACGTTGAGCACAATCCGTCGTAATAAACGAGCTTTGAGCTCCAGAATCCAGTACTGCACGGCAGTCCTGACTCTGACCACAGGCATCAATAACATGCAAACGCGCGGTGCCTAACACGACACCGTATTGTTTTCCACCTGCACTGTGCAACACTTGTGTGTTCGCCGCCAACTCGCTCACGGAACGAGAGGTGGTTAACGCTTGCTGTGAGTGCGAGGGAGACGGGTGATCATGCGCTGACGGCACGGCCGAGGCGATCGCCGCGTCTCTGTGCAACAGGTAATGATGTGGTGACGCACACACACCACAACTCATTGCACTTTTACACGTTGTATAGTTATGATTAGGTTTTAGGCAATTAGTGCATAACTTTAGGGAATTGACACGGTCAATCCTAGCATCAGGTGACAGTTTACGAAACTGGTCGCACCTATAAATCATATGATTATCATTGCAATGCATACAAATCACTTTAGCATACGTGTTGTTGTTAGTTTTGTAATTTTTATATTTATCATTATTTGACGTGACTGCCGAGGCAACTAGAACACCTTTGGTCGACGACGAGTTAGGCTTATAATTATTAAAGTAGGTAGTTTGCTTTTTATGCGTAAGTTGTTTGCGTTCGGGTGCTATCGGAACAGCTGATGTGTTAGGAAACGTGTGTTCGAGAACTTTTATTTGTTTATTTACGAAAATAATTAAATCCGAAATTGAAGGAATTGTCGTTTGGTCACGACTTTCTTCAAACAACTTTCTCGTAGATGTATCTAACGAGCGTAATGCTAAATGACAAATTAAATAATCGCTTAAGTTCTCGACATTTAATGCTTCAATTGCCTTCCACGAGTTATCGTACGTTTCGATAAATAAACTTAGATTTCCCGCTGACGATTTACTTAGCGGCGTAAAGTTAAGCATTTTATCGAAATACCTACCTACCAATGCCCTATTGTCTTGATATTTATCGACTAAATTCTGCCAAACTAAAGAGTAGTTTTTGGCGGTGATCGGTAATTTCTTAACTATATTGAGCGCCGGGCCCTTGACACAAGACAATAAATAATGGAATTTATCGATATCTGCAAATTCACGTTCGTGCACCAGGGAAGCAAACGTATCGTAGAATGTTGTCCAGTTTTCTATCTGACCGTCAAACTCAAACAATTGTAGTTTGGGTAATGAGGGCCGGACCTGCTCATGACGCGGTTTCGTTGAAGAATTTTCTAATGATTGTAGTTTTAATGCAATTATTCGACACTCTGAATACAATGTATCAAACGACTCCAATTCCTGCGTAGAAAATTTCGCATCGGGCTTTAACGTCATTTTTAATTGTATTATTTCTATAGTGATTTCTTCAAAACGAATTCTAACATTTTCTAATTCAGAAAACTGAGCCAAATATTCTGGAGCATTCTCTTGTGACACTTTTTTTGATAAATCATAAACCTTTTGCAGTTTAGAAAACAAATATTCTTTACGAAAATTCAAAGCGTTTAATTTTATTTCTAAATCTGATAACTTAGTGGTAGCCATATTTAATGTAACGTACACTTGTCACAACGCACGTCGCTGTGATTTTAAAAATGGCCTCGCCCAAGTGCTTTCTTGCAACCTTTTTTAGCCAAAATATTGCAGGAAACAGATTTTTTGATAGTAAGTACGACTTACTACAATAAACAAAGAAGGTTATAAATAAATTTGTAAGAAATACGGCTCGTATGGGCCAGAAAATGTGGGGAAAACTATGCTACGAGCACATTCGATTGGACTGTATCTCGGTATCTGGTTTATATGAAATTACTTTAAGACCTATCTCTGAGGGGAACGTCTCCTCGTGATGTGAGGCTCCGATCATCCAAAAACCCAACGTCGGCAAACAAAAAACTCACTCACCTTCTTTCAGGCCGCAGTTCCGCGAAAGTGAGCTCACTAGCACAGGCATACACGGTACACACTTCTTAGTTCTGCTTTTGTTGAATTTAACGAAAAAGGATCGGCGGAACACGCACACCAGCTGATTTTCAAATTATAACAGCACGTCTGTCCTTCACCGTATATGGCGCTTCTGTCCTTGAGATTTGCATGCTCGTACGACGACGATTGCCGAAGATGACCGAAAGATGTTTCGGTCTAGGTTCGTGAGCTATTGCTACAAACGTTGAGCAATTAAACGAATCGGAGTACTGAACACATTCAATAATTTTATCATAGGTGGACAAGACTTTGTCATGTTTTATAGGTTGAGGGTAGATATTATGGAGATCTACCCTCCAAATGTTATTTATTATGTCACCTACCCTCCTATGTATTTGTTAACTGTCAGCTGATTGTAATGTCAATGACCGTTAGCTTCTCTCTTAAAATGGATATTACACCAGTCATACATCGAACTTAAAGTTTTTTATTTCATAATATCTAAACCCGTACATGGCCCTAATCAGCGCCGGATATAATTAATACCAATTTTATCGAAGGAAGATCATTATTAAATGAGTTTGGAAGCCGTGGAGTGCAAATAAATGCATCGGGATTGCACGCCAAGGAAAGAGGTTGAGAGTTCAAAGTCCGGACATTAAACCGTAAAGTAAAAATTGTCATATTAGTGCTAAATATTTGAACCCAACACTCTAATCAGGTATAAATTAGATATTAATTCGATGTATGTGCTTTAAGGTGCGTATTTTGAATTCTACTTAGTATTTGATAAATTGTGTAGTCAAAATACCAACTATTAATTTAATTTTGTGCTGTGTTATATGTATAAATTCCGGTCAGTTAGTCAAATTAGTTTGCTTGTAGCTTATTTGTTACATTTAGTTGGCTAGCATCATATTTTGTACCGAATTATCAATAATTTACATTAGACATTTGCACTTAGTTGGTTGTTACATTATTACATAAGTAGTTACATTAGAAGAATACCTAATAAATAGGTACATTTGTATGTAGTTAGATTCGTAGTGTCTGGTAAAATTGTATTTTAGTTTGTTGTACTTATGTAGTTAGCAAGTTCATAGTACATCAAAATTATAACAAACTTTTAAACCATACTTTATCGTGTTAAAGGACACATTTTACCAATTATATTATTACACTATATTCAACTATAACTATATAATACATTTACACCTTAATTACAAACTATACAACGTTATTTAAAATCAATTGTAGAATTATTAATTTACCATTAGTCAGTTAACAATATAAGTACACAGTTTTGTTCGTTTAGTTAATCATTTATTTTAATTTATTGTATTGCACTTCCGCAGACTACTTTAAGAGATCGTTACCTCCAGTCTCCCAATATGACCGAGGAAAAGGAACTTATTAGGAAACGAGGCAGCATTAAGGGTCGTCTGACTGCCTTTTCCAACTGTGTGACAGCACTGGATGTCTCTTCGCTGAGTCCCTCGGATGCCAGGGAGTTGCAACTGCGAATTTGTAAGGTCGAATCATTATATGATCTATACGATGATGTACAAACTAAATTAGAGTGTAACACTGACGACATGGATCTACAATTATCTGAGCGTATAGAATTTGAAAGGCAATATTATAAATTACTTGCAAACGTTCAGGAAATTTTAGAAACCTATACTAAGGCACAAGATAAGCCAGAAAGTGCGTCTAATACACGTAGTAGTCATAAGCTGGTTAAATTACCGACCATTGAACTGCCGAAATTCGGTGGCTCATATGAGAATTGGCTCGAATTTCACGACACCTTCACAAGCTTGATTCATAGCAACGATGAAATTGATGAGATAAACAAATTCCATTACTTAAGGGCATCGTTGCAGGGTTCAGCCGCTGTGGTGATTCAGTGCATTGAATTTTCGGCTCATAACTATTCGGTAGCTTGGGAACTATTATGTGAGCGGTATGACAACAAGCGATTGTTGATACAAAACCATGTTGCCGCATTATTTAACATAGACTCACTCACAAGGGAGTCATCTGCCGCATTAAAGGGTTTGACTGATCAGCTCAATAAGAATTTACGTTCGTTAGAATCCCTAGGAGAACCTGTCGAGAACTGGGACACTCTTTTAATTTATTTAGTAACGCGTAAATTAGATGCAAAAACTTACCGCGAGTGGGAACAATACAAAGGTACTTTAGACAATAACAAACCGATCAATCTCACCTCATTTTTGGTTTTTATTCGCAACCGAGCAGATTTGTTGGAGACGTTAGAAATGTCTCACACTACACATCACACAGGCACAGGCAGACACTTGAACACGTCTAAGATTAAGGCTTTAGTTTCGGTTCAAACCCCTAGCCATAACTCGAGCACGACGTCAGTGAAACCATGTCCTAAGTGCGATGATGAACATTATTTAAATAACTGTCCCAACTTCCTTGCCTTAAGTCCTGCCGCGAGATATAAGTTAATTCCAAATTATAAGATTTGTTTTAATTGTTTCCGTAGCGGTCATTACGCTAATACGTGCAAAAAACCAAGCTGCAAGATTTGTAAGCGTAAACATCATACACTTATACATGTAAACCACTTCAATGGGAAACCAGTTTCCAGATCGTCGACGCACACTGATAGTGATGATAGTAGCAACACAAGTAAATCCTCTCACCCCATTGGAGACGAACCTCAGAACTCGAGCGTTGCGCTAATGAGCAACATCACTGCATGCGCAGGAGTGGGACAGGGCGATGTTTTATTATCTACTGTCTTAGTTAAGGCCTACGATTTTAATAACCGTGAGATAATCATTCGCGCCATACTCGACAGTGGTAGTACTTCGTGTCTCATGACCGAAAGATTGCGTGAACGATTAGGCCTCACAGCTGATCGCGTAGATAAATCCATTGTAGGAATAAATAATATAACATCGCCTATTAGTAAGATGTGTCGGCTGCGCATTATGTCATTAAATGAGAATTATTCAACCTGTATTCGTTGTTACGTTTTGCCGTCTATTACCGATAATGTGCCCAGTTGTCAAGTAGATATAAAGAATTTAAACATTCCGAGTAATATTAGTTTATCGGACTCTATGTTTTTTTGCCCCAGCCGCCATTGATTTAGTCATCGGTAGTGAAATATTTTGGGACATTTTAGGTTCGCAATGTATCAAGTTAGGAAAAGGAATGCCGATACTTTACGAAACAAGACTAGGTTGGAGTGTTTCCGGCCCCATTAACAACGACCGTGTATCGACATCAGACACCATCAAATGTAATTTAATACAAGTAGTAAATCCTGTCAGTTCCATTTATTGCTCAGATGATGACATCCAAGCCCAATCAATACGGCTTAGGCAACTTGAAAAAGTTAGCCATCAGTCATCATCTCAGTATTATCCCGAGGAAAAATTATTACCTGAGGAACATTTTATCAAAAACACCACTCGCCTTGCAGATAGGCGTTTCTGCATTAGAATCCCATCAAAACAAACACCAAACGTGTTAGGAGATTCTTATCAGCGAGCTAAAGGTTGTTTTCCATCACTTGAGCGCAGGTTAAAAAATAACGAATCATTTACTCATAATATGTATAAAAGTGTCATGACCAAATACAAAGCATTAGGTCACAAGTCAAAGTTAAAAACAAATATTTCAAAGTACCATACAAAGGTTGCCTGAACTTTGTGCTGAGGTCTTTTCTTTCATTCAAAGATATCTCACCAGGCAATTATTTAATTTGTCATCATTTAAATTATACACACATCAAAAGTGTCTAGGGATCAACATATATTTTTGCAATAACTTTTCTCCTGATTGATATTAATTAAAATTTTCTTTAAGGATTCATCAAATAAAGTGTTTTCGTTTGTCACAGTAACGATAAACCAAGTCACCTTTGCATTAATAAAGAAATTTTCCATTTTCCTAATAAAGGGATTTTTGACATTTGAACCACTAACACAAAAGTTCGAAAAAAAGACTGAAATAACAGTTTTCTTTAAAATTTTATTGGGTAACTTAAACAATTAATAATCCGTGTTTCTACCGCGAACACTAACAACACAAGAACATCGGTTTGGCATACTCAAAATGAGTTCATCCAAATCACGCTGTGGAATGGCCGCCCATGTTCGTTGCAACAACAAAAAAAGGTCTTCTTGCGACTGGATACCCTCCATATTCGGCAGAGCTCTTCTCTGTAGCATATCCCATGCATGCTCAATCGGGTTCAAGTCTGGCGACTGAGCAGGCCAGGGCAGGACATTGATGTTAGCTGCGGCGAGAGTCTGTCTTACAACTCTTGCGGTGTGCGGTCGTGCATTATCATGCATTAACTGAAATAAGGGACCGATTTGCACTTGTAGAGGAACGATGACGTCTGATACAATCGTCTCAGCATAAATTTGAGCGTTGAGGTTGCCTCTGATGCAAATCAACTCAGTTCTTCCGCCGATCCAAATACCCGCCCATACCATGATGGTTCCACCACTATAAGGATGGACTTCCTGGCAGGATTTTAATCGCTGTTGGCGTCCAGGGGTTCTCCAGTGTCGTATACGTCTTGTATCCGGTCTCATACCAAAACGAGACTCATCAGAAAAGCACACGAAACGCCATTGTTCTTCTGCCCAATTTCTGTGTTCAAGAGCCCATTGATATCGAATCCTACGATTGTGCATTGCTATAGGTGGTACCCGTAGCGGTCTTCGGGAATGAAGGTTCACTTCATGCAAGCGGTTTCTGACTGTTTGGTCGCTAATTAAGTTCCCTGAAGAGTGATGAAGCCTCACGGCTAACATCATGGCAGTTATTGTTGGAGCTCTTCGAGTTAAGATTTGAATATATCGGTCTTGTCTCCGTGTGGTGCAGCGATACCGTCCTCCATGGCGCTCAGCCACGGTACCAGTGCTTCGGTAACGTGTCCAAAGTCGACTGATAACACTCTGACTTGTATTCAGAGCTAAAGCCACAGTACGTTGCCGGGAACCAGCTTCTATCATTCCCACGGCTCTGAGCATTTCTTCCCTGCTTAAATGACGTCGCCGCTCCATAATAACGTTGGTTTTAATCAGTAGTAGGGAAACAGTAGCACTAATAATGTCTTCAATGCGTTGTATGTTTTTATAGGGAAAATATTGACAGCTGATTTTCATCTTTTACTCGAATTTGATTCACAGTTCCTGATTCAAATTATGAAATGCACCAAAAAGGATCCATATAAATTTATAAAATCATAAATTTATTACAAAGCCACATCTCAATCTCAAGAAATCCGCTTAAAACAACTTCATGAGACGCATTCAAGGAATCTAAGATCGTCAGAAAACCTTGAACTAGCTATGCCCTTACACTCAACAAATTTTTATGGTAAATCATTTTCTGTACATGCAGTACGTTTATGGAATGCCTTACCAGTTACCATAAGGCGAGCTAAATCTTTAAACATTTTTAAAAATCTTGTAAAAGCTCATTACCTTACTTTATAGCTCATTGATACTTTGCTGGTCGTTATTATGATTTCGGAGTGCTATCTGTATATTTATCAGAATTGATTTTTATATATATAATACATATATTTATAGTTCGTATATATATATATATATATATATATATATATAAGTATGTGAAGCTGTAACAGCTCAGTGGGCGAGCGCTTGCCTTGGAAACGAGGTGCGCAGGTTCGATCCCCGGCTCGCACCTCTGATTTATTTAATTAATCATGTGCGAATCGTCTTTGTGCGATTGTTACTAGCGTTCGGTGAAGGAAAACATCGTGATGAAACCTGCATGTCTGAGAAAGCCTAACTAGCTTTCGAAAGACGTGTGAAGTCTGCCAACCCGCACTTGGCCAGCGTGGTGGACTATGGCCTAAGCCCCTTCAACTTGAAGGGAGGCCCGTGCCCAGCAGTGGGACATAAACAAGGGCTGGTATTATTATTATTATTATATAAGTATATTGAATATATGTTGGTATGTAAGAAATATTTATATATATCTGTATGTATATTAATATATTATATGTAAATAGGTAAACTTATTATATGTATTTTTATTAGTGTATATTGTCTCACATATTAACTACCCCACTTTTCGTATTCCATGCAATCTTTTTTCCATCCCAAGGTTGCCTGTAAGAAATTGCGGATAGCGATAAGGCCGCCCTTTGTACAAATTTCTTCAAGTCCTTTTTATTTTATTTTTATGTGTGTACAATAAAGAGTATAAATAAAAATGCTTGATCCCTAGACACTTTTGATGTGTGTATTAGATTTCAGCGTACCGTTTCCTTAGGTACGTGTGACGATTTGTAAGTGTTTTAAATATACATACCAAATATAAAAATTCATAGTTAAGTTGTGACGGATTACAGGATCCATTAAATTTAATAATTATTAACTTAATTAAATTCATTAACTAGAATCAAATGCAAGCCTTTCCTGCACATAATTATTGATTAAAAACAAAACATAAAATCCCATTAAGTAATTAAATTCAATATTTATTTATTATTTTAAATATATAAGAAACAATTATTTTACAGTCCACATCATTTTACAAATTATTTATTTCGTTTTATTTAAGAAAGTATTTACTTCTGAACATACTTGCCCTGCTAATGGGAAGTTTACCACCACAGGGACTTACCCGCAGAGGATATCCGTTTGTAAGTGTTGGCGTAAATTACGTAGAACAAGTGTTTTGCGCCAAACGTGAAGGCCGCGGCTATAGGCTCATCATATTGTATTGCCAATTTCATATGTTTCACCACTGAGGCGGTTCATTTAGAGCTTGTCGGTGATTTAACGAGCAATAATTACCTACTAGTTTTGCGTCGGTTCATTGCACGTAGAGGTAAGCCTCATCATATTTCTTCGGACAACGGTACCTCATTCGTGGGATTATATAATGATTTGTCAAGGTTCCTTAAGACTAATTGCAAACTCTTGGTAGATAGTTCTGCCCAAGAGAATAATAATCCTTATTTTAAACCCGCATTCACCATATTTCGAAGGTCTTTGGGAGGTAGGAGTTAAAACGGTAAAGTAACATTTAACGAGAGTGCTGGGAAATTGTATTTTATCATTTAAATATTTTAGTACTGTCTTGGTTTAAATTAAAAGTATTCTCAACTCTCGGCCACTCACACCTCACTCATCAAACCCAGAAGACTTCACGCCACTCACTATCGGTAATTTTCCCATCGGTCGACCTCTCATAAAGTTACCTGAAAGGGATCATCAGGATCATTCTGCGATTTCAGCGGATCAAGGAGCTGCATCAACATTATTGAGCACGGTGGAGTAAAGTACATTGAAGAACTCCAGCTGAGAGTAAGATGGCGATCATGCAAGTACTCTAAGCCAAACACGCCAGTTGTTTTGAAAGAGGACAATACTCCACCGCTGAAATGGAAGAGGCCAATCGTGTCCTGTCCGCTTACCCTGGAACTGATGGCATCTGAAGAGTGCCGGACAATAAGACAAGTAGTGGTATTTTGTGCGAAGATTTTAGCAAGATTTGTCCCTTGCCTGATGAAGTTTTCTGTTGAAAGGCGAGCTTTCAACACGCGGGGGCATGGACAAGACTTTGTCATGTTTTATAGGTTGAGGGTAGATATGGAGATCTACCCTCCAAATGTTATTTATTATGTCACCTACCCTCCTATGTATTTGTTAACTGTCAGCTGATTGTAATGTCAATGACCGTTAGCTTCTCTCTTAAAATGGATATTACACCAGTCATACATCGAACTTAAAGTTTTTTATTTCATAATATCTAAACCGCCCGTACAATAGGGTCATCATTTACAATATCGCAACAAGAAATTAGATATATTTCAGCTGCAACAAAGCGATGTACGCAAACCGCATCTCGTACTGGCTGAACGCCAAGGGTCCGTCAATGGCGATCGACGAGTCGTGCTGCAGTTCCACCGCTGCGCTGGAACAGGCGTACCTGGCCATCCGCCGCGGGGAATGCGACGCGGCTGTCGTCGGTGGCGCATACCTGTGTCTGCATCCACAGTCATCTGTGCACTACGCCAGGTATAATTTCATACTAGTGTACCTAATATACCTTTAGAAAGACGGGAAAAACTTTATATTCTCGAATTACAGATTAATGAAGCTATGTGCAGACGGCAAAACGAAATCGTTCGACGAAAATGCTGACGGGTGTGTTAAATCAGAAGCCATTAATGTTTTGTTCCTTCAGAAGGCAAAACATGCTATGAGGTAGTACTTCCAAATAATTTTATATTATAAGTAGAGGTTTTTTTTAGTAAAATATGGCAAAGACAAAATTGGCTGGTTTATTTTTAATTGTAGACTGTAAGAGGTTGATTAAACGGTTTTCGTAGCTGTAAAGACGTAGGTAAAGGATAAAATATAAGAAAAACTGCACGCCACTGACCTAGTACTGCTATTGGGCTTATTAGTGGTGTCGACAATTTTCACTTCATTAGGCGCGGAGAAAGGCGATGCAGTTAGGTTCGCGTTCAAGGGAGAGCTGAACTCGGATAAGCTACCACAGGATTTATTTGTTGGGAAACCGAATGAATCAGCCCGAATAAATGTATAGCGCACCTTAAAGAATTATTCTATTTTATGGTCCGTACCACCTTGAACTTTTAGATTAAATCTTTCGTTTTCCCTTGAACATACTCGTGTTATAGCTCGCCGCATCGTCCAGTCGCGCTCAGCTCCCGGACTTCAAACTGTCCGTCTGTTAAACCACTATTCTTACGGAAGGGAGGCTTTCTTGGATAAATAAAAATGTTTAAGGCATATTTTCATATCCCCGTAGCCAAATTAATGCCGAAGATTCCTATCAATAGTTTACCAAAACTAAAGTTCTACAATTTACTTGCCTCCTAATCGGTCTATCAAGCTCATAAGATTGATAGTTCTTAATTGCTAATAAAGATCTAGTGAAACTCCGAGTCCACATCAAGTCGACAGTACTGACTATGAAATAATAAACGTTTTCCCCGAAGGATAGAAAACTATAAGTATCGGTAGAGTAATATAAGGTAAGTTGCATAAAGGCGACTTTTTGTGTTACCCCGCCTTTCGTCTTACTTTCGTCTTCCCCCCACTCACCCTATTTCATGTCTGCTTGCGGACTTTGTAATCTTAAGGTACTGGCGAGTGCTGCAGTCTTGACGACGCACGCCGCGTATGCTTACCTCTCCCCGGGCGGCTTGAAGGTGGGGGAAAGCAAGCTGAGCGCAGCTAGACGATGCGAGGACGATGGATGCAGTCAGCCTACATCAGTCCACGGAAACCATGCAAACACGCGAAGCGCGCACCTCGATCACGCGTCGACCGCCGATAGCATATATGAGTTTTTTGAAGGAAAAACGAAGGATGTAATGTCAAAGATCAAACCTATCGTTTTCTACCATTCGAGGGGCAAATGTTTGTTATTTTTTAGCGAAAATATACAAGACGATAAAAATTCGAATAGTACCAATTAAAAAGTTGTGTTTTCACAGAATATATGCCGAAGTACTGCATGTGAAAAATGAATTTATTGGTCTGATGGAAAACAACACCGGCCCGATGTATGGGTTTCACAGGAACCCAAGCTTAATAGTTAACTTTATGAAGAATTTCTACAAGGAGGCCAACGTGTCTCCTAATTCCGTCGAGTATGTCGAAGCATTAGGATGTGGTAAATAAAATTTTCTCTTACTACTTCCTACACTATAATAAGTTAGTCATCAAAAATCCTGCTATATTAGTCGTATCGAGCGGTTGATAAAAAACTATGTTTCAGCTGTTCCCACCATAGACAAAGCAGAACTGGAAGCTATTGACGAAGTATTTTGCGATAAAAGAGACCAACCTCTCCTAATTGGAAGCGTCATGTCAAACATTGGGTACAGCGATGCTGCAACAGGGATATCTGCCGTAACGAAGGTATTCTTGTGCAAGATACCGTCCCATTAGTAAATAAACATTGTTGTGTGTTAAGGCTGCTGTGACTCGACAAATCACTTGAACTGGCCCAGGATCACCGAGCCCAGTAACTAGCTAGGTTCAGTCAGCCTCGTTTAAACAAAATTGTGTAACTTTTTTTGTAATTTTTTTATTGATCTGACGAGAGAAACAAGCTGTACTACCACTCGTCACCAGTAACATCAGTTATTAAGTTTGTTAAACCCATGCTTGTGCAACAACAATGTTTACACATTGTTGCTTGGCGGCGCGATATTCTGCAGTAAGTACATGCCTGGACGATCCGTTGCGCTAGAGTCCTACCACCACCTGGTAAAACCGCCTAGTATAAGCTCCGTTGGGCTAAATTAGCTTCAAGGTGAAATTCTAGAACCGCTATTGTTTGTAAAACAACGGCAAGTTGACAATGTGGCTTTCCATTTTCAGGGTAAAGGAGTTGTCCCAGAAATGTATGGAGCCTGGGCCAACACCATGTACACTATATGTATATATAACTATGCAATATAGTAACTGTTTTGTAATGTTCTCTTTTTTAATATTGCTTCGTTTTATTGTACATTTAAGATATCTTGGTCAAGGAGAGCAACACCAAAGAGAATATAATACTACTGTAGCAACACCACACAATAATATGATGGATCGGAAATACGTAACTAAAATGTAATTTTGACAACTGACTATACCTGCGATTGAACTTTTTGTGAAATAGCACTTATACGACGGATTCTAATCCAAATCACAGGCGATAATCTATACTACTAACTATAAAGCCCCGGGTCAAGAAAGAAACAGTCAATGAATGTCCGTAAACATAAATAATCACTAAAAACTCCGAAATACATTATGTACTCCACGCGTAAACAATCTATTACGAAACGCCACCTATAGCATTCGCTGTCAAGTAGTAAACCAACGTCAAACGCAACTGTCATGGCTGCCCTAAAAACAGGGTGGACATACTAAATAACTCCATAAGTAATCATTTATGTACAATTGCACTCTGCTTCAAATTCATTTATAAGTATTTTTATGAAACTCTCCTATGTTTTTCCTATTTTTCCATGTAGTGTACATAGTGTTGGCCCAAAATGGAACATCTCCTTTAAAAATGTTCAAAAATTCCCGATGGCTTTTCCACTATCCGTCGCCGATCACAAACTATCTATCAAGGACTAGTTGAGACCTATCCGACGAGTCCAATTTCAGTGTGTCGGGTTTAATGGATCAGAGATGCTGTGTTCATCTTTCTACTCCAACATCAGACCCAATCACCATCTATTTACATAATACAAGCGCTAGCTCCAGTGCTTCTACCATGATTTTATTTATAATTTCGCGGCTCTGTGCTATGGCGGTGCGGGACGTTTCGTACTTTACAGTATGTCTTCTTTGCCTCTTACTTGACTTGTAGACTTTGTGTCCTATTCACCGGCCGGCGCGCAGCACCAAGAATTGTCTAGTTTGTTTAAGTAATAAAATGTACAAGGCAAATTAATAATACAGAATATAATATATATTTACCTACTAAGACAGAAAGAAAAAAGAAATAAATCTTTTTTCAATGGCATCTTGTACAGTAACTAGCCTAGTACACATAAACCACTAATCAGAATGCCGTTGAAAGATTATCCACTCAGCATGTCAAGACCTATCCAACGAGCCCATATTAAGTAGGTCTACGTTTATTGAAGAAGAAGAAGAACTACATTTTTATTGCTGCTGAGGTCCTATAGCCACCTCCCTGCTTCATTATCTGGCCCTGGTGAACGTTACCATATTATTCTTTAATATTATCGGATTTACATATCAATTTCATACCCTTCGGTATTCATCCCTTCTACTAGAATATCGACTAAGAAACGAAATAATCGACTTTAAACGGCTGAACGGATTTTCATTAAACTTAGTGAAGAACCAACTCAATTAAACCAGCTTTTTAAATAAAAACAACCGCAATCAAATCCGTTCACCCGTCAGAGAGCTACGATGCTACAGACACAATCATTCATGTGCGTCAAACTTATAACATTTGTTTTTGGCGGAGGATTAAAAAAGATCATAACATACTATCAGGTGTTGTTGGGCTACCACCGCGGCGAGCTGGCGGCGAACCTGCACTGCGCGTCGCCGCGTCGTGACGTGGCGGCGCTGCGCGAGGGCCGCATGCGCGTGCTCACCGACCACCAGCGCTTCGGCCGCTCGTACGCCGCCGTCAACGGCATGTCCGTCACCGGCGTCAACGCGCACGTGCTGCTGCACGGACACCAGAAACAAATGGTAAGTATACTTCTATTACAACCCAAGTCCCCGTGAGCATCGTGACAGGTCCTCAAAAAGAAAGGTACTGAGGGAAACCTGGTGCACATCCTACCGGAGAACTCAGGTTCCCCTCTCATGTGCCGATTGCGACAGTCGCGGGGGTTTTAGCGGGTAAGAATCCCACATACCTACCTCTGATAACAGGGTCCCGGGGACCTTTTGAAGATTTCCCCGCGAGAATCAGAAAGGTACGCTAAAGCTATTACGCGGTGAACAGAGAGAACTATTCAGTGTTTTTTAGAGACGAGCTTTTATGGTTCTTTTTTCATTATCGACTTATTTTATCAGCGATTATATCGATGATAAAATATTTTATACTCACGAGAACTTGCTATTTTTTAACATTTCATTACAGGATCACTCTCGTTACAAGTCTAGTATACCCTACCTTATGACAATATCTGGCAGGACGGATTCGTCAGTTACAAATATTCTGGCATATTTAAAATCGCGCCCTATAAACCCTGAGGAGTTAGCGCTGCTGCACAACATTCACCAAACTAATATTACGGGACACTTGGGCCGAGGGTTTACCATTCTAAGTGAGTAACCACTTTGCTGTGATTATTAAATTTTTAACCGACTTCAAAAAAGGAGGAGGTTCTCAATTCGTCTGTTTATATATATATATATATATATATATATATATATATATGTATATATATATATATATTATGTATGTTCGCGCATAACTCTGGCAATTATGAACCGATTTGAAAAAATCTTTCTTCCATCTATTCTTCAATCCATTGATTGGGTCCCATAAAAAAATGATTGCTTAGTAATAAGTAGTTCCTGAAAAAACAAGAATGGCGACTGCGCACGAAAGCTGCAGGAAAGCCTATATAGATGACTTTATGTCGCTTTTTAAGGACAAAAATGTCATAACTCTGGCAAACAAGAAACCATTGTCATGAATCTGTATGAATTTTATCACAACCGGATAAGAACTTCCTGGAGGACCATGAACGATGTGGAGGAATTTATCTGGTAAAACCATAGAACTGATGTTCTCCATTACATTGCTCTGACAATTATGAACCGATTTCGATGATTCTTTTTTATTCGAGAGAGTAAACTACTATGATGATTCCATGCAAATTTCATTACGACCGGATATATTTTTCTGAAGAAACATGGATTATGTAAAACTATGTAGACGATAATGTAACATTTTACGGTATTCGATGGTTCAATCTTTATATATGAAAATATCACTAAAAAGTTTAAAATAAAATCTTTTAAAAAAAAAATTTAACCAACTTCAATATCACTGAAAATTATTAAATAATTTAAATATTATTGAAGTTGGTGCCAAATATACACAGCCGGTAAGCTAACACCAACTTCTATAATATTTAAATTATTTTATACTTTTCAGTGATATTGAAGTCGGTTCAATTTTTTTTTAAAGATTTTTGTGCTTTATTTTTTATATTTCAAATAAAAAAAGTCACGTAGATTTTCTTACATACCTACCTGGATAGGTAGTAGTGAGCGAGCTAGTCACTCATACGGTTGATAAAATGATAAATATTGATAATGATATAAGGGTTGATCAAGGTGATGTAAATAAAACCGCCCGTGTTGAATGCTGTAACTGCACTGACCACTGACGTATATTGATTAGTAATACGATGGCTCGGTGACGCGCATACATGTTACGTAAATGCTGAGTATGCAATATGTACAGTTTGACTGTACATCCTGCCCACTCAAATGAGATAAGTCTATGATGAAGATGAAATAAAATAAAATAATGTTCTAAATGATATAAAAAGGTTTTTACATGATACAAAGATGATAAACAATTTGAGTGTTCGTAAATATTCTACAACTACCTAGAAACGATTTCGGGAGCGCGGATTGCTTTTTTAAAAAAACATAAAATGATTTAAAATGAATTTATTTAATTAAAAAAATACATCTTAATTGAAACGTCCGAACAGAATTTGATGCTCTAGACGAATCTTAACCTAATGAGACGTCTGAACAGAATTGGATGGTCAAGACGAATCCTAACCTAATGAGACGTCTGAACAGAATTGGATGCTCAAGACGAATGATGAATCTGTTTACAATAAAATCTTATATATTAAGGCTATGTGCATTACACGGCCATGGTCACTGTTTAGTCTGAGTACGCCCACACGTTATTTGTTTAATGCGTAGCATCTACGGTATTGAATTAACATTATTCTGCTTAGTTAGCACTTTCAAAAGTAGTTCGAATTAGGCGTCCCTCATCAAGTGCGGAATTATCGGGTACCATCGGTGATGTCGGGTTCCGATGATTTCGCATACATTTATTTTTATAAATGTAAATGCTTAAACTGATAAAAATTATAATTAAAATTAAGTACAATAATAGTGTAGCTAAACTAACACTGTTAATATTAATTGTTTTCACTTTCACTATAAAGGCCATATTCACTGAACACATCACCTTCCTTTAAGTTCAAAATGCGCGATAAATGCAGGGGGGTGCAACTCCCATACATTGGTGGTTATTAAAATGTAAATAGAATCTACTGCCATCTGTGTTACGGTGTCCGAAAATATAGTTTTATCTAAACTGCGATAGAAGGAGCTAGTGTGTAATTATAACTCGCAAGTAAAGTTTAACAGTAGATGCATTTATATCCAGAGGATATTTGCAAAGATTTATGGTCTATTTTTCATATTTATTTTATTATTTTTTGTTATTGGGATATTGGTATTTTCTAAGAAGTTTTGAAAACTGTTGCTATGTACGATTCAATGTAAATATTTCTTTCTTAGCAATGCAGCGCCATCTAGCGAGCTAAACGTATAACTCGTGGTCTAATTTTGTATCGAAGATCTTCAGCAAATGTGCGTTGATACGTCAATTTAAGTTCATTGAGGTAGAGCACGCAATTTTCTTCATTGGTGATATAAACTGCTTGATATGATCATCGATACACAGGAAGTTGTCCACATCTATTTTCTCGCATGTTTTTGTCAAAGAATGGTATTTAGAATTTTTCGCCAACAGGTAAGGAAAGTCGGAAATGGAATCTTTGTAAATGAGTAGAAAATAAATTTTGTAATATTCAAAGATGTTTCTATCAGTTAATGGTATATAATATGAAAGTTATCTGGTTTTCCTTTAATCTTAAAACTCCATGAAATTTTAATAAATTGATTACAATAAAACTAAATTAAGTTATGAATCTGATCTAATGATTTCATAAGATATAACAATTCATTTGACTTAAGAGCGTTCTCAATTATTTCGCGTAGTAACTTTTAGGAATCTACGGACCGCCCTACACGTGCAGGACCGGCCGACGCGTGTTTGTACGCTCCACGCACACATACAAAGACTCTAGTGATATGAAAAACAGTCTTGATCCGTTGGGCAACTATTTGATTTCTGATTAATTGTATGTATTGTAAATTATGGTATTTTCCCAACAGTTTCTTTATTACCGCACTAGCATTCAATGTATATTCACAATTTTCTCAAAAACTACTTAACAGATTTGAATGGAGTTATTTAAATGTTTATGTTTCAACGCATATTTTATTATATAATTAGGATCTGATAAAATAGGGAACTCTTTAGTAACTAATAGCAAATGACGCATTTACTTCTTCATTTCATTATATAACATGACGCCTGTGCAAATTAAGGGAAGATTAAACACTAAACAAATGGTCGAAAAATGGTTTGCCCATGTTAACGGACAACTGACATACTGTAGGTATACAAATAGTGCAAGTTAAATAAAAGCTTGATATTTTTGTGTTTTTGTATTGACAACTCACGACTACTTGTGCAATGGTTTGCCAAACCCAACTTCAGACACACAAAGATCCGCTGTGAGTACTGATAATCAGACGTAGGTAAATAGAAAGTGGATTTATATAAAGATAATGATTTAATTAAGTGTTTCACGCAAATTTCTGCTGAACTTAAATTTCTAATGAACTACACTGGGCCGCAAAGAAAAATGGTCGGTTAGAAAATCATCCATATCTTCAAAAGTACTGGACCTAGCTTTATGAAATAAAGACTAAATTAAAGAAAGTTTAATGCCGCATAAAATAATATAACAAAGTTTTTATTTATTTTTGACAATTGTATAAAAAAAAAACTAAAAATGTAAAACAATGGTCGCTTTTTTAATTTTGTACCAAAAAAATCAATTGTTTCGCCTTTGTTTTAGCTTTGCAATAAAGAAGTTATAAATATGGTGTTACTATCTTATAAATTTTATTATTCTGAAGTCATCATGTCGTTAACCCCTGAAGAATGTACCAAGATCCTGACAATGCTTGAAAATGGGCACAGTCAGTGAAATACAGTGACAACTGTTGGTGTGACTCTTTCTACAGTTCAGCGAGTACTCCAGCACTTCCATGAAACTGGATCTTATCTTCAAAGACCAGAAACAGGCCGAACAAGGTGCACGACGGCGCGGGAGGATCGCTATATGGTGTCAATAATTTTATGAATTCGCTTTCTTACGGCTGTTGAAGTAAAGAATCATCATTCACGAGCTGGAGGAAACAATTTAAGTACGGATACAGTAAGGCGGTATCTGGCTGAAGCAAATTTAAAGCCATTAAGACCTGCAAATGGCCCAAAACTGGAAAGACACCACAGAAACTCAAGGTGGAGTTATGGTAGAGAATACGAGAATTGGACTCTGAATGACTGGTGAAGAGTTATGTTTCCAAACGAGTCTAGATACTGTTTATACGAGCACGGCGGGAGGAAAAGAGTGTACAGAAGACCGGGAGAGCGCTATAACAAAGCCTGTATAGCAGAAAAAGTAACATACGGCGGAGGCTCTGTTCACATGTGGGCTGGGATTTCATCCGAAAGCCGCACTGAGCTCAGTGCGGCTCAGTGTGGTGCACCACTAGCTAGTGGTGATAGAAAATGGCACTTTAACTGCAGAAACATATGTCACTGAAATTCTGAATGACTACGTTGGTCCCTTTTTTAGTGGACATAGGCGAGAATGCCGTTTTTATGCAAGGCAATGCCCGCGCGCAGACAGCTCAGATAGTGTTTGCCTATTTTTAAGAAGTCGGTATCACAAATTTGGCGTGACCAGCACGCTACCCCGACTTTAACCCCATTGAGCATGTATGGGACGAACTGTGACGATGTGTACATACATACATACTTTTGCTTGTATAATACCTACTAATAATTTAGTATAATGATAAACATAAGTTGTAATTAAAATCAAACAAATATTATATCATTAAAAATAAAATAATACTCGTAAAGTATTAAAATTACTTCGTCGTAGTTTGAAGCACTGCGTATATACTGTTCGAATCGTGATTTACGAGAGGTTGGGTGGGAGCAAGAGCGACACAGGTCCTTTCTGTACGAGGCCACGGCCGCTACTGAGTTTTCTGCGTTGAGCCGTTGACGCATGTCGTTTTATACCAATACTAAAATAATTTATTTTGGAAAATTAGCCGTATAAAAAAAATATATTGTTTGCAAAAATAGCTCTTCTTGTTAGTAAAAATTTTAATATTTTATTATAAAAGATTTTAAAGGGCTAGAAAACATTATTTAAACCGAGCTTTTTTCGCAAATTTTCGTTTCAGTCTGATGGTTATTTACATATGTAAACAATATAAATTAAACAATATTTTCTAACAACTTTCTTAACCACTGGTTTTTGATGATGTTTGCATACTCATTTATTATTGTAATCTTAGGAGATTGAATCTAAACTCACGTGTTTCGCGCAGACAAAAATAATGGTCTTATAAAACATTGGTTTTGAGGAGTAAGTAAGAGATTTTTGGAATTTTTAATCTGGTAACTTTCAAGATAAAAGTACAACACAGTTCACTGACCAAAAAAAACATATTAGAATTATTACAGTTTTTCATAATTTCGAATATAAAAGACCGCATTCTCAGTTTTTTGACTGTCGCACTTGAAAGCCCTCTTAACAATTGATTGGTGTAACCTTAGTAAATATTAAAGCTGTTTCTATTACATTACAGTTAAAGTTCTAAATGTATGTTTCCTGCTTGTCCCAAAAAACTCAGGGATATCCAATAGTATCGTTCAGGAACCAAAATAAAACACTTTCTGGTATCCGTGAGAGACAATTTAATAAATAAATAAATAATTACCAATATTAATAACATTTCCGCCCACTAAGGACGAAAGTCCTTAACTCATCTTATAAAACAAAATAAAAAAGAAACTAAAAAACAACAAATATGATCTAGAAAAAACTAAAATATAATCAACCATAAACAACTTAGTATAATAACTAGAACAAAATTTATTATTCCAATTCCCTAACTGGCAAAATACAAATTTTTGAGACAGGTCGTTTTAGTAGTGAGTTTTTACAACGAAGTGTTACTACTCTAGTGAGTCCATCGATGCCTTTATGTTTCTCTACTTTTTTTCCTATTAACCATCTGGCGGGAGGCAAATCTGGTTCCCTAACTAAGACAACATCACCAATCGAGGGTTCCGTAGTAACACGGTTCCACTTATGTCTTTGCATCCATCCTGAAATTCTTTCATTGGACCAATGTTTCCAAAAATGTTGTAACATACGTTGACACAATTGCCATCTCTTCAATGGTTTTCCCACTAAAAAGTGTCCGGGTGTCAACGGTACTAATTCGTTGTTTTCTTCAAAGTACGATATTGGCCTCGAGTTAAGGCAGGCCTCAATTTGAGCTACTGTAGCCAATTCTTCGAACGTTAAAGTCGAATTGCCAAAAATTCTTCTTAAATGATGCTTGGTTGATTTCACTCCCGCCTCCCACAAACCTCCAAAATTAGGGGCATGAGGCGGGATGAAATGCCACTGAGTTCCATTAGATGCAAGCCAATCTGATATTTCGGGCAAAACTTGGGATCGCTCTTCATCAAATAGCTCCTTTAATTCCCTTGCGGCTCCCACGAAGTTACATCCATTGTCACTGTATAGGGGAAAGTGGTTACCCTTCGTACACTTTTTACATATATTACTACCACCGTGAAGAGTGGTTAAATGCGCCTTGTGTATAGCTAAGTCGGTGAATCGATTATGAGATGATAATATGATAGGATGTTTGGCCATGTCGCTGATATGTGCATTCCTTAATCTTCCTAGAGAAATAAAGAAATAATTTTGCAGTTTTGACGGACATGTCCTGTTTTCTCGATGTTCTGAATGTCTTCCTGAAATTCTTGCCCTTGAATTTCCTTGATAATCATGGTGTACGATTTGTCTAGTTCCGCTGATGATAATGACGTAGATTTATTTTCCTTTTGTTTGTCACGTACACATGTGATGAAACGTAATATCCACCCAAGCACCTTAGCGACTCGGGTCAGCGAACTGTGCCGATGCAGCAATTCGTTTATTATTGAAAAATGAGGTTGCTGTAAAGTGGCATACACACAGACGTCCTTTAATTCTACATCTGGGCATTGATAAATAATGTTATGTTGATATTCAGTGTCCATGGTCGTGATCATAGATAATACACTATATACTTAAGTCGTGATCCATTCTGGACCCCTCCACCATAATTTGGACGCTAGTAATTGCTGCTTTGTTATCCCGCGTGTCGCGCAGTCAGCTGGGTTGCTCTCCGATCCGATTACGCCAACATGATGCAGGGATGATATTGATAATTTGCTGCACCCGATTAGCGACGAACGGTTTCCATCGTAATATATCTCCGTGGAGCCAACCTAATACGATCATAGAGTCGGACCAGGCATGTAACTTGATATCCATCCCAGAAAATGATTCTAAAATCTTTAATAAGAGCTGGGATAGCAGGTGTGCTCCACACAGTTCCAATCAAGGTAAAGAAACCTTTTTCGCAAGTGGTGCTAATTTTGTTTTCGCAGCGACAAGCTGTTTTTTTTTTAATATCTTGGGACAATCCACACACGGTCATCCGATCCCAAACTAGGCAGAGCCTGTACTATGGAACCCAGACAACTGATACTAATACTTATATACTTTTTTTTTGTAAATACATACTTAAATAGATATACAACAGCCAGACACTTGGTGGGAATCGAACCCACGACCCATCGGTTAGCAGGCAGGGTGTCTAGACCAACGGGCCCGGCAGCGACAAGCTGTGATGTGTAATCGCCTTTATCGTTGATTGTTACTAAGTAAATAACACATGCATATGATTTTTCTGATGCGTCACAGAATGCATGTAAATGTGCCGATTGCTGTGTATTTACTAAGTAACGAGGTATCTTAAAGTCCGATATGTTGCTGAAATCTTTACTAAGCTCCACCCATTCCTTTTGTATATCTGCTGATACCTTGTCGTCCCATTCCATCTTAATGTTCCAGGTCTTTTGAAATAATAATTTAGCACGGATTGATAATGGTGATAACCAGCCTATTGGCGCTTAGTAAGACACTCATTAGGGTTCATATGCTGATCTTGATACGTAAAACAATCTGATATAGGATTCCACCTGAGGCCAAGCGTCTTTCTGGATTCAAGGCCTTTAAACTCGTAGTGATTGTTTTGCTGTTCAGGCTGTGTAAGTCGTCCAGTAAAGGGGGATGGTTACTAGCCCATTTTCGCAAATTCATTTTTGCTGATTGAAAGATGTGGACGAGTTCCTTCTGTAACTCTTTGGTCTTTTCTAGGCAATTCTGACCCGTTAAAAGATCATCCATGTAACATGATGTTTCTATAGCTGCTGCTGCTAAAGGATACTTGTCTGCATCGTCCTGTGCAAGCTGTTTTAAGGTGCGCATAGCTAAAAACGGCGCTGCTTTTGTGCCATAGGTGACAGTTGTTAATTGATAGTTCTGGAGCGGCTCATCAGGTGATTCCCTCCGAATTGGCGATCTGGCGAAACATCTTTTCGATGTCTGCTATGATAACGAATTTATACTTTCGCCAATTTATGATAAGACTCTGCAGGTCGCGTTGAAGGTTTGGACCACCGTGCATCAGATCGTTGAGGCTGTAGCCAGTAGATGTCTTCACAGAAGCATCGAAAACTATACGTAGCTTCGTTGTGTCTGAATCTAACTTCAACACGCCATGATGTGGTAAGTAGTTTGCTTGATAATTAGTGCTGACTCGACGCATATGATCGAGTTGATGATATTTTCTCGCATAAATTGCTTGTAGCTATCGGAATATTCTTGATTTTTAGCTAATTTCTTCTCTAACTGTCTAAACTGGGCCTTAGCTTTGCTGTCTGAGGATCCCAATTGATGTTCGTAGTTCTGTTTCATGGGCAACGCTACTACATATCTCCCATCAGAACGACGCTGAGTAGTTGACTGATAATGGTCTTCACAAAACTGTTCATCTTCAGTGAGCTTTGAAGTAGTGTTGTTGATATCCTCAATCTCCCAGAATTTCGAAAGATCCGTCGTATTTGATAATTTAGTTTTCGTGATAACATAACAGCTTAGTGGTTTTACATTTCCTGATATAATCCCGCCTAATTTAGTCTGCTGTGCAATGGGTGTCCTGTCTGGACCTTTGATAAGACCCTCCATGATAACTTGCGAGTAAATGTCACCATGCAGAAGCAAATCTATTCGCTGAGATACGTTAAAGCTAGGATCAGATAGTTCTAAATTGTCGAGATAAGAGAGGTTTTCACGACGAAATGATATGCTGGGCAAGTCGTAGGCAACCTTTGATACAATGTACACCTCTGCTTCAAAATGATAATCGCCATACATTGACTGAAACTGTATAGACACTTCGCCCTTGCTCTTCTTCGGACAGAGATCTATGCCAGAAACAGCTGCTGATGATAACGGATGATAACGTTTTAATCCTAGTTTTTGTAGGAGGTCTTCTGATATAAGTGATACCTGTGCAGCTTGATCTAAAAGAGCTCGTACTAACATGTAGGTACCATCGGCTGCCCGTACTTTCACGATAGCCGTAGGCAGTAAAGTTTCGGTATTTCCTGAGGCGATGTGATATACGCCTTTCTGATTGCTCTGTTGAGCTCCAGATGTCAATGATAAAGCCTGGTTAGCATTTGTCTGCCGACCTGGTTGTGATATATGGCTTGATGATATGATCTTCACGGGCAGTGAACCCGCACATGCCTCGTGTATAATAGTGTTATGCTCTCCATTGCATTGTTTACAGCGCTTGTCCGAAGTACACGGCTTGTCGAAATGCTTGTATAGACAGTTTTTGCAAATGCTATATTTCGCAATGAGCTTCAATTGGTTGTCTGATGTCATGTTATGGAATTTTTTACATTTAAATAAATCATGTTGTAAGGTGCAAGCTGGACAACGATTTAAAAGTGTCGCAAAGACGAAGTTGTTGATATTTGATGATTACTTCACGTTTAGGGTTAGCAGGACTCGTGGTTGAGGTTGTCCCCTTATCCTTGCTATAAACCGGTTCCAAAGCCATAAACTTTCCTTCCAGGAAGCCCATGAACTCATCCATGGTTGGGAGAGACCTTGGTGACGTACGATGTTCTTTGTAATCGGTGTAAGTCTGCGGATCTAATTTCTTACACAAGAGATGCACTAACAATGGATCCCAAGTTGTTGTGTCGACCCCTAGGTTATGTATAGCGTGAAGACATTTAGTTGATGCGTCATATAACTTCTTAAGCTCGTATGACAACTGTTTGTTGATATTATGTATGGATTCCGAAAATAAATCATAAAATGTAGGCCAATGGGTATACTTTCCTGTGAAAACTGGTATCTCTAACTGAGGAGTAAATTGCTGAATGTGGAGGTTAGAGGATAATTTTTGATTTAGTAATCTTTTCATGTTTTTAAATGCTTTTTCGATACGCATAAGTTCGTCCTCGTAAGATGAATCTCCGCCACGCAGCAGATTGTCGATTTTGACATGCTGTTCATCGATGATATTCCACTTATGTTGCATATTACGTAACTCATCTTCTATCTCCCACTTCTCAGAGATGTTGTCTAAATCTATGCCTCTCATTAATCGATCTAAAGCCCTGAAATGCGTCCTCTGTAATGATAATAATGATTCTACTTCTCCGCTACGCTGTACTGTCGTATCTTCTTTTCCGAAACATAAAATGATGTTACGTGCACTCGTATAGATCTCTTTTGCCTGATCATAAATACGCTCAGTGAAATACTGGCTCGCTTCTTTCGGTGAGCCTGATAGTGTTACATGATTGTTTGTGAACTCTCCCCAAAGAGTATCTAAAGCGTCTAGCCTTGATTGAAGGTATTCTGCTGTCTTTCTAGCTTGAGAGTCCTTACCAAAATTAAATTGGATTTTTTTGATGTTGTTGACAAGTTCAATTTGACGATTGATTAACGCCTCCATGATAGTAAATGGAACGGACTTACTTGAGCAACTGACAATTGTCGTTCAGTAACGTTGCTTGTCCTGCTGCTCCACGTAGAGGTGTGTTGGTGTAACCAAGCCTGCCGACCTGATGATACCCGAACACTCACACAACTACACACTGATACAAAAATTAACTGATAGTTCCACTGATAGTTACTGTCCACGTGTCCTTTTTGGTTAACTATGCCCGAAACGCGTGGCGCACAGCAACCGCACTGCTATGCAGCCAAAGAAACCCGTGGTCCCGCAACGGATGCTCGAAGGACCAAGACTGTTGGGGATATCCTGTCGTTGACGGTATCCCGGTTGTTGTAGTATGTAGATCACACCAAAACCACTGATTATTGTTTATACGTATTTATTTATAGTTATTGTCTACGGCTATGTTTAGTGTCTGAGTCGCACCTTACGTAATGTTTTTGTAGTTATTGACACATTAGCGCGTGACGGAGGTTGTAGTGTAGTGTATGTAAGCTTCTTTATATTATTTAGTATGCATGCTCCTTTACTTCAACGTATCGTTTTATTGTCTACTTAGCGCTATGTAATACTTTGACTAGTTGTGTGCACCGACGTATGTCTTTTAGTTATTCATTATATCTTTAGAACTCAAACATGAAGTATTAATTCATCAATATACCCAGAACCCTATACCAGCACATACTGAAGGATCCATCCTTTATAATATATGGCGCACCTGCCATGCGTTGCGAGTACAGGGAAAATAATAATATATTTTTAAATTATTCCGTCAATAATAATATTATACAATGTGCCGATCTACAGTAGAAAAAGACGAGGTATTTATAACCCAGAACACTGCAGGCAATAATGAGGCCAATCTACAATATATGACGGGTACTAATATTATGGTGTTTGGGATGCTGGTGATTTTCATCATCGCTGCGTGCTACTTCCTAGCACGTCTGTACAAAAAGTGCCATCGGCGTTGGATCCAGGAGGAGATGGGTCTCCAGGCTATAGCACGTATCCGAGCTTCACTGCGAGGACATGGAAACGCGGAAACTACGGCGTAAACTGTGAGTTATATTTTATTTTGAAAAAGTGAAATTTCTTCCCAAAAAACTATTAAAAAACAGAAAGTGCGTTTAATTGTGTCGTCATAATTACGAAATAATGTATTAAGGACATTTAATATTAATTAAGTTTATACTTTAGAATAGCAATATTAATTCCGTTATAACTTTGCATTATAAATTGTCTACAATGGTGCATAATCACTCATGCAATTTAACACCCGGCCGCGATTATGGAAACGTATGACATTCTTTCGCCGCTTCTAAGTAATTTTACACTATCCTTGTAACTTAGAATTAAAAATGCTGGAATGGTTTAGTAATAATTTTTATTTTTAGAATATGATTGATACTTTAATTAAATATTACACTGTTTTAAAGGAGATTAGGCGATATTTAGTTAAAAAGGGTAAATCTAGGTATAAAGGAAAAACGATTGAAAATAAATCAATCGCGGCGAAAAATGCATTCGATAAATGCAATGAATTATTTTTAATTTTGAAAACAAATAAGGACACACAGCTGTTAGATTCAGCGACAAGTATTTTTGAAAATATAAGACAACTCTATGAGGAAATTAATAAATTGTGTTCTTATCCAGTAGCTGAGTCCTTGGAATCTAATAAAATGGAGTTCGAATTAAAAACGGCTTGTGGTTTATTACCTGTTATGGATGATACGGAAAGCGTAACGAAACGATTGATTGATGGTATTGAGATGTATTCGGATATGATTAACGCATCTGATAATGATTTATTAATTAAATTTATTTTAAAAAGTCGACTTTCAGAGAACGCGAAGCTGCGAATGGCTTCAACCTACGCATCTGTTCCCGAACTTATTAAGGACATGCGCACTCATCTTTTGACTAAAAAATCTTTTACAGCAATTCAGTCACGTCTTCAAAATACTTCACAAGGTTGGAGATCCATTGATGAATATGGCTCCGAGTTGGAAAAACTTTTCACGGACCTAACAATTTCTCAATCAGATGGTGAGTCCACTAAATATGACATTTTAAAGCCGATAAATGAAAAGTTAGCTGTTAGGAAATTTGCAGACGGTTTAAAAAATTCAAAACTTAGCGTTATACTTGCAGCTCGTAATTACAGTTCTTTAAAGGATGCTATCCAGGCTGCGAAGGATGAGGAAATTTCATTCTCATCAAGAATATCAAATGGAGAAAATTGTATGTCATTGCATTTCCCTAGAAAAGCGTCGTCGTACACTTCTGTTGCACAACAAAGACATAATTACGGTTCTTCTCAGTTTCAGAGGAATCAAGGCCATCGGGGAAGAATTGCACAAGGACGAGGTCAACCATCAAATCGGTACGTACGTGGCAATTATTACACCAATCGTAATAAACAAAATTCACGTGATTATTACAATTATAATTCGAATAATAAATCTTTTAGAGGCAGAAATTTTCGAAATAATTTTCGAGGCAATACGCGTAGAATTTATTCTGCTGAAGTAGCTGATTCAAATATTACAGAAGATAAGCAAGGTCAAACTGATCAGTTTTTTCGTGTTTAAAAATGAAATTCTAGCATTTAATGGACAAAATAAATTTGTTTCATTTAATTTAGATGGTAATTCATATTATTGGTTATTAGATACAGGAGCGTCTGTGTCAGTAGTACGTAAGGAATGTCTACCTCAAGATATTCCCATTTATGGAAGTGACATTTTAGTCAACGGTATAGGAGGTCAGATTCGTTCACTAGGACATGTGTATCTTACATTGTCATGTGGTAATAATGATTTAGTTAAACATAAGTTTCATGTATTCAAAAACTTGCCAATTAAGGCTGATGGAATTATAGGGTTAGATTTTTTAAGCACTTGTTTATCAAAAATAAATTTAGAAAATAATGTATTAACGTTAAATATTAATGGAAAAGATATTAAAACTAGGATATTTGATATTACAGAAATCAACACTGAATTTTTAACTATTCCTGCGCGCTGTGAATCTTTTCACTATGTAAATTTAAAGTCAAATATTAAAGAAGATTGTGTTGTATGCCCTAAAGAACTGGGTAAAGATTTGTTTTTAGCTAGTGCTATTGTAGATGCAAATAAAAGTAAAATACCAATTAAAATTTTAAATGTAAGTGAGAACAGTATACGTATTCCTATTTTTACTCCGGTACTAGAACCGTTATCCCAATATGAGTGTTATACTTTTGATAAACATACAGCTGATGCAAGTAGAGCAGAGACTTTATGTTCACTTTTAAAATTAGATCATCTTAAAACTGACGAGAAAAAGTCTATTGAAGATATTTGTAAAAAATATTCAGATATCTTTCATTTGCCTTATGACAAACTTACAAAGACAAATATTTACGAACAAAAAATAACTTTAAAACCTAATACTAATCCTATTTACACGAAACCTTATAGATTACCACAAAAATTAAAGCAAGAATTAAATAAACAAATTAAAAATATGTTGAAAGATGATATTATTGAGGAAGCACAAAGTGAATGGTCTAGTCCGATACTGCTAGTACCAAAGAAAAGTAATGAAAATAATGAAAAAAAATGGCGTTTGGTTGTGGACTATCGGAAACTTAATGAAAAAGTTCAGGATGATAAGTTTCCATTACCAAACATCACTGAAATCTTAGATTCGCTTTCAGGGGCTGTATTGTTCAGCCATCTTGATTTACATTCTGGCTATTATCAAGTTTCGTTAGAACCTACAAGCAGAAAATGCACAGCATTTTGTACAAACGCTGGTCAATTTCAGATGAAACGTCTACCAATGGGTTTAAAAATTTCTCCAAGTGCTTTTAGTAGAGTTATGACAGTAGCTATGTCTGGTCTTGCTTTTGAAAAATGCTTTATTTATTTGGACGATTTAATCGTATTTGGTCGTAATTTAGAGTCTCATAATCGTAATCTCATGGACATTTTTGAAAGGCTAAGAAAAGTAAATTTGAAATTAAATCCTACTAAATGTCAATTTCTAAAACAAGAACTTTTATATCTTGGTCACGTGGTGTCTGCGCAAGGTGTCTTGCCGGATCCGGAGAAAATTAAAGTTTTGCTAAATTATCCAGTACCAAAAAATTCTGATGAAATAAAGCGTTTTATTGCATTCTGCAATTATTATAGAAAATTTATACCTAATTTCACTGAAATTACAATTCCACTAAATAAATTGTGTAGGAAAAATGAACCCTTCATTTGGTCATTAGATTGTCAAAATTCGTTTGAAAGATTAAAGAATTCTATGATTAATCCACCTATATTACAGTATCCTGATTTCTCAGATGATAATAAATTTATATTAAAAACTGATGCTTCAGGCGTAGCAATTGGGTCAGTATTATGTAACAAAAACATGAAACCAATTGCATATGCAAGCCGACCATTGAATAAGGCAGAAAGAAATTATCCTACAATTCAGAAGGAGTTATTAGCGATTGTTTGGTCTGTAAAATATTTTAGACCTTACTTGTACGGTAGACATTTCATCATTGAAACAGACCATAAACCTTTAATATATTTATTTGGGATGAAAGATCCTTCAAGTCGTTTGTTAAAATTTAGACTAACATTAGAGGAATATGATTATGAAATAGTATACGTTAAAGGCAAAGACAATGTCGCCGCGGATGCATTGTCAAGGATTGTTATAACATCGGATGAATTAAAGAGTATGAATAATGAAGTAGTAACTGTATTAACAAGAGCTCAAAGTAAAAAGTTAACAGATATAAAAAGTGTAGATGATACAGGATCATTTAATAAGTCCGCTGACACTAGGTCTGATCAACCAAGGGTCGCAGAAATATTAAAAAAGCCAGTTGATTCTGTCGAAATGATATTAATAGAAGGTAATGACTTAAATAAGTTAGTTAAAAATAAAAGGATATCCTTAGAAGAGGAATGTTTTGCATATGAAGAAATAAAAAAGATTATATATGTAAATCTCAATTTTCGTGCACAGTTTACGCGAGCCGAATTTGTGTCGAAATTGAGCAATTTTTGTAAAAAAATAAACATAAAAGAGATATGTATAATAAAAGATATAAAAAATGCTAGCTTTCTTATAGACCTTTGTAAAGAAATCGATTCAATGAAAAGTTGGTCCGGACCACAAATACATGTATTAAGAGGTATTACTAGAATTACTAAGGACGAAGATATACAATTTATATTACATGATTTTCATTTACTGCCAACCAGTGGGCACGCTGGTGTACGCAGAATGACAAATAATATTAAACGACAATTTTACTGGCCAGGTATCGACAAAGACGTTTCAGATTTTGTGGCAAAATGCGAAAAATGCCAAAAAATGAAACATGGTAAATACATAAAAGTTCCTATGTGCATTACGACAACTGCGTCGTATGCATTCGAAAAAATATTTTTAGATATCGTAGGTCCCTTACCTCAAGATTATGAGGGAAACATGTATATATTAAGTCTCCAATGCGAGTTAAGTAAGTTTGTGGAAGCTTATCCACTTAGGACTAAAGACACTATAGCAGTAAGTAAAGCGCTAGTCGATAATTTTATTTTAAGGTTTGGGCTGCCGAAAACGATAGCAACGGACCGAGGCGCTGAATTTACATCAGGAGTAATGCAACAGGTATGTAAGCTTTTAAACATTGATAAAATAACATCAACTGCATACCATCATCAATCAATCGGTTCGTTGGAAAATACACATAAAAATTTAGGAGCATTTTTTAGAATTCAATGCGATAATAACCCACAGTCATGGTCTCATTGGTTATCTTATTGGACTTTCAGTTATAATACGACCGTTCATTCGGAAACTAAATACCAACCGTTTGAGCTTGTCTTTGGCAGACCTTGTAATGTCCCTTCTAGGTTATGTAATGTAGTAGAACCATTATATAATCCTGAAAATTATTGTAGTAGTCTTAAATATAAACTTCAAGTAGCTTTTAGAGATGCTAGAAATAATTTAATTTTAAGCAAATGTAATCGTAAAACTAATTATGATAAATATTTGAACCCTATTCAATACGATAAAAATGATTTAATATTAATAAAAAAAGAAGTTGGAGGAAAGCTAAATCCTTTATTTGAAGGTCCATTTACTGTTCTAGAGGATTTAGGATGTAATGTAAAAATTTTGAAAAACAATAAAATTGATATTGTACATAAGAATCGGACCAAACCATTTGTATCTTAAATTTGTAAAGAATGTAAAAAGAAAAAAAAACTTATATTTTTTTTTCTTTTTTATATTGCCGGAGGTGTAGTGTATGTAAGCTTCTTTATATTATTTAGTATGCATGCTCCTTTACTTCAACGTATCGTTTTATTGTCTACTTAGCGCTATGTAATACTTTGACTAGTTGTGTGCACCGACGTATGTCTTTTAGTTATTCATTATATCTTTAGAACTCAAACATGAAGTATTAATTCATCAATATACCCAGAACCCTATACCAGCACATACTGAAGGATCCATCCTTTATAATATAGTAGCACGACTGCTGGTCTATATAAAGTAGGTTAATTATTAATTTGCTGTATGAGCATTATTGGCTCGTACATGCTCCCGAGGGAAAGATGAAGGTATGTACTCAGATCACCAAACATGTGTTACAAGTTGAAATATAAGTTATAAGTTAAATGTTAAAAATGTAAAAGTATAAAAATAGTAAAAGTTATAATAAGTAAAAAATATTAAAGGCAAAAAACCACAATAAGCAAATTATAAATTAAAGTTGGAAGTTTGCTCCCGCTGTTGGTCGCGACTGAGGATTCCTCTTCGACCGTCCATATTCTACTTCAGCGTAGGTAGCAATCTCCTCCAGTTCAATATCTTCCATTTTCTCCGAGGTTCTCGGTAAAGTCGTTTTTGCTGTTGGCTTCTTGCTTCTTTTGTTCGAGGAGCAGTATCTTTTGAACTGCCATACAATGATTGTGATGACAATTCCTCCCACCAGCAAAGTACTTATTGTGTAGTTGCCGATGTCGTGGATACTTAACTCGCTGGGTAGAAACTCGCGTTCTTTTTGTGTGGTTATTTTTCGATCTAATAATCTTTGTTCATAAGACAGGTTTAATTTGGGTAGTATAATGTTTGTATTTTTATACATTTCCCACATTCCATCGTTTGGCGAGTCGATAGTCGGCACTTCTAAATTTATACCTACATTAGTTTTGCTGCTAAAAACATTATGCGAGTACATGGTAGCGTCTCTGTATTGAATTACACAGTCCTGACCTAGGGCAAGGAGGCCCGCCTGTTTAATCATTGTTGTTGTAATCTGATTCTCGCATACGATGTGGGTCGGGCACTCGTTGATGCAATTATATAACCATATGTTCGGTCTTTGTAACTTCGTCCATTGGTCAGAGCATTGCCGTGGTGTCCAATCGCAGGTGATGTTTTCATTTTGACTTATCATTTTAGCTACACAGGATGCTGCGGCTCCATGCAAGTTTCTTATCGACGTGTAGGTGTGGCATATAAAGTTATCCGCCATCATTGTTGTACACTGATGAAGATCAGCCTCTTCTATTTGTATATAGGTGTTCTTTGCGAAATTCACTCCAATATACTTTGTAGTTACCGCTATCCCCAGACATTGGTTAGACGCGCGTCGTATGGTGATAGGTATATTTTGATATAATTTATACTCGTCATCACTTGACAACGGTATGTGTAATTCGAAGAGAAGGTATTGTTCGGTCAGCCGGGCTTTGACATAAATAAGTTTGTAAATATTTTGAATATTCGCTTCGTTAATGTTTTCAATCGGTAATGTTAATCTTTTCGATATAATGCCGGCAATGTAATTGAGTTGTTCCGACAGTTGCTCCGGTGTAAATAATTTCATATCGAGATTTCCTCTGTAGATTTCTGACAGTGAATCTAAGAGCATTTGTTGGTTTCTTTTCAGGACAGAGAGCAGTAAGCTTGCCGTCAACGCTCCAGCGTTAACGTCGTTTTTCTGTATGATATTGTTTTCGCCTTCGATGATAAGTGTCTGGTTTCTTATCAGCTGTAATAAATACTGTTCGTTTGTTTTTATAGTTTGTATGTCTTGAGCGTATTTTTCGGCAAAATCGCTGTCTAGGACTCCAAAAAGCGTTCGTGCAAGGTTTCCTACGCCATTGACGTAGCCACGTCGCCGTCGTTGCTGATGCTGAGAGAGAAGCAACTTGTTATATTGATCCAACTGGTTCATTTCAAATTTTAGTTGTTGTATAGTTGAGTGGCATGGTTCATTAGGCATTGTAGCGCATGTTTGAGCTAGATGATTAACGAATTTCTCAACTTCGATCGTACTCTGCCAGAACGTTGTCAGGTTGTAGTATACAAGAAGTTTCCATTCATCGTGTATGAGTTGAATTTTTCCGACAGGGTCAAAGTAGATCGGTTGGTTATTAGTTAATCTTGTTATTTTGAAATGTTGCTGGGGTGTCGTTTGCCCACAGGTGAGTGTCGCAAACACTACAAGTAACACCATCAGCAAGCTGTAAACTTTCTTCTTGGTTTTAATAGCTGGTTTAGCATTTTTGTAGTTCTTAGTTTCAAAATTTGTCTTCTGTGCTTCCGTACCCTCACATGCCTCGTTAATAGGTAGTGGGGCTAGTTTAGTTATGGGTCTTTTCAGTACTCCATTTTGCGTCTTGAGTGTGACTACTCGTACTAGATCGTCACTGCCTGGATGCAAGTCCACTACACGGCCCATCGCCCACTTGCCTGGAGGCAGATTGCTTTCCTTTACGAGTACTAGTTGTCCCTTGTGTATATTGTCTTTAGTTTGCTGCCACTTGTTTCGGTTTTGTAATAAGTGAAGATATTCTTTTGACCAGCGATCCCAGTAGTGTCGGCGCATAAGTTCAATGAGTTTCCAGTTGTTTCTGATGTCGATAGATTTTAGTTGTTCAGGTTCATTGAGTGGTAGTCCAAGCGTCGGGCCCCCAGTGAGGAAGTGACCAGGCGTCAGATAATCCAGATCTTCTACATCTTCAGATAACGGGCTTAGTGGCCTGCTGTTCATACATGCTTCGATCTGTGTAAGAAGTGTAGAAAAGGTAGCTCAGTTCCCAGTGGATCTTATCGATGGATTCCCACTTGGACTGTAGTATATTAAGTTGGTCTTGAAATTGCCATTTTTCCTTCATTTCGTCGAGATTAACTTTCGAGATTGCTCGTTTTAAGGCGTTGAAGTTGCACATCTGATGACGTAATAGCGTAGATAGAAGCTTGTCTGTCTCATCTGCCGTTGGTCGTTGCAAGCTTGAATCAAACTGCGGTTTTCCGGGAGCGTCTGGTGATTTCGATTTTGATATTCCCGAACATCCAGGCTCACTTAATAACTCGTTTTTTCGTTGAGTCATTGATTGTTTTGTTTCGTCGAACATGCTCCTTGTTATGTCGAAAATGTTCTCTTTAAAATAGTCATGATCTCTTTTTGCTGACTCATACTGCATCAGGATCTCATGATTTGTTTGAAATTCATCCCAGAGGGACTGTAGAACTTCTATGCGTTTGTTAAGGTAATCTATGGTTTTTCTACTCACAGAATCCTTTTTGAAGTTACTTTGAAGAGTTTTGATCTTCTCGTAGCTGTTTTGTTGCTTGGATATGAGCTCCAAAAATTGATACTCTCCTTTGGACATTGTTAGTAGTTAGTGGTTGGTGCGTAAGTCTTGTGTTTCACAAGAAGTTGTAGTAGCAGTAGACGTTATCTCCGCTATGTTGTTGTTGCAGCAGTAGACGTTATCCCCACTGTTGTGCAGTTTGAAACGTAGCAGTAGACGTTATCTCTGCCTTTTGTGAAGTTTGAAAAATAGCAGTGGACGTTATCCCCGCTGTTTTGAAGTTTGAAGACTGGCAGTAGACGTTATCTCCGCCCTTATGTAGTTTGATGAATAGCAGTGGACGTTATCCCCGCTGATTCTTCTTTTCTTGAGCAATAGCAGACGTTATCTCTGCTGGTTTGTTGTTTGAAGATTAGCAGTGGACGTTATCCCTGCTGATCCGTATTTTCTTGAGCAGCAGTAGACGTTATCACTGCTGTCTGTAGTTTATTTTGTAGCAGTGGACGTTATCCCCGCTGGTTCGTTACTTGCTGGCACTCAGCGCAGTCTTCCCTCTCTTCGTGATGGGGAAATTCCACACTAAGCACTTCGCAGATATGTCACGAAGAACTCGAAGACGGTCCCCGTGATTCCAATGTCGAAGGACCACGCGATGTTGGGGATATCCTGTCGTTGACGGTATCCCGGTTGTTGTAGTATGTAGATCACACCAAAACCACTGATTATTGTTTATACGTATTTATTTATAGTTATTGTCTACGGCTATGTTTAGTGTCTGAGTCGCACCTTACGTAATGTTTTTGTAGTTATTGACACATTAGCGCGTGACGGAGGTTGTAGCACGACTGCTGGTCTATATAAAGTAGGTTAATTATTAATTTGCTGTATGAGCATTATTGGCTCGTACAAAGACTATGAGCGAACTAGTCACTCATAAGGTTGATAAAATGATAAATATTGATAATTATATAAGGGTGTTGAAAGCTGTAACTGCACTGACCACTGACGTATATTGATTAGTAATACGATGGCTCGGTGACGCGCATACATGTTACGTAAATGCTGAGTATGCAATATGTACAGTTTGACTGTACATGTAGATAAGTAGATCTGCCTGTTTTTTTTATTTAGATAGGTAGGGAATTATTTTGACGCATGTACTTTAGCAATGTAATAGGTAAGTAGCTGAACCCCTATTATATACATAATGTAATAAAGTCATCGATATAATAAGTAACCAGATAAGCAGTCATCTACTAAATTTCATCCAAAATATGGCAGTGATTGCTTAAATATTCAGTATTAACGTAAGAGCCGTCCAGGAGTGCACAGGATGTAAACGCTTTTAATAGGCGCAATGTTCATTGTACATTAAATCTTTTGTACAATGCTGTATCAATATTTACGCTACAAAAATAACGATATATAGCGTTACGAACTATTTCTACGATATTTCTACTATAGGGCATTATACCCATTTAACTATACTTTTATGAGAACTACGTGTAGTTTGAGAGTTTTGTTTAGACAGTAGCTGCAAACATAATGTAGTCAGCCGGTAGCTTGGCGGTCGGCGGAATAGTAGCAGAGATATTTAAAGAAATATTTATTATTTCGTGTCTTAATGGTATCATACTGATATATATCATTTAATCTAATACTATTTACTACTACTAATGGAAAATACCACCACCGTCACCGACATAGCTCTTAAAATCTGCAAGTTGAAGTGGCAATGGGCAGGCCACATCGCTCGGCGAACCGATAACCGCTGGGGAAGAAAGGTTCTCGAGTGGCGACCACGAACCGGAAGACGCAGCGTAGGTAGGCCTCCCACTAGGTGGACAGACGACATTGTGCGCGTCGCAAGTAACCGGTGGATGCAAATAGCCAATTGTCGTTCATTGTGGCGTTCGAAAGGGGAGGCCTATGTTCAGCAGTGGACGTCGTTCGGCTGGTGATGATGATGATGAATGGAAAATAGATGTTCCGTCTGAAATTTTACTGTTGCGACGTATATATTAAGGCAGATTTTATACGCAAATGAGGCATTTTGATACGTCGTTACGCTAGCTGTTGTTGGCTCGAAATAATTTGAAATAGCGACACAACCGTCAGCGTGGCGCTATTTCTGTAATCATTTTTTGGCCCGTAACACCATATCTTGTCTTAATAATATATCTATGAATAAAGTACATGAATCAAAAAATTAAGCTTGGAATAACATAAACACTATACTGAGCATACCGAGATTTTCAGCAACAAACAAGAACCAAGAAACTGTTAGCCTTTGTGAGAATGCGGAATATTCTGACGTCGTAAAGCGTCCTCTCTGGTTCGTGTACAGCGGGATGGGCTCGCAGTGGGCCGGCATGGGCGCGCAACTCATGCGCATACCAATCTTCGCCGCGGCCATAGAACGGTAAATTATTTTACAAGTTACATCCTATTAAGATTTTTTTTAAAAGATACTAAAAAACCGGTTTTTTCTCGAAAAAAATACTGTAGTACCTATTCCCTGTTTTCAAGAACAACAAGAAGGCGGGCAGCAGCGCCTTTCTTTGTATTTATCTTCCACCTATACTGCGATCCCCAAGACGCTTGCCAAGCGTGGGGATTATGGCAACCCCTCCCTTCTAAGGGGAGGCCTTGTATTCAGTAGTGGACGTATTTCGGCTGCTGATGACACTACTTGAAAGAGAGATTTAATTTTTTTACCTCTGAACATCACACTCTTCGTACCTCTTCTGAACTGTGTCTTCTTACTCCTTCCCATACATCTCATACTTACACTACGGACTTCACTGTCCATTTCAGGTTACTTCTCACTCTCTTACAGTAAACTTTCCTATTTTTTCACTTTATGTTTATTTATCATCATATTTATACTGAATGTAATCGTACCGAAAACCGATACCAGGGATCCAGTACATGATTCTGAACATTCTAGTGTTGAAATTTTTCATCGACTTTTTCATGAATTTCCAAAGCAAATGCCGTTTTTTTTTAAATAAAATTAGGATAACATCATTATTGGTATAATAATAAAGCCTAATTTAAATTTAAAAACAATAAGTTGCTTATTATGCAAAATTAGTAATCATCAAAAGTCCACTGCTGAACAAAGGCACCTGAGAAGTGTGGGGTTGCCATAATCTCCACGTTTGGCAGGCGGCAATTTAAAATTAATTATTATTCCCCACGTATTCATTACATGCTCAAAAATTAACAAGTTAGTCATTTGTCATTTTCCATATAAATGGTTTCTGTGATGTTGTAACGGACAATATGAGAAATCTTATAAAAAAGGTTTCGGTATGTAGTCCCTTACACTCTGTATATCATTATATATATATATATATATACATACGTGTATGAGACTTATACCCTTCCATATTCTGTCCTGTACCCCAAGGTTGTCTGGAAGAGATCGCTTTAGCGATAAGCCGCCTTAAATTGTCACACTGCAATTTTACTTTTCCTGCCTGTATCTTCTCTTTTGGTATATAATAAAAAAAAAATTGTATTATATTGTTTATAAGTGTAGATAATGATTATTATTTTGTTGTTTAGACCTTTATTTTTTTTTGTTACAACCACATTTTATTTACGAGGTTGTTATCGCACTTGAATTTGCGCATGTCGTGGTCACCTTTAATTATTACAACATTTAACCTATGTTCTGTGCTCATGTTCTTAATTTTCAAAATGAACCTATGTAATGTTGGCGATCCTTAATAAATAAATTAAATTATTTTCTTTAAAACTTTCGCTATATACTTTTTCGACATACACAAATTACCCAAAAATATAATTAAACCATTTTAGCTGCCGTCAAGCATTGGAGCCTAAGGGGATTGATATAGTACATATAATAACATCACCCGACAAGACAACTTTTGACAACATCTTGAACTCGTTCGTGGGCATTGCTGCCGTCCAAATTGGTTTGACGGATGTATTACGTGAATTGGGACTAGAGCCTGATGGCATCATTGGTAAGGCTTTCTTAGTCTTATACGAATGATAATGGATACTGTTGAAGTTTTAGTACATACTGAATCGTTGCAGGTCACAGCGTGGGCGAGCTGGGGTGCGCGTACGCGGACGGCTGCCTGACGGCGGAGGAGATGATCCTGGCGGCGTACAGCCGCGGCCTGGTGTCGCTGCAGACGCCCTTCATACGAGGCTCCATGGCCGCCGTCGGACTCGGATACCAACAAGTAACAAATAGATTGAAAAAATAAGAATTAAATGCACTGCTTGTACCTCAGTAAAAGGTCTACAAACCAAAAGTAAGGGTCAGCTTGAGTTGTACAACTTTGGGGAACCATGGTGGCTAGCCAACTTCCACAGATTGACGATAGAAACAAGTATATAAAAGCTGTGCAAAATTACTTCAGTAAGTAGGCTGAAATCTTTGCGACGCCTAACCAAGAAGCAAGCTTGACCAAAGTAATGGATAATCATCGTATTCTTATCTACGAAAGTAGTTTAGTTTACTTACATATAGGTATAGTTTGTTGCACCACGATTGCCCGTTGCATTTAATGTATTTTTATTTTGTCCATCCAAAGGTTGTCTGGAAGAGATCGCCATGAGTGATAAGACCGCCCATTATACTTGTTATTTTTGCAGAACTTGTAAATTTATTACTATCTGATGTGCAATAAAGAGTTAATAAATAAATAAATTTCCCTATTTCTGATGTCCTATCGTTCTGGAGTACATGATATTACGAAGAGCACACCAACCACTAAACACTAGTTAGTGGTGATTTCACAATCCACTTCGCAGAAAAGGGTCCGAACTCGAGTCTTCAAGTTTATATTTTCCTCGTATCTGTAGAGAAAGTAAGATTTCCAACTTAAGTGGTTTAAGGGCACTGTAACCCTCTCGTTAGCAATCAATCACTTTCTTTCCTTGGTGAACAATAATACTTTTGTCAATTCAGTTACTCTGTTTTATTTTTATTGTAGTCTGTCCATCTCGTCAATCAGTTGCACTGAAAACATAATTGTATGTTTTCAGATCTCAAATATGTGCCCTCCTGAAATCGAAGTAGCGTGTCACAATGGACCTGAATCCAGTACTATATCGGGGCCTGCTGAGGCGATGAGCCAGTTTGTCGCACAGTTGACAGCGAAAGGGATATTCGCTAAAGAAGTCCCGTGCTCTAACATTGCATATCACTCGCGTTACATTGCTGATGCCGGTAAGTATCTACCACGTACCTACCCAATGCGTACATACTAGATTGACTAAGGCTTATCCGAGGTTTTAAGATATTTAATACAAACAATGATGGATATATAAAGATAAAATCCTTTAAAAAACTATTGTGTAGTGTATAACAATTAAGTGGACAAAAAGACAGATATTAATAGCGACTTTGTTCCATACATGTTTCATATTATTTTATAATGGACTTCTAAAAAGAGCGAAAGAACTCATTTATCTTATTTTAGGTCCCGGCTTGCTTAAATATTTGTCAGAGGTGATTAAAACTCCACGACTTCGAACAAAACGTTGGATCTCATCTTCAATACCACAGGACCGATGGGACGAAGCTCTAGCTAAGTTTTCTTCGGCCGAGTATCACACTAATAATCTGCTGGTAAGGAAAGAAATCAAACTTCAAAAACATCACGATAGCTTTTACACTTTGTCATCTTTATCGTATTAAGCCCAAGCATGATTAACCCCCTTTGACCGGCTGCCCCAGAGGGCAGGCTGTGGCTTTCGAGAGTATGTAAGTATGTACGAGTATGGCTATTCTTTGGCACGGCATACTGCCTAAACAGATGGATAAATTTTGACATACGGTATATGATTAGAATCGTCTTAATAGTGGGATTCACTGTAATTATAGTCTATAATGTTTTTCTCAATTAGCATTTTACAGCACACATTTGTTTTTATAGAAAGTTATACTTAAGAATTAACGCGAAAAGATATTAGGGCGATGTTTTTTTTATGATTTTAAACGTTCACTAACTCCGCAAGACTGCACTTCATTTGAGCACCGTAAGAAGTTAGTACGCAGAATTTGATCGTGGTCGTGTTTCGTGAAATGTGGCTACTTACAGGCCACTAATTGACGAAAACCGGCGTATCTATGTATAGGTGATAACCTGTAATGAGATTCGAGGACATTTGGGCATTGGTATGAGCCAAATTCAAATAATCTTACATTAATTAAAAAAAGATACAAAACTTTTTTTCCGATGGATTCCCCATGAAATCACATACATACATACATCTTTCCCGTAGGGGTAGGCAGAGACCACTTCTTTCCACTTGCTACGATCCTTATATACTTGTTTCGCTTCGTCCACATTCATTATTCCCTTCATACATGCTCTTCGGTTTAAGGTACTCTTGACCTGGCCTTTTTTAAGACGTCCCTAATTTGGTCTTAAAACGTCCGCCTAGTTCTACCCCTTCCAACACTTTCATTCACACTCGCCTTATATACTTTTTTCGTCAATCGTTCCTCATTCATTCTCTCGTAATGGCCAAACCATCTCAGCATACCTTTCTCAATTTTTGTCACTACATCTTCTTTCAGACCACAACGTTTCCTTATCTCACTATTTCTTATCCTATCACTCAGTTTAACTCCTATCATACTTCTTAACGCTCTCATCTCAACTGCATTTATTCTGCTTTTATGTTTCTTCTGCCATACCCAATTTTCACTTCCGTACATGAGTGTCGGAACCAACAACCCCTGATGCACAGCCAAACGAGCCTTGTTAGACACCTTCCGACTATTTATAAAGGAGTGCAAAGCTCCATTCACCATGTTCCCTGCATTCACTCTTCTTTCAATATCACTCTCACACTTTCCATCTCTTGTAAACTTTGAACCCAGATAAACAAACTCATTCACCTGTTCAATGTGTTCATCTCCAATTACGATATTGCACTCTGTCACCGCCTCATCTCTTTCAAACACCATCACTTTCGTCTTCTTTACATTCATCTTGACCAAACATCATCAAACAACAACAACAACATCATCATTCATCAAACAGTAAATAATATAGCTAGTTTAAAGGCTCCAGCAATCAATTCTTTTAACTTCATTCCGGTTAGCTCTGAAGACATCAGGAAGATAATTTCGTCCATAAAATCTAATGCCATTGGCTGTGACAATATCAGCAGACACATGATTGTAACAATACTGGACTTCCTTTTACCGGCTATAACGCATATTGTCAACTTTTCCATTCAGTCCAGTGTTTTTCCGTCCTTATGGTGTAAAGCCTACGTTCGACCTCTTCCCAAAATCCCTAATCCCTCTCTTCCCAGTCATTTTCGTCCAATTTCTATTCTTCCTTTCTTGTCCAAAGTGCTTGAGGCTTGTGTCCATAAACAATTCTCTAATTTCATTCATCGTAACTCCCTGATTAATTGTTTTCAATCTGGATTTAGGCCCGGGCACAGCACTATTTCTGCGTTACTTAAAGTAACTGGTGATATAAGAACTGGTATGGAGAACAATAAAGTTACTGTTCTGGTGTTGGTTGATTTTTCCAATGCTTTCAATACTGTCAGTCATAAAATTCTTCTATCTATCCTCTCCCACCTGATGGTGTCTGATGAGTCATTGGAATGGTTTTCTTCTTATCTTCGGGAACGTCAGCAGTCAGTTCGTGTAGATGAGTCGTCATCGGCTTGGTGTAACATTAGTACTGGCGTTCCTCAAGGCGGTATTCTTTCTCCTCTTTTATTTTCAATTTTTATAGATCTCTTGACTCCTGAACTTCAGTGTGCGTATCATCTTTATGCTGATGATTTACAATTGTACTCACAAGTGGATGTTGATAGCGTCTCTGACGCAATCAATAAATTAAACGTTGATTTAGTTGCTATTAAAAAATGGTCTGACAAATTTGGTGTGTCAGTTAATCCTGCAAAATGTCAAGCTATCATTGTAGGTAGTTCACGAAATTTCCGAAAAGTTAACGAGTCATCTCTGCCTGCCCTGCAGTTTAACGGTGCTGTCATCCCCTTTAGTTCTAGTGTCAGAGACCTTGGATTGTATATTGATAACACACTCAATTGGCAAACTCAAATTAAGAACATCAGCCAGAAGGTCACTGGAATTCTAAGATCTCTTTATCGATTAAAAAACTTATTACCATCAAATATAAAAGCAATGCTCATACAGACCTTAATCTTTCCGATAATCGACTATGGTGATGTGTGCTATTATGAACTGAATGCAGATCTACTCAATAAACTTGATCGCCTTCTGAACAACTGCATTCGGTTCGTTTATAATCTCCGTAAATATGACCATATTTCCACGCATCGTGCCCTGTTGCAATGGTTTCCTATTCGTGAGCGCAGAATTCTAAGAGCTTTGACTACTCTTTTTTCTATACTCTTTTCACCTAACTCACCTCCTTATTTAACTTCGCAGTTTACTTATCTATGCTCTACTCATGATAAAATTCTTCGTTCCTCTAATAATCGTCTTCTTCTATGTCCTTCTCACAGAACTGATTTTATACATTCTTCTTTTTTCGTCCAGTCCATTCTCCTCTGGAATGCGCTCCCTCTAGAACTCAGGATGGCTACAACACGTTATACATTTAAAACAAAGTTACAGGAATACTTGCGCAGTAAAATGGCAGATTCTTCTCGAAGATAATTATGTATATAATATATACACACATCAAAAGTGTCTAGGGATCAAGCATTTTTGGGCAAAAAAATGGGCAGAAGAACAATGGCGTTTCGTGTGCTTTTCTGATGAGTCTCGTTTTGGTATGAGACCGGATACAAGACGTATACGACACTGGAGAACCCCTGGACGCCAACAGCGATTAAAATCCTGCCAGAAAGTCCATCCTTATAGTGGTGGAACCATCATGGTATGGGCGGGTATTTGGATCGGCGGAAGAACTGAGTTGATTTGGATCAGAGGCAACCTCAACGCTCAAATTTATGCTGAGACGATTGTATCAGACGTCATCGTTCCTCTACAAGTGCAAATCGGTCCCTTATTTCAGTTAATGCATGATAATGCACGACCGCACACCGCAAGAGTTGTAAGACAGACTCTCGCCGCAGCTAACATCAATGTCCTGCCCTGGCCTGCTCAGTCGCCAGACTTGAACCCGATTGAGCATGCATGGGATATGCTACAGAGAAGAGCTCTGCCGAATATGGAGGGTATCCAGTCGCAAGAAGACCTTTTTTTGTTGTTGCAACGAACATGGGCGGCCATTCCACAGCGTGATTTGGATGAACTCATTTTGAGTATGCCAAACCGATGTTCTTGTGTTGTTAGTGTTCGCGGTAGAAACACGGATTATTAATTGTTTAAGTTACCCAATAAAATTTTAAAGAAAACTGTTATTTCAGTCTTTTTTTCGAACTTTTGTGTTAGTGGTTCAAATGTCAAAAATCCCTTTATTAGGAAAATGGCAAATTTCTTTATTAATGCAAAGGTGACTTGGTTTATCGTTACTGTGACAAACGAAAACACTTTATTTGATGAATCCTTAAAGAAAATTTTAATTAATATCAATCAGGAGAAAAGTTATTGCAAAAATATATGTTGATCCCTAGACACTTTTGATGTGTGTATATTAAAATATATATTAGTATATTTTATTTTCTAATATATAAGTATTATATATAAATTAGAGTTTTAAAATATTTATCTATATATTTAGTTTCACTTGTTTTGTTTGCACCTACCACGATTTGTCTCTGCATCACCCTAAGGTAGACTGGTAGAGAATGCCTCTGGCATTAAGTCCGCCTATGTACTGTTTTGTGCATAAAGAATAAATAAATAAATAAATAAAAATCTTGATTCCCTTTCTAACAAAAGCTCCACTCATAGCAGGTACCAGTATTTATAAAGGAGTGCAAAGCTCCATTCACCATGTTTCCTGCATTCACTCTTCCTTCAATATCACTCTCACACTTTCCATCTCTTGTAAACTTTGAACCCAGATACACAAACTCATTCACCTGTTCAATTTGTTCATCTCCAATCACGATATTGCACTCTGTCATCGCCTCATCTCTTTCAAACACCATCACTTTCGTCTTCTTTACATTCATCTTAATTCCCTTTCTAACAAAAGCTCCACTCATACCAGTTACCATCTCCTGCAACTCGTCAGCCGAAGACGCAAGTAATACTTTGTCATCAGCTTATGTAAAACGTTTGACGAGTAACTCATTCATTCTCAACCAACTTTCATTCTCTTTTAAATCTGTCAAGCAATTGTTCATGAACAGATTAAACAGCCACGGTGACGTTACACATCCCTGTCTAACACTTTTTCGATATTAAACTTTTCTGTGTATGCCCCGTTTATCCTTACACAAGCACTAAAATCAATATAAAGAGATTGCAATGCTCGCATGAGGATACTGCTTACATCGTTCACAGACAATGCTGACCACAATTCATTCCTCACCACTCTATCATAGGCCTTTTCTAGATCCACGAACGCGCAATAGACCTTCTTGTTTTTAGCCAAACACTTTTCGGCTATGCACCGCAAGGAAAAGACCTGATCCGTACATCCCATTTCCTTTCTAAATCCCGCTTGTGCATCCCATACTTTTTCGTCAGTTTCCTTCACAACCCTTTCAATCAACACTTTCGCATACAATTTACCGACGACGCTGAGAAGGCTTATACCGCGGTAATTTATGCAGTCATGCCGTGACCCTTTTTCCTTATACAATGGCACGATTACGGCTTTGCACCAGTCTCCCGGTACTTGCCCATTTCGCCAGCACAAATTGAAAAGGTGGTACAGCTGGCTAGCCACTATGCCCTGTCCAGCCCTCAGCATCTTGACGGTAATCCTGTCATACCCTGCAGCCTTACCTAATCTCATACTTTTTAACGCTTTCATTATTTCATCCTTGCTTATCTCACTTTCACCAACATTTATATTAGTTTCCATGGAAGGTGCCGTATGTTGTACCTGCACTTCCTCCCTTTCAAACAAACTTTCAAAATACTCTTTCCATCTCTTTAACACACATTCTTCTCCTTTAATAATACTCCCATCTTGACTCCTGATTGTACTCAGCTCCGAGGTAGAATTTTTTCCTGTGGCTGTTTTGATGGATTTCCAGAAAAACTTAATGTTTGACTGGAAATCTTCAGTGAGCCTCCTATCAAAATCATCCTTTCGTTCTTCTTTCTTTCTAGACACAACTTCTTTCACTGCGGATTTCAATCTTTTATACTTCGTTCTTGCTTCCTTTATCTCGTCATCCGTTGCCTTTTGAACATTTTGGTTAGCTTTTGTTGCTAACCAATCCAACCACGCTTTTTTATTTTCTTGCACTGCCCTTTGTACATCTTTATCCATCCAAACATTAAAGTTCTTTTTTCCTTTCCTTCTTTTAGCTACCCCGCATACCTCAATAGCAACATTCATGACCCCTTTCTTAAATGTCTCCCACAAATCTTCAATCACACCTATCTCTTCTATGCCTTTAAAACTTTCTTTCAGTTTCTCTACATACTCGCCTTTCTTGTAGATTTTCCACTTTTACTCTGTCCAAAACACTCGTAGGCTCGGCCCCTCGGTGTCGCCACTGTTTAAAGATGCCACGCATTCGGGCTATGACCAGGAAGTGGTCTGTGTCGAGGCCTACACCGCGGTATGCCCGAGTGTCTAGCACTTTCTTCCTCAGTCTTTCATTCACAATTACAAAATCAATAATACGTCTAGGCTCATCTCTTTTATACAAATGGATCTTTTTGTGATCAAACATTGTGTTGGTCGCGCAAAGATTCCATTCCAAGCAGGCTTCTCCCATTTTTATTCACTCTCTCGTCCCCAAACGTACCTAGAACTCCTTCATACCCATCACGCTTTACTCCAACCCACCCATTAAAGTCCCCTAACATCACGATCCGTTCATTTTCTCCGCATTTATTCAAGACCTCTCTCATGCTAACCCAAAATTCCTCTCTCTCTTGTTGGGCTTTTAATGACCCACCTCCGCGCAGATCCGTCGGTGCATAGACCCCAAGGATAAACAAGACGAGTGAGTCCGACTTTTAACCTAATCCAGAGGAGTATTGGACTTACACATTCATGCTCCATCACACATTCAACTATTCGAGAGGAAAGAATCACACCAACTCCCTGACAGCCTCGGCTGGTTTAGGGGACTCCCGAATAGTATGCCGTGTAGAGACCATGAACCGTGGTGTCACATCCCTTCCTCATGGTTTCGTTCACGCACATAATATCTACGTACTCGTATGCATCGTTCATCCATCATCTGACATACTTCATCTACCTTACCATTCATTCCTCCTCTTACATTCAACGTAGCGAAGCGGCTCTCCATGGGCCGCTTTTCACCCCCGCGAGAAACGAGACGTGATGGGTGGCGGACCACATCGCTGCCATTTTGGTTAATTAAATTATTTTTACGATTATACCTTGCGTTCCCATGAATAGCGAGGGAAAGATTTGTCCACCCCAGCAGAGCCCCGCATGCCAGGGTAAGGCTAGCCTAATTCTGGGTCGCCCGGTCCCAGGGCAGTGTGGCACGCTAACGACTTAGGCTTGCCCCTAGCCATGCATCCATGCGCGCGGCAGACGTTGGATTGGCGGAGAGGGTAAGAATAGGGAAAGGGAAGGATATGTGGTGTGAAAAGGAAGACTGGTAAGTTAAAGTGGGATATAGGAAATGTAGGATATTACCGCCCAGGAGGGCAAGGGATGGGACAGTAATAGCTAGGGAAGCCGGGGTCGCATACCCGTATACTATACCACAACTACCGGACAGGTAAGTTGGGATGAGTATCCCATGACTATTGAATCACCCTAGAACAAAAACGGATTCGTGTTGATTGGTGTAAAAAAATGTTGTTGAAGTACGATCACGGACGTTCAAATGCTGTGACATTATGACAGGAGATGTGAAACATGGATATATTGTTTAATGCCGGAAAGAAAAAAACTCTGTATGGCTCTTCATAAGAATATTCTGTATGGGTGTTCGAGGGCGAAAAACGTAGGAAAAAAAATAATTGCTTTTTTTTTTCTCTTGGACGGGTCCTGTCTGCATGATCCTACTTGAAGAATAAAAGACAGTTAATGCTGAGTGGTACACCACCATTTGTTTGCCCAGTGTCTGAAAAAGTGAGGGAAAAACGAGCAAGAAGTCGCATCCTACTGCACCATGACAATGCTTTGGCGCACACCGCGTACAAGACAAAGTAGTCTCTATAAAGGTAGAGTTAGCGACCCGTTCTGCACATAGTACAGACCTGGCACTATGCGATTTGTTTATTTTCCCTAAATTTTTATGCAAGTTTCGCTATAGCATTAGTTAAATAATATGTTTCACTGCAAACGTCGCGGAACTTAACCTACCCGACAGATTCTCAACTACTCAATTATATTGTATTACCAACTGGTTTTGTTATATTCTGAAAATCCTAATTGTAATACAGAACCCAGTGCTATTCGAGGAGTCGTTGCGCCTGATCCCGAGCAACGCGGTGCTGGTGGAGGTGGCGCCGCACGGCCTGCTGCAGGCCATCCTCAAGCGGTCGCTGTCCCCGGGCTGCACGAACATCGCACTCACGCAGCGCGCACACTCGGACAACGTGCTCTTGCTGCTAGTAGCTATCGGAAAGTAAGTATTCTTACTTACTTATTCCGCTGGCGCAGTGACCGAAAGTAGGTCTTGGCCTCCGATACTATAGAATGTCATCTGTGTCGATCTTGCGCTCTCTCTCGCCAATCGGCCACTTGTAATTCACGCAAGTCCGACTCCACGACGTCAATCCAGCTGTATCTAGGCCGCCCACACAGGTCAGCAGCCGTTTGGAAGTCCAAGATACGCCTTCTTGACGTTCCGATCCTCCCCAATTGTCAGCAAGTGGCCCACCCAGCGGAGTCTCAGGGCTTTTGTATTTCCCATGATGTTGGCCTTGGCGACAAGCTCCTCTACTTCTAGGTTTCTCCTGGCTGTCCAACTATCATCCTCTCTTTGGACTGGGACCAGAATCTTAGGCAAGATTTTTCTCTCCGCCACTAGTAATTTATGTCCAGCTTCACTTGCGTATTGGTCTGATAACAGTCTTATATACGAATCCTGTCTTATATACGAGATCATCTGGCAAGTAAGTATTCGCTCGCATGAAAGTAAGATCTGTTGTTTGAAGTTTTCTTTATTACCTACTTATTTATTTACTTACAGGCTATATATGGAGGGGTTCAATCTAAAAGTTCAGGTGCTGTATCCAAAAATTGAGATTCCCGTGTCTGCTGGAACACCGCACCTGTCGCATCTAGTTGAGTGGGTGCACAATGAAAAATGGTTAGTTTTTTAGGATATCGCATCTAAAAGGTTAAAAGGAACCCCTATGGTGTGACTTCGTCTGTTAGTCTGTCTGTTACACCAACAAACAGTAACTAGCGGCCGAAATGGGGCGTCAAAATTTCAAAGTGAGACTACTATATTAACAAGTGGGATATCATGAAAGGGCTTCATTTGCACATTCCAAAACAGATATTTATTTCATGTCACGTAGTTTGTGACTTAAGTATTTATAGTGAAATGTAAAAAAAATACAATCCGTGACAACTCAAATAAGTTTGTAAGTCCCTCAGACTCACGCCGCCGCGCTGCCGTTTGTGGCATGTACTATGGCTAGATCCTCCAAACCCAATGACGGCTCCTACCTATTTAAGTCAACTGCATTCTTCACTTTCAAACAGACATTGGTCTTGCCGGTGATACCGATGGATCGTACGCACGCTACCAGAACAAAGAGCATTACCCCACTGAGTTACTTGCCAGATCTTCTCAGTGGGGGAGCGCTGGTCGAGCCAGTCCTCTCATATGCGGCGGCCCGTGCCTCCCTGAGGCACCCTTGAGCTCGTCGCTAGCCTGCCCTTAAGGCTCTGTGTGAGTGCTACTGTCCACTCGCCCTCCTGTCCGGTGGAGCTGTGATGGCCATCTGTGGCTAACATCGACATTCATGCCCAGAAAAGGGAATGGAATAAAAACAATTTTTTTTCAGTTTTTTCATTGGCCGATACGATAACGATATACCGTCGCCGGTGCCAACTTACCGATATCGGGGGCCTGAAATGTATGGAGTGACCTTATGATGCTTCTTAATTGATCGGTAGGATACCGATATAAATAGTCGCCGACACGTTATCTGCCCTGACTTGTACCACGTCCGCCCGTCATTGTCTTATTACCCTGTTAAGAACAACGTAATGTAGTTTGATTTAATTGTCTCTATCATACGTTTTAGGCCTATGACGTATTACAACTCCGCCATCAAGAAAGTATCAGCCTCTTGCAACTACGTTATATCTCTACATGATCAAGAAAATTCATATTTAGCAGGACACATTATAAGAGGTAGGAAATGAACCAAAATATAGACTTCAGCGGCGGGTTGCCTGTTGCCTGTTGTAAGAGGGCAGAGCTTCTTCTTTTATATAATATTATTATCAATTAACAATTATTATTGAATAATATTATATTGGCATAATATGATCTTTATGTACCAATGTGACAACAGGCGACCGGCTGCTATATTTGCTTCGAAGGATGCTAGAAAATGAAACAGGAATACCAATAAGTTTCTTGATAACGGTCCACTTTTAACAGTAGACATTATTAAGTAATACAAACCCTACAACCAATAACAATTATCTCGAGGCAATCTACACACGCTCATTTATCCCAAACTAGGCAGAGCCTATAGTAACCAGACACACTAAAGCATATTTTTAAAATTTATCGGAAATCAAAATACTTTTAGAAATATATTTTTTTTATTACTAGGCTGCGGTAAGTTACAAAGTATCGGTCTCCACATGAACTTAAATTAAACTAAGATGATGTTACGCCGGAACCGATTTCAGTATACGGCAGTGATCTCGAAGTTTATCAGAAATATGTCTACCTCGGGAAAACTATGCAGTTTGGAAAGAACAATTTCGAGAAAGAAGCCAATAGAAGAATACAGCTGGGCTGGCATTTGGGAAATTACATCAAGTATTTTAGTCGCCTATCCTACAGAATCTCAGGACAAAAGTATTTAATCAGTGCGTCCCAGCTGTCATGACATACCGAGCCGAGACGTGAACACACACGGTAGGGCTGTTTCACAAATTTAAAATCGCTCAGCGAGCTATGGAAAGGTATATGCTCGGCGTTTCTCTGAAAGATCGAATCCAGAACGAGGTGATCAGACAGCGAACCAAAGTTATCGACATAGGCCAAGCAGGTTGAAGTGCCGAGTACCGTAGAACCGATAATCGGTGGAGCAAACGGGTTCTTATATGAAGACCGCGCGTTGGCAAACGTAGCGTGGAACGTCCTCAAGCAAGATGGAGTGGCGATAAACGTAAAGTGGCAGGCAAAATTGGATGAGAAAACCGTGGCGTGTAATTCGTGATGTGGATAGCCAGAGACAAGACAAAGAGCCATGTTTATTCACACAATTGTTTTTCCTGGGTGGGAATTGACCCATTGGATAGCAGGCATGGTGCCTATCCACTAGACGTCACGTCAAAGTTATAAATAGTTGTTTTGTTATATGTATGTTGTATGGACATAATATTCTAGTTGATACTGGGATATATAATTTACTTCGTTACCCCATTTAGTAATCTACACAAAAGTAACAAACAACTCAATAAAAACTTGGAACCCTAGCAGCACAGTTCTGAATAATTTCCGAGGTGTTCGGGCCAGCATGTTATCCAGTATCAAGGAGAGATGAAGTGATGATGGATTCGCACACTTCAGGTATACCCCAAATGGTGTGGTGCCAATTGTGTGAGTTCAACACCGAAACACAAGCGTGTCTGTTCACCGCCAAGAAGTGGCATTCACCGTGGCTCCTACTTTTCGGAATGTAATACATCGACCGTCTTCAGTTGTTAGGAGTTAACTTTAGGCGGTTCATTAGGTCCAAGGCCAAGGCAGCTGCGAGGTAACTACGTGTTCTTGCGAAGATTCGCCGGTAGGTACTTCAGACGGAGTCAGTTTCTGATATTATATTAAGCGCAAGACCGGTCGGGTGTGGAATACTGTGGTCATTGTTATATAGGCTGGTGCTGTGAAATGTCATCTAGCAGCTTTGGACTCGTTGAGAGACGTGCTAAGAGGCTAATTGGTGGATTATTGGAGACCCGTTTACAAGGCACAGGCACAGGCAAGAGTAGCCACAATCCGCGATATTCTACAGGATATATTTTGGAGTGTGCGCAAAAAAGACATGACTTGATTCCGCCATCCCGTTTCTATCAACGAAACGCATGGAAAGTGTGTGTCCGGACTAAGCGATTTGCTTCTTTCTCTGTCCGTCGCGATTTGCTTCGTTCTTCTATTTCTGTATCCGTGTGTGGATTGTGCCAAGATATGTTATTATTATTATTACGTACAGCCAAGGACTGGAACGGTTTGCCTTGGTCGGTTTTCTTACCCGTTATAAGGTGGGTGTGGGTGTCTTCAAGGCTACAGTAAATAGGGTTTTAATCCGATTGCATCACCGCTTTTCATCAGCTGGCAATCAAGCAATGGCTCATATTGAGTAAAAAAAAATTGTAAATATATAGAGTGCATAAAAATCCACATTAAATATTGTCTACATGCTATATGTAGGCACAATAGTTAAACAGGTAGAAAATTGAACGAATGTATGTCTGCACAGATCTAACTCTGTACCCATGGGCGGCGGCACTGGTGGCGGTGTGGGACACGCTCGCGATGACGGTGGGTGCCGCGAAGAAGCAGCTGTCGGTGAAGTTGCACGACGTGCAGCTGCACGCGCAGCCGTTGCTACACGAACAGCGACAACTGCGCCTCAGCGTCTCGCTGCAAAGGGGCAGCGGACGGTTCGAGGTATTATAGTTGAAATGTTTTATTTCCAAAAAAATATTTCGTGGCCACCAGTCATGTAGTTGTACATGAAGTTAGACGGGCACGTTGGTCTAGTGGTTAGACACGATGGCCGCTACCTAATAATTATATCGTGGGTTCGATTCCCACTTTGTGTCTGGGTGATATTTATCTATACGGGATGTAGTTCTGCATTCTCGCTATATTTACGGAAGTTGATATATACCTTGTAAAGTAAATATTAATAAATACATACTTACAATAAATGTAGAAAATTAGGCCCATGTGGCATGGTACCCAAAATGCTGGCAGCATTTCCTCGCTGTATGGAAATAGAAACTCGCTGAGCGAGAAAATGGCCAGCTCCCGGATCCCCTGTGATGTCGACCAGCCGTTTTGATAGTAAATTAAACAAACAATGGGCAGAAGGACCCCATGGACCCAGGGTCTCGACTCCGAAGGGCATAAAAATATATTCGGAAAGAACATAAATCATTAAATGATAGACTTAAAATTAGAAAATATTTTTTATGTTTGGTTCGAAAAGAAAGCTCGTGTGTAACTATAAAATAACCCCGTCTGGCACCGATCTTCGCGCAAAGTAGGTAAACAAGAGTACGCACGGTTGCCAACCTTGGGACCTATTCTGAGCGCTCGTGAGCTCTTATTCTGGTTGAACGGTAATCATTAATTATCTTTTAGTTATTAACCACTGAATATTTAATCTATTTTTCATCAATTGACATAATCCTTAACTAAAAATATATAAGAATTTGTTTCAGTTGTATGGTTACCATAATACAGACTCTGCTAAATACATATCACTTACCTACATTTTGATTTACAAAACTTCAAGTCAAGCTTATATTTTTCCTCTTGATATAAAAAAAATATCTTGCTTTAATAAAGCCATTCGTCATTTTATACATATTTTTCAATGCGTAACATAGCGATTTTCTCTTGAAAATCGTTTGGCATATGGCCGGCTTGCGAGACTATGACGTCACTCGCGCTCTTGGTTCAATTAGCGTTTCACTTTACGTAACTTACAGTTGAAATATTTTTTAAACATATAAAAATACCAGTTAAGTGCGAATCGGACTCGCGCACCGGGGGTTCCATACCATCTTTGGACGTATTAAAATTATTTTACTATTAATGAGATAGCAAAACAAAAACATACCGCAAAACTAAGTTTGTTTGACGAGATTTTTTTAGTATTAAGAAAAAGAAGAATATTAATAAAAACCTGTACTACCTGTAGAAAGATCATTTTATTTTTCCTGTAAAATATAGATATACATGTACCCATAATTATTTCAGATTTTTCTCCCCCACAAACTTCAGAAATAAGGAGAGGAACGGTATTTTTTGATATTTTTTATCATATGCCACGTGACAAACCAAAATAAAAATCAGTTTTGAATTGTACAAATAAAACCCTTTCATATGATACCCCACTCGATGTAGTAGTCTTACTTTGAAATTTTGAAAAGAGAAGAAAGTAAATGAAAACAATATTTATTTTTCAATTGCGATGAGGTTAAAAAAGAGGGTAAATCGATAGCACCAGTGGTTCCTCAAATATCTATATAGGTGTGACAGACAGTTAGACGAAGTTACACAATAAGGTTTCCTTTTTACCTTTTAGGTATGAAACCCGAACAATTATTGTAGAATAAAACCTTTGGGTACCTTTAACAACCGCTTATTATATTATAACCTTGAACTTGGTAAAAAATCTGAAAACTATTTTTATAACTTATTAAATTATAATTTTTATACAAGTTCCCCATTAGTGTTGCGTTATTACACTACACTCACTAGGGCAAAAAGACTAATAATTGAGACTACTGAATAAGACTATAGCTTATATATTTAACATCTGCGTAAATGCCAACCCAACCCACATCACCCACTAGTTTCAGTAGTGTCCCTAACTACTAATACGGCCGCAAGCCAAGCTTATCGCTAAGATATAACAATAGTATATTATGATACAAGTGAGCTAAGTTGCTCATTACTCACGAGGCTGTGGTTTGCAGCCGAGTGTGTCATGAGCAGAGCTCACGAGTTTCATACGACGTTCGTCAACACACTTGCGAGGAAAAAACTAAATAATTTACCACACAGCGACAAATACAATAAAAACAAAATATGACAATTATGGAAAATGGCACGCGTTTTTTTTTCTCGGGCTCAATGCAATGTGGGTGAACATACAGCCTACTTCAAAATTACAATTTTAAGTGATAAAATGCAAATATTTTAATAGTTTATAACAAATTATTATTAATTAAGAATAATTTGATAGTAATAAATGTTTGTTTAACTTAATTAAGGACGTACACATTTATTCATTCCAAAAAAATATATGGATTTTCAGTGGCACTCCACATGCAAACCTGTTTGTTTTTACTAAAAATAAATTACTAGTTTAAAAAACTAAAAATACACGCTTTTATAAGGACTACTGCACTGAAAAGCATTAAATAAATTATCGAAACCGTTCTTTCTTTCTTTTTACACCGTGTTTGTATCTAATTTATGGATTATATTTATGTGTAAAAGCGGAGGGCGCTTTTTCTCTGTCATCATCATCATCATCGCCAGCCGGAAGACGTCCACTGCTGAACATAGGCCTCCCCCTTAGACCGCCACAATGAACGACAATTTGCTATTTGCATCCACCGGTTGCCTGCGACGCGAACAATGTCGTCGGTCCACCTAGTGGGAGGCCTGCCTACGCTGCGTCTTCCGGTTCGTGGTCGCCACTCGAGAACCTTTCATCCCCAACGGTTATCGGTTCTTCGAGCGATGTGGCCTGCCCACTGCCACTTCAACTTGCATATTCTACGAGCTATGTCGGTGGTCTTGGTTCTTCGGCGAATCTCCTCATTCCGGATTCTGTCGCGCAAAGAAACTCCGAGCATAGCTCTCTCCATAGCTCGTTGTGTGACTCTGAGCTTTTCTCTGTAAATGATTATAAATGATTGCCATGTGAACACAAATACTTAGCGTTCTTGAAATTTGTCAGAAATGTTAATCTGTTATTCAGTGTAAGTAGTATTCAAGGGTTCCATTACCAACCTTTCGGGTCCATCAACAGGTCCGCGTTATTAAGCAAAGTGATTAGAACTCTTTAATACAAATCAAATGGGTCCAAGCTCGAAGGGTTTACTAGTAATCATTCCAGGGTTCCGTCAACCACCTTTCATTTCCATCATCAACCCTGATTATTGGGCAAAGTAAATAGAACTTTTTAATACGAATCAAATGAGCCCAAACTCGATGAGTTAACTAGTAGCTGTTCCAGGGTTCCGTCACCCACCTTCCTGTTCCATCATTAGGTTCTGATTATTGGACAAAGTGAATAGAACTCTTTAATACAAATAAAATGACCCAAACTCGATGTATTTACTAGTAGCCCTTGCAGGGTTCCGTCACCCACCTTCCAGTTCCATCATCAGGCCCTCAGTAATGATCAAATTGAAAATAACTTTTTAATACGAACCAAATGAGCCCAAACTCAATGTGTTTACTAGTAGCCATTCCAGGGTTCCGTCACCCACCTTCCAGTTCCATCATCAGGTCCTCATTAATGGTCAAAGTGAAAAAAAACTCTTTAAAACAAATCAAATGAGCTCAAACTCGATTAGTTTACTAGTAGCCATCCAAGGGTTCCCTTATCCACCTTCGAGCCCCAGCATCAGATCAGCTCGATGATACCATACTATTGTATTGTCATTGTCACCGGTGGTTAATACATGTGAAAAATTTCAAATTATTTGGACGTGTAGAAGTGGGTCAAAATTGCATCGCAAGATTCCATTACCATCATACATCTGTATAATATAAAAGAAGAAACTGACTGACTGACATATCAACGCACAGCCTAAACGGCTGGGGTTAGAGACTTGAAATTTTGACAGTAGGTACCTTTTACGACGTAGGAATCCACTAAGGAAGGGTTTTTGGAAATACCTCCCCTAAGGGGGTAAAATAGGGGTTGAAAGTTTGTATGAAAATCCGTCATTTTTGAAGTTAAATTGATGAAAATTAGTATTTGGCCTTTGAGTTAAAAATAAAAAATATATATTTCAGGATTTTTGGAAATTCCACCCCTAAAGGGGTAAAATAGGGGATGAAATTTGTATGAAAATCCGTCATTTTTTAAGTAATATTTATGAAAATTAGTGTTTAGCTTTTAAGTTAAAAATAAAAAAATATACACACATCAAAAGTGTCTAGGGATCAACATATATTTTTGCAATAACTTTTCTCCTGATTGATATTAATTAAAATTTTCTTTAAGGATTCATCAAATAAAGTGTTTTCGTTTGTCACAGTAACGATAAACCAAGTCACCTTTGCATTAATAAAGAAATTTGCCATTTTCCTAATAAAAGGATTTTTGACATTTGAACCACTAACACAAAAGTTCGAAAAAAAGACTGAAATAACAGTTTTCTTTAAAATTTTATTGGGTAACTTAAACAATTAATAATCCGTGTTTCTACCGCGAACACTAACAACACAAGAACATCGGTTTGGCATACTCAAAATGAGTTCATCCAAATCACGCTGTGGAATGGCCGCCCATGTTCGTTGCAACAACAAAAAAAGGTCTTCTTGCGACTGGATACCCTCCATATTCGGCAGAGCTCTTCTCTGTAGCATATCCCATGCATGCTCAATCGGGTTCAAGTCTGGCGACTGAGCAGGCCAGGGCAGGACATTGATGTTAGCTGCGGCGAGAGTCTGTCTTACAACTCTTGCGGTGTGCGGTCGTGCATTATCATGCATTAACTGAAATAAGGGACCGATTTGCACTTGTAGAGGAACGATGACGTCTGATACAATCGTCTCAGCATAAATTTGAGCGTTGAGGTTGCCTCTGATCCAAATCAACTCAGTTCTTCCGCCGATCCAAATACCCGCCCATACCATGATGGTTCCACCACTATAAGGATGGACTTCCTGGCAGGATTTTAATCGCTGTTGGCGTCCAGGGGTTCTCCAGTGTCGTATACGTCTTGTATCCGGTCTCATACCAAAACGAGACTCATCAGAAAAGCACACGAAACGCCATTGTTCTTCTGCCCAATTTCTGTGTTCAAGAGCCCATTGATATCGAATCCTACGATTGTGCATTGCTATAGGTGGTACCCGTAGCGGTCTTCGGGAATGAAGGTTCACTTCATGCAAGCGGTTTCTGACTGTTTGGTCGCTAATTAAGTTCCCTGAAGAGTGATGAAGCCTCACGGCTAACATCATGGCAGTTATTGTTGGAGCTCTTCGAGTTAAGATTTGAATATATCGGTCTTGTCTCCGTGTGGTGCAGCGATACCGTCCTCCATGGCGCTCAGCCACGGTACCAGTGCTTCGGTAACGTGTCCAAAGTCGACTGATAACACTCTGACTTGTATTCAGAGCTAAAGCCACAGTACGTTGCCGGGAACCAGCTTCTATCATTCCCACGGCTCTGAGCATTTCTTCCCTGCTTAAATGACGTCGCCGCTCCATAATAACGTTGGTTTTAATCAGTAGTAGGGAAACAGTAGCACTAATAATGTCTTCAATGCGTTGTATGTTTTTATAGGGAAAATATTGACAGCTGATTTTCATCTTTTACTCGAATTTGATTCACAGTTCCTGATTCAAATTATGAAATGCACCAAAAAGGATCCATATAAATTTATAAAATCATAAATTTATTACAAAGCCACATCTCAATCTCAAGAAATCCGCTTAAAAATGCTTGATCCCTAGACACTTTTGATGTGTGTATATTACAGGATTTTTGGAAATTCCAACCCTAAGGGGGTAAAGTAGGGAATGAATGAAAATCCGTCATTTTTGATGTTAAACACATGAAAATTAGTATTTTGCATTTCATTTAAAAATAAAAAATACATATTTAACATAATATAAAAGAAGAAACTGACTGACTGACATATCAACGCACAGCCTAAACGGCTGGGGTTAGAGACTTGAAATTTTGACAGTAGGTACCTTTTACGACGTAGGAATCCACTAAGGAAGGGTTTTTGGAAATACCTCCCCTAAGGGGGTAAAATAGGGGTTGAAAGTTTGTATGAAAATCCGTCATTTTTGAAGTTAAATTGATGAAAATTAGTATTTGGCCTTTGAGTTAAAAATAAAAAATATATATTTCAGGATTTTTGGAAATTCCACCCCTAAAGGGGTAAAATAGGGGATGAAATTTGTATGAAAATCCGTCATTTTTTAAGTAATATTTATGAAAATTAGTGTTTAGCTTTTAAGTTAAAAATAAAAAAATATATATTACAGGATTTTTGGAAATTCCAACCCTAAGGGGGTAAAGTAGGGAATGAATGAAAATCCGTCATTTTTGATGTTAAACACATGAAAATTAGTATTTTGCATTTCATTTAAAAATAAAAAATACATATTTAACAATTTTTGGAAATTCCATCCCTAAAGGGGTCAAACGGGCACCCAAAGTTTGTAAAAATCATCACACGGACACGAAACTTTGTCAGTGTGCTAAGCAAAAGAAATGAAGTAATATATGTATCACAACTTTTCTAATCGATCAAATTGACCTTAGCGTGATTTTTGAGTATAAAACGCGGAAAAAAAATTCATGCTGCATTGATGAGACTGCGAATATATTTATCAAACCAAAAGAATTCATGTGTAAAAATAATAGTTTTTGTGAATCAACTCCTAAAGGGGTCCAACTGGGGTCCAAAAAATATTTTTGGCCCTGCAGTCATAAGAATTAATTTACGTATCGCTTACAAGAATCTAAGAAACGTATTTCAGGCATTTTTCGAAAAACAACCCCTAAGATCATTTCATGGGGTTGGAAAACATGCACAAAGAAGGATTTCTATTTTAAGCTATGATGCACCTAGAGTCTAGAGTAATAAAACTCGATAAATAAACTCAATACAATAATTGAAGAAACCCCTAAAATACTGTCATAGTACTGAGCAGAAAAAATTAAGAAACACAGTCACAAGACGTATTTTGTGTATCTCACACAATAATCTAAGAAACCTATTTACGCCATTTTTCGAAAAAAAAACCCTGAGGTCATTTAATAGGGTTGCTAAGTTTGCATGATAAAGGATTTACATTTCATGCAAATAGCATAGCTACAGTCACGAAACTCAGTAAATAAACTCACCACAACAATTGAACAAACTGTCAGAATTTTTCAAAATCTACCCCTATGTGGGCCAAGTGGTTATGGTGATGATTATTATAAGAACAGGGTTTTTTATAAGGATCACGATAGAGCCAAAACCATTTAACGTAGAATCTTAAATTTGGAACAAACATTTTTCAAATACTCTGGGTGAACAATAAGAACCGATTTTTCGAAATTCCACCCCTTAGTGGGACAAATGGGATATCAAAGTTTCAATGGATAAAATGTTTTTATTTTTCATCATACTCACACGGACACGAAACTTTTTCAGTATAGTGTAGTAATCAAAAGGTTTATTTTTTTAAATCGACCATTCAAGGGGTTTTAGCATGGTTTTTGAGTATGAAACGCGGAAAAAAATATAATGCTGCACTGATGAAACTTTGCGAATACATTTATAAAATTAAAGCAATCCATGATATAATCTTTTATTGTATATGTATATATAGGCCCTTTTGTCTAAAATATGACATAGTGTATAAATTTGAGAATGTTGTGTTTACTCATAAGTGGTCACTATACTTAGTAGAACTGTGTTGAATGCCTTTATCTTTGAATGTAATACTATAAGTGATCGTTATTAAACCTTTAAATATTGAAATAAAACTAATTTTACGGATTATATCGTGGTTTATTTTTGATTTTAATTACCCACAATCCACACACACGCGCACAATTAAATTTAATTATTCAGTCAGCCCGTGACTATGAATGCTGTAAAGTATTCGAAACGTCTGGTAATTAAAATCAAAAATAAACCGCGATATAATCCGTAAAATTAGTGTCATTTCAATGTGCAATATTCGCATAAATATCAGAAATCATTATATTAAACCTTTAAATAAATAAACTTTTGAAAATCAACCCCAACAGGTTAAACAGGTTCAAGTGCTAACACCCCCCCTGGTCATTTAGTGGTGATTGAAAACGGATCTCTATATAATGCTACAATGCACCTACAGTAATGAAATTCAGTAAATGAACTCAACAAATCAATTAAACAAATTAATTTTCAGCATTTTTCGAAACCTAACCTAACCAAAATGTTTGCACGAAAAAATCACAATGGCATAAAACGGACTCTGTATGTTACATATATAAACTACTAAAACGATAACACATCCTTAGTAAAAAAAAGTAGGGTGCACCCTGAGAAAAATATTTTACTTTTACTTATACTGGGATTGCAAAATATTTACAGTACGTGTTTGTATTCAATGTTAATAGCGCAGTTACGGTCATCATTTTAAAGTACTAAACTTTAAGTCGGACTTGGGCACCGAGGGTGTCATACCTTCTTTGTACCTTTTTAAGTTAATTTACAATTTGTTTAACACCACAGATATAAAAAAATCCGCAAAACTAAGTTTGTTTATCCAGGAAATTACAAAAAAAATTACTACTTAGAAAGATCATTTTATTTTTCCTGTAAAATATAGATAAGCATCTTCAAAGTTTGTAGAGGGGAAAATGTGAAATAATTATAGGTGATACCTAAATGTCTATCTACGAGTATATATTTAGAAAAATATAATGATTTTTCTAAGTAGTTTTGCGGTTTGTTTTTTTGCTATTCGAGGTGTAAGACGAATAGTAAAATAACTTTAATAGGTACAATGAAGGTATGGAATCCTCGGTGAGCGAGTCCAACTCGCACTTGGCTGGTTTGTTTTGATTAAAATATGTTTTATTCAAATAAAGCAATAAATATTTAAGAAACCCATTCAGGCACAAAAAGAGGAGCTAAATGCCTTACAGAAAAATACAGGCTATGTCATCAAGTATGTCTACTTGATACTTATTATTTAAGTCCAGGGTTAATAAAAGTGTAAATAATATTTTTAAAACCTTGATCCCTAATTCAAAACACGTTTTACTAACAAAACCAACGCGGGCGAAGCCGCGGGCAATAGCTAGTATACATACAGGTCAAGCTAATAAAAGCCTTGTTCAGCCTGTTCACGAACGACATTCCTCGTTCGAGCAGAGTCCAACTCGCCCTTTACGCGGATGACACCGCTCTCTATTATTCCCATAGGAACATGTCCTATTTAACGCGTGCTCTTCAAGCCGCAGTCGACGCCCTGAGTCAATGGTTCCGTACGTGGCGCATAGAGGTGAACCCGGAGAAGAGTGCCGCGGTGGTCTTCTCCCGGGGACCCGCCAATATGTTCTCCGCGCGGAGCCTTCGGCCCAACAGACGACTGGCCCCAATATCCCTATTCAATCGCCCTATCCCCTGGACTGGAAGGTTAAGTACCTGGGAGTCACCTTGGACTCCGCCATGACTTTCGGCCCGCACATTAGGTCCGTCCGCAATCGAGCGGCTTTCGTATTAGGTCGCCTGTATCCCCTTCTCTGCAAGCGGAGTAAAATGTCGCTTAGAAATAAGTTGACATTATACAAAGCTTGCATTCGCCCTATCATGACTTACGCGAGTGTAGTTTTCGCGCACGCCGCCCGCACCCATATCGATAGCCTCCAGGTTATCCAGAATCGTTTCCTCCGACGTGCCGTCGGTGCCCCGTGGTACATGCGGAACGTAGATCTGCATTCCGATTTCAAGTTAGATCCCCTTCGTAAGTTCCTCAAAGAAGCGTCGAAACGCTACTTTGAATCCGCGTCCCGTCACGCGAACAGTTTAATCCGCGCCGCCGCCGATTACGCCCCTAGTCCTTCTGACTCGCGCCGCAGACCATGGCACGTACTGCTCGACCCTCCTGACCCCATGACGGTCCTATTGGACCGGGATGCGCCGAACCCTCCCCGACAACCGTATGCTACACTAGCTATCAGACACCGGTCTCGCCGGCGAGGCCGAAGGGTCGTACGTATGCGACCTCAACGACGTGCATCACCCCACTGAGTTTCTTGTCGGTTCTTCTCAGTGGGGGCGCGTTGTGAACCGGTGGTAAACTCAGCCCTCTCTTAAGCGACAGCCCAAGCCGAGGCCGTGCCTCCCTGAGGTGCCCTTGAGGTGCTCGTCGCTACTTCTGCCGTAATAGAGCGCTTTAAGCGCTCGCCTCCTATTGTCCGGTGAAGCTGTAATGGCCATCTGCGACCAACAGCGTCTACCATTCCCAAAAAAAAAAGCTAATAAAAGCGTGTTAAAAATAACTGTATTACCCGGTTAAATTAAGAATGCTCTGTTTACTCGCGTATAACTTGTAGTAAGGTACTAATATAACTTTGTAGGAATAATTCTATTACGCACTAGTGCGGTAATGTCATTACGCACGCGTGTCTTATAGCTAGGTTTATGGTCCTAAAAACATCGATATAGATAGTAATCGATGCCTAAAAACGATGTAATACCTAAGGCTCATTTAATGAGCAAGTGTGTTGAAAAATATATTTACAATAAACAAAATAGCTCTATAGTGAGATATTTTTTAATTTATTTAACATGAAATAACAAATATATGTGTTAATTTCTGGCGTATATTTTAAACTACACAGATTCTGAATGAAACTGACTTAGTAGCAACGGGCACAATAAATAAGGCACATAATATACAACAAGTGGTTACTGACATTGAATCTGAACAGTTCAGTGATGATACCGATCTCTCTGCCGATGAGGTTTACAGTTTATTGGAAGAACGAGATTACTCTTATATGTAAGTATTAAATTTATATGTCGTTTAAAATGTACTAAGCAATAATTAAGTGTCACTTGCTTAAATAATGTCACTATTTCAAAAGTACCTTACTGAAGAAAACATAGTACCTTACTGAAATAAATGTTAACTTTGAGTAACGATGTGATTTATATGGTTAACTACTATATGAAGAGTATGTAAAAATTTAATCCTGCGCCTGATCTCTCTCAGTTGTTTCGGTAAATTGTCGTATTTTACTGTAGAAGTATAGTTAAGTGCATAAGCACTTATGCACTTAACTATACTTCTACAGTAAAATACGACAGTAAGTGCTTATGCACTTCCTCTCTGTAGGTGCATAAGCACTTATGCACTTAAATATCAAATCTGCTGCGTAGTTAGTAGATCCTGTGTAACATTAGACGCTGTGGTCGTAGCGTTCAGAAGGACATTATTACTATTAATTATCATCATCAGCCGAAAGACGTCCACTGCTGAAGAAAGGCCTACCCTTAGAAGGGAGCGATTGCCATAATCCCCACGCTTTTTGCAGGCGGCTTGGGGATACTGCGAAGTATTGGTGGTAGGTAATCCAATAGAAAAACGCTGCTGCCCGTCTTCTTGTTTTCCCTTAGTCGCCTCTTACGGACACCGAGTGGAAGGAGATGGATGGGTTCTATCCTTACCCGGACAAGGGTTATTACTATTATTTTCTTTTAAACAGGAATGAGTTCCGTGTCATCGTCAGTGCTTCCTCTTCACTAAGCGAGGCGCGCCTACAATGGCGTGATAACTGGGTCACTTTGATCGATGGCATGCTGCAGCTGAATGCTTTACGACAGTCACACGACGGTGTCTCCACGCCCGTTCTTATTAAAAAGATCAGTATCGATGTAAAAAATCATAACAAACATATAGTTACAACCAATAACAATGCTTTAATTAAGGCTGACGTTTTGGCAAAATATGATTTAACAAGGTATTTATTTTAATGCAACTTTTTTATTTATTTATTAATCAATGGCACACATATTATAAAATAAGCAATTTAATAAAATTAAAAATAAATTAAATAATAATTAAATTAACTTAGTAAGTGTAAAAAATTACTTACTTATTACTTTTTTATTGTTTCTTTAGAAATAAGCAGTGCCTTTGTACTATTATTTACAATATTTCTTGTCTTTTGTGTGAACATCTAAGTATATCCCAAAATCCCGATTTCTCTTGGTCACGGCATCACTCGTGTACGGCTGGACCGATTTAGCTTTTTTGTTGTGTTCTTTATTGTCAGGAGAAGGTTCTTACGGGAAAAAAAGAATAAAGTTGCGCAGAAAATCAGAAAATTACGCAGGTGGAGCTGCGCGAGACAGCTAGTAAATTATAAAATAAATAAAATATACTTTTATGGAAACAATAAATGTTATATTTTCAGATGTGGCGGAATCACGATAGAAAACATCAAATATAATAATTTACCAGTTGTACAGGACAATAAGATGGTATTAAAAATCAAGAAGTTTGTTCCTTACATGCAAGACAGCATGAAAGTAAGAATATTTTAGAAAGCTATGGTGTCACTGCTTTGACTAAGCGTATCTTTACTTATGTTTGATATAAGTATTTTATATAATAACAACAAATTATAATTAAAGCCTCGTTAATCTTTCACAAGATCAGCCATTTATGCGAGAGATATTATTGTGCACTAAGGATTTTGAATCAATTTGATCACGATTGGCTCAGATGATCGTGTGTGAATTGCTACATGATGTTATTCATTATCATTATTAATGAACTTTTTCATGAAATATTATTCACTTGATGATTATATTAATATTCATACCTATCTCAATAAAATGGTTTAATTCTGACACTAGTACCTGGGTGTCAGATTCGGGGAGTAAGGCCTCATTTACGGAGACGCGGGGCGTCGCGCGTCGCGTGTGGCTTGGCGTCTCGCGGCGCGTCGGACGTTTTTATTGTTTACGTAGCGGCGGCGCGTGAAGCAGCACGTATCATCGCACGCGTAAACACAGACTTATAGCAATATATGATGCTGTTTATAGAGACGCGGGGCGGGAAGAGTGGCGGTGCCCGCTGCTGAGCCCGCGGCGGGCATCGCCGCGTGCAACGGCGGTGCAACTCTCTTTTTAACATACGATTTTCTTTTAAAAAAAAACGTTCATATCATACTACTACACATACCATTGCGATGGTGACTACGTCTGTGTTGCACGATTACCAAATAGACTGGCAGAAGATTCCGCCACAGGCATTGCTTCATCGAGAATCGCCGCTGCGTGCGCCGCCGTAAAACACGCTCCATTTCAAGCAAACGCGTGTAAAATCGCTTCTCCGTAAACACACTCATACAACGCCCTATATTTGAATTTAGTGCGGGCCGCACCGCCACACGCGACGCGCGACGCCCCGCGTCTCCGTAAATGAGGCCTAAGTGTACATAATATCTGGAATATTTATATCAGCGACCAAAAAAAGTAATCTTCCTTCGCTTCAGTTCATTAAACTGTTTTTCAGAATGTAATTGGAGGCGAGTATTTCGTGCCTATAGATGAAAAGGCATCAACAAACGACAGTGTAACTTTGCAATGTTCACGAATCGGTAACCTGGATTCCTTAGCGTGGGTTGCAGCGCCTGTACTTTCAGAAGATGGAATTTTTGTAACGGTAAGTATAATAACTAAAGTAGTGCCAATTTAATAGATCACATTTGACACTTCATCAAAATATAACAAAGTAACCTTGTAACGGCGGGCATAATTTTTTTTTTCGGTGTTGGAACTGCTCAATTGCTTAACTTTGTTTAATTACGATTACATATTTATTATGACAAAAAAAAACAGACAGAACAAAGAAACTAACAGATGTCATGCTATTTTTCTATATGACTATGATATGACTGCCAATTGTGCTTTTAATTATGTTTCTTTTATTCTTTATTATACTTCTTTGGCATAAAACTATTATTGGTTCAGGAAATAAGGTTATAATCAATAGGTATATTTGTAAATAAACTGTAAAAAGGTTGTTACCATAGATTTTGGATTCTTCACTACGATCACAGTATATAAACTTTATAGACTGTGCTACGATACTATATAATTATAGACTGGTCTCATAGTTCATTATTTTTTATTTATTGAGGTAGCGACTTACTTCAATGCATCATTGTTCTATAATTACCCGACTACGGAACGGAGGGAGGGCTATGATTTTAACAAGAATGTATGTATGTAGGTATGTATGTATGTATGTATGTTCATCTGTTCTCGCATATCTTCTAATCTACTTAACATAATTTGACAAGTAGGGTGTCGTTAGAAGCGTCTTGATTGTCCGCTGGTTATATGCTATATAAAATCACATTATTAGACTGAGATTTTATTCGTAGTCCGGTATTAGTTTTTAAAACTTATTACTTGTTTATAATTAAATACAGGTTCATTACGCCGGATTGAATTACAATGACGTCAGAAAAATGAGCGGAAAGCAGTTAGTTAAACAAGAAATAGATAATAGCTACGGGATGGATTTCAGTGGAATCACAAAAAGGTAAAATCACAAAAAGGTTATTACAAAAACTAAGTTTTTATTTATTTATTGTGTATGACCTATTTACAATACTGTATTAGCGAACATAATTTAAATTTAACCTAGTGTTAGCATCAATTGCCATTTGTTCTAGCCTAGACTACTTGATCGAGATATTTGCCTTTTGAGCGAGGAAATTTCACATCACCAGCTATAGCACCCTTTACACCGGAACATATTGGCAGACAAATATCTGACATAGCGGTGCCTACAGACCATTCACCGTAAGATGTTGGCTCTATTGATTTTACAGTGTCATGACCTTAGAATAAAAATTAGTACAAGTACTATAGAATGCTTAACAAGCCGGGTTCCGAAAAAGCTTTAGTACCGTAGACCACATTCATACGCTCCGCCAGATTATACAGAAGACTGAAGAGTATAATCGGCCATTATGTTTAACGTTTGTGGACTACAAAAAAGCCTTCGATTCAATCGAGACATGGGTGGTATAGCAGTCCCTCCAGCGATGCCACATTGGCTATGGGTATATCGCGCGTTGAAGTGTTTGAACAGCATTGCCACCATATCAACCCGACTACTGGACGAGAGTACAAAACCAATCCGATTGTAGAAAGGCGTGAGACAGAGAAACGTAATTTCTTCAAAACTGTTCACAAACGCATTGGATGATGTTTTCAAGCTCTTGGACTGGTACGGTTTCAAAATAAACATTAATGGCGAATACATTACTCACCTTCGTTTTGCCGATGATATAGTCATTATAGCAGAGGCACTGGAGGACCTCAATACAATGCTCAGTGACCTCAGTAGCGTTTCCTGCGTGGATGCAAGTAACCAATTATCGTTCACTGTGGTGTTCGAAGGGGAAGGCCTATGTTCAGCAGTGGGCGTCTTCTGGCTGGTGATGATGACATTGTTATCACTTCACTCAAAGAACTTGGGATTCCTTTTTACAAATTTAGGACACTTCATAAATATAAATTCAAGGATCAGTTAACAATTTTTGTGATTTAAAGATCGGCTAGCAAGACTCTGTCCATTTCATGTTAGAAATTGCTCGAATACATTTCTTCTGTGGTATAAATACTCGCAAATGTTTGGAGGAGTAACCCCATACAATTATGCTACAACGAATTCTTTACTTTCTTCAATAAATAAATAAATTTTATTTCAGGTAAGATAACACATAACAAGCAATAACAAACACAAAATACATTAAATAAATACAACACTCAATTACATCTAAAACCTACGTGTTAATTAATTAAATGATGAAACGTATCATTATACACACATCAAAAGTGTCTAGGGATCAAGCATTTTTAAGCGGATTTCTTGAGATTGAGATGTGGCTTTGTAATAAATTTATGATTTTATAAATTTATATGGATCCTTTTTGGTGCATTTCATAATTTGAATCAGGAACTGTGAATCAAATTCGAGTAAAAGATGAAAATCAGCTGTCAATATTTTCCCTATAAAAACATACAACGCATTGAAGACATTATTAGTGCTACTGTTTCCCTACTACTGATTAAAACCAACGTTATTATGGAGCGGCGACGTCATTAAAGCAGGGAAGAAATGCTCAGAGCCGTGGGAATGATAGAAGCTGGTTCCCGGCAACGTACTGTGGCTTTAGCTCTGAATACAAGTCAGAGTGTTATCAGTCGACTTTGGACACGTTACCGAAGCACTGGTACCGTGGCTGAGCGCCATGGAGGACGGTATCGCTGCACCACACGGAGACAAGACCGATATATTCAAATCTTAACTCGAAGAGCTCCAACAATAACTGCCATGATGTTAGCCGTGAGGCTTCATCACTCTTCAGGGAACTTAATTAGCGACCAAACAGTCAGTAACCGCTTGCATGAAGTGAACCTTCATTCCCGAAGACCGCTACGGGTACCACCTATAGCAATGCACAATCGTAGGATTCGATATCAATGGGCTCTTGAACACAGAAATTGGGCAGAAGAACAATGGCGTTTCGTGTGCTTTTCTGATGAGTCTCGTTTTGGTATGAGACCGGATACAAGACGTATACGATACTGGAGAACCCCTGGACGCCAACAGCGATTAAAATCCTGCCAGGAAGTCCATCCTTATAGTGGTAGAACCATCATGGTATGGGCGGGTATTTGGATCGGCGGAAGAACTGAGTTGATTTGGATCAGAGGCAACCTCAACGCTCAAATTTATGCTGAGACGATTGTATCAGACGTCATCGTTCCTCTACAAGTGCAAATCGGTCCCTTATTTCAGTTAATGCATGATAATGCACGACCGCACACCGCAAGAGTTGTAAGACAGACTCTCGCCGCAGCTAACATCAATGTCCTGCCCTGGCCTGCTCAGTCGCCAGACTTGAACCCGATTGAGCATGCATGGGATATGCTACAGAGAAGAGCTCTGCCGAATATGGAGGGTATCCAGTCGCAAGAAGACCTTTTTTTGTTGTTGCAACGAACATGGGCGGCCATTCCACAGCGTGATTTGGATGAACTCATTTTGAGTATGCCAAACCGATGTTCTTGTGTTGTTAGTGTTCGCGGTAGAAACACGGATTATTAATTGTTTAAGTTACCCAATAAAATTTTAAAGAAAACTGTTATTTCAGTCTTTTTTTCGAACTTTTGTGTTAGTGGTTCAAATGTCAAAAATCCCTTTATTAGGAAAATGGCAAATTTCTTTATTAATGCAAAGGTGACTTGGTTTATCGTTACTGTGACAAACGAAAACACTTTATTTGATGAATCCTTAAAGAAAATTTTAATTAATATCAATCAGGAGAAAAGTTATTGCAAAAATATATGTTGATCCCTAGACACTTTTGATGTGTGTATAACTATTCTTATTATATAACTATTCTTACTAAAGCTATACCTCTAACAACTAATACGATTTTTTTCTAGTGAGTTTATGCTTGCTGTAATTGCTTAAATCAAATAATATTGTCACAGATGGCATTTGGTTGTTAATCTAATTACTACTAATTGTACTAAATTAAATAAAGCTTGAGTCGATTTGGTTTTCCTAAATCCGTATTGTTCTTTTACAAATACTTCATATTTATAAAAAAACTCATGCAGAATTCTGTCTCCAAATTGGTAAAAGAAGGTGTTACAGGCTTTAATAACCTGTGAAGAGACACCCACGTCAGCCTTATCTGGATACCTGTAGTCTGGACACCAAGGAAAGAAAAAACATTTAGCTGGGTCTGAACCATTTGGGTTTCCATATGAAACATATCTCCAAGCATTATTTATGTACCTACATGCTAGGAATGAACAAACAGAAGAATGGAGAGAAGTGCGTGGCCTAAACCACTCTAAAACTCTTTCCAGCACTAGGAAGGACGATGGGGTTAAATTTTTAAATCCCAGATTTGGTTTATTTCCCACAAGCGTTGGTTAGCTTATATTGAGTAAAAAAACCTTAGTTAGGTACATTTTGTCAATATACAAATATCACATCAGACCCTGCAGCAGTAACTGTCAAAATCCGGTCAAAAAATAACAGGTTAACGAGATCGGTAACCTTCCTACCTACCTTTCAATAAGTTTTTTTTTCTATGTTTTTCAGTGGTGAGCGTGTGATGGGTTTAGTGGCGAGTGGGTCGTGCAGCAGCGTGGTGCGCGCTGTGCCGGAGCTGCTGTGGCCGGTGCCCGCGCACTGGACCCTCGAAGATGCCGCCACTGTGCCGCTGGCGTACACACTGGCATTTTACTGCTTTGTAAGTCGATTGTTTGGTGGCGAGTGGGTCGTACAGCAGCGTGGTGCGCGCTATGCTGAAGCCGCTGTGGCCGGTGCCCGCGCACTGGACCCTCGAGGACGCCGCCACTGCTGGTGTACATACACACTGGCATTCTACGGCTTTGTAAGTGGATTGTTTAGTATGTCAGTCAGCAGGTGCTGCGACTCGAGAGACTGGATTAAAAATGTTGCGTGGCAGGAATATCGCTTCCCTTCTGCGCCAGCGGCAAACCCATCTCGTAACTCATTTAATTTACGTAAATACATTTCAGAAATTATTACATTCTTGTACATACACGTACATACGGGTAATACTGTGTCTCATGTCATCCTTCTTATAAAGTTAGAGTTACTAGGTATCAGAGGTATTGCTTTAGATTGGTTTACAAGCTTCCTGAATCACCGAAAACATTCCGTTTTAGTTGATGGCCTTCAGAGTAACCCTGCTGTAGTATCTTTTGGTGTCCCACAAGGCAGTGTTTTTGGACCAATTTTGATCATAATCTATATTCCAATTATACCAATCTATTTTCCTCCAATAAAGACATTGATATTCTTTGCTATGCAGATGATACTGTCATCATATTTAAAGACTCAACGAACGAGGGGTTGAAAGTTTGTATGGGAAGGGTGTAAAAACCCATCCCATACAAACTCTCAACCCCTATTTCACACCCTAAGAGTTCGAATTGCCAAAAATCCTTTCTTATTGATTGGTTAATCCTCCTGTCCAAATTTTATAGTCATAGCTTCGGCAGTTTCGTCTCTGCGTTTTTGAGTCACTCACGCGAAACAGGCCCACCTCTTTATAATATAACTTTATTTACACCCTTAACTAACGAATTATGATAAATGCTGATACACGTGTTTGATTATTTTTAGTAAAGAGTCTAAGTATCTACACAAATTCAAGTCAAAATACAATGTTTTTACACCCACCCCATACAAACTTTTAAGCCCTATTTTACACACAATGTCTTTTGACTTGAAATTTTGTACTAAGACTCTTTATCAAAAATAATAAGACACGTGTATCAGCGTTTTTCAGAATTCGTTAGTTATGGTTGTAAAATAGAGGATGAAAGTTTGTATGGGATCGGTGTAAAAACATTGTCTTTTGACGTAAAATTTTGTAATTAGTCTCTATAATAAAAATAATAAGATACGTGTATCAGCGTTTTTCAAAATTCGTCAGTTGAGGGTGTAAACTAGGGAATGAAAGTTTGTGTGTTAAAAACATTTTGTATCTGTCTATTGACCTGCAATTCAGCACGCATTCTGTTTAATAAGACACGTAATTCTATTTTTTATGAAAATTCATCACTTCAGGGTGTAAAGTAAGATTTGAAACTTTGTATTGTGATTTTTTTGTTTAAAGATTCAATGATTGATAAATATTAAATGCACATGAACCACACACACTTTTTAAGCACCTTCAACTGAGTTAAATTTAGGGATGAAATTTGTGTTGTCTGATAGGATACCAGCTGAAACTAAAGAATATAAATGAATTGATAAGGTTGTAGATACATAATACACACACTAGAGTTTTTGAAACCACCAACAGTTTTTGTATTCCCTTAATCGGTCAGAACTTTCACCTGCTAGCTTTCAAGTGCACCGATCTGCAGTGGCAAAATATAAAAAAATAAATAAAGAAGAGCACGGAATGGCAGCGGCTAGATATAGGCTACGAAACTCAAAAAGACAATTGGTTCACCCGAACCAATTGTCTTTCAGACCCAACTTCGTATACCCATACGAAGTTGGGTCTGCTTTAAATTATTGATCGAATACAAATTATTCAGAACATAAAGACATTCAGATTGGTAAAATGGACAAAGTTTGTAAACAATGCAAAGCAAAAACATGGAATGATGAGCCTAATGGACTGTGTTGCGCAGCTGGTAAGGTAGTTTTGTTGGAAATTTCCGAGCCTCAACAACCGATTAAAGATTTGTTACTTGGCACTCATTTGCTTTCAGCACATTTTTAGATAGTATCAGACGATACAATACTGTCTTTCAAATGACTTCATTTGGCGCGAATGAAATTAGAGAGGGAAGCTTTATGCCAACATTTAAAGTGCAAGGCCAAATATATCACAAGATTGGAAGTCTCATCCCCAATGAGGGCAGAAATCCTCAATTTTTACAAATATATTTTTTATCAGTTCAAAATCAGATTAATGCACGATCAAACATTGCACCTAATCTAAACATTGATTTAATTGCCCAGATTCAGATAACATTAGAAGAACAGAATCAATATATTCAAAGTTTCAAGTACAACTTAGAAAATAATGACAACATTAGAAAATAATGATTTAAAAATCATAATTCATGCAGATCGACGACGGCAAATGAGCACAGAGGTCGATACAATACTCCTACGACCAATGAAGTCGCTGTACTTTTAGTTGATGAAGACAAAGGACCAAGCGATATTGTACTAAATGGTCGTAATGGACTACTGAAACGTATTTCAGAACAGCATCGATAGTATGACCCTTTGCAATATCCCTTGATGTTCCCTAGAGGAGAAGATGGGTACTACCTAACTATAGCACAAACAAATTCAAACAGAAATAAGACAGTTACATGCATGCAATTTTATTCCTATAGTCTTATGGTAAAAGAAGATAGCTTCAACACGCTGCATCACTTTAGATATTTATTTAACCAATATTGTGTTGATATGATGGCAAAGATAATTACAGAGAGGCTGGACTATATCCGTAGAAATCAAACAAAACTAAGAGCTGAAAATTATATATACTTACGGGATGCTATAAATAACGAACAAAACCTTGACGTTCAAAATATCGGTCAATATGTTATACTACCTTCTACATTTACTGGGTCGCCAAGATATATGCATGAGAAAACGCAAGATGCAATGTGTTACGTCCGAAATTTTGGCAGGCCTGAACTATTCATCACGTTTACTTGCAACCCTGAGTGGCCTGAAATAAAAATGGAACTATTTCCCGGTCAAAGGTCATATGATAGTGTCGCGTAGCGGGATAGTGGCCCTACGAAATGAAAAAACAAGAAAAAAGAATAAAAAGAACTATATTTTAAAGAAGGGCACCGGCTAGAGAGCCACAGGGTCGTGAGTAGGCTAACGGTTTCTCATAGGTAGTACGCGCACTGAGAGTTGGTCAGGTTCCCCCTATGTAAGGTGGACTTCTCAGCAGCGTCGTAGCGGCAGCAGCACGGCGACGGCACGGTGTAGTAGCTCGGAGACCGTCCAGCTCAACAGCTAGTCCGGCGGAGGACAGGCTTAGCAGCCGTCCTTAGGCTCGACCGGTAGGGGTCGACAGCAGTAGCAGAAAGGGTACGATGCCTCGTACAGGGGAGTTCGTAGGATGAAAACTCGTAGGGTGAAACTTGTAGGTAGAACTCCGTAAGTAGTTTCAAGATCACAATAGAAATTAAAACGTTATAGTGTCTACTTATTTAAAGCAGAATATACGTGCGCACACGGCTGTAGTGAGACAAGGACTGCGGGAGCTCGCCGACGAAATGGCTCGCCGTGCCCCATATGTGCAGTTATAGCTATATAGTAACATAACGGATTTATTTGTTAAAGCGCGTACACACGGTGTAACGTCACAGTATCCCGGGAAATAGTGTAAGATTTTGCCTAGATGAAGCAAAATCCGTCTAACTCTCTACTAACTATCTCAGCATTTATTCCAAACCCATTCACTCACTCATCGTTCATCAACCAGAACAACACCATAGACACGACATTGTAGCACGGGTTTTCAATTTAAAAGTTAAAGTACTAATGAAACTTTTGACAAAATACGCAATATTTGGTCAATCTAGGGCTTTTATTTATAGTATAGAATGGCAGAAAAGAGGATTGCCACATGTGCATATTCTTCTTTGGCTACAATCGAAAATTCAACCAGATCACATAGATTTATTAATATCAGCTGAGCTGCCAGACCAAGAGCAAGATCCAATGTTATATAACATCGTGACTAAGAATATGATTCATGGCCCATGCGGACAATATAATCTTAATGCACCCTGTATGAATAACGGTATTTGTTCCAAAAGCTATCCGCGAAAATTTATTGCTGAAACGCACACAGGTGATGACGGATATCCACTTTATCGCCGTCGAAGTCCTGGTGATGGTGGTAATACTGCGACTGTGACTATTCGAGGAGAGAAACATACCATAAATAACACTTGGGTGGTTCCTTATCCTCCCGTGCTGTCTAGAAGTTTCAATGCACACATAAATGTTGAGTACTGCCATTCTGTCCAAGCAATTAAATATATTATTTGCAAGTACATTAATAAACGATCGGACCAAGCTACTGTATCAGTGGAAAACAGCCATAATGAGATAGGAACTTATTTGAACGGCCGCTATATCAGCACTTCTGAAACTGTTTGGAGAATCTTTGAATTTCATATACACGAGAGGCATCCAACAGTGACACATTTAGCAGTGCATCTTGAAAATGGCCAAAGAGTATATTTTACTGAAAACAATATATGACAAAGAGTTGAAATGCCACCCGATACTACGCTTACGGCATTTTTCAATCTATGCAGAACAGACGATTTCGCAAAAAAAATATTTTATCATGAAGTACCACAATATTACACATGGGCTAATAAAAAGTTTATACGAAGATTACGAGGACAAGATGTTGAAGGTCATCCTGGCATAAAAAAGATTCTGCTCTTGGCCGAATGTACAGTATTCACCCTTGCCAATCTGAATGCTTTCATCTAAGGCTAGCCGCACACGCTCAATATTATTGTCAATATAGTACATATTGTCAATAATATTGTGTGTGTGCGGCCCGTATTGCGGTATTGTTCAATATTATTGTCGATTTCCAGATATTCTGATATTGTCGCGACAATATCGGGGGGAGGCAGGGGTATTGTCAATAATATTGACGTGTGCGGGCGCGCGGCAATATTTTAGTTGAAGAAATGATTTCTAAGCAAGCAGACGTTCGTGTTTTTGTTCAAAATGGAGGACGAAAACAGTAAAAATATTGTAGATTATACTCCTACCCATAACCAATATTTATCAGAATTTATAAAACATTCCCCGTGGGATTCACGGGTAAAAATAACACTCTTTCCTATCTTCCTGTTGGGTGTCCGTTAGCTAGTCGCCTCTAACGGACACCCAACAGGAAGATACAAGAAACAAGAAAACGGGCAGCAGCGTCTTTCTATTTAATAACCTACCACCTATACTGCGATCCCCAAGATCCCTACCAAGCGTGGGGATTATGGCAACCGCTTTCTTCTAAGGGGGAGGCCTTTGTTTAGCAGTGGACGTCTTTCAGCTTCTGATGATGATGATAAAACAAGGGAAACTTTCCCAGAAATATAGAACCATATTTTCTTCAAAAACTATTATCAATTTAATAAGGATAATAGTTTTTGAAGGCTGCTATTTCTCATTCTCATGTATTTATTAAAATTATGTTCTGCTGTAACGCGCAGTTCATTTATTACATTGAAATGAATTAGCTTAGGTAATTTTCTCAACCATGTTTAATTCATCGTTTCCTTCTGGATTGCTTTTTTGTATATGAAACGTGTGCACACGAATCTGGCTACTAAACGACTGAGTCAAATTATACCACGAAATATTGACAATAATATTGCGTAGTGTGCGGGGCTCATTATTGATGAAAAATATTGTCAATATTGTATTGACAATAATATTGTACGTGTGCGGCTAGCCAAAGGATTCTACTGCAAAATATTCATGGTCCAACGTCATTTGAAAGCTTAATGACAATTGATGGATTAAAGGTGCCAACATATCAAGCAGCTTGCAAAAAACTTGGTCTTATCGAGAACGATGATCATTGGGAGCATGCTTTAGCTGATGCCGCTGTTTCTGATACACCTAATAAATTGAGGGAATTATTCGTTACCATCCTATTGTTTTGCCATCGCGTTGAAATTCGCGTTGAAATTTTTGCCATAGTATAAGAGGATCCGATATCCTCTTATACTATGGCAAAAATTTCAGGAAGATTTGTGTGAAGATGTACGTCCTATATTACGGCAGCAACGCAATGATATGACAGTTCCTTTTTCAAGTGATATATTTAACCAAGGTTTAATACAAATTGAAGATAAAATTAATGACTTGAGTGAAAAAACACTAACAGATTTTGGTTTACCCTCACCGCAGCGAGATAATGCAATAATTGGTCTTGCAACTTTAAGGCGACCTTATAACCAACATCAACTATGTGAGTTTGTTAACAACAATCTGCTCAATTTAGTACCTGACCAGCGAATTGCGTATGATATAATAATAAAGAGTGTGGAAAATAATGAGGCTAAGCTATTGTTTATCGATGCACCTGGTGGAACAGGTAAAACATTTTTAATTAATTTAATTCTTGCCAAAGTCAGGTGAACAGGAAAACTTGCAATAGCAGTAGCTTCTTCTGGGACTGCTGCCACATTACTAAGTAATGGAAAAACAGCGCATTCAATGTTTAAACTACCATTAAATGTAACATTTAATCAAGGATCGGTCTGTTTGATCCGAAAAAATGGGCCACTGGGAAAAATTCTTCAAGAAGTATCTTTGATAATGTGGGATGAATGCACCATGAGCCACGGATTGCACATTGAAGCAATTAATCGAACATTAAAAGACATGCGAAATACAAATAAAACAATGGGTGGCATCACCTTTGTCTTTGCCGGTGACTTTCGCCAAACCCTTCCTGTAATCCCTAGAGGAACTCGAGCTGACATAATTAAAGCCTGCTTAAAGTCATCAAATGTGTGGAGTCTCATTATTCAAACAATGACTTTAAGAACAAACATGCGAGCTCACTTCGGAGGTTTTCTTTTACGTTGACTAATTACAAACTATTTTTAAAAAAATAAAAACCGACTTCAAAGTAAATTATCTAAAAAGCATAAAATAACGAAAATATTATTGAAGTTGGTGTTAGCGTACCTGCTGTGTATATTCTGCACCAACTTCAATAATATTTTCGTTATTTTATGCTTTTTAGATAATTTACTTTGAAGTCGGTTTTTATTTTTTTAAAAATAGTTTATTTAACACTTTTTAGTGACTTATTTTACCAAGATAGGTATCAGCACTATCACGCAACTCGAACGTCTACATTACAGTAACTTACTGAAAACATAAAAAGTTTATATCTCTTAAACTACTGGACCGATTTTGATGAAACTTGTACTCTACCCTAAGTTGAAAAATGCTCTAACTATTGCAAAAAGAATTTTCGAAATCGGACTTGTAGTTTCTGAGAAATCCGCGGACAAACCTACATACATACATACACTCGTGAAATTTGGTAAATTTGTTTAGAAGCCCACATAGACTAACATATATGAATATTACGCATTTCTATTAATATTACATACATACGCGTCGAATACAGAACCTCCTTTTTTGAAGTCGGTTAATAAACCTCCTGTCCAAATTTTGTGGCCTATTTCCAGTAGTTCTACATTTAGTTCTACATGTATGACTACTAAGAAAAAGAAATCTTACAAGTTCTACATTCATGTAGAACTAGTAAGAATGCATTAAATATTATTTTTTCATTCCTAGTAGTTCTACACGATGACGTATTAGAAAATTAGAACTTTATTAGTGAGCACAATATTTTTTGATTGTTCACATGGGAGAAACCTTCGATATATAGGTTCACCCGGTGGCGGTCAACCAGGCAGGGTATATCAGATTAGTATCCGCTAAAACTTTTGCGGCTGTTGCATCAGCAGCTGACATGCCATTATTCATGAGGCTTGCTTATGTCCTATGCTACCCTGGTACTTCTGGTATAAATCGAAGGTCACACTTGGATAACAAACACTAGACGTCACTTATGAGGTAAAACCTCCTAATTCCCTCTCCTACTCTAGTAGTACTTCTGGTATGTACGAACTTTTTTTTTTGCTATAGATTTATCCTCATGGATACCCACGCACGGCCTACTATGCGCGGTTGATGTCAGACTCTTACTGACTAAAACTCAATCCTGCTATAGGTGGGCCCCGGGAACGTACATTGTACTTCATCCAGTTCCCACCCGCCAGCGGCCGTTCGGCTTGCGCCAAACCTACAACGGGTCGACCAAAATGGCCAAGCCGGATCTCTGCAGCCCCCCCCCCCCCCTCCGATGTCACATGTGGTGCCCTCTAGTCCAGTCTGCTCAACAGAGAAGTATACTACTACTATCGCCTTTCGGCCCTAAGATTGCATCGAGCTACTCTGGCCCCCATACCGCCTACCGCTACCGCTCTGACGGGGTATAGGCGCCGGCCTATACCCCGTCAGAGCGGTTGCTACGGTCGGTGTCCCCGCCCTAAGGCCTTTCGGCCCGACTCCCCCCTGCTTAACTGGCACTCATATACCGGGAACAGCACTTCGGATCCCCCCCTCCCCCTTAAGGGTTAGCCACCGAGCAACAGCTGGCCACCCCAAATAGTGGAGGGATTTTCTGGAATTACAATGGACCGGGCACTCGAGGAGGTGATGCCAGTACCCCGGTATGTACGAACCTAAGGTAAGAAATGGTAACTTGATATCATAAGAGAGATGAAGCCTCTTTGTGTCCTCTGTTGTCCTAGTACTTCTGGTATAATATTTTTCTTATGTCTGATAAGAATGAATTAGAGGAAAAAAAACAAACACTTAAAATATCTAATTTTTGAAGAAAAAAATTACTTATAAGTTTACTAGCACACTCACTAATAAAGTTTATGTAATATTTTTTGCAGTACGTCATCGCGTAGAACTACTAGGAATGAAAAAAGAATATTTAATGCATCTAGTTCTACATGACTGTAGAACTAGTAAGAATTTTTTTTCTTAGTAGTCATACATGTAGAACTAAATAGGCCAATTTTGTAGTCCTAGCTTCGGCAGTTTCGTCTCTGCATTGTTGAGTCAGTCACGCCACCCCATACAAACTTTTAACCCTTATTTTACACCCTTTCTGTCTTATTAATAAAAATCGCTTATTTTTCTCTTACTCCAAAGCTACATCGGAAGTAGTTAATTCTAGACTAGTCATGGAATAGCTAAGTCTTAATAACGGTATTAATAAATACGAAGTAGGTTCGGACTAACAATACAATTCTTACACTGAGACTAAGGTGTATGTTATGGCAACCCACTGAAATTAAAAGTAAAAAAAATGAACAAAATGACTAAAAAGACACTGGCAGTTAGGTAAATTTTGATATTTGACACTTTTATTTGATAATCACAACTTTCACTCAATATTTATCTTACATCATAATATTCTATATTTCTCTTACATCATAATATTCTGTATTTCTCTTGTTGAATTCAAGATAGTGGTTTTAGAATTTGTGTTTTTTTATTAGCAGAATATTATCTATAAATCAAGAAAGTATATAACAAGTAGGCCGGGGATCTAGCCTGTTACACACCGTCCCTAACAAGAAACTACAGTGCACCTCAAAAAACGCGTGTAAGAGCAGAAACCACGGTGGGCCTCAAGCACGAGCCGGCGCGTGTAATGCAAAACTTGCTGACAAAGCAACCTATCCAAGAACAGAAGGGCTATTGTATGGACGCATCCAGCATGTGTACCGAAAACCAGCTGACGGCGCACAACTAGATCCATTGTATGGACCCATAGCGACGGAATCGGCTCTTCACTTAGCTTCTAACATCGAAGCGGTCACTACATATTTAAATTAGATATTAAAAATGTAATTTAAATTAATAAAAATTAGTTTTAAAATCTGTTCTAAGTTATTTCTGAATCATCCGGCTGTAGCCTACATAACTAGCCTAATAGTTTAGTTTATTGAGACAGTTTATTTACCTCTCCACGAGCCCAAGTCGTTTTTGCAGCTAAAACTTTCAAGTGAGGTGGTATAAAGCCTACTGCATCTCCAGCCAAATCATTCTACCATTTCAGTAATGTAATATGCAGTTGAGCGTGTAAATCTATACTTATAATAAAACTGTAACAGGTCCAATTCTGTACATTGAAGATATTTTGAAAATTATATTTGGAAGGCATTCTATAACCGATACTGAGGCCGAAAATGTAATTTTTTTAATTTTTGTCTGTCTGTCTGTCTGTATCACGGCTGAGCATCACGCCGAAACTACTGAATAGATTCAAATGAAACTTGGCATGATTTGAGATCTTACTACGAGGTAGGACATAGGATACTTTTTGTCTCGTAATCTAGCATGGTTCTTTTGGGAGAGGGGATTAAAGTCAAAACGGGTACTTGGTTATACGCTTGGTCCGATTTTATCAATTTTTCTATAAAATATAATAAATATTAGTAAGGGAACACTCATAGAGAGTTGTTATCAAGGTTTTGTAATCGATCGGGTTAAGCAACGTTAGGTAAGGTCATAAAATAGATGGGTGACCGTTTAACGCCATTTGAACTAAACGGGTCCGTGCTTCGGAGAGAAAGTAAAAAGTGGGCCCCAGTTTTTAACCGACTATAAAAAATGAGGTTATGTATTCGATGAGAATGTCTGTTATTCAAAGTTTAGTTAACGTAAAAATAGCGCAGGCGGAGCTGCGTGGGTCAGCTAGTCAGGGATATTGCGAGGTTTATACAATTAGGTTATGTTTAGTATATTATAATTATCTCAATGGAAGTTAGAAATACAATACAAATCTATGCTTACTCAAATGTTAAACCATGGTGCTCCGCGGAGTAACTTTTACTCCGGGACTACATTTTGATTAGTTAACTCCGTCGTTACTACTAGTTTATTAATACCATAATTGCCTAATCTTTGCGTAAGTCTTGGAGTAAAGTTGTTCTGACGCTAATCATAGTTTATTAATAAGGCTGTTAGAGTTCGATTTTCCAAAAATCCTTTCTTTTTGGTTCTATAGGCTATAAAATGAACCTCCTGTTCAAATTTTGTAGTCTTAGCTTCCGTAGTTTCGGCTCTGTGTTGATGAGTCAGTCACGAGAAAAAGGCCTACCTCATTTAGTTCATATTACACCCTTAACTGATGAATTATGAAAAATGCTGACATTCGTGTTTTATTATTTTCGTTAAAGAGTCTAACTGCAAAATTTCAAGTTAACAACAAACATTGTCTATGTTTTTACACCCTTCCCATACAAACTTTCAACCCCTATTTCACACCCTTAGAGTTCGAATTTCCAAAAATCCTTTCTTATTGATTGCCAAAGCCATAAAATGAACCTTCTCTCCAAATTTTGTAATCCTAGCTTTGGTAGTTTCGGCTCTGCGGTGTTGAGTCAGTCACGCAAAAAAGCTTTCTTTATAATATAGTATAGATAGGAATTATTCTTTATACGTTTATAATCTAAACATAACATTTTGCCACCCGTGCGAAGCCGGGTCGGGCCGCTAGGGTTTTAATATAGAAATTCCATGTTCTTGTGATATTCTCTCTAAGAGGACTGTTCAGAAATACTTAGGAGTCTCTCTGGATCAAAGGCTCACGTTTGATAATCATATTCAGACCTTGTCTGGAAGGGTTAGAAAACTAATACATATTATGAAATTACTCACACACAGTGCTACTAAAGAAACACTCCTCATGGTCTACACCGCTATCTGTCAATCTCTTTTAATATATACTATTACAGCATGAGGAAGTGCTCGCAAGTCTTACCTACTTTCCCTTGAGAGGGCTCAAAGGTCTGTCCGCAAGGTCATGTTTAGGAAACATTTTCGGTTTCCTACTACTATTCTATATCGTGTATCTGGGATTCTTACTGTGCGCCAAGTTAATGTACCTAAAGCAGTACTTCAATTTCATAGCAGGTACTTTTATTTCATCTGAAGATTATAAAACAAGTATGCAAAGTAGACGGCTTATTGTTATCATTATGCTGTTAAAACCGTCTTTGCACAACGATTTAGCAGCTTCTTATTTCCATTTATTTACTTAAAAATAAACAAGTCTTGTGATATAAAAAATCTCAGCTCTTCAGAGGCAAAAGTTAATTAGTTATAAGAATTAGTTATTAGTTTGTTAGTTAGTTATAAGAATAATCTACTTAATCCCTTCCAATCAGGTTTCCGTCCTGGTCATAGTACTACTACTGCCCTTGTACATATTACGGATGACATCAGGTCCGCCATGCAGGATGGTAATCTGTCTATACTTTGTTTATTAGATTTTAGTAATGCGTTTAATACTGTAGATTTTGATATCCTGCTTGGTATTCTTGCTTCTCTAAACATATCTCCAGCAGCAATTGAGTGGTTTCATAGTTATCTTTTTGGCCGTCGGCAGCGAATACGCATTGAAGATACTTTCTCTTCTTGGTGTAACTTGTCTGCTGGCGTGCCGCAAGGCGGTGTACTATCTCCTCTACTTTTCGCTGTATTTATTAATACCATTTCCAGTCAACTTGATTCTTCCTACCACCTTTACGCAGATGATCTGCAGATTTACCGTCATGCTTCTCCAAGTAGGTTGTTTGACAGCATTAACATTATAAATGATGACTTATCTAAAATTAGTACCTGGAGTAACTCTTATGGTCTTAAAGTGAACCCTTCAAAGACTCAGGTTATTGTCATTGGCAGTCAGAGGATGATGTCCAGAGTGGATTGGTCGCAAGTTCCTCAAGTTTTATTTAATAACAACGTTATTCCAGTCACCGAGAAAGTGAAAAATTTAGGTATACTCATTGATAAAACTTTATCTTGGGCACCACAGGTTCAGGAAATCAGTAGGAAAATGTATGCTTCTGCTGGCTCATTAAGAAGATTGCGGAACTTTCTTCCAGTTGCCACAAAAATTGCGCTTGCTCAATCACTTCTACTTCCAATCCTTGACTATGCAGACGTCAGCTACCTCGATCTAAATGAAGACCTACTTGATAAACTTGAGCGACTTCAAAATTTCTGCATTAGATTTATATTTGGTTTACGCAAATATGATCACATTTCTATTTTTCGTAAAAAGCTCGAGTGGTTACCTATTCGCCTTCGCCGGAACTCACATATTCTTCATCTTCTCTATAATATTCTTTTTAATCCTATTACACCCCCATATCTTAAAGCTCGTTTCAAATTCCTTCATGAGACACATTCACGGGATCTAAGATCGTCAGAAAACCTTGAATTAGCTATGCCCTTACATTCAACAAATTTTTATGGCAAATCATTTTCAGCACAGGCAGTACGTTTATGGAATACCTTACCTGTAACGATAAGGCAATCTAAATCTATATACATTTTTAAAAATCGTTTAAAAGCACATTACCTCACTTTGTAGCTCATTGTTATTTTTCTGGCCTTTATTTTGATTTCAGAGTGCTATCAGTATATTTATAAGAATTCATTTATATATATAATATACATATATTAATAGTTCTCTTTGTATGTTTATATATATAATATGTTGGTATTTATATATATATATTTGTATATGTTCATATATATTATATGTAAGTAGGTACACATCATAAGTATACATATTTTTACTAGTGTATTTTGTCTCACATATTAACTACCCCACTTTTTGTATTCCACGCAATCTTTTTTCCATCCCAAGGTTGCCTGGAAGAAATCGCGGATAGCGATAAGGCCGCCCTTTGTACAAATTTCTTCAATTCCTTTTCTTATGTTCATTTATGTGTGTACAATAAAGAGTATAAATAAATAAATAATAAATAAAAGTTAAATTAAAGACATTTTACTTACCAAAATAATAATATATAGTATATAATAATAATATTTTTAGATATATATAATTCTACTGTACGTGTGTATGTCACTGAACTCCTCGTAAACGGCTGGACCGATGTTGATGAAATTGTTTGTGTGTGTTCAAGGGGATTCGAAAATGGTTTAGATTCACAAGTGAAAGAGCGCGAGCGGAGCTGCGCGGGTCAGCTAGTGTATATACACACATCAAAAGTGTCTAGGGATCAACATATATTTTTGCAATAACTTTTCTCCTGATTGATATTAATTAAAATTTTCTTTAAGGATTCATCAAATAAAGTGTTTTCGTTTGTCACAGTAACGATAAACCAAGTCACCTTTGCATTAATAAAGAAATTTGCCATTTTCCTAATAAAGGGATTTTTGACATTTGAACCACTAACACAAAAGTTCGAAAAAAAGACTGAAATAACAGTTTTTTTTAAAATTTTATTGGGTAACTTAAACAATTAATAATCCGTGTTTCTACCGCGAACACTAACAACACAAGAACATCGGTTTGGCATACTCAAAATGAGTTCATCCAAATCACGCTGTGGAATGGCCGCCCATGTTCGTTGCAACAACAAAAAAAGGTCTTCTTGCGACTGGATACCCTCCATATTCGGCAGAGCTCTTCTCTGTAGCATATCCCATGCATGCTCAATCGGGTTCAAGTCTGGCGACTGAGCAGGCCAGGGCAGGACATTGATGTTAGCTGCGGCGAGAGTCTGTCTTACAACTCTTGCGGTGTGCGGTCGTGCATTATCATGCATTAACTGAAATAAGGGACCGATTTGCACTTGTAGAGGAACGATGACGTCTGATACAATCGTCTCAGCATAAATTTGAGCGTTGAGGTTGCCTCTGATCCAAATCAACTCAGTTCTTCCGCCGATCCAAATACCCGCCCATACCATGATGGTTCCACCACTATAAGGATGGACTTCCTGGCAGGATTTTAATCGCTGTTGGCGTCCAGGGGTTCTCCAGTGTCGTATACGTCTTGTATCCGGTCTCATACCAAAACGAGACTCATCAGAAAAGCACACGAAACGCCATTGTTCTTCTGCCCATTTTTTTGCCCAAAAATGCTTGATCCCTAGACACTTTTGATGTGTGTATATATATAGTATTTTACGTATCTATTGTTACATATAGGTATAATATGCTCATATTGTTACGGACTACTATGATTATTTCGGAGGGTCGCCCGCGATACAGGTTTGCCTAGTGCGGGGTCCATTGACATTCATATGTTTAATGTAAAAATGTATTTTTGGATAAATAAATAAATACGTGCAGAGTATATTTATACTAAATTATTTTCACAGTGCATCAAGGCCAATTTACGAACCGGTATGTCGGTACTTATTCACGGAGGGACTGGTGCTTTGGGACAAGCTGTCATCTCCATTGCGCTCGCCCTTAGATGTCAAGTATTTACTACTGTTAGTGATTTATCTAAGAAGAACTTCTTGACAAGAATGTTTCCAGAACTAATAGGTGAGTAAGGAACTAATAGGTGACTAATAGGTAATAGGTGACAAGTAAGGTAGGATACACAAAATACATATATTGTTGGCAACATTCATACTTTTGGAGCCTAGTTTTCACTCAGTACATGAAGTAAGGAAATGCATCTAATTTCTTTTTCATCTCTATAACTTGGCTGCAATGATATTAAAACGGACAGACAAGGACAGAGACGGGTAATACAATCAGTTGTACACCTCGATACGAAAACCCGTTGCCAGAACGACCCACGACACTGAGGCCCAACCTTACCCGATGATATCAGTGATGTCCTTGGTAAAGTACCAAGGACATCACTGATCAAATTGTACGAAATTAGAAAGGCTCTCAAACATCAAGGCTCTCAACATCATCTCAAACAAGAAGGCGCTGGCTTAAGAACGAATCACAATAGAACAACTGAGGGCGTGAATTATGAAACGTCTTGAACGCCAGTTTGGTGACCTCTAGCCTCCCGAACAAGCCGGCTTCCGTAATAGCTATAACACCGTAGACAACATCCATATGCTTCACTAGATTATACAGAAGACCGATTCAATTAGAACATGATTAGAACTGGACGGTCGGTGTTGCGTACGTGCATCTCGAAGTGTTGAATTGTAATATGTAGTAAAGCTACCATGTCGATTTGATCACATGATGAGAGTATCAAGTATTTACATTTTAATAATAATAATATCTTGGGACAATCCACACACGGTCATCTGATCCCAAACTAGGCAGAGCCTGTACTATGGAAACCAGACAACTGATACTAATACTTATATACATTTTTTTTTGTAAATACATACTTAAATAGATAAATAACACCCAGACACTTGGTGGGAATCGAACCACCATTTTTCTAGCAGCTACTCATCGAGACCTACGCAACGAGCCCAAACTCGGTGGGTCTACCTTTATTGGTGCAGAGATCCAACGATCAACTTCCTGATCCATCATCAGACCCTGAGCACCATTTTTATATCCCCGACCAAAAACGAGGGGTGTAATTAGTTTGACGCCTATGTCCCCGGACATAGGCGTTTATTTGTCTGTCTGTATGTCTGTCTGTGGCATCGCAGCGCTCCAACGAGTGGATGGATTTGCATGTGTTTTTTACCCCCGAACAAAAACGAGGGGTGTTATAAGTTTGACACCTATGTCCGGGTGTATGTCTGTCTGTATGTGTATCTGTCGCATCGCAGCGCTCCAACGAGTGGACGGGTTTGAATGTGTTTTTTTATTTGAAAGCTGATTTAATCGTAATGGTTCTTAGCTATGTTACATGGAAATCCGTTTAGCCGATTGAAGACCACCGGCTCTTTTCTTTGTCGAGGAAATCAATAATTTGAAGTAGGACTGGATCGGCATCAACATCGATTAGTATCCTCTTTGAGATCAATAGCCATGTTCGACTTGCCGCTCAGGCTCGCGCGGCAGCCTCGCGAGCCAAATGTATGGTTGTTCGGGCGCAAGTTGCCTCGACTTAGCGTGGCTCGACCAACCACACATTTTGCGAGGCTGCCGCGCGAGCCCGTGCGCCTGGTGGAGATGCAGCCATTGACGATTACATCACTTACCTTAATTTTGCCAATGATGAATACATTATGATAGAGTCGCTGGAGGACTTCAATACTATGCTTAGTGACCACAGGAAGATTTCGCAACAGGTGGATTTTAAAATTAAGATGGAAAAGACGACATCATATCTAATGTCCATGTTATACCCGTACCTGTAATGTACACTCGAAGTTGCTGACCACAATGTCTACCTAGAACAGACTATCCAGTTAGGTCGATACAATTTTGACAAAGTCACCCGAGGAATCCAACTCGGATTCACACAACATTCGGAAATTATGCGATATCTTCTCGTCCAAAATACCCCAGAGCCTGAAGATGAAGGTTTTTGACTAGCGTGTGTTGCCAGTAATGACATATGGTACTTAGACCTGGTCCGTAACGGATAGCATATAAGAGAAACTCAGTCACCCAACGATATAATCCCGAATAAGGCGATTTGCCAAAGAACCAAAGTCACTGACATAGCTGTCAGAATCTGCAAGTTAAAGTTTCAGTTGGTAGGCCACATTGCTCGAAGAACCGATAACCGATGGGGAAGACAGTTTCAAGTGGAGGCCTATGTTCAGTAGTGGACTTCTTCTTGCTGAGGATGATGATGATATTAAAACTCCTGATTTCTGTTTCAGATAAACACATTGGCAATTCTCGAGACGAAAGTTTTGGAGACATGGTCTTGAATATCACTAAAGGAAAAGGCTGCACTATTGTTATTGTTAACGGTTCTGGAGATTTGAAAGACGTGAGATTGAATATTAATAAGATTATCTAATATTTCTGGATTCTTAAATTATTATAAACATTCTTCTTTGCAGATATCATTGAAGTGCTCTAATGAAATAACTTTTGACACAACCCAACTTCATAAATGTGAGCTATATGAATTTGGTTTGCATAACCTCACCAAAGAGAGATCGTATTATACCGTTGATTTATCTTCAATATTTTCTCATGAAAATCATGAAGACTTGATGGTTAGTACCACAAAATTTCATTAAAAAGGGTATACGGTTTGGCTGAGCGAACGGGTTGTTATGACTAGTGGCATATTGCACAAGTAATGAACGAAATACGCAGACAGCGATTAATGTTCTATTAATATATGAACAAACATGAGGTTTAATATTAACCACTTTAAATGATTATTGTCAACTTAACAGACCTATATTACAACCACACCGTAGCCGCTTACTTTCATCACTATTGCCTAGACATTAATTGTTAAAACAGGTAACTAACAACTGCTGCAGTACTCTTTATGCTTGAAAAATGCAATGTTTACATAATTTGCTGCTTGGCGCCAGAATATCTGATACTGTGGCGAAATCTGGACGAACTGATTGGTTTTTTTTTCGCGGGGGAAACCTTCAAAAGGCCCCCGGGAATTATGGGGGCTAGATCGGGGTATGTGGAATTCTTACCCACTAAAGCCCCCGCGGATGTCGCATCGGAACATGAGAGGGGACCCCAGGGCTCTACGGTGGGAAGGGCCCCCCAGTGCCTTGCCTTTGAGCCCGCCGCCGGGGGGCGCATTGTAAACCCCCGGGAACCTGTCACGGTGCTCACAGGGACGGGTGTCGCAACCCCGCCGCCATCCTCCTCGGAGTCACCGCCGTACTCAATGGACATCCGAGGGCCCACACCCCGAACATGAACTGATTGGACATAGACTAACATCTAGAAAAGGTATGTAGTAAGAGTAATTTAATAGTTTACTGTTACAGGCATTGCAAGTTATTATGAGCGAGGGCATAGCTCGTGGATTTGTGCGCCCGTTGTCCCGCATCTTATTTGCACCGGACGAGGTGTCGCACGCTGTTCGCTTACTAGCCGCGAGTAAGCACCGCGGGCGCGTGCTGCTGCGAATCCACGAAAACTTACTGCAAGCGGAACCCAGGTATAACATTTTTGTACAACACCACTCGATGGTTCTTAGGAGAACCATCGAGTGGTTTTGATTACCTATTAGACTTAAGATTATTCTGTCCAGGATAAGTGATTTTAAAATCAATAAAAGCGTGTTAAATATCAAGCAACTGAAATATGATAGTCAATCATAAGGTTTGAATCTCACATTTTAAATACTCATACCTACTGCCAGTGGCGGTCCGAGAGGGGGGACAAAATCCATATTCGTACACGGCAAAATTGTGTAGCAATAAACCCTAACCTAGTCTAGGTACAAGACCAACGGGACCGTCAAATGTGACCCCCCCCCCCCCCCCCAATCGTTGGCTGCCACCGCGCCTGCCTACTGCTATTACAAACTAGTTCAGTAACGGCTTAATTTTATAACCAATCTTATCTCCAATCTCATCTTATATCGATGTCCATCTCCTATCCTCTCTTATCTGAAAAATCTTTGGGTTCGCGTGAAAATCGAATAAATTTATTTTCTATAAGATTAGCATTTTAAACAACAGATAAATCTTTTTAACATTTTAAATAAGAACTAAATCGTCGTTTTCATAATCCATATTTTATAAACCTTTCAAACAATAGCTGAATCTAAAATCAAGATCAGATATTAATTTCTTCCGGAAAAGTGCTCGTCACATTTTTAATAATACTTACACGATCTTTACAGAATGACTTGTAGTCCAGATCAATGGCAGCTAGTGATAAGTGATGATAAATCATTAGGCTTGCAGCTGGCTGACAGATTAGTGGGTCGCGGAGCAAGGAGATTACATTTACAAATTAAGATGATGACCCCATCATACCTTCAGATAAGACAACGGTAAATTTATACTACTATTACACAATCGGCAATAGGCTTTTATGTTTTTTTTTTGCCTAAAGATATGAATATTTTTCTGTAAATAGTCACATGTGGATTGTTGAAAAGAAGAGTGATCGTAAAACGAAATCAATATATTTAAACAATGTTAATCATCGTTTCTTTGATTACAAGGTGTAAGGCTAGAAAATCACGGTTTACTTTTTATTTAGCTCATGGCAGAAACACGGAGTTCAAGTTAAAGCGACCTTTAAAGAACTAAAAAATGAAGAGGATGTTACCGCTTTATTGGTGAATGCTATACAATCAGGACCAGTAGAAGGAGTTTATGTTATAGTAGGTGAAAATGACACTGAAGAAAATTTACTCGCTCTTTTGGAGTTATACTTACATGAAATAAGTCCAGTCATCAAGTAAGAATATGAAAGATACAATAACTGTGAACTGTTAATTTTATTACTTATAAGTACTAATTATACACTTGGCTTTTTCTAGATATTTTGCTGTTGTGAATAGGAGTAAAACAATGAAAGATCACACATGTCAGACTCGAACAATAAACCAATTACCAGCTACAATGTTAACTTTGCTGGATTGTAAGGATGTAAGTCGTTTACGAAACGTATACATGATAGCCGACTTGGCCGCTCGTTCCTTACAGCTATGTTTGATCCTTCTAATATACTGTTTTGGATTTTCGTTTAGCAATTTTTGAAGTGAAAACTTCTTTTGCGGTGTTGTGCACTTTTTTGTGATGGGTAAAAAATGTAAAACTCGCGCGTGACCTGATCGAAAATTCGTAAGACTTTTTTGTGATGGGTAAAATATGTTAAACTCGCGTCAGGACACGTGATCTGATCGAAAATTCGTAAGACGGGGTGAGAGTAGACCGCCAGCGCGGCGTAGGGGAGGAAGTATCCCCCTCTCTTTTTACCGTGCGGCGAAAATGTATGCCTGCGCCTGCTGTTTCGTTTAGGCGGCGCAGGGCGATTGCGCGAATGTTCTAGTGTGTTTTTTTTTCTGGGAACACTGCCTTTACATATTCAAAAAGATCATTGTCTAGAAGTTACATTATACTTATAAAATTATAAAAATAAACAATAATAACACCATCTCTCTAGTACCGCACTCAGCATTCGTTAAAATAATAATTCAAAGCATCTCAGCAGAGGTGAGTACACCGCCATCTATGAATCTATATAGAAACTACTTCGTAACTTGCTTCTATACTTAGTTCATTTATCCATGCTTCTATAGTACCATTGAAATTTTTTTAGTCAAGATCACATAATCCATAGAATCAATGATTATATACAATAATCATTGCTTATAATATAACAATAATAACCATTCCAAAATATCAAAAATGCACAACGTTAATATTCAAGTTTTCACTTCTGCTGGCACTCCCGGAGTGCAATCCGTTGTTTTTTTTTATCTGATTACCTATTTTTTCTCGTGGAGCCGTTATTAATCCTTATGTTCCGTTATTGAGTAGGAGGTAAACCATGAACTGGATTAGTGATATTTAACACTAATTGATGTTTTGGAGAGTGGCGGAATTTTATAATACATTAATTATTATTTAATCAGGATGAATGCAGAAATCATGCCCAACTTATGTGGAGGCGATCAGCCGTGGATGCAATCGAGCAAGCGTTGCGCTGTGGAGCTGGCGGCCATTTCCTCGCGCTGCCGGTGCGCCAACGTTCCCACACACTGCTACAGGACATTGCCTTCCTTGCAGGTATGATATCATTCATGATGATTACTTGGACTACTTAAAGCTGTACAATATAGATATCCTACCGAATGAATACCAGAAAATGTAGAATATTTATTGAAACTGAAATTGTTTTAATTTACAGATTTTAATATTCCCGAAGGTACCTCAGTAGACACAACGTTAGAGCAATTAGGAGTTCAAGAATATAAATTAAATATTATATCAATGTGCCTAAAAACCCATAAAAATATGTTGAAAACTATGCAAGAAATACAATCACTGACTATCAAAGAGTAAGTAATTCTCGTCTCAAGTGATCAAAAGCTGTCTTTCCTCATTTATTATTTCTATAACATTAGCATCCTCGTTCGTCTTCAGCGTACAACCTACCTGAATACATTTAAGTACATAATTCTTTTTTTATCTTTTTATTTAATAGACTACTGAGACTGGATACTGCAGAAAATAAAGCAGGAAATACTAAGGGCTTGGCCAATTTCTTCTCTTATAAGGAGTTGGATGAACTACTAGCAACCACTGATATTGTGTTTATGCCAACTCTTACTCATTCTGCGTCGATGGTATGTCCAAATAATTTATATCCAATATTGAAAAAGATCTCATCACTACCTAATTAGAAGCTGCTTGCTGTGAGTGGTATTCAAAGTCAAATTCAAACTATATTTATAATGTGTGCAAGTGCCTCCGTGAAGCCTACATACAAACATACTTCCATCGGATCGTAACGCGGCCGCTACTGAGAAAATCCGACAAGAAACTCAGCGGGCTTGTCTTTTTTAAAAGCCAGGTTATATAATGTAACAAATTGTAGGACTTATAATTCTAAGCTTGCATTTGTTGGCCAGTTCAGCCCACGCAACTTTAGTCTCCAGTTAATCCGAGATATTATATAAGCTTTTTTCGAAAACCGTCTTTTTGTCGAAGGTTTAAATTTATTCAGTGGAAGATCACGGATATTCTGTGGCAGTTTTGTTATAAAAGCGTATACCTTTAAATATAAAATAACCTTATAAATGTGTAGCCTATAAATGATTTGCCTATTCTGTGGAGACGCGTGGAATGTAAAGCAAGATTGTATTTGTTCCGGGCATTAACACCATGAACACCGCTGGCGCTGTACTTTTTAAAAGATCCAATACGAATATTTTTCTTAACATACACAAAATTTTCAAATATGAATTGTGAAATAACCGTTAGAACATAAATTTCTTTACATTTTTCTCTAAGTGACTCAGTAGGTGCCATATTGTAACTGGCTCTCACAGTTTTCCTGCAAAATAAAAATAGTATTAAGTTGTGCTGAAGATTCCAACAGTAATATACTTACCATAAGACATCATCATCATCAGCATCCGAAAAAAAACGTTCACTGTTTGAAAAAAGCCTCTCCCTTAGAAGGGAGGGGTTGCCATTATCGCCACGCTTGGCAGGCGTCTTGGGGATCGCAGTATAGGTAGATAATTCAATAGAAAGACGCTTCGGCCCGTCTTCTTGTTTTCCATTAATCGCCTCTTACGGACATCCAACGGGAGGGGATGGGAGGGTGCCATTCTTACCCGGTCACCCCACGGGATACCACCCCATAAGACATAACACTGTGGAAATAGCTAAAATAGACAATTCTCAACATCAGTTAAACGTCTAATTTTTTTTACTGCATAAGCAGCGGAATTTAGCCTACCTGACAGTTTCTCAATATGTGGGCCCCATTGTAGCTTAGCGTCTATTGTTATACCGAGAAACACAGTCGATACCTCAAGGTCCAACGATGCTCCATTAATTTCCACATTTGTTGCCTGTCTCACATTAGGTATTACAAATTTTATATATTTGGTTTTGTTCTCATTCAGTTTTGAATTGTTAACCATTGTTAACGATTCAAAACTGAATGAATTGAACTGAATTGGTTCAATAACCAATGGACAACTTTAGAAAGGATGTTGTTTACTTCGTCATAATCATGGAGTTTACGCTTAACTTTAAATAAAAGAGAGGTATCATCCGCGAACAATACAACATTAACTTTGTCCCCCACGAAGTAGGGTAAGTCATTTATATATATTAAAAACAGAAATGGGCCTAATATTGAACCTTGAGGAACGCCTAGGGAAATCACAGATCCTGGAGATCTTTCACAATATCTGAATTCGTCGTCCACTTCCGCTGAAATTTTATTAAATGAAAACGTACCAGAGTGTGGCGCAGCCTTTCAATTCTGTTTTGTTACTGCTAAATTACAAATAATTTCAAATAGCTTAATCAGTAAGAGACAGCCGATATATGGGGACTTTCTGTACAAATAATAGCGTCAATAATTGAAGTAATTGCCCCTCAATTAGCAGTGATATTTAATAGCTGTTTAGCGCTGTGTCGGCGCGGTAAAGGGAGGATCCTCCGACCGAGCGAGGTGTGATGCTCGGCCAGGGCTGAAGCCATAGATGATACTTAAGCTGAAGCCCCCGAGAGTTTAATTATTTAATAATACTTGCACGACGATAATACAGAGGGACGATGAGTTCGACGCGAGCCAGACGTACCTGTGCATAGTGCCGGGGCTGGAGGGGCACCACGCGCGGTTCCGCGTGCTGTGCGAGCGCCTCAAGCTGCCCGCGCTCGTGCTGCAGCCGGGGCTCGACTGCCCGCGCGACACGCCCACACAACTCGCACACAAATACGCACAGGTACGATACATTTACTACTTTACGCAAATAAGTCATTGTAAATTAGCCATTTTGTGTTTTGTGACACGTATAATTTATTTACAGATTTTACTGACAAAGGTAGGAGTGAAAAACAACTTCTACTTGTTGGGATATGAGAGTGGTGTCATTGTAGCGTTGGAGATCGCATCTATTTTAGAAGAACGAGGTATTTTTGTATTTATAATAATCTTAGTCATAATACAACTAATATGCATCGAATAGATAAATGTAATAATAAATATTTTCAGGCATGACCGGTACAGTGTTTTGTGTGGGCCACATGCCGGACGAGTGGCGCGCCGAGTTGGGCACGCTGCTGGGCCAGTACGAGACGGCGGAGCAGCTGCAGGACGCCGTGGTGCGGCACATGTACACGCTGATGGTCGGCGCCGACGCCGGCCGGCTGGAGAGCGAGCTGCGGGCCGCGGCCACGTGGCCGCAGAAGTTGGACGCGGCAGTGAGGAGCTCGCTGGGCCGCGTGCCGCACTCTGCGCAGTATGCGCGCGCACTCATAGAGACGGCGCTCGCGCGCGTCGTGCAGGCGACGCGCCACACACACGTCCCTCGAGCGCTGCGCTCGAAGCTAGTGTTGCTGCGCGCCGCCACCGCGCGCCCGCCGCCGGACGCCCGCGCCCTGCAGCAGCACTCCGAGCAGCCCGTCGCCGTGCACCAGCTGCGGGCGAGCCTCGCGCACGCCGCCGCCGACATGCGCTGCGCGGCGCTCGTCAACAGATACTTGCACCCGCGCATCATACAACACTACGAACAGATGAACACCTGCGAAACATATAATTTGAATGACGATTATTTTACTAGGGCAAATTAATACTTCAGGAATATACCTACTATAGAACTTGATAAAATATACATTTTACTCGTGGAATCCGAATAGTAAATGAAACCAATGACAGGATAGATATATTTTCTAGTCATTTGAGTGAATTGGCAAAAGTTCTAATAAGTATATATAATTTTTTACTCAGGACTACAATGTATTTGTGTATTTAAATTCTTGTATTAGGTACTTACTAGTTTTAAATGTATCTAAATTAATATCGATAAGGCACCACTATCGCATTAGGCACATGTAATGATAGCTGTTGTTGGAAATAAATAAATAAAAATAAATGTTGTATTGTGGGTAAATTTCATGTTTTATTTTTTTATTAAATCTAGTGATGAGACAAGCAAAGGCGTTCATCACCTGATGGTAAGCGGCATGTATGCCTATAGGTAACTACAATGTGCTACCGCATGTCGGATCAAGTCAGGTTTGAACTGGATCGATTCAGATAGTCGGACCGAATCAGGCCGAATTGGACGGAGTTTGACCAAGTTTGATTGAATTTAACCGAGTGGAATCGAGACAAAGATGTGGTGGAGTTTGAACAGTGCTCTACGGCAGGCTAAGCGCCAAGTAGGTCTTTTAGGTACTATACTACCATCGCTTGAATTTTAAATTATTACTACAGTATCGCATTATGGATTTATGTACGTGGCTCTGAAAAAAGACCACTTACAGTATAGAAATAAGAACAAATATAATTTATTAATGAGACAACAAGTCCTAGGTGGGGTTCAAATTAACGAGTTAAATTGCTTCAGTGGTAGGGAGTGAGTTCAACCAGTCTTTTTTTTTCGCGAGGGAAACCTTCAGTAGGATTCTTACAACTTAACCGTGTTCTCAGTGGACAAAAATTACTAAAAAAACCGTTAATTTCAAACCCAGCGCCCGTTAGCTGCTTTAATTTTATATTAGGTATTTCCTATGTTTTGCAGCCCTCTAAGACCATCTGTGCGTGTTTCCAAATGTTGGCAACTCTTCAATAAACTATTTAAAAAACGGACTTCAAAGAATTTTCGTTAGGTATTTTAATGCTTTTTAACACGCTTTTATTAGCTTGACCTGTATGTATGTATGTATGATGGTAATGGAATCTTGCGATGCAATTTTGACCCACTTCAACACGTCCAAATAATTAGAAATTTTGCACATCTATCAAAAACCGGTGACAATACAATAGTATAGTATCATCGAGCTGATCTGATGCTGGGGCTCGAAGGTGGATAAGGAAACCCTTGGATGGCTACTAGTAAACACATCGAGTTTGGGTTCACTTGATTTTTTTTAAAGAGTTCTTTTCACATTAACCATTAGTGAGGACCTGATGATAGAACGGGAAGGTGGGTGACGGAACCCTGCAATGGCTACTAGTAAACACATCGAGTTTGGAGCCATTTAATTTGTATTAAAGAGTTCTATTCACTTTGCCCAATAATCAGAACCTGATGATGGAAAAGGAAGACCCACCTTCCTTTTCCATCATGGATGGAACCCTAGAACAGCTAGTAGTAAACTCATTGAGTTGGGCTCAGTTGATTCGTATTAAAAAGTTCTATTTACTTTTCCCAATAATCAGGGTCGATGATGGAAATGAAAGGTGGTTGACGGAACCCTGGAATGATTACCTACTAGTAAACCCATCGAGCTTGGACTCATTTGATTTGTATTAAGGAGTTATAATCACTTTGCCTAATATAAATGGACCTGTTGATCGACCCGGAAGGTTGGTAACGGAACCCTTGGAATACTACTTGTGAAGCTATTGACTTTTAGCGTACTTTCGACTGTTTACAGGGTAAATACGTAGTGCTTTCTTAAACTTCGATAACTCATTCAGATACCTACGCGTAATATCTAGTTTAGTAATAATATGTTTTGCCACAACCTGCCTATGATTCAAGCTATAATATTTCTAAGACTAAAAAGTATAAAATAAGTTACTAGTTTAAAAAACGCCCCACGCTTTTACACATAAATATAATCCATAAATTACAAACACGGAGTAGAAAGAAAGAAAGAACGGTTTCGATCATTTATTTAATGCTTTTTAGTGCAGTAGTCCCTAGAAAAGCGTGTATTTTTAGTTTTTTAAACTAGTAACTTATTAGATCATATTCTTTAAAGTCGGCTTTTTTTTTAAATAGTTAACACTTTTTAATGGCTTTTATGTTACCAAGATGTCAGGAGTATCAAATCAGGTAATATAAGATGATCAAAAAATCAAAGTCAAAGTCAAAATATCTTTATTATGTATAGGCCCCACGGAGGCACTTCATTTTTACACAATCATTTTTACAAACTACCACCGGATCGTAACGCGGCCGCTACTGAGAAGATCCGGCAAGAAACTCAGCGGGCTTGTCTTTTTTTGTCATTTTTTTTTTTAATAGTTTTACACATTTTACTTACGTCGGCCTTAAACTTCTAAGCTTGCATGAGTTGAGCAGTTCAAGCCCACGCAGCTTTATCCTCCAGGTAATCCGAGATTTTATAATAAGCCTTTTTTGACAAACGGCTTTTTATCAAAGGTTTAAATTTCTTTATTGGAAGATCTCGGATATCCTAGGCAGTTTGTTATAAAAGCGTATACTTTGGCCCATAAACGATTTGCCTGTTCTGTGGAGACGCGTGGCATGTACAACAAGATCGTGTTTGTTCCGGGTATTAATATTATGTGTATCACTATACTTTTAAAAAGAACTGATATTTTTTTTTAACATAAACTAAATTTTCAAATATGTATTGTGACACAACCGTTAGAATATCTATCTCTTTGAATTTCTCTCTAAGTGAATCAATAGGAGCCAGATTGTAAATGGCTCTAACAGCTCTTTTCTGCAGAATAAAAATAGAATTAAGTTTTGCATATTACTGTGGGGATCTCCCCACAGTAATATCCATATGACATAACACTGTGAAAATAGCTGAAATAAACAATTCTAGCGGTTTCAACATCAGTTAAACGTCTAATTTTCTTGACTGCATAAGCCGCGGAACTTAGCCTACCCGACAACTTCTTAATTTGTGGGCCCCACTGTAGTTTGGCGTCAATTGTTATACCTAAAAACACAGTCGACGCCTCAAGGTCCAACGCTGCTCCATTTATTTCTACATTGGTTGCCAGCTGTCTCACATTAGGAGTTACAAATTTCATACATTTAGTTTTGGTCTCATTAAGTTTTAAATTGTTAACATTGAACCAATGGACAACCATAGAAAGTACTTTGTTCACTTCGTCATAATCATGGAGTTTACGCTTAACTTTAAATAGAAGAGATGTATCATCCGCGAACAATACAATATTAAGTTTGTCCCCCACGAAGTAGGGTAAGTCATTAATATATATTAAAAACAAAAATGGGCCTAATATTGAACCTTGAGGAACGCCCAGGGAGACCACGGAACCTGGAGATCTCTTACCGTTTACATCGACCCTCTGAATTCTATTATTCAAATATGAAGTTAGAAGGTCTAGAGCTTTATTCCTTACACCATAGTGGCGTAATTTCCTGACCATCGTGTCGTGATCTACGCAGTCAAAAGCCTTGGATAAATCACAGAATATACCAAGAGCATCCCGTGATTCCTCCCAAGCCTCGTAGATATATTTCAATAATTCGACTTCCACGTCTGTAGTTGAGCGATTCTTTCTAAAGCCGAACTGTCTATTGTGAAGAAGATCATTTTTATTAAAATGATCCAGTATTTGACATAGAATAAGCTTTTCAAAAATTTTACTCAAGGCTGGCAACACCGAAGTTGGCCTGAAATTTGTAGGCTCAGCGGTGCTGCCAGACTTAAACAAAGGTATAACTTTACTGTGCTTCATGAGGTCAGGAAATACTCCACTCTTGACACAGTTATTAAATATCACTGCCAATTGAGGGGCAATTGCTTCAATTATAGACGCTATTGTTTGTACAGAAAGCCCCCATAAATCAGCTGTCTTTTTCTGATTAAGCTGTTTAAAAGTATTTATGATGTCATTGGCAGTTACAAAACAGAATTGAAAAGATGTGCCACACTCTGGTACATTTTCTTTTAATAGGATTTCAGCGGAAGTGGACGAGGAATTTAGAGTTTTCGTTATATTAATAGGAATATCTGTAAAAAATCGTTCAAACTCTGTCGCTACATCTAAATCCACCGTTACATCTGTATTATTAACATGTATACAAAAATCACTATTCCGTACTGATGACTTACCAGTCTCACTATTTATAATATTCCATGTCATCTTAATTTTGTTTTCAGAGTGTCTGATTTTACTTTTTAAATAATTAGCTTTAGCTATGGAACATACTCGTTTAAATAACTTAGAATATTGTTTTACGTACTCTTTAAATAGCGGCGAGATATTAACAGATCTTTCATTATAAAGTTCGTACAATTTTCTCCGGCTCGTATGAATACCTATCGTCGCCCAATCATTAAACGATATAGTTTTAGGTGTAAATATTTTTCCAAAGCGATTATCGATACATTGGAATAAAGAGTTATATAAAATATTTGGATCGTTATGACTGGGCAACACAGGCAAGCTGTCAGTCAGGGTGGCATTGAAATGACATAAGCGACGTTTGGTTATCGGAACAAACGTAACATTTCTTTGACATTTAATGATTTTACTAGGAAACACAACAAGTTGTCCACAATGGTCAGAATCCAGTTTATTAATAATATTCTTGTGCAACGGTTTTATACTTGTAAATACGTTATCAATACAGGTTGCACTAAACGTTGTTATCCTAGTGGGCTCAAAGTATATGTTGTACAAATTATGTGATCTAAATAATGTTATAAATTTACTAGTCAGTGGTTGGCCACAGTGAACGCGCGGTGACTTGAGCCTAGCGCGGGCGCGGCGGCGGGCGCGCAAGGTGGCCACCAGTGTTGCCAACTCTATTTTTAAAAGATAGCCAGATCAGCAATAAAAAAAAGCTAAAAAATAGCTGTATATTTAAAAAAAATATAGCCAAAAGGTTTTAATGGCTTTTTATCAGTTAAACTTAAAAAAACCGGTCAAGTGTGAGTCGGACTCGCGCACCGAGGGTTACATACCATCTTTGGACATAGTAAAGTTATTTTACTATTCGTCTAACACCTCAGATAGCAAAAAAAAACACAAAACGAAGTTTGTTTGTGGAGGTTTTTTTAGGATTTCTAAAAAACTTTACTATTTAGAAAGATTATTTTATTCATTATATCACTAATACAACGTGTTACTCAATACCCCGTAAAAAAATTAATTAATTATCAAAGCCAAAAATGTTATCAACCCTAATAAGGTTAGGTCTTTTAAAAATATTGTCATTCCGCGAATTAGGTAGTAATGTATGTACATTCTGCGTAGTTTACTCTTTAATTTTAGTGAAATAGGGGTTTGCACATCAGTGAAAATAATATTTTTTTTATTTATTTTTTACGGGCTATTTTGTTATAACACGTTGTATATGTCTATCTATATTTTACAGGATACAGACTGTATATGCCATCACAAAAATATTTAAATATTATTAACACATCTGAATGAATGAATGTATGTAAGGTCGATATTTATTAATTTTGAGTTGAAAAAAAAGGAGCTTGAGAAAATTGAACGGGATTTAACATTAGATAGTCGTGTGCTTGGAGGTCGTGTGGTAAACTTCTTGTTGAGTGGTCAGGGTCACTGTAGTGTCGAAGACAATTCGGAGGGGGTGTCGGCTTTTCCCTTTTGTTGTGTTATTGTTGTTGTTGTGTTAACCAAAAAAGCTAAAAAATGTAGTTAAAAATAGCTTAATAGCTAGATCGATTTTTTTGTAGCTGAAGAAGTTGATTTATAGCTAAATCTAGCTATAAAAACACTGAATTGGCAACACTGGGCCACAGTGACGCGCGGGCTGTTGTGGCGATAACACTTATTGCAGGTGTCGCAAACCTTTTATGAGGATTCTGTATTTTTTACTGGATAGGCCAATCCTGAGATGGGAGGCGTTGATCATAAGAGATGGTGTGCTGGGTGCGCACGAAATAACTAAAAACAGTTAAATGAATGGAGATTAAAAAAATATATATATTAAGAATTGAAATTGTAGTACTTACAATTTCAAATGTCCAAAAAAGCCTTTTTTATACATGTATTTAAAGTCATTTAATAATAAAAAAAATACTTAAAACGAGCGACAAGACCGAAATGGTTTGATACTCCGCCAGCCGCGCGATCGGTCGCTTGTTGACTAGGCCCGCAGTGTGGCCAGAACGAGCGGATAGGAACGTTTGAAAAGTACGCCCGCTAACACCGTGGCTACACGGTTATAAACCAGCCTCCAACCAAGGTCAAGAGGTTGGGACATCCACCGTTGGCGTGCTGGCTACACGGTTATAAACCACAGGCACTAACTTGATAAAGTGGCTATGATTCCAGGAAAAATATCGATATGTTGATATTTTATGTTTAGTAGTCTTGTGTACTACAGGAACGGTGAATGGTTAGGAACCGTTGCGCAGTGCTCACCGAATAGATTCGCTAATCTTAATCGTACATCGGACACACTTCAAAGGAGTTAACGTACGTACCTATCATATCATTAGTTAATAGTAGTTCTACTTCAGTTGGGCGGTGTATTGTGTACACATGGGTCTTGTTGTGGTACAAAAAGAACTTTCGAGATTCCATACATTGCATACATTTGATAATACCTAATTAATTATACTGTATGTTGTAGATTAAAATAAAATTACAAGACAGAAGTTAGTAAACAGGTGCAATCGTTCTGAAACATTTGTAAACTACCTATTAAGTACCGTAGTACCGTACGGTTAGTGTGAACTCGTTCACTTCTGAAACTGTACTAGTACGGAACGATCTTTCAAATCAACGAGCAGGCGCACAAGACTGCTGACTGACTGGCACTGAGAAGTATTGTCTAGGTTTATTGAAGAAATATCTTCGTCCATCATCGGATCCTGTTCACAATATTTCTACCACCTACTCGTCATGTCCTGTCCAGAGAGTATAAATTTAGTATGTCTACATTTATTGGTTCAGTGATTGTGTCATTAAACCCTGGCCAAGATTACCACGTATTCTTTAGTAGCACTGGATAAACACGTGTACATTTCGTGACTTTTGGACGAATGGAAGTACTAGAAAATGTATGTTACTATCTATATAACTAATGTATCCCTACATCTATTTGGAAAAGAGCTGATCTTTAAACAGCTGAACTGATTTTCATGATACATAGCTATGAACCCTATCCCTTTAACTAGCTTTCACATAAAAAAAACGCGAAACCCGTCCACTCGTTGGAGCGCTATGATGCCACAGACAGACTACGTCGAACTTATAAGACCCCTCCTTTTTGATCGGTGGTTAAAAATATCGATACAATATAATTAAAATAAAAAATAAACCGCGATATAATCCGTAAAAATATTAAACTATTTTTCATTTAAATATCGATACGATGTTATATCGATACCTTATCTTTGCTTTTGCTACATCTCGTATTGGTTAGAGCTGCCGTTGCCAACGACGCTTCCCAACCGAGACCGTTAGAGCTATGAAGGTCAAACGAAATCAAAGGGTGTTAGAGCTACAACGGCCTTGGTCGGACGCCAACGGCACGTGTAACGTTAGAGATGTGCAAGAGCAAAAATAAGGTGTCGACATAACATCGTATCGACATTTTTAAAACATATGTCGGGTAAGATTATTAAATGAAAAATGTCGTTATTATTTAAAAGAATATTGGCCGTTTCAAGTTTTAGTTATCTACTTAATTATCACAAGAATATCAATTTTATCCGTCCAAACATTGTCAAAATAGAAAAGACACTTGGGTGGTGGGTGCCCCAACTCTTTATATCCCTCGCTGAAGACAAAGATATTGTAATCTTGACAAAAAATATTTATTTTAATATTATTTTCGATAATTCATTTTTTATATCGATATATCTAGGTAAAATATTAAGTATGTCGATCGAAGGAGATATCGAAATATTAAATATCTCGGAAAAATATCCCTCTATCTAAACATAAAATATCGACATATCGATATTTTACCTGGAATCATAGCCACTCTATCAAGTTAGTGCCTGTGGTTTATAACCGTGTAGCCAGCACGCCAACGGTGGACGTCCCAACCACTTGACCTTTGTTGGAGGCTGGTTAGTAACTGTGTAGCCACTCTCCTAGCGCGACCGGCTTGAGCGAGTTAAAGAGTGGCTACACAGTTACTAACCAGCCTCCAACAAAGGTCAAGTGGTTGGGACGTCCACCGTTGGCGTGCTGGCTACACGGTTATAAACCACAGGCACTAACTTGATAGAGTGGCTATGATTCCAGGTAAAATATCGATATGTCGATATTTTATGTTTAGATAGAGGGATATTTTTCCGAGATATTTAATATTTCGATATCTCCTTCGATCGACATACTTAATATTTTACCTAGATATATCGATATAAAAAATGAATTATCGAAAATAATATTAAAATAAATATTTTTTGTCAAGATTACAATATCTTTGTCTTCAGCGAGGGATATAAAGAGTTGGGGCACCCACCACCCAAGTGTCTTTTCTATTTTGACAATGTTTGGACGGATAAAATTGATATTCTTGTGATAATTAAGTAGATAACTAAAACTTGAAACGGCCAATATTCTTTTAAATAATAACGACATTTTTCATTTAATAATCTTACCCGACATATGTTTTAAAAATGTCGATACGATGTTATGTCGACACCTTATTTTTGCTCTTGCACATCTCTAACGTTACACGTGCCGTTGGCGTCCGACCAAGGCCGTTGTAGCTCTAACACCCTTTGATTTCGTTTGACCTTCATAGCTCTAACGGTCTCGGTTGGGAAGCGTCGTTGGCAACGGCAGCTCTAACCAATACGAGATGTAGCAAAAGCAAAGATAAGGTATCGATATAACATCGTATCGATATTTAAATGAAAAATAGTTTAATATTTTTACGGATTATATCGCGGTTTATTTTTTATTTTAATTATATTGTATCGATATTTTTAACCACCGATCAAAAAGGAGGGGTCTTATAAGTTCGACGTAGTCTGTCTGTGGCATCATAGCGCTCCAACGAGTGGACGGGTTTCGCGTTTTTTTTTATGTGAAAGCTAGTTAAAGGGATAGGGTTCATAGCTATGTATCATGAAAATCAGTTCAGCTGTTTAAAGATCAGCTCTTTTCCAAATAGATGTAGGGATACATTAGTTATATAGATAGTAACATACATTTTCTAGTACTTCCATTCGTCCAAAAGTCACGAAATGTACACGTGTTTATCCAGTGCTACTAAAGAATACGTGGTAATCTTGGCCAGGGTTTAATGACACAATCACTGAACCAATAAATGTAGACATACTAAATTTATACTCTCTGGACAGGACATGACGAGTAGGTGGTAGAAATATTGTGAACAGGATCCGATGATGGACGAAGATATTTCTTCAATAAACCTAGACAATACTTCTCAGTGCCAGTCAGTCAGCAGTCTTGTGCGCCTGCTCGTTGATTTGAAAGATCGTTCCGTACTAGTACAGTTTCAGAAGTGAACGAGTTCACACTAACCGTACGGTACTACGGTACTTAATAGGTAGTTTACAAATGTTTCAGAACGATTGCACCTGTTTACTAACTTCTGTCTTGTAATTTTATTTTAATCTACAACATACAGTATAATTAATTAGGTATTATCAAATGTATGCAATGTATGGAATCTCGAAAGTTCTTTTTGTACCACAACAAGACCCATGTGTACACAATACACCGCCCAACTGAAGTAGAACTACTATTAACTAATGATATGATAGGTACGTACGTTAACTCCTTTGAAGTGTGTCCGATGTACGATTAAGATTAGCGAATCTATTCGGTGAGCACTGCGCAACGGTTCCTAACCATTCACCGTTCCTGTAGTACACAAGACTACTAAACATAAAATATCGACATATCGATATTTTACCTGGAATCATAGCCACTCTATCAAGTTAGTGCCTGTGGTTTATAACCGTGTAGCCAGCACGCCAACGGTGGACGTCCCAACCACTTGACCTTTGTTGGAGGCTGGTTAGTAACTGTGTAGCCACTCTTTAACTCGCTCAAGCCGGTCGCGCTAGGAGAGTGGCTACACAGTTACTAACCAGCCTCCAACAAAGGTCAAGTGGTTGGGACGTCCACCGTTGGCGTGCTGGCTACACGGTTATAAACCACAGGCACTAACTTGATAGAGTGGCTATGATTCCAGGAAAAATATCGATATGTCGATATTTTATGTTTAGATAGAGGGATATTTTTCCGAGATATTTAATATTTCGATATCTCCTTCGATCGACATACTTGATATTTTACCTAGATATATCGATATAAAAAATGAATTATCGAAAAATAATATTAAAATAAATATTTTTTGTCTAGATTACAATATCTTTGTCTTCAGCGAGGGATATAAAGAGTTGGGGCACCCACCACCCAAGTGTCTTTTCTATTTTGACAATGTTTGGACGGTTAAAATTGATATTCTTGTGATACTTAAGTAGATAACTAAAACTTGAAACCGCCAATATTCTTTTAAATAATAACGACATTTTTCATTTAATAATCTTACCCGACATATGTTTTAAAAATGTCGATACGATGTTATGTCGACACCTTATTTCTGCTCTTGCACATCTCTAACGTTACACGTGCGGTTGGCGTCCGACCAAGGCCGTTGTAGCTCTAACACCCTTGGATTTCGTTTGACCTTCATAGCTCTAACGGTCTCGGTTGGGAAGCGTCGTTGGCAACGGCAGATCTAACCAATACGAGATGTAGCAAAAGCAAAGATAAGGTATCGATATAACATCGTATCGATATTTAAATGAAAAATAGTTTAATATTTTTACGGATTATATCGCGGTTTATTTTTTATTTTAATTATATTGTATCGATATTTTTAACCACCGATCAAAAAGGAGGGGTCTTATAAGTTCGACGTAGTCTGTCTGTGGCATCATAGCGTTCCAACGAGTGGACGGGTTTCAATGCGCGTTTTTTTATGTGAAAGCTAACTAGCTTTAAACAAAGGGATAGGGTTCATAGCTATGTATCATGAAAATCAGTCCAGCTGTTTAAAGATCAGCTCTTTTCCAAATAGATGTAGGGATACATTAGTTATATAGATAGTAACATACATTTTCTAGTACTTCCATTCGTCCAAAAGTCACGAAATGTACACGTGTTTATCCAGTGCTACTAAAGAATACGTGGTTATCTTGGTCAGGGTTTAATGACACAATCACTGAACCAATAAACGTAGACATACTAAATTTATAGTCTCTGGACAGGACATGACGAGTAGGTGGTAGAAATATTTTGAACAGGATCCGATAATGGACGAAGATATTTCTTCAATAAACCTAGCCAATACTTCTCAGTGCCAGTCAGTCAGCAGTCTTGTGCGCCTGCTCGTTGATTTGAAAGATCGTTCCGTACTAGTACAGTTTCGGAAGTGAACGAGTTCACACTAACCGTACGGTACTACGGTACTTGATAGGTAGTTTACAAATGTTTCAGAACGATTGCACCTGTTTACTAACTTCTGTCTTGTAATTTTATTTTAATCTAGAACATACAGTATAATTAGGTATTATCAAATGTATGCAATGTATGGAATCTCGAAAGTTTTTTTGTACCACAACATGACCCATGTGTACACAATACACCGCCCAACTATCGGTGTTCGACCACCGAATCTATTCGGTGAGCACTGCGCAACGGTTCCTAACCGTTCACCGTTCCTGTAGTACACAAGACTACTAAACATAAAATATCGACATATCGATATTTTTCCTGGAATCATAGCCACTTTATCAAGTTAGTGCCTGTGGTTTATAACCGTGTAGCCAGCACGCCAACGGTGGATATCCCAACCTCTTGACCTTGGTTGGAGGCTGGTTTATAACCGTGTAGCTACGGTGTTAGTCACTTCAGTGTGGCTGCAAGCGGCGGTTTCATATGTTTGATATTTCGCGCCCGCCGCCGCCGCCGCGCTAGGCCTGCAGTGTGGCCGACCACTTACAGTGTTATTTTCCAGTAAATTTATGTTGAAGTCTCCACAAATATCTCTAACTTCCTAGGACAACGGTTGTGAAGTCATAAAATTACAAGCAAACTGCAGGTCACTATGATTCATCATTATAACTTTCCGAATGCTGGCGAAACTATCACGCAACTCGGACGGCTATGTTAACAAGTATAAAGGAGATGTTCCATTTTGGGCCAACACTATGTACACTATATGGAAAAATAGGAAAAACATAGGAGAGTTTCATAAAAATACTTATATATTTATTTGAAGCAGAGTAAAATTGTACATATATGATTACTTATGGAGTTATTTAGTATGTCTACCCTGTTTTTAGGGCAGCCATGACAGTTGCTTTTGACGTTGGTTTACTACTTGACAGTTCATGCTATAGGTGACGTTTCGTAATAGATTGTTTACGCGTGGAGTACATATTGTATTTCGGAGTTTTTAGTGATTATTTATGTTTACAGACATTCATTGACCGTTTCTTTCTTGACCCGGGGCTTTACTGTATTGATTATCGCCTGTGATTTGGATTGGAATCCGTCCGTCAAAATCAAAATCCGTCTAAATGACATTATAGTTACGTATTTCCGATCCGAACCGAACCGAACCGAACCGTCTCGAACGCAGGTTTGATGACTTCCAGCCTCCCGAACAAGCCGGGTTCCGAAAAGGCTTTAGCACCGTAGACCACATACATACGCTCCGCCAGATTATACAGAAGACCGAGGAGTATAATCGGCCATTATGTCTAGCGTTTGTGGACTACGAGAAAGCCTTTGATTCAATCGAGACCTGGGCAGCATTGCAATCTCTCCAGCGGTGCCACATTGACTATAGGTACATCGAAGTGTTGAAGTGTTTGTACAGCAACGCCACCATGTCGATCCGACTACAGGACGAGAGCACGAAACCAATCCCATTGCAGCGTGGTGTGAGACAGGGAGACGTTATTTCTCCGAAACTGTTCACAAACGCATTGGAGGACGTTTTCAAGCTCTTAGACTGGAACGGATTCGGCATCAATATCAATGGCGAATACATCACTCACCTTCGTTTTGCCGATGATATAGTCATTATGGCAGAGTCGCTGGAGGACCTCAATACGATGCTCAGCGACCTCAGTAGCGTTTCCCAACAGGTGGGTCTTAAAATGAACATGGACAAGACGAAGATCATGTCTAATGTCCATGTTGCACCCGTACCGGTAATTGTTGGGAACGATACACTCGAAGTTGTTGACCACTATGTATACCTAGGACAAACTATCCAGGTAGGTCGGTCCAACTTCGACAAAGAGGCCGCCCGAAGAATCCAACTCGGATGGGCAGCGTTCGGGAAACTACGCGAAATCTTCTCGTCCAAAATACCGCAGTGCCTAAAGACGAAGGTTTTTAACCAGTGTGTGTTGCCAGTGATGACATATGGTACTGAGACGTGGTCCCTAACTGTTGGCCTTTTGGATAAGCTCAGAGTCACACAACGAGCTATGGAGAGAGCTATGCTCGGAGTTTCTTTGCGCGACAGAATCCGAAATGAGGAGATTCGCCGAAGAACCAAGGTCACCGACATAGCTCTTAAAATCTGCAAGTTGAAATGGCAATGGGCAGGCCACATCGCTCGGCGAACCGATAACCGCTGGGGAAGAAAGGTTCTCGAGTGGCGACCACGAACCGGAAGACGCAGCGTAGGTAGGCCTCCCACTAGGTGGACAGACGACATTGTGCGCGTCGCAGGTAACCGGTGGATGCAAATAGCCAATTGTCGGTCATTGTGGCGTTCGAAGGGGGAGGCCTATGTTCAGCAGTGGACGTCTTCCGGCTGGTGATGATTTCCGATCCATCATATTATTGTGCGGTGTTGCTATAGTAGTATTATATTCTCTTCGGTGTTGCTCTCCTTGACCAAGATATCTTAAATGTACAATAAAACGAAGCAATATTTAAAAAAGACAACATTACAAAACAGTTACTATATTGCATAGTTATATATACATATAGTGTACATGGTGTTGGCCCAGGCTCCATACATTTCTGGAACAACTCCTTTAAAAATTTAAAAAAACCCCCGACTTAGGTAAACAAACTCTTAAAATGACTTTTCTGTGCTATTATCAGACCCTGATCTGTCTAACTACTGGTCAAGATTTAACCATAGATTTATAATTCCGTGAATCGTACATTTAATGGGGCCGAGTTCCTGTTGCCACCTTCCTGCTTGCTCCGATCACCTGACTTTGATCAACATTTTTCTACCTACTACTCGCATTGGGACTAATCCCACCACTCATTCCCACCACTGTTACTCCTGTAAGCCAGGATCTACAGTGGTCACCACTGAAGACACCAAGGTTTGACCCTCGGCGAGTCCCAGGGAAACGCTAAATTGTCTTGGAACCCGCAACAAATTTAACTAAAAAGGTAGATAGGAGGAGTTGGAAATACATATATTCCACTTCCCTCCTTTGCAAAGCGGGAGACAAGCAAATAATTAATAAACGGTCGATACAACCATAAAAAGAAGACTCTTACAGGCGGACCAACGAAGGCTAGTCCACCCGTAAGGCACCACGGATTCTGCTAATATTTTATAGGGGCCTATTTGATTTTTCAAACTTGTTTCCAATAATAGGTATGGCAAAAACGTTTGGACGCACGGAAGTTCTCCTTAGTCGCCACAAGGTCCATGTAATATACGACTCCAGATGTCACAACCAAACTGTCTAGCATAAGGCTACGCTCATGTTGCCAGAGACTGCACTCCCAAAGTATATGATGGGCAGTTTGTTCGTACTCATTATTTATCGTAGAACACTGACAGAGAGGCGAAGGCACTAGATTAAAGGAAAATAGTTTACTCTTAAAGTTGCCATGCCCCGTCAAGAATTGTGCGACACAGTGGTCCACCTCTATCCACGCTCTAGCAAGGCGTTCACGCACATTCGGGAAAAATAAGTACAAATGACGTCCCTTCGAAGTCGAATCCCATCTGCTTTGCCATTCAGTTAGAAGGTCTTCATTAACTACCAATTGAGAATTAAACAAACGCGAGATCTTGGCGCGGTCACGTGTTGGTAGGAATGATTCTCGTAATCAAACAATAACGTTAACGTAGCGACTCAGTCGTTTAAACACTTTTCGTATTCACGTCCGTCGATTTTACTTCAACGGCAACGATTTAAAAGTCGTTCGATTAAACTATCGTTAGAGCGCCGAGCGTATTCTGGTATAATTTCTAAGTAATATACTCTTATCTATGGGTATAATACTCGTCGTTCAATCGTTTTATAACGTTGACTAAATGGTATTCTCGTATGAAAATGACGTCACTACCGATCGGGTGCCAACGAGTAAGCGTCAAATTCCGCGATTCAAGAGTCGTTGAACAAACGTTGGTTAATTGAGACGATTTTTGCTTTTCTTCTTCTTGTGGTGCGAGTCATAGTAATAAAATAACTTTTAAATGAGCCACGGACTTACGTATTTACTATCAAATTCGTCTGCACAGCAAGAAATACAAAAAGAAAGCTGATAAGGCGAAATATGTAAAATATAAACAAATACGTAAAATTTGGGATATGGAACGCGACTAGGCATGATAGAGCTCATGTTATATTGATTGTAGCACTAAGCTGGAACATGAGAGCTAGGAGTGAGTGAGTGAGACGAAAATACGATCGTACGCTGTGAGTGAATAGAGTAATTAGAAGATAGTGTGAGCGAGATGGTTTTAAGGTAAACATAATTAGAGTAAGAGAGATAGAATAAACAAATAAATAGAGAAAAACACGTATTTTAATTAATAAACAATTAGTATGTTTGTGGAGGGAACGGAAACGAATTAATCTCGAGTTTCCCAAAGCCTAAGCTCTTAGCTTATCTCCACTTATCTCACAAAACTCCTACCACGACCAAAAATTGATTAGAACGACATCTATCAGGGAATAGCAAAACGTACAGAACAATGACTCGTTGACTAATCGTTTAGTTTCGATCCAATTGAGTTGAAGTCCTATCGAACTACGTATATGGTATACGAGAATACCGATTTTGGATAGGACTTCGATCGAACGACAATAAAACGTCAACGAAATTTGGACTGTTTGTTATTACGAGAATCGGGCTACTGTTGAGAGAAGTTAATGGTAGGTATGGAACACACCTGTCAGGCAGCAGTTGACTCTGACAGGTGTAGGGACTATTGTAAGTATGTGGAAAGATTTCTAGATTTTATTAATGAGCATTTGGTGGACTGAATACTGGGCTATTGCAATAGGCCGGGGTCACTTGCCATAATTAGTGTACTAATTATATTTTGGCAAGCGGTGACTTGCCACCCACTAGATGGGCTCTCCATATAGCCGTCAGAAGACGACGGAGTGCAACACCGGTGTGAGTGGCTCAGGGGTGTCGAGAGGTGTGCTGCTCTTTCTCCGTGGATACTCGCGGCTTATTATTATTATTATTGTCGAATAGCAAAAAATATTAACTATTTATAATATCACATAAAACTTTATTTCAACTACTGCCATCTATTATTACATTGCAATATAAATATTTGGGATTAATTACTTTGCCTTGCCATCTATATGCAGTAAGCACTACTTTTAATTTTACTTTTCAACAATAGATGACAGGCCAGCAGTATAACTCCTACCACCTTGTATCAAATAAGAATTTTTTATTCCTATTCAACAACAAATGGGAGTCGTAAATGTCCTGCCATATAATATATATATAAGAATTAAGTTTAAATATAAAATGGTGGTATCTGACAACAGATAGAGGGTGGCTCACTTATTAATCTTGACATCTTTTATTATAAAATTACTAATAAATTGTATTTCTTTCTTTCTTCAACGATAGATGGCAGCATTTAATATCCTGCCACATCCTTTGCTACATCTAAAAGTGGTGGTTGGTGAAGACAATAACAATTCAGCCGAAGAGAGGGGCACGGGGTGCGACGGTCATCAACGCGTGGTAGGGGACAAGCCGGACGAGACAGAACGAACGGATCGTGGCTAGCGCTCGGCGCTCGGCACTATTTACTTTTGTTACACGTCGCATACCTACATTCCATTTATATGTATCGGTCGCTTATTATTTAATATACCAGTGTTTACAGTCCGCTGTTTTAATCTAGATATCCCACTAGCTTATATTCGGGCACTAGTGTGAACATTTATGATCCTTCATCACCGAAATAAGTGACTAAATTACAAACATTGCGATCGCGATCCTAAAGCCGAAAATCGTAGTCTTGAAACGGGACTACACTTGGTGCAGTGTCTAGAGGTGTTCTTTGCCGGTCATTACGGCATTTGGAGATTGGCTGCTTATGTTGACATTACACCGTGGTGGACTTCGCTACAAGCATCTTCGTATTACCCCACGGACAACGGGCAATTCAACCGACTACATAACACAAAGCACCAGGCGATCATCACGCGAACCACAAAAATTCATCGTTCGTCATATTTATTCGTCGAGATTGGAGCTCACGACCTTCCGGCCGTCATAAGGCCACGGATAGCATAACTGTGAGATCTTTCCAATTTCCTTTTGTTCCCTCCATAGAATAAAATTACATTTTATTATCAATCAGTTTGTTGACACTTTTGAATGCTTCAAATTCTTTATCAGATTGTTAATCATACATGGTTATTACCATATTTCCCCTCAAATTTAACTTAAATAGATCAAAGTTGCCATTTATTAATCATTAATCGCATAAATTAAACCAATTTCAAATACAACATTTCATAAATAAAAAAAAAAACAAGTGGGTATTTACTTAGTTCATTAATTGAAACGCCTTACAAAAATTCATTAGCAAAAACGCATATTTTACGCCTGGATAAAATTTATAGCATTTTTTTTTTATGTTATAAAGTAATCTTAGTCTCTTTGTTTATAGTATATTAAAACGTTTTAATCTGTGTGCCTTTGTTTATAGTACATTAAAGCGTTTTACATTCATAACTGCATAATGTCTAGTGATGCGAAATACAAAGAATTAATCAAGAAACGTGGAACCAGTAAGGCCAAACTTACACAATTTAGTGCTTATTTAACTACAGCAAAAAGTTGCGATCAATTAAGCGACATTCAATTGACGGAACTAGAGATACGCATTCGTAAATTAGATAACTTATACAATGATTATGACGGATTTCAGAGTGAATTGGAGCTGCTAGTAGATGACCCCGGCGAGTTATATTCTGAGCGCGAGCAGTTCGAGCGTACATACTACAAGGAACTCGCAGCCGCCCGGCAGCTGCTCGAGCGCCACCGTACTAAAGGCGCAAAGGAGGTTCAATCTGAGACGGGCACTAATGACTGCCAAACAGTTATTTCAAATAGACAAAGTAATGTAAGATTACCGAAAATAAACTTACCTCACTTCAGCGGAGGCTACCAAAACTGGTTAGAGTTTAAAGACATTTATAAATCTCTGATCCAGACAGATCAAAATATTGACAACATCAACAAATTCCATTACTTGCGCGCCTCTCTTCATGGAAGTGCCGCTTTAGTTATTAGAAGTTTGGATTTTAAAGCTGAAAACTATAATGCTGCATGGAAACTTTTATGCGACAGATATGATAACAAACAATTGCTTGTCAATAATCACGTCCAAGCTCTTTTTAATATTGAACCTATTCATAAAGAATCCAGCCTGGGACTAAGACATATTGTGGATAACACTAAAAAAAACCTTAGAGCATTGGAAACACTTGATCAGCCAGTGTCTTATTGGGATACCTTGGTTATTCACATTATGTCTTCTAAATTGGATTCTATTACAAGCCGGCATTGGGAAGAACATAGAAATTCGTTACCTGATCCTCCGTCATTAGATACTTTTACGACGTTTTTAAGTAATAGGTGTAATCTTTTGGAGACATTAGAGGAGGCAAAGATCAACAAGGTGAAAATAGAGGCGTCATTAGGTAAAGCTAAAAGCTTTATTGTTTCTTCATCCACGACTGATAAAGCTAGAACTTATACTATTTCTTGCCCTTTATGTAGCAAGGCACATTACGTATTTAGTTGTGAAGTTTTTAGGGCCTTGCCTGTAGAGCAACGTGTACTTAAAGCTAAAGAACTTAAAATTTGCTTAAATTGCTTGCGTCCTGGGCACAATGATTCAAAATGTAAACTCAGCCATTGCAAATATTGTAAAATCAAGCATAACACTTTGCTGCATACACACAACGAACCTCAAGCACGCCCAGAGCATGTAGCACTGTCTGCTAATAGTAACCAAATAAAGGCCTTATCACATCATGTATTACTTTCTACAGCCTTAGTCAAGGTTAGAGATAGCGAAGGACAGTTGCGCAAAGCTAGGGTCTTATTGGACAACGGGAGTACTGCGAATTTTATAACCAAGGATTTATGCAATAAGCTGCAGCTTTCTACCCGCAATGTAAGTTCTAAGGTTACTGGAATTAATGATCAAGAATCAAATAGTACGCAATCTTGCGCTCTTCATGTAGAATCTTACAATGGGGGTTTCATAATAGACATCGAGTGTTTTGTACTACCTAAAATTACATCTACTGTACCAAGTGAATTAATAAACACAAATGAATTACAGATTCCGTCAGGAATTTGTTTATCTGATCCCTCGTACTTTGTACCCTCGTCAATCGACGTCTTAGTTGGGGCCCAGGTATTTTGGAGCGTAATCGGTACTAATCGCATAGAGTTAGGTAAACATAAACCCATTCTTTTTGAAACAAAACTTGGTTGGCTCTTATCAGGCGTCATATATCAACCAAGCCCAGTTAAGCAAACCTGTTTATTTTTAAACGAGCAACAAACAGATATAAACCTAATGAGGTTTTGGGAGTTAGACATCATTCCGTCAAAACATAATTTTACCATCGACGAAAATGCATGTGAGCAAAACTTCATCAATACTACGGAGCGTAATGACGAAGGACGCTTCGTTGTTACCTTGCCATTAAAGGAATCGCCCGAAGTATTAGGGAGTTCATTTGAAATGGCTAAGCGTAGATTTTTATCATTAGAGCGTAGGTTAGAAAGAGATTCGGTACTCAAGGAACGCTATGTTCAGTTCATGGCAGAATATGAATCTTTAGGTCATATGACTAAAAACAGAGAAACATTGGCATTTCCATCATATTACTTACCGCATCACGGAGTTATGCGCGAATCGAGTAGCACTACAAAACTTCGCGTTGTATTTGACGCGTCTGCTGCCACATCATCAGGCAAATCATTGAATGACATACAGTTAGTCGGACCCAGGATACAGGATGACTTACTCTCTATCTTATTGCGATTCCGGCAACATAAGTACGTAGTGTCAGCCGACATTGAAAAAATGTACCGTCAAATCCTATTAAATGATAAGCAACGCCCTCTTCAACAAATCCTGTGGAGACCAGATCCATCAAAACCCCTTGAAACATACACACTTAATACCGTGACTTACGGTACTGCATCTGCACCTTTTCTGAGTACGCGCTGTCTCTTGCAACTGGCAAAAGATTCTCAAGACATAGAAACTCGAGAAACACTTGCAAGGGATTTCTATGTTGATGATTTTCTGTCTGGATCTAATACAATTAATGACACCATGACATTGTGTCAAACGGTCGCAGGCATACTCAGTTCCGCACAATTTAAATTAAGAAAGTGGCAGTCTAATAGTAGAGAGATACTACAATCTATATGTGATGAGCCATCTAATAATGACTTTGTAAACCTGAGTGAAAACGAATTATCAAAAACGCTGGGTCTCCATTGGCAATGTATTCAAGATACACTTACGTTTGTAATTAACATTCCTTCTTATTCTGTACTTACTAAGCGTTATATTCTTTCAGTAATAGCGCAGGTTTTTGATCCTCTAGGCTTAGTCGCTCCTTGCATAGTAGAGGCAAAAATTCTTATGCAAAAATTGTGGATTACTAAATGTTCATGGGATTCATCCCATGAACATTTAGTAATCCACTTCCGGGAATGTTTTAATAGCGTGGAATAAGTTTGCCAAAGGTCTCCCAAGTCTTAATAGCTTAATTAATATTCCAAGGTGGGTATTATGTGATTCGCCTCGACATGTCGAATTTCATGTTTTTACAGATGCCTCGGAAAGAGCATATGGAGCATGCCTATACGTCCGCTCCGTGGCTGGGAATGGCTCTGTGTGTACCCACCTTCTTGCTGCCAAAAGCAAAGTTGCACCCATTAAGGCCACAACTATCCCCAGGCTCGAACTATGTGGAGCCTTCTTGGGGACCAGGTTGTGTACAAAGATTCTTGATTCTCTTACGCAAAAACCAGAGCGTTGTAGGTAGGTGGGCTGCTCTTGGAATAAAACATATGTTGTGGTACAATTATGTTCTGTTTATTGTCAAAATCACAAACTGTTCCCTACTTAAGTCCTTACCTTATATTTAATTATTATTAAAAGTAATACACTGTATTAGGCCCAGTGCCATACACTATGCGACGCTTATGCAACCCTACTTGAAAATAGCCAGCTTATATTACTTATTCACTCAGCGGTGGGAGCTATGGTCGTGGGTGGTTGGGAATAAAGCCAATACCGTTAAAAGTTTTAGAGTTACTCCTTCCAGTATTAAAGTAAACGAAAGTATTAGAACCGTGTGGGGAAGCCTTAATAATTAATACAAAAGGGGGGCGCCAGGGACTGTTTCAGTCCCAAATCCGGAGGTGACGAGGCGATGAACACTCGACGCTTCGGTTAAAAAAGTACTCCACAGGTACACAATAAAAATATACCCAGTTAATAAAAAACTAGGTTAATAAAAAAACCGTTGTAAATAAAATAAAAAAACGTTGTAATAAAAAAAACGTGGTAATAAAAAAAAACCGTTATAATAAAAAAAAACCGTCTGGCCTGCCTCTCGGCTAGGCGCACTCGGTGTCCGTACAGCCGTCCCGGGGTTCTTACGGACTCGGAGGCACCGGTCACGACCTGATTCGTGGCGTCGAGACGGGCCCTCGGAGTTCACTCCTAGAACGGACAATACGGACCCCTCATGAGACACTATTCACACTAACATCAGCAAGGTTTTAGACACCACTAAATTATAGACTTTCCAAGACTACTTACAGTTTTTGGGGATGGTATTTGGCGTGGCTGTACGGTAGGCCGGTCCGCGCTCCTAACACTCGAGCATCGGAATTCTGGAACGATTGTTAGAATTTAACACTGATACAACAACCTATGCGATGGTTACTTTAGAATGCCACTACTGGCACAGGCTAATTACCTGAAGAACGAACGGATCACTGTGTCTCGGTGTAGTCTAGGTGTCCAGGCGGTGATTCGTGCTCAAATGAGCTGCCTGGGGTTCCACCCCTCCAATCCTACCTCAAAAACGAATAATACCACCTAGTGGCGATTAGCCCAAATAAGGGTAAAATTAAAGTCCAATGCTCCTCACAAAGCATTCCATTACAACAATTAAGATCCTCAAACTACTACAACTTGGCGTTGGCCATCAAAGTTGACATCAATCAGACTCACAACATTGATAAATCACTGGAATTCACAATTCCCAGTGAATTAATTACGATAAAAACATTTATCTGGGGAAAATTATCCGGTCATTGACTGGAGAAATTAGTTTTAGTACCATTGCCACACTTAGTCCAAAGACAAACCTCACAAATCCACAGATTAAATATAATTCGGCTAAATCGAAGTATCTAGAAAATACTTCATATAAAAAAAATTGTTAGACTTCCGTTAATTTGGTCAATCTTAATTGATTTTCACTAGAGAGTGATTATAAGTTAAATATACCTTGTAAATTAGTTTTAATGGACTGCAAATAAAGTTTTACTTAAGTTTTATTTACTTTATTGTCTGTGAACTCGACGTAATTTTGTTCGGGACTGTCAGATGGCGTTACTGAGCCCTTTCGAGTTTGACATTTGAATTATTAGACCATGACGGAATGTAAACAAACAATCTTTGGAAAAGAATTTAAATTACTTTAAAGGTGTTAAAATTAGTTTATTACTTAACAAATAGAGTGAAAGAATTTAAATTACTTTAAAGGTGTTAAAATTAGTTTATTACTTAACAAATAAAGTGAAGTGAATTGCAATTACAGTGACAATGTTACTAGAACCAAGGAAAGTAGTAAGAAAATACTTCTACGACAAAAATAGTAAAAATCTAAATGTTCAAAGGTAAGGTACGCTGCTTTTTGCATCGTAACAGTATTTTGGTGTGACTCAATGATAGTTATCGGCTGGCTATCATCTTCTCCGTCACTTCTACGACCTTTTGTTAAAAATCGTATATCCGAGATACAAGAAAGTTTTGGTCATGCTGTCACGTGGTGAATTTTCGAATTTCATTTTAATTAATTAATAAAGAAAATGAATATATTTGTAAGTGAATGACCATTGCTTGATGCGTGAAAGGGAACATTCATTTCACTGTGTTTGGTTACTCTTTGGGTTCAGTGTTGTCATGTTTTTCTGACGGCCGATGTCAGTAATATTTATTTAAATGTTGGTTATGTTTCCAACATTTCAAAAGTAAGAATTAAGTTAAAAAGAACGCGTAGTTTAACATACAATGTTTAATTGTAAGTTATATTACTCTCCAGAGTAATATTCAATCACTAGTTTGTGAGAAAGTGACATAAACAGTGTAATTTATTTGATTCCGTGTGGAATTTGAAGGATAGTCCTGGCAACCCCATTAGCTGGTTTAGCCGGATACGAAATACTTCTGGAAGAAGGTTCTTGGCAATGGAGGCTTTGACCTAGGAAGGTCACCTCCGTAGTACATTTTATAATATATAAGTTCATCGTTCACAATAATTGGTAAGCATTATTGCGATGTCTCGTAGCATATTGTTGTAATGGTGAATAGTTGATACTTATTCGCTAAACTCATTTACAGGTTTCCACATTCTTATTTTTTTAAAAGAAGCACATGGCTTCTTGAATCGTTGGTCGTGGGGGGACCACAGTGGCTGATGTCGGAGAACACCAGCCATCTGGTATGTATTCTTTATAATTCACAAGGAGTATGTCTGTTTACTTCCAGTTTGTACAGATAATTAATTTGAGGTTATTTGTTTCAGTGGAATGGGATTCAATTTGATTTTAAGATTTTAAGAATTTATTAATTCAAAAAGTGATGTAAGTCTTTATTGGACTACATCCCATCAGCACCCCGTAGAGGATATTCACCCTCTGTGTTTGACGTTCTTCACACCGGAATGAATCCGGCTTTTGCATGTGAATGCTGAGGTACGCTTGAATTTGGCCTTTGGACACAAGACAGCAGCTTATCTTTGAAGGAAGGTTCCATTTAATAATAACAAGGTACTGAAATTATATTTATATCTTTTCACCATATAAACTTGTAAAGTTTCTTTTATCTGACGTGGCAGGATTGGTGGTACAACCGTAGTATATTCTTGTGCATATATAATTTAAATTAAGTTTCTTAGGAAGTGTTGTCTTTATAAACTTTACTCGACATACAACAACACCTGTATGTATATAAGCGTTCTTAGGTTGCAAGGTTAGTTGCTAGGTAGGATAATTAAGGAGTACACTTTAGAACCTACCAGCCCCTCTGGTTGAGCTAGCAAATAATTATTTATATCTGAGGTGAATAAATAATTTTCAATAAATACCTGTATCTAACATATTAACTGCATTTTAATTTTCATCACCTAGAACCTAAAAGAAAGCAACATCTTCCCTTTGTAATCCTGGGGAACACTCAGGCAGGTGAAACCCAGGCTTACAATGCTTCATGGCGTTACGTACCTTCAAAAGAAAACCCGGCTGACCTTGTATCTCGTGGGCAAAGTGCAGATCTTACTATTAACTCTCCTCTGTGGTGGTCAGGACCTTCAATGTAGAACTAAATGTAGAACTACTGGGAATAGGCCCATTTTTAAAATCGGACCCTTCATGTTGGCCGACGGCTCCTAATTCTGAACAGCCTTTACCAGAAATTATAAGTAACAAGTCATTAATACTAAATTCCAAAGAATCACGTCATAAGGAATCTAATTCTATTCAAACATTAATTAATAATCATTCCAGCTTTCCAAAATTACAGCGCATCATAGCCTACATTAAAAGATTTATTTATAATTGTAAGATATCTAATATGAAACTAAAAGGTCCTCTAACCACATCTGAATTGTCTTCTGCTTCTACTTTACTTGTTCGCATTTCACAACAGGATTCTTTTCCCGAAGAATATGCTTTACTACAAATGGGTAAAAAATTACAAGATAAATATCGGCTCTCCTCTCTGTCACCCTTTTTAGACAATGGTCTTATCAGAGTTGGAGGCAGACTTGTGAATTCATTCTACGACTATAATATAAAGCATCCCATACTCATTTGTGGCAAGCATCACATTACTAAACTTATTTTTTTGATGTTTCATTTACGCACGTTCCATAGTGGGCCCCAATTGCTTCTAGCTACCGTCAGGCAAAATTATTGGCCCCTTAGGGGTAGAAACTTGGCCAAACAAACAGTGCGTCATTGCGTTAAATGTCGTAGACTTAAGGGAGAAACTGTACAACCCATAATGGGTAACTTACCAAAAGAAAGACTACATCTTGAATATCCATTCCTTGAGACAGGTACCGATTATGCAGGACCTATTTTATTAGCTGACCGCAAAGGTAGAGGTTGCAGGCTTGTGAAATCCTACATATACATTTTTGTTTGCTTAGCATCAAGAGCACTTCATTTGGAGCTTGTCTCAGATTTAACCAAAGAAGCGTTTATAGCAGCTCTTAACCGGTTTATAGCTCGCCGAGGGAAACCAAGGACCATCTTTTCTGATAATGGAACAACCTTTGTTGGCACCTCTAACTTGCTCGCGACTTTCTTACAGCAAGATTTTACTGCAGATCTGGCTGACACTGGCATTAATTTTTCGTTTATACCAGCATATACTCCCCACTTCGGCGGCTTGTGGGAGTCTGCAGTTAAATCCGTAAAGTATCATTTACGACGAATCTTAGGTCTTACACATCTAGTCTTCGAAGAAATGGCAACATGCCTCATTCAGATTGAGGCAATTTTAAACTCAAGGCCACTTACTCCTCTTTCCGATGACCCTTCCGATCTTACTCATTTAACTCCTGCCCATTTCCTAATTGGAAGATCCCTCATGTTTGTGCCACATGCGCAGGTCACCGAGAAGAAGATCTCAAACCTACAGAGATTCCAACGGATAGAATTCCTTAAGCAGCATTTTTGGAAAAGGTTTTGTAACGAATACATTCTCTGGCTACAGCATAGAACAAACTGGCGTAGTTCCAGAGGACAACTTAAGGCTGGGACAATGGTCATCGTCAAAGACAAGAACCTACCTCCTCTGATGTGGCTCCTTGGACGCATTGTTCAAGTGCTACCTGGACGAGATGGGATAGCCAGGGTAGCGGACATCAGGACAAGAAGAGGAGTAATTCGTCGAGCTTTCAATACAATATGCCCTCTACCCATTCTACCCAGTCTTGAAGATGCATCTTCAACGCCGGGAGCATATGGTGAAGACAATAACAGTTCAGCCGAAGAGAGGGGCACGGGGTGCGGGGGTCATCAACGCGTGGTAGGGGACAAGCCGGACGAAACAGAACGAACGGATCGTGGCTAGCGCTCGGCGCTCGGCACTATTTACTTTTGTTACGCGTCGCATACCTACATTCCATTTATATGTATCGGTCGCTTATTATTTAATATACCAGTGTTTACAGTCCGCTGTTTTAATCTAGATATCCCGCTAGCTTATATTCGGGCACTAGTGTGAACAGTGGTAATGTGTCTCCGAAGAACCCGAAGTACGTATTTACTTCAATTTTCTAATGAACTATAATATATTATTGAATGTTTATGGCCGATACAAGAATCTTGCATTTGGTATGGCCAATTTAGTAATCACATTCGACACTTCATCCAAATTATAATTGTAACGGCGGGAATTAATTAATATTATTTTTCTTTGAAGTTACAACTGCACAATTGCTTACCTATATTAATTACGATTACTTAATTTTATTGTATTAATACTTAATTGGTCGACCAACACCTATTAGTTGACATTGTATTTGACAAGAGAATAATCTATGATCATGGCTTAATTAGCCTTTCAGAAACCCAAATTGGCTTTGACATGAACTTTCTGAAGCAAAATTTAACAGCCGTGTCAACTGACAGGATGTTCAAATTAAAATAGTTGATCATGCTTTCTGCAACCCAAAATACGCTTGACAGGAGATTTGACATCTTGTTAGTTGATTTTTGCGTTGATCATCCTTTCGGAAACCGGGCGGGATTCTCGGAAATTGAACACTCTTACCGCGTACTCCTTAGTCAGCATAGCAACGCGCGTGCCAGGCAAAGGCGCGGCCTCATTAATGGTATAGGATATGTGGCAGGCGATCTCTTTGGCGTCTTAGATGAGAGGTTCGCACAGCAATATGAAAAGGACATAGCCTTTATCAGACAAGACCAGAAACATTTAACAACGTTGTGGAAAAAACAGACTTCCATTATAGAATCACAAAACAACGTGCTTAGCAGAATACAAGGAGTCATACAAAAACAAAATAAAGCCATTGACATACATATGAGCAATCTCAACAACTCAGTAGACAGCTTAAAGCGAAAAATGCAGTACATTCAATTAGACAACGAGTTTACACAGTCCACTATCATAACAAACAATTTAATAACAAATTTAAGAACCATACAGGACACTTTAATCGATATGATTACGGACATTCATCACGGAAGATTCAACATACATTTATTATCTCCGGAACAACTCGAAAATGAATTAAAAATCATTTCAGGGTTGTTAACAAAAGAATTGTTACTACCAATCGAGAATATACAACTGAATTTGCCTAAAATATATAAAGTCCTCAAGGTCAAAACTAGAATGACCAAAGAATATTTAATTTTTGAAATCAAAATACCTCTTGTCAGCAGGGATATTTATGAGTTGTATCATCTTACAGCAATACCACGGCAAGTTAAAAACACATCGATAAGCGTTATTCCTATTTCGGATTATGTAGCGATTAATTTACAAAAGGACATGTATCTACCTATGGCATTTGCGGAAATACAACAATGTATCGAAATTGACCCAGCCATTTATCAATGTCAACTACATACAACTATTTATCATTTCAAATCAAACCAGAATTTATGTATAACAAATCTCAAAACTCAGAAATGCGAGACGATAGTTACTGCCTGTGGAAATAAATGGATACAATTAAATCATATTAACACATATTTATATTATTGCTGCAATGAATGCGCACTTCGCTTTATGTGTGAAGATCGGGTTACCGTCGAACAGCTGACAGCGTCGGGCCTCATCGACATAGGACATAATTGCATAATCAAAGGAAGCGACTTTATTACGTTTGCGCGTAATGAACAGTCTAATTTAATGAAAATAGACCCTTATGAGTACGCCCCACAGATAGCTCCCATTAATCATATTATAAACATATCCCTGGCCCACTATGACTTAGATCAAACAGCAAACTCGGAAATAAATCAAACACTCGAAAAGATCTCCCGGCAGATCAACAACATAAAAGCCTCAGAGCGGCTTGAAGATGACTCCACGATGACGTACCATGACGTACACCAGTACACAATAAGCTACGTACTGGTGGCGGCGGCCGTAGCAGCAGCGGCATGGTTCGTGTGGCGGAGACGTCGTGTTGCGAGGGTGTCCCGCGGAGCAGAGGTTGCTCGCGAGCCCTCGCCCTCCGATAGTGGTAGTGTGCAGTGCATTAGTGCCAGTGTACTCCCTGTCCCAAATACTAAAATAAACAAAGCAACTTCTCCCATACCGATGAAAGTGTTTACAATATCGAACTTGGATTAACCAATATATTGACTCTTTAGAGTTATATCGTGAACGTGACAATCTTAGCATTTTAGTCGCTTTATGTAATCATATTGCTTTACATTTTTTTAGTTAATACTATGCGTTATTCGCCTTTACATTTTGATTAATTTTTTAGCCTAGTATTTAACATTGTTATTAGTTAACTTTATAAACAACATTAATGACATTGTTAACTTTATTGCTTGTTGGGGAAGATGTACGGGTTTACGTACATGTGATAATTATTATGTCAGCAGTTTATGCTTGCGGATCGCGTTTGTCGCGCCGCGGCGTTCGAGTTAGTTCGCGTTCGATACCCGGCCGAGTAACTCATTAAGTTTAACATGTAACAGAATTATTTTAACATACTTAACATTAAACAGTGACAATTTATTATATCATCTTTTATTTTGTACACCTCGTACACTTACGTTAAATGAATTTTACATTAATAACATATAATTATTGAAATATAATAAATAAATGCAACAAACCCAATTTATTAATTCAGGGGTTCACATTTTAGTTTCCCGGGAACCTGGGGAAGCTCTGCTATGCAATTCATTAAAGTAACCAATCGTGACTACGCTCGACAGCAAGCTCGATGTCGAATTAGTCTTCATTTCGACGTCGAGCATAAATCCGCATTCTCTATCACGTTTCGGCTCGACGACGAACTGGAGGCCGTGCCGTTCGCTGCCGTTATCTAAGGCGAGTTAAGGACTGCTCAAAGTTTTTTTCGGTAAAAATCGGTTTTTATTTTAAACACGATTCTAATGGAAATGCCATCAATAATAAAATTTCTGGATGCAAAAGATGGTTCAATGAACATCATACTTTCAGTTTTAGGCACAGGAATGCACTATACATTGTTTTTTCTTGATATGTATTTGTGTTTGGCAGTATGTGGTCGATACCTTTGCTTGATTTTAATTTTAAAAAAAATCACGCATGTCATTTTAACTGTCATTGTCAATGTCATGTCGCGTTCCAAGTGTCTATATAGTCTAGGTACAGGGTCTCCAGATTGGGGGTTTTTTCCCATTTTGGGGAAAAATAAAAACTTCGGGGAACTTTTGGCGAAACGAAAACTATGGGGAAAATTTAGGGGAACACATTTTTGCTTGGCGAAAGCTTGTGGAGAAACAAAAGTCTAATTCAGAAAGTTTATATCATTTTAAATCGTTTCATCAAACATATTTCAGAATCACACGTAAAACAATAAAATACTCATGGCTAATGGTCAGAATGGCGGGGGAAGGTGTGTTTTTTGATGGATAGAGATCTTATTTTAATAATCTCCGCTATAGTTTCATCTCATACTAGTAGTATAGATATGTGAATTTTGGTTCCTCTTGTCCCTCTGGAACAGTTTAATAATTCTTTTCCAAAGAGTAGCCTCTAACGTACAAGTTCCCATCTATCTCTATATGACAAAAAATCAGCCAAATACGTGAAAGCGTAACAAATAAACTAAGAAACTAACTCGTTTTTAGTTTTATAAAATTATTAGGTATAGCTAAGGAAGGATTAGATACGAAATTAATTTGAGGAAAATTGTATAAAAATGTATCTTTTTGGGGAAAAATAAAACCTGATTTGGGGAAATTTCACATGCAGGACCTGGATACCCTGTCTAGGTAACTGTTGTATATCGATGTGTTTACATTTAATTTTTTGGGAAAACGGATATGGTATAGTCAATCGATAAAATTAGCAATAAGTTGACTTTTTTCTTAAAATGTGAAGTGAAAAACGAGTTGAAACGTTAGAAAAGCATAAGGTTCTCGCGACTGGACTTGCTCGTACTCCTCATACCACACACCGTACTCAAGGTGACTACTATGATTGCATCAAAACCTTAGTCACAGACTAAAAGTTAACAACGATGAGCTAAGGTCAGCTGTGTTTTGATAATTCTTTATCTTTTACTGTAGGTATAATTTACCACTGAACTAAACTAATACAATTTATTTATTTTAGTACAGGGAAGATAAGAAGGATGTCCTAATCAACTTCATTGAGATATATTCATATATTGATGGCGGTTGCAGTGGAGGAAATCCATTTGAGAGACTGCTGTAAAGGAACACAGGACGGCGACTATTGCATCGTAGTGCCCCAGCTCAGAAATTTATAAATGGCTAGTATGACTGAAAGCTATTGAAGAATTCAGTGTAGCGATAGAACTGATGCATGCCTAAATTTTGGTGAGCATGGCTCAAAGTTTCGATCACACCAGCCTGGATTTCTTACAACATAGCAGGTTTTGCGGGCTCTGGAAGTCGATATAAGAAATAATCTTAGAATGACATCAACTGTAACATGCTGTGTTTAGGTGCTATCAATATCACAATAAATGTATGAACACAGGTATAATGATGAAAGAAAATGAATTATTGACTTTTATCTTCTAAAGAAAAACAGGGGTTTACATAGATAGTTCTAATCTAAGTATTTGTGTACTAACTGTGTAATATTTTTAATAAATGTTTTATTGTAAATAATAATTGTTTGTTTGTTAATACTAATATAAGTAGTTTTTTGTATGTAGGTGTAATCTGTGGAATTAATGAATTCTACAATCCTAAACTTTGCCCTCCATAGGTAAGATTTTTTCCTGCGGTTTCACCTGTTATATATTTTATTTAATATTATTTTTGTAAACAAACAAATTTTACCAGTTTATGTAACTATTGTTTGTTTGTTTCCAAATAAGGTATGAAGTTCTTTTTTTAAATATTTTATTTGTTGAAAAAACAATACATAATATTTAATATTTTATTAAATTAATTCTTTCTTATATTTATGTAAATACTACACATTACAATGAAACCGGCTATCACCCACTCTCCTGTATTTTGTAGAAACTTCGTGAATTCCTTTTTACAATATTAGCCTTGCATTTACAACATGAATAACTTGTGTGAGAGGACTGCGATATATAGGTAGTAATCCACATTTATGGCCACTAGCATCTTGTAAGTTCCTCGTTCCATTAGCCTGAGATGATACTTATATAGAATCTGAAAACAGTAATTATTTTAATAACATAAATCAACTCAAACAAGTTATTTAGGTACTTTTGCATTTAATAAGTAAGTATTCACTGGCATTGTATTGTTTATTTATATTAGATAGGTTATGCACAATATTTTGAATAACATATCTAATACAAATAAACAATTGGGTCAGCTAGTTGAAGACACCGAGGTTTAACCCACGGCACGTCCCAGGGAAACGGAACAAAGAAATAGATAGGTAGGTACACAGTACAGCAGGTATATATAGGAGTTAGAAAAATATAAATTAGTTACGAGACAAGTTAGTTACTTATATGAAAACGAATTGAGAGATTCAAATAGATACCCTTTTTCTTCTTTCCTTAAATTTATTAGTTAATGCACTAGTCATCTTCTATGTCGAGGTAGATAATTATGTTTTCTAAGTTTTCTGTATGTTTTACTTTGGTGTGCAAATAAAGAGTATTCTATTCTATGTTGAAATATTAGTAAATCTTCAAAAAGCCTATAATTGAATTATGTAATTCACGAACTTGACGACGCTTAAGGAAATCATCAGATTTTTTGGCTCTTAGTAAATCTACGATGCACAACACACGTACAGCTACTTTAACACTATTCTAAACACAAAAACAATAAATATCCACGTATAATAATACAATTCAAAAACTTTTAAAGCAGCGGTGGCAATTCGTTCACAAATTCGCCTTCAAAAAGCTGCCTCTTTGGCAGAGGGGGTTAGCGCATCATGCTCTCTCCAGTGGTATCTCCTCTAAGATTTAGGTACATTTAAATTCAGGGTGGATGAATAACTTAGAGGAGATTCCACTGGAGATAGCATGATGCGCTAACCCCTCTGCCAAATTTTGTTCATATGGTCAGGTCATTCTTTATTTGTGTGCGTATCTTTTTGAATATGTTGCGAGTTTATTATAGTGTGGGTATGCGTGAAATTGTATCTGTGTGTGTTTACTTCGCCTCCCGCACCCCGCAAAAGTGCCACGAAAAATTTGTTCGGCGAATCGACGCGATACTAGCTCCATTCTAATTACTCTGAGATGAATAATGTTCTTAGTGTTCTTTGCTCGCGTAACGCTGGCCGTATGTCACGCCATGCCGCCCTTATTGATATTATTCGCAGGGGGTTTGTCACTGCCGGTGTCCCTGCTGTACTAGAACCAGTCAGTATTACACGAGATGATGGCCTGATGGTGTCACTTTAGTACCATGGCAACATGGAAAGCCGTTCAACGGCTTTCCATGTCACATCCCACACCAACGGCTGCCGTTGGTGTGGGATGTGACATGTGTCGACACACTTGCCGCGTCCCACACCCCGGCAACTTGCAAGGCGGCTGGAGGGGCTGCGGCTACCGCTAGTTATGCAAAGCGATGCAAGTATGCAGCTCTAGGTTCGAGCTATATATTTGCGCCCTTTGCGGTGGAGACCATGGGGCCTTGGTCTCATGAGACGCACGGTTTTGTGAAAGAAATTTCATCCAAACTTAGCGAAGACGGGCTGGTAGATTTGTCTGCCAACGTATAAGCTTGGCCATACAAAGGGGTAATGCCGCCAGTCTTTTAGGTACCTTTCCCTCCCAGTGCGGCGACAACTTCGAGGAAGTTTTTTACCTAGTTTAAGTGTACATGTTTGTAAATAAACTGTAAATATTTAGTTTCAATAAATAATTTATTCTTTGTGTAGGTATGATAATTATTCCAAGAATATCCATGGTATTTACCGCTCAACATTTGTATATTTAAACTAACATCGTCGAAATACTCATCCGTTGGAACGTGATACTATGCTACCCGGCTAGTAACCGTTCGTTTTACTTGATTCGACCGGCTATTCCTTCTTACTTGACTAACTTAAAAAAAGAATCCATAATTTTGCATTTATTTTGACACTTTTTCAACACATTTCTATGGTAATAAAAGTAATATCACTGCCATCTATTGCCGGATAGTACTACTTTTAAGGTTAAGTTTTCACCAGAACAAATTAGTCGCATATTCCAACTCTTGCCACCTATTGTTACAAAGCATTACTTAAATTGTCGTTTAAATTTTACTATATCCATCTATTGTCGAATAGCAATAACTATTAAATACTTATAATATTACATAAAAAAATATATAAGTTAACTACTGCCATCTATTATTAAATAGCAATACTAATATTTAGGATTATTACTTTGCTTTGCCATCTATTGGCAGATAGCACTACTTTTAATTTTACTTTCCAACAATAGATGGCGGGCTACTAGTGTAACTCCTGCCATCTTGTATCTAATAATTAATTTATTTTATTTCGTTTCAACAACAGATGGCAGTCTTTAATGTCCTAAATAAAAAAAATGGCGGTATCTAACGACAGATAGAGGGTGCCTTACTTAATAATCTTAACCTCTTGTAATAAGATAACTATATTTTTCATAACTTAGAGTTTTAATTTTAATATTATTTGGTGCCTTCCATCTATTGGCAAATAGCACTACTCTTAAATTTACTTCTTAACAATAGCTGGCAGCAGTAAACATCCTGCCATATTTTTATCAAATGGGCTAATCATTGTAAAAGTGGTAGTGGTAGATATTACTACAACATGTGGTGTATCTGACAACTCTGGAGGCTTACTTCATTTTAGGGAGATTGTTATGTTAAACAACTATTTTGTCGAGGACATAGGAGCTTGACAGCCAACACACGAATTCCATTCCAAAGCCGAAGCTAGAGGTATCGCGTAAGATTGACTATTCGAGTGTCACACAATTACTTGGTTCCAAGACACTCGAACAGTTACTCGAAGACATACTTCTCTTTGAGTAAGTGTTTCATCACGTGTTTTATTAGTGACCAAAGATATTCAATATTATTTAGATGTATTTGATTGTGCTATAATCTATAGCGTTTGAATTTCAAAAGAGAACTGTTTCGCCGCGCCACTCAATTTTAGCTGTGTTTTTTTTTCTTTGTTCCAATGCAATGTGAGAGTCAATTGTTAAGCAGTGCCGGCCAATGCCATGTTTAATAATTATAATATAATTAACATTATTATGTTCAGTGAGCGCGTTGATAAGTGCGCGTGGCACATGTGAGTGATGTACTCTGTGTGTGAGTGGCGCGCGCTACAGCAGGTTGGTAAATATTAATATGTGTTAAATGGTGTACAATATAGACGTGAATAAATAAATAAATAAAATACTTCAATAGTTTAATTCATCGATATAATATATAAGTTTATATATTATATCGATGGTTTAATTGAACTACTGTCATCTATTTCGCCTTGCCATCTATTGGCAGAAAGCACTACTAATATTTTTACGTTCCAACAATAGATAGCAGGGTACTGATATAACCCCTGCCATCTTGTATCAAATAACTAAACTAATTTTATTTATTTTTAACAAATGATGGCAGTAGTAAATATTTTGCCCTCAGTTATTAAATAAATAAAATATAAAAAATGGTGGTATCGGCGCGGTGATGTAGACGATAATCACGGTTTATTTAGATCTTGTACCGCACGGTTACTAGTTCCGCGCGGTAATGCGCGGTCATATAAACTTAGCCTTAGTTTTACTTTCTTATAGTATATAAATATGCTGCCATATTTTATCAAATAGGTTAATAATTGTGAAAGTGGGGGTCTGGGGCTCAAACTATCAGTTTGACCGAGCGTAAACTATCAGAACCCGTACTAGACCCCCTGAATTGCCCATAGGACTTTATGTCAAATCCTGTCCATAGAAGTTTGTCTGCAACAGGGCACTATAATGTGCATTAAGGCCACTGCATAACACAAGCTGCTGTATTTTAATGTTAAGTAATCTAAAATGATGTGTATACCCAAAACCAGATATTAAGTCATTTTTCGAAAACAAACCGGGTAAGTACTTCAAAACAAAATTATTATTAATTATACATTATAAATGTGAATAAATAAAAAGAAAATAGTATAATTTTATAATGCAACTACTGCCACCAATTATTAAATAGCAATGTTAATATTGAGGGTTAATAATTTTGCCTTGCCATCTATTGGCAGATAATTAATTACTTTTAATTTTACTTTCCAACAATAGATGGCTGGCTACTATTGTAACTCCTGCCATCTTGTATCAAATAATAAATTCATTTTATTTCGTTTCAACAACAGATGGCAGTCGTACATATTCTGCCATTCATTCATCATGGTGAGAGAAATCGAGCTCGTAAACTATCAGTAGGCCTAGTACAATATGGCAGCTCGCTTCTCCATCAAACTATATCGAGAGCTCTACTCATATTATCGTTGTGATGTTTTCCTTAGTACATAAAAGTAATAGTAAAATCACTGCCATCTACATTCGGATAGTACTACTTTTAACGTTAAGGTTTCAACAGCAACAATTAATTAGTCGCACATTCCAATTCTTGCCGTCTAATGCATACTTGCATTAAAAGCATTACTTATATTGTCGTATAAATTTTATTATTTCCATCTATTATCGAATAGCAAAAAATATTAAATATTTACAATATCACATAAAATATTATATTTCAACTACTGCCATCTATTATTACATAGCAGTATAAATATTTGGGATTAATTACTTTGCCTTGCCATCTATTTGCAGTAAGCACTACTTTTAATTTTACTTTCCAACAATTTAATAATAATAATAATATCCTAGGACAATTCACACACGGTCATCTGAGCCCAAACTAGGCAGAGCCTGTACTATGGAAACCAGACAACTGATACTAATACTTATATACTTTTTTTTTGTAAATACATACTTATATAGATAAAACACCCAGACACTTGGTGGGAATCGAACCCACGACCTGTTGGTTAGCAGACAGGGTCACTAACCACTAGACCAACAGGCCCGTCATAATTATTAATTTATAGGGTATAGGCACGCCACTGCTATAACTCTAAACCACCTTGTATCAAATAACTATTTTTTTTTCTATTCAACAACCATGTAATATTTATTTAAAAATTAAAATTATATAGATTAAATATAAAAATGGTGTTATCTGACAACAAATAGAGGGTGGCTCACTTATTAATCTTGCCATCTTTTATTATATGAAGTCGGTCAAAAATAAATTGTATTTCTTTTCACCGATAGATGGCAGCAGTTAATATCCTGCCACATCCTTTGCTACATCTAAAAGTGGTGGTAATGTGTCTATAACCCGAATAATCTTAGTACATACTTACTTCAATTTTATAGTGAACCATAATATATTATTGAATGTATATGGCTGATACAAGAAACTTGCATTTGGTATGGCCAATTTAATAATCACATTCGACACTTCATCAAAATTATAATTTTAACGGCGGGCATTAAATATTATTATTTTTCTTCGAAGTTAGAACTGCACATTTGCTTACCTTTTGTCAATTACGATTACATAATTACATATTTATTGTAATAATGACAAAATAAACAGACTTAGCAAATATAGGGACAGATGTAAAATGTGATATATTAAATGTGATATATTATATATATTTACCTTGGAGGAAATAATAAAGCTTTCAGAAACCCAAATTGGCTTTGACATGAAGTTTCTGAAGCAATATTTAACAGCCGTGTCAACTGACAGGATGTTCAAATTAAAATAGTTGACCATGCTTTCTGCCTGTCTGCAACCCAACCCGAAATACACTTGACAGGAGATTTGACATGTAGTTATTAATTGATTTTTGCGTTTATCATCCTTTCGGAAACCGGGCGTTATTGTTTTTAAATTGAAATTAGGGTTAATTATTATCATCATCATCATCATCAGCCGGAAGACGTCCACTGCTGAACATAGGCCTCCCCCTTGGAACGCCACAATGAACGACAATTGGCTATTTGCATCCACCGGTTACCTGCGACGCGCACAATGTCGTCTGTCCACCTAGTGGGAGGCCTGCCAACGCTGCGTCTTCCGGTTCGTGGTCGCCACTCGAGAACCTTTCTTCCCCAACGGTTATCGGTTCTTCGAGCGATGTGGCCTGCCCATTGCCACTTCAACTTGCAGATTCTGAGAGCTATGTCGGTGACCTTGGTTCTTCGGCGAATCTTCACATTTCGGATTCTGTCGCGCAAAGAAACTCCGAGCATAGCTCTCTCCATGGCTCGTTGTGTGACTCTGAACTTCTCTAAAAGGCCAGCCGTTAGAGACCACGTCTCAGTACCATATGTCATCACTGGCAACACACACTGGTTAAAAACCTTCGTCTTCAGGCACTGCGGTATTTCGGACGAGAAGATATCGCGTAGTTTCCCGAACGCTGCCCATCCGAGTTGGATTCTTCGGGCGACCTCTTTGTCGAAGTTGGACCGACCTAACTGGACAGTTTGTCCTAGGTATACGTAGTGGTCAACAACTTCGAGTGTATCGTTCCCAACAACTACCGCTACGGGTGCAACATGGACATTAGACATGATCTTCGTCTTGTCCATGTTCATTTTAAGACCCACCTGTTGGGAAACGCTACTGAGGTCGCTGAGCATCGTATTGAGGTCCTCCAGCGACTCTGCCATAATGACTATATCATCGGCAAAACGAAGGCGAGTGATATATTCGCCATTGATGTTGATGCCGAATCCGTACCAGTCCAAGAGCTTGAAAACGTCCTCCAATGCGTCTGAGAACAGTTTCGGAGAAATAATTAATTATTATACTTACCAATAAAGATGTTATCCTAATTTTATTAAAAAAGTGGCTTTTATTTTTGGAAATTCATGAAAAAGCCGATGAAAAATTTCAACACTAGAATGTTGAGAATCATGTACTGGATCCCTGTTTTCGGTACGATGTCCCTTACACCCCTAAATATTTTGGTTTTTAGGGCAGTAAACATCGATATACTATACTATAGATTTGCTGTCACGACCCGAAAAGTGGTCACGAAAATAAGAGCTACCGAGACGGCTATCGCTCTATTTCAAATTAGTACGAGCCGACAACAGCTAGCGTAAGACGTGTCAAAATGTCTTATTGCGCGTTGAAAAACTGTCCAAATACTCGTCGCAACACTAAAATTACAGGTGGAATATTTTTTTTTCGGTTAGTAATCTTATTACTACTAGTTTAAATACAAAATATAAGTAAGATATCACTAAAATCCGAAATAACAATTATTTATTTGACATTTTCTCCGCTAGTAGTTCGCCATATGCCAAGCCACAGGCTGACAAAATTATTTTTGCTGATAGAGAGTGTCACTACCGTCTATGCAAAACTGTCAAACTACACGTAACTACCACAATAAAAAAGTTAGTTCTCATTTACGCCACCAGCATACATAAGTTGGTAAATCAGTACACGAGCGTTACGTAGTTCTCGAACAAAGAATGCATGGAGTTTCATTGTTATAAAATTGTGCAATTTTTTTCACAACTGCGTAAAATAGAAAAAGTGATGATGAGATGTGTGTAAGTTTGTATTATTATACTATTAGAAACCCTAAATAAGATTATTTAAAAAAAGAGAATCTGTCTAGAAACCATTGTCACTGGACCACCTTAGTAAAATAAAAACTGAACATACCACTGAAGAATTATTACCACACTCCTGCAGCAGGAATACATTGTAATCACCATGACGCAGCAACTTCACTGAGACTTCCGCACTGTACGAGATCTGAGAAACGAATGACTGCGGTACCGCTAGAGCAGTGACTTACATACGCATTCGCTGAGCGCGTTCAGCTATCCTACCCACAATTTATTTTATATCGGTTTTGGAGTCTAACAATACCATCATTTGAAAACACGTTGGTCTAATGGTTAACCATCCTGGCCTCTATCCAATAGGTTGTGGGTCAGATTGCCACTTTTACTCTGGGTGTCATTTATTTAGATAAGTATGTATTTTCAAAAAAGTATATACGTATTTATATTAGGTGTCTGGTTACCATAGTACAGACTCTGGACAGTTTTGGATTACACGGCAGTGTGTCCTCAAATATTATTATTACTTTACAACAAGAACGTGGTTGCTCCGTGTATTAATATTATGTGTATCACTATACTTTTTAAAAGAACGGTTTTTTTAACATTAACTAAATTAGTAGTTTAATATGATGAATGAGAAATAGTCTCAATGATACACAATTTTTTTTTTATTTGATGTTTTTTTATTGTTTCATTTTTTGTAGATTCCCTAGTAATCCATTTCGATGTGCTGAATGGGTTTCAATAATCGCTAAAGAAAGAGGAGATGAATTGTATAAACCTCACGCATTTTCGTCAATTTGCTCATTACATTTTGATGAATCAAATATTTCATGTAATACTCGAAGACGTAGATTGTTAAAATCTGCGGTTCCAAAATTACAGGTTTGTAGATTTTTTTTTTTTTATTATTAAATACAAGAGTTTGGGATCAGATGACCATATATAAATTGTTCCGGAATATTATTATTTTTATCAGGTTACTTATGAATACGAATAGTTATTAAATACGTAGACAATGTTTATTATGGCATTTATTGATGCTATTGGTATTTATTAATAACTTGGTCTAAAGAATAATGTACATTATTCTTTAAAACATCTTAACTATATAGAGACCCAACTATTTACTTTTCCCAACATAAGGAGTCAAGGCGGACACAATAATAATCCCAACACGAGAAAATTTAAAGCCAGTTTTAAAAAACTGCTGTCTCATTTGGAAGTAGGCTCCAAATTTACTGGGAATTGTGTACCAATACAAAATATACCAATTTTATCAGGATTATCGGCACTCAAAAAAATTAATAGTTCTTCGACGGGATATCGTGTTGATGAATGTGAAGAAAATTTAAGTGCTATAGAAATCATAAAAAATAAATCTATACAGCACAATTTTGATAAATACCAGATAAATTGCAACGAACTCATTCAAAAATTAGAACAAAACCCAATTCTGGAAATTGTTTTCCAAATAGTAGGTTACATTTCTGGTTTTGTGGTAAGTAGTCTAGTAAAAAAGCTTAGGTGCGAGGACTGCAAAAGAAAATTATGGGCAAAAGAAAAATTATGGTTCCACAAACTAGTGGATTTACGAGATATGAATGGCTTATTTTATTGTGCAAATGATGTATTTGACATTTGCATGAACACTGAACGCGTTATACGCAACTGTGTTCGTTTAAGTGGTGGTAAAAATATACACAAGAAATATGACAAAATATTTATATCTGTTGCAGTTTTAAAATTATATATTAATAAAGATGTTTTTGTCGGAGAAAATGAGCATAACCATAACATTGATTTACTGGGATTAGTTGTAGAAAAATTCATCGATGTAAGACTGCATTATGTTTGTAAAAAAGAAACCGCTCAGACAAAAAATGATTCAAAAAGACAGATTTATAATAAATTAAATTTGTTTAAAGGTAATTAACATTTATTTTTTCAGACAACTGATACTAATACTTATATAATTTTTTTTTGTAAATCCATACTTAAATAGATAAATAACACCCAGACACTTGGTGGGAATCGAACCCACGACCCATCGGTTAGCAACCAGGCTGTCTAACCACTAGACCAACGGACCCGTCAATTAAATATAATTTTAAACTATAATGTCAAATACATTGTCACTAAACTTGATTAATTATTAATGTTCAGTGTAGATAAATTAGACTTAAAATAAAATAAAAACTTGAAAGCGTTAAATATGCCATGTTTAGTACCGACTTCAATACTATTGTCATTATTTAACGCTTTTTGTAACATTTGTAACGCTTTTTGTAAAATTGTACCTAACGAAACCTAATTAATTTAGGTCTATGCATAATAAAGAATTTTGAATTTATATGTATGTCTTATTTCATCCAGTCGTTTTCTTGACCAACATGCGTATCAAATGAAGCGTCTTCGCTTCATTTGATACGCATGTTAATCCGTTGGCGGTCGACGCGTCATAGCGCTTATGCGATCGGAATCATCGGCCGTTGAGAGCTTAATGTTGTAACAAAGAAATGCAGATATACTACTAGAAAGACATAACAATCATTCTGGAGAAGTTGGGTACAAAGTAATGCTTTCTTTTATGGCTAGCATAACATTATACGTAACTTACCATATATTTATATTACGGTTATTCTGGAAAAAATAAACGTAAGCAACTCCATACCTTTCCTTAGCTTACTGTACGTCTAAGCGTTCAAAAACAATGGAACTCAATGGAAGCACACAACTCTCAGCTCCAAAACTGTGTAAGTGCCGAATTGTCTGCAATTATTATTGAACCTTATTTTATAGTTCGTAAGTTATCTTTTTATATGAACATATTATTGTTTTGCGTGTACGTGTATAGTTGTGTAAGTATATGTAACCGCGACCACATTTTCGATGTCATTTTGTTCGTGACAGCTAATCTAGTTAGTATAGTATATCGATGGCAGTAAATGTTAATATTTTTTATTCAACTAGCTGACCCGCGCAGCTCCGCCCGCGCTTTTATTACTATTTACTTCCCTTTTCTCCCTCCTCCCATAATTTATTTCTCTCTCCATTTCTCTCTCTCTCTTATAAGAAAAATCTAATTTTTTGCTCTCTCTCTCCTTTCTCTTTCTCCTTTCTCGCTTCAGTCCCCGTCACACTCCCCCTCTTCCTCTCCCCGTTGCCCTCTCTCTGAACCCCCTCCCCCTCTCTCTTATCCCAACTTGCTCCCCCTCACTCCCCCCTTCATCATCATCACCAGCCGGAAGACGTCCACTGCTGAACAAAGGCCTCCCCCTTAGACCGCCACAATGATCGACAATTTGCCATTTGCATCCACCGGTTGCCTGCGACGCGAACAATGTCGTCGGTCCACCTAGTGGGAGGCCTGCCTACGCTCCCCCCTTGCTCCACCTTAATCCCCCTATCCCTCACCCCATCACCCCCTCCTCGAATCCCCTCTCCCTCTCTCTCCTCTCTTGAACCCTGCTCACATTCTATATATCCTCGTTAATCATGGTATCTGGGCTTCTTACCCACTTAAGCCCCTGCGGCTGTCGCATCGCCACATAAGAAGGGGGACCTGGGCCCTCCAATGGGATCTGCACCAAATACCCCTCAGTGCGCATTATAGCCCCCGGAAACCTGGCACCGTGACCACGGGGACGGGGCTCGCAACCCCGTCACCGTCCTCCTCGGAGTCGCCGCCGTCACCTATCTATGTAATGACCTTGCCTAACGTTACTTAACCTACCGGCATGAAATATACTTTACGACCTATTCTCAGACCTACCCGATATGTACACAAAATTTCATACAAATCGATTCACCCATCTATTTAATGATCTTCCCTTAACCTAGGGGTATGAACAACATTCACAGCTTTTTTGTCATTGGTGTAAATATTAGTGTTAACGTTATATTGAAGAAGGGACAAATGCATGGTAACAATAATTTATTAATACAGGGTGGCGCATTAGAACGTGCATATTACATCTTCTTTTTCTGCAGGGCAGAAAACACGCGGGCGGGAGGAGCTTACTACCTTTGGGTAGGCGCACTCATGGAGTTTTAGTCACAATGAGTCACTTTGACGGTAAGCGTAGCGCATTTTGCGTGCGCGCATTTTACGAGAACTGTCGTTCATACATTGTTACTACGCGACTATATTGTTCTGAATATGGACTACGGCGAATTAGTGAATCTCCGAGTGCTAATTTAATTAAATTATGCGTAAAGCATTCTGAAGAGACTGGTTCAACGTTTAAACAACCAGCAAAAGGTCGTCCTAGAACATCTAGGACCGAAGATAATATTGAGAGAGTTATGCAATCTGTACGAGGAGTTCGCGGTTAGAGGAGTGCCCTCGTAGAGAGGGTCATCAGTGTGACCGTTTTTGGTATATTCGATACCAAATTGGTAGAATTTGGGCTTCACAATTTTGATTTAGTATTTTTTTGGTATAATTTCAAATGTTAGTATATTTTGGTAATATTTTAACTAAAGCGACATTTTGTTGTGTATTTTTTGGTAAATTTTCTGGTAGCACAAACAATCATTCATACAGTTTCACTTGCGTAGTTTTGTCTTGTCTGATGATTACCGAAACTGTATGATTTATCTCTTTTGTACAGTTTTTATATTAATATTTTACTTATAAATCCACAATGCGTAATTCGTTGTTGTATTACTTATTTCTTGCACGTTCGGGTGGGTAATTAATGGATGGAACATCATAACACTGCAGCTACTCGGTTGGCAACAAACGATCCCGATCGTTAAGAGATGTGTAAGAAAATATATTGAAGTCGGTGCTAGCACATCATGTTAACTAAGACTAGCACGAGCTGACACCGATTTCAATATATTTTCGTTATTTTATAATTTTTTTAAATAGTTAAATGAACACTTTCTAGTGACTTTTATTTTACCAAGATAGGTATTACCACTATTATGCAACTCGAACGTCTACGTTACAGTAACTTACTGAAAACATAAAAAGTTTATATCTCTTAAACTACTGGACCGATTTTGATGAAACTTGTACTTTACCCTAAGTTGAGAAATACTCTAACTATTGTAAAAAGAATTTTTGAAATCGGACTTGTAGTTTCTGAGAAATCCGTGGACAAACCTACATACATACATACACTCATAAAATTTGGTAAATTTGTTTAGAAGCCCACATAGACTGCCATATATTAATATTACATACATACGCGTCGAATAGAGAACCTTCTTTTTGAAGCCGGTTAAAAAATACCATTCCCTTATTTCCAAAGTTGGTGGAGGGAAATATCTGAAATAATTACAGATAATACATGTGTATCTATATTTTACAGGGAAAATAAAACGATATTTCCAAAAAAAAACTCGACAAACAAACTTAGTTTAGAGAGTATTTTTTTGCTATCTGAGGTGTCAGACACATATTAAAATAACTTAAAAACGTCCAAAAATGGTATGGAACCCACGGTGCTCGAGTCCGACTCGCACTTGACCGTTTTTTTAACCGACTTCAAAAAAGGAGGTTCTGTATCGACGCGTATGTATGTAATATTCATAAAAATGCGTAATATTCATATATGTTAGTCTATGTGGGCTTCTAAACGAATTTACCAAATTTCACGAGTGTATGTATGTATGTATGTAGGTTTGTCCGCGGATTTCTCAGAAACTACAAGTCCGATTTCGAAAATTCTTTTTGCAATAGTTAGAGTATCTTTCAACTTAGGGTAGAGTACAAATTTCATCAAAATCGGTTCAGTAGTTTAAGAGATATAAACTTTTTATGTTTTCAGTAAGTTACTGTAATGTAGACGTTCGAGTTGCGTGATAGTGCTGATACCTATCTTCGTAAAATAAGTCACTAAAAAGTGTTAAATAAACTATTTTAAAAAAACTAAAAACCGACTTCAAAGTAAATTATCTAAAAAGCATAAAATAATGAAAATATTATTGAAGTTGGTGCAGAATATACACAGCAGGTACGCTAACACCAACTTCAATAATATTTTCATTATTTTATGCTTTTTACATAATTTACTTTGAAGTCGGTTTTTATTTTTAAAAAAATAGTTTTTTAGTATAATTTTAGTATAATTCTGCATAAATATTAGTATTTTTAGTACTGAAATCATATTCTTTTAGTTGATTACCTTTTTATGAAACGGTCACACTGAGGGTCATGTTCAGTCGCTGTCGCGGTCGGAACCGAACAGGTCGTGCGTACGCGCTGCTAAGTTTCACCTGTGACTATCAAACCTCTCGCACGATGTTATCCTGTGGTAGATGCCAAGCGGCAATTACAGAAGGCCCGCAATGTTCTGTGTGTTCGCAATACTTCGATTTCCCCTGTTCGGGAGTTACAGAGACAGGATACCGAAGACTTGGAACCGATAGAAAACTCGCTTGGAAGTGTCCCACTTGCAAGACTGCACCCACTACTAGTTCCCCAATGAAGCAACCGACCGAATTGGAGCTTGTGATGTCAGAAATACGGAAAGTATCCGAGAAGCTGGTGCCTCTAGAATCATTAGTGGTTGAAGTACGTGACATGAAAGCTGCTTTAAATTCCACACAAGATCTATTAATGGACATAAGCGGGAAGGTTAAATCATTGGATGAAAGAATTACCAAAGTGGAAATTGCTCAAACAAATCTGGACAAATTGGAAAATACAGTCCATAACATCCAAATTGAATTAAATGATAAGGAGCAATGGTTACGACTAAGTAATGTCGAAATTAAAGGTATTCCTTTCGTTAAAAATGAAAATCTTTTCCAAATATTGTCAAAGATAGCATCAAAAGTCGACCTATCTTTATCTCAGGATCAGGTCAGTTTTATTTCAAGGATCCCCTCCCGTCTAAGCGATACACCTAAACCGATTATTGCTTGCTTTAATAATAGATACAGTAAGGAAAATTTTGTATCCGCTATGAGGAAAATGAAAGGGCTGACTGCAGCGGAGATAGGATATCAGCACAGCACTCCAGTATTTGTCAATGATCATCTCACAGTGAGTAATAAAAAACTTCTATCGCAAGCAAAGACTGCAACTAAAGAGAACCATTTTCAATTTATTTGGGTAAAAAACTGCAAGATTATGGTGCGCAAGAATACTACATCGCCCATTATGGTTATAAAAACTCAAGAAGATTTGAAGAAAATACGCTAAATATTAATTTTTATTTTATAAACTTTGAAAGGCACTATTTATTAGAAAAGTTTAAGAACCAATGTTTTCCTTATCTCATCGTGTTGTTCGAGCGCAGTCTAGCGTCTTATATTTTTTCCATATACTCAGTTCTAGCACTTGTTTATTGTAAATTCAACTTTATATCCAATGTGTATAATGTTTATTTTTACCCGAGCATGTCATATAATATTTTCGTACTTACCTCACATAATATTTTATTTCCTAACCTGAATACATACGCTTGCATCTGGCTAAGACTATTTGCTATATATACTTATTCAATACCTACATATAAATACAACTTTTTTTATATTCATAAATGGCTACTTTAACGTCCAATAATGTTAATATATATTACCAGAAAGTGAGAGGCTTACGTACCAAAACAAACATGTTTTATAGAAACCTGCAAATGTGTTCGTATGATATAATTTGCTTGACGGAAACTTGGCTTTTAGATGGCTTAAATAATGAAGAGTTATTTAGTGACGACTATATAGTTTTTAGGCGAGATCGTGATTACGAATCAACGTTGCAGGCCCTTGGCGGCGGTGTATTAATAGCCATTCGACGTGATTTCGCGGCAATTTCGAATTATGATTGGCGATCCACAGCCGAAGATATCTGGATTACAATTACCCTGCCTAAGGGCAGGCGCAAACAACACATATGTACTATTTATGTATGTAATCAGAATAGGGGTAACTCAGCTACTAGCCAATTAGAACTTTTTTCGTTGAAACTGCAAAGTATTATTAATGAGTGCCCCTGAGGACTTATTTATGATATTAGGTGACTTTAACCTATCCACTTTAGATTGGAGTTATGCCAGCGATGGTCCTGAACTTCTGCCGTGTAATGTCTCTGCTGACCACCTAAAGAACTTTTTCGACATAATTAACATGTGTAATCTTTCCCAATTCAATCCTATAAAGAATCATAACAATAGGATATTGGACCTGGTGTTCTCAAACTCATTGGTTAAGGTATCAACTTGTGATGACCCCCTAGTGCCTGAAGACCCTCATCATCCTAGTCTGGTTATTGAGACTCACCTTTTACCCACATCACAGTGCCCGAGAAAACCGCTGCTAAAATATTTTTATAATTCAGGCGATTACTCTGGGCTATGTCAAGCACTAAATAAGATAGATTGGTCTAAAATTATTATGGCCGGTTCTATTGACGATGCAGTTGATATGTTTTACAAAGATATTATACGATCTGAGGGACAAATATATACCTCATAAAATTGTCTCACAAAATAAAACGCCCCCATGGTATAATAGCTGTCTCCGTAAAATGTTAAAAGAAAAAGACAAGTTTTTTCGTAAATATAAAACATACAAAAACATCTCCGACTATCATTCGTTCTCTCTGATAAGAAGGCGGGTAAAAGAGTATGAAGCCGAATGTTATGCGCTGTATATTAATAAAATTGAATCGTCCATTATAGAATCACCAAAGCCCTTTTGGGGTTTTGTTAAACGGAATACAAAGTCTAATACACTTCCATCTTCAATGACCTACCAAAATCAGCTAGCGGACAGCGGTGAGGAAATTTGTGAATTATTCTCTTGCTTTTTCCAATCTAACTTTTTAGAGACTTCTGTGGACACAAGCTTATCTAATGGCCTCGCGCATAGTGAGCTTCCTAACACGGATAGTATGAGCTCAATTTTTATTTCTTTTGAAAATTTGCAAAAAATGCTTAAACAGCTAGACATTAATAAATCTTCGGGTCCCGATGGTATCCCTCCAGTATTTTTAGTCAATTGTGCTGACAGTCTTACCGTACCCGTCGGACTACTATTCAATAGGTCGCTTCGTGAAGGAGTAGTACCCCGAATATGGAAGTCCGCTTTTGTTTCGCCAATTCATAAAAAGGGGTCCAAGACACAAATTGAAAACTATCGTCCAATCTCGAAGTTGTGCACCTTAGCTAAGTTGCTTGAAAAAATCGTACACTCTCAAGTATACCCTGCCCTAAAGCCATTTTTTATCCCAGAACAGCACGGGTTTATGGAAAACAAATCTACAGTTTCTAATCTGTTACTCGCTACGGAGCACATATATGATGAGATGGCTGAGGGTAGACAGGTTGACACAGTGTATACAGATTACAGCAAGGCGTTTGACCGTATAGATCACGTAATTCTTTTAAAAAAGCTTCAGTACGCAGGAATCCATGGTAATTTGTACAGATGGTTTGCCTCATATATAGATCATCGTAGTCAAGCTGTGGTTTTGAATGGGTTCATGTCAAATTGGATAAATATCCCTTTAGGCGTGCCACAAGGCTCATCGCTTGCTCCAATGCTATTTGCTATATTCATAAACGACATAGATGCTTGTTTCCTCCATTCAAAAATATATCTATTTGCTGATGATATGAAAATTTTAAAATCTATACATAGTCCCAGCGACACACTAGCCCTTCAAGAAGATCTGTTTAGACTAGAAAATTACTGTGCAATGAATAAATTAGATTTAAATGTAGATAAATGTCATATTATTACCTATACTCGAAAACGAAATGTTATAGTAGCCACTTACTCGTTAAATAATAAAATCTTATCAAGACTTAATACTGTGAGGGATCTAGGAGTACTGATTGATTCAAAGCTGATGTTTGACGAACACATTGATGAAATCGTCACAAAAGCCTATTAGACACTAGGCCTCATAATGCGTTTGTCTTCCTCGTTTTCCGAAATTAAAACTATTAAAGTACTTTATTGCGCTTATGTACGAAGTCTGCTTGAATATGGCTCTGAGTTATGGAGCCCTCGTTATGGATGTCACAAATCACGTATTGAAGGTATCCAACGTAAGTTTTTAAAGTATCTACAATACAAGTCTCACGTTTCTGATGAAACCTATGAGCTACGATGCAAGCGTCACCACATTCTACCTCTAGACATGCGAAGGAAAATCGCTGACACTTTTTATTTAATAAATATACTTAAAGGTAATATTGATAGTCCCGAGCTACTGAGTAAATGTAATATAAGGGTCCCAAATGTTGTGACTCGGAAACCAAATTTACTATCCCTACCTACAGCTAGAACAAATTATAGACAAAATATTTTCTTTTGTCGTGCACCTAACTTTGTTAACGACCTAATTTCTAGCTATATAAAATCTTTTTAAAAAAAAATTGAACTGACTTCAATATCACTGAAAATTATAAAATAATTTAAATATTATTGAAGTTGGTGTTAGCTTACCGGCTGTGTATATTTGGCACCAACTTCAATAATATTTAAATTATTTTATAATTTTCAGTGATATTGAAGTCGGTTCAATTTTTTTTTAAAAAGATTTTATTTTAAACTTTTTAGTGATATTTTCATATATAAAGATTGAACCATCGAAAACCGTAATAGGTTATGATCACATTATCGTCTACATAGTTTTACATAATTCATGTTTCTTCAGAAAAAAATATCCGGTCGTAATGAAATTTGCATGGAATCATCATAGCAGTTTACTCTCTCGAATAAAAAAAGAATCATCGCAATCGGTCCATAATTGTCAGAGCAATGTAATGGAGAACATCAGTTTTATGGTTTTTACCAGATAAATTCCTCCACATCGTTCATGGTTCTCCAGGAAGTTCTTATCCGGTTGTAATAAAATTCATACAGATTTAATACAGTGGTTTCTTCTTTCGAATAAAAAAAGAATAATTGAAATTGGTAAACATTTGCCAGAGTTATGACCATTTTTGTCCTTAAAAAGCAACATAAAGTCATCGATATAGGCTTTCCTGCAGCTCTCAGTGCGCAGTCACCATTCTTGTTTTTCAGGAACTACTTATTACTACGCAATAATTTTTTTATGGGACCCAATCAATGGATTGAAGAATGGATGGAAGAAAGATTTTTTCAAATCGGTTCATAATTGACAGAGTTATGCGCGAACATAATAAAAAAAAAATATATATATATATACAGACGTATTGAGAACCTCCTCCTTTTTTGAAGTCGGTTAAAAATAGATGTTTTCTTTGACAGTACTAATTATATTAGGCAGCTTTTGCTCTCAGAATTCTTTGGCACATAAACTTACTTTTTCCTGCCTATTTTTGTTACTAAATTTCCTACTAAATATAGATAAGTAAATAATTATTGTACTTCACTTTATGTTTACATTTTTTGAGCATTGTGATTATCATTCATTATTTCTATAGGTGAAAACTTGTAATTGGCCCTGTTTCTTTAGTCTAATATTTAATATTAATATAGTTTCTTGGCTGTAAGTTTGCCATGTAAAATAAAAATAAAAAAAAATAAAAAAATGTATTATAGATATAAACCTTCCTCTTGAATCACTCTATCTATTAAGAAAAACCGCATCAAAATCCATTGCGTAGTTTATAAGATCTAAGCATACATAAGGACATACAGACACGGCGGAGGACTTTGTTTTATAATATGTATAGATATAGAAGTGGTAGAAAATAAGTTATTTGGTATGATGTAAAGACGCTAACTCTAAAAGGTTATGAGTATTTTTAATGAACACTACATTTATGATACATACAGGATAGAAACAATAACTAAGTGTCATTTACTTTTGTTATAATTTTAATCAGTTTAGTATACCAATTTTAGTATATTTTAGTATAATGAATGGACGACTTTTGTACATTTGGATAAAATTATCATGATTCTTTTTTAACCATTTATTTAAGTCGTTTGACTCATTAGGGGTTTCAGTTTTTGTAATATTACTATTTTTTAAAGAAAATATCGTCTTTTGACGTTTCCGCCCTGTGTAGGTTTGCATACGAAATGCGACATTATTATAATTATATATTTCAGTAAGAAATTAAATAACAACAACTGCTGACTTACTTGTTCTGATTGATGATATCGACCTTGAACACTGTGGTTATTTAACTAGATTCGCGTTCGGGTCCTGTATTATATACCTCCTTAAAATATCACTTTACATACATGAATGTTTAATTCAGTTAAATTGTACTTGTAATATTACTGAATTAATTAATTAATTTACTTATAATATAATATTAATACAACGATTCAATAATATAGGGTTCTCAAGACATCTGTAAGTTAGTTCTGTAAGAGGTTATTTTTTTTAGAATATCAGTAGGTATTAACGATATAGTGATGCAGTATAGAAAAAAGCTTATCCAAATAGTAATAAGAAACAGCAACCTATAATACTCAATTTTTATCATAGATAGATTTTTTTTTATTGGATTTTAGAGCTATTGCGGACGTAACTCTCAGAATATGCAAAGTTGAAGTGGTAATGATTGGGCAATATCGCTCGAAGGACCGATAACCAATTAGGAAAAAAGATACTTGGGTGGCAACCATGAACTAGAAGATGCAGCGTAGGCAAGCCTCCCACTAGTTGGACCGATTACATTGTGAGAGTCGCGGGTTACGGTGGATGTAAATGGCTAATTGTCGTTCAATGTTGCGCTCTAAGGTGGAGGCCTTTTTTCAGCAATAGATGATGATACCAACTAAGTAACTGTAACAATAGTTTATATTAATGTTACTATCAACATTTGGGCCAAATACACCTCAGATCAATCTACCAAGGTACGTGTAGAAGGTAATGTACAGAAATCAGCCTTACGAACATACCACTCGCACCGCACAGTGAACAAGTGACGCGCTTACGAGGTGGTCGCGTTATAGCGGCCGGCAGGTCCTAACTAAACGCAATCACGCGATCATCGCAAGTTCGCAACGAAATCTCAAACATATGGACATCGAACGAGTGTCCTAACCAGCGCTGGTGGTCGGATGATCGCCTGATCACGTTCTGTTAGGACACTCCCTTATATATGAACATATATAAGACAGCACCGTCTGAATTCAAAGCCTAAGGCGGCGACACGATATAATAAATCAACTATGGCGGTGACTGAGCATGTGCTCGATGCGAGCATGTTCCAAGTCGTTATTAAGCTATTCAGTTCTATTAATAGCTGCATAATCTCATAATGTTGTCTTTTATTTACGCGAATACTAGACATTGTAATTAATCAATTCTTACGGATTATATCGCTATTTATTTTAATTTTCCCGACGTTTCGAATGCTTTGCAGCACCTGGTCACGGGTGGACTGAGATGTGGTTTTTGAAGTGAAACATCTGCGACTTCCAAAAATGTTATCATATAACGCGTTAAGCGTTAAATGCTATCATTTAACGCTTAACGTTATAATCGATAGGCGATAGGCGTTAAATTATAGGTGTTGTGAGGTGGGAGTGAGTGAGTGAGTGAGTGAGTGACTTCGTTGACTTCGTTGACTCCGTTGACTCGGCCGACTCCGCCGACTCCGCCGACTCCGCCGACTCCGCCGACTCCGCCGACTCCGCCGACTCCGCCGACTCCGCCGACTCCGCCGACTCCGCCTACTCCGCCTACTCCGCCTACTCCGCCGACTCCGCCGACTCAGCCAACTCGTTGACTCCGTTGACTTTGTTGACTTTGTTGACTTCGTTGCGCGGGGAGGTGGAATAGAAAGAGACAGAGCGAGAATGAAGTTTCACTTCTTCCGCGCGGAGGGACTCCACGCACGCACATTTTTTTTTTTGTAGGAGTAGTACTGTTGGCCGCAGATGACCATTACAGCTTCACCGGACAAGAGGGCGAGCGCTTTAAGCGCTCCAGCCAGTTGGGTAGCGACTAGCACAAGGGCACCTCAGGGAGGCACGGCCTCGGCTTGGGCTGCCGCTTAGAGAGAATGAGTTTACTACCGGTTCGGACACCAAGTCGGGTGGGTCGAGCAGTACATGCCGCGGACGGCGGCAATGTACGGTAGTTCGACGATCTGAGGGACCAGGACCAGGGTCGGGGTCGGGTATATAGTCGGCAGGGGCGCCGATTAGCGGGTTTGGGTGGACGCACGCTTTTTCAAAGTAATGTTCGGACATTTCTTTGAAACTGAGATGTGGAACGTCCCTGCGCTCTATTTATACTGTCATAATTTTCGGTGTACCCTCAGTTAATGTTGTCGTTTTTATTGATGTAGGTACCCTCAGTTCTTATGTGAATAAAATACACCACTGATCTTATAAGAAGTAAGAGTACCGATTCTGCGGCTGGCAATTTGAAAAGACTCATCAGCAGCCGAGACACCGACCGAATAATAGCCTCCCCCTGAGAAGGGACGGCTTGCCATAATCCCCACACTTGGCAGACGGGTTGGGGATCGCAGTATATGTGATAATAATGCAATAGAAAGACGCTGCTGCCCGTCTTCTTGTTTTCCCTTAGTCGTCTCTTACGGACACCCAAAGGGAGGCGATGGGTGGGTGCTATTCTTACCCGGACACCCCACGGATAATTTGAAAAGACTAATCATAGTTGATTGTTTCGTTTCTGAGATTACTAAACAAACATATTCCCGTAAGAATCAGTTTTTAAGTCAGTGCTTTATCGCGTTAAAATAATAAGTTTCAGGATGAGTTGTAACCCATCAGAACCGACAGAAAAAAAAACATTTTATGACGTTAGATTTCGTAAAGGTTAAATTAAATCTAAAGTTATAAATGTTATAAATATATCACAAACAGACAAATTATTTTAACTAAAGCTTCAAAATCACTTTGCTGAAAGCACAATAATGAAATAACAAATATCAATTGATTTTTTCTCTGATTCCTTTAATCATGTGCGAATCGTCTTTGTGCGATTGTGCTATCAGTCATCGATATAGTTGATATAGTATATCGATGCTTTCGGTGAAGGAAAACATCGTGAGGAAACCTGCATGTCTGAGAAAGCTTAACTAGCTTTCGAATGACGTGTGAGGCTGCCAAATGCACTTGGCCAACGTGGTAGACTATAGGCTAAGCCCCTTCAACTTGAGGGGAGGTCCGTGCCCAGCAGTGGGTCAAAAACAAGAGCTGGTAACAAAAAAAGATTCTTGACAAACAATATTATGCTATGCTTATGAGTTGTCTTCATCTATAAGTTATACATATGAGATCCATATATTATTAATATGTTTAATGTGATTGTCCCAAATTACATATTTATAAAGGAATATTTATGTGTTGATAAATTACCATAGTAATAAATATTATTCCATTGCAATATAATAATTAATTACATTGTTATAAATGCTTTAAATAAACACCTTATGTAAATCACGGATATCACAGTATACATTATTATAAAAAGCAATCACATATGTACCTGCTCTGGTTCCGTTTTTAACACTTCATCATCATCATTAGCAGCCAAAATACGTCCACTGCTGAGCAAAGGCCTCCCTGGAGATTATGGCAACTTGCCATAATCTCCACGCTTGGCAGGCGGCTTGGGGATCACAGTATAGATGGTAGGTTAATCCTATAGAAAGACGCTGCTGCCGCTGTTGTAGGTGATCCAATAGAAAGACGCTGCTGCCCGTCTTCTTGTTTTCCCTTAGTCGCCTCTTATGGACACCCAGCGGGAGGAAATGGGTATTCTTACCCGAACACGCCACGGTTTTATCACTTGTGTATTTATAATTGAGTAAAACTCATATTTATAACTAGCTGACCCACGCAGCTCCGCCCGCGCTGTGTTTACGTTAACTAAACTTTCAATAATATACATTCGCATAGAATACAAAACCTCCTTTTTTAAAGTCGGTCAAAAACTTGGACCCACTTTGTACTTGCCCTCCGAAGCACGGAGACGTTTAGTTCAAATGGTGTTAAACGGTCACCCATCTATTTAATTACCTTGCCTAACGTTGCTTAACCTGATCGATTTCCCAACATTGTTAACAACTGTCTATAAGTGTTCCCATATAAATATTTATTATAATTATAATGAAAAATTGTTAAAATGGGAACGGAGCAAGCGTATAAGCAAGTACACATTTTGACTTTAGTCCCCTCTCCCAAGGGAACCGTGCCGAATGTCGGGGTAAAAAGTATCCTATGTCCTACCTCGGAGTATTAACTCAAATCATGCCAAGTTTCGTTTCAATCCATCCAGTAGTTTCGGCGTGATGCTCTGCCGAGATACAGACAGTCAGACAGACAGACAGACAAAAATAAAAATACATTTTTGGCTTTAGTATCGGTTATAGAATGCCCTCCAAACATAATTTTCAAAATATTTTCAATGTACAGAATTGGACCTGTTACAGTTTTATTATTAGTATAGATGAATGTATACCGCGTGCGATGTCCGGATAAGAATAGCACCCTCTTATCTCTTCCTGTTGGGTGTCTATTAGTCGCCTAAGGGAAAACAAGAAGACGGACAGCAGCGTCTTTCTATTGGAGTACCTACCACATATACTACGATCCCCTAGAAGATTGCCAAGCGTGGGGATTATGGTAACCCCTCCCTTTTTTGTCCAGTACTGGTCCTCCTTCTGCTGATGACATCGATATATAATAAGGCTGATGATGATAATATAAATGTATGTCATATTTATTTTGCACGGCCTGATGGAACGACTTGATGGATGTGAAGGGCACAGTGGCTGGTGAAACTATCGGTTTCGAGTCTCAGGTGACGAGCAGCAGCGTAGTGCTAAATATAGGCACATGACGCTTACCATCATACGAACGTCTTTTTAACCAACTTCAAATAAAATCTTTAAAAAAAATATTGAACCGACTTCAAAATCACTGAAAAGTATAAAATTATTTAAATATTATTGAAGTTGGTGTTAGCTTACCGGCTGTGGCACCAACTTCAATAATATTTAAATTATTTTATACTTTTTAGCGATATTGAAGTCAGTTCATTCTTTTTTGTTAATTATTTTAAACTTTTTAGTGATAATTTCATATATAAAGATTGAACCATCGAATACCGTAAAATGGTCTAGGTAGGATATGACCCCATTATCGTCTACATAGTTTTATATAAATCATGTTTCTTCAGAAAACGTGCGGTGCGGCCAGCTATGATATATGGTGGGGAATGTTGGACCCTGAAGAAGTGTCACGAGCAAAAGTTACATGTCAACGAAATGAAGATGCTGAGATGGGCTGGAGGGGTTACCAAATTAGATAAAGTACGAAATGAACACATCAGAGGTACTTTCAAAGTTGCTCCAATCGCCAACAAAGTAACAGAAAGCCGTCTCAGGTGGTACGGACATGTAATGCGACGAGATGAAGACCACGTAGTAAAAGTAGCACTAAAACTGCCAGACCCAAAACGCACAAGAGGACGCCCCTTATCAACCTGGTGGTCAAACGTGGCTAAAGACCTCAAACAAATCAATGTCGATGACACGACAACCCAGGACAGATTGTCCTGGCGCAAACGTACGAGGAGACCCGACCCCAAATGAAATGGGAAATGGGGAGGAGAAAGAAGATGTTTGTTTGCGCTGTAAAAGGTAAGGGCTCGGAGATCAGCTGTGCAAGCCGCCAACGCGAACCCGCAGTTTGTTCTTTCCGTGGCTCTCTGCCTTCACAGCGCATACTCTTTAGATTCCCCTCAAGGGGACGCCTATCCTACGCTTTAACGCAGCAATGTTTCTTCAGAAAAGAATTACCCGGTCGTAATGAAGTTTGCATGGAATCATCATAGTAGTTTACTCTCTTGAATAAAAAAAGAATAATCTAAATCGGTTCATATTTGTCAGAGTAATGTAATGGAGAACATCAGTTTTATGGTTTTTACCAGATAAATTCCTCCACATCGTTCATGGTCCTCCAGGAAGTTCTTATCCGGTTGTGATAAAATTCATACAGATTCACGACATTGGTTTCTTCTTTCGAATAAAAAAGAATCATTGAAATTGGTAAATATTTGCCAGAGTTATGACCATTTTTGTCCTTAACAAGTAATAAGTTTTAAAAACTAAAACCCGACTACAGATAAAATCGCAGTCTAATAATGTGATATTATATAGCCTATAACCAGCGGACAATCAAGACGCTTCTAACGACACCCTACTTTTTTTGGGACTAATCCCACCACTCATTCCCACCACTGTTACTCCTGTAAGCCAGGATCTACAGTGGTCACCACTGAAGACACCAAGGTTTGACCCTCGGCGAGTCCCAGGGGAACGCTAAATTGTCTTGGAACCCGCAACAAATTTAATTAAAAAGGTAGATAAGAGGAGTTGGAAATATATATATTCCACTTCCCTCCTTTGCAAAGCGGGCGACAAGCAAATAATTAACAAACGGTCGATACAACCTTAAAAAGGAAGACTCTTACAGGCGGACCAACGAAGGCTAGTCCCCCCGTAAGGCACCACGGATTCTGCTAATATTTTAAAGGGGCCTATTTGATTATTCAAACTGGTTTCCAAAAACGTATAGGTATGGCAAAAACGTTTGAACGCACGGAAGTTCTCCTTAGTCGCCACAAGGTCCATGTAATATACGACTCCAGATGTCACAACCAAACTGTCTAGCATAAGGCTACGCTCATGTTGCCAGAGACTGCACTCCCAAAGTATATGATGGGCAGATTGTTCGTGCTCATTATTTATCGTAAAACACTGACAGAGAGGTGAAGGCACTAGATTAAAGGAAAATAGTTTACTCTTAAAGTTGCCATGTCCCGTCAATTATTGTGTGACACAGTGGTCCACCTCTACCCACGCTCTAGCAAGGCGTTCACGCACATTCGGAAAAAATAAGTACAAATGACGTCCCTTCGAAGTCGAATCCCATCTGCTTTGCCATTCAGTTAGAAGGTCTTCATTCATTAACCACCAATTGAGAATTAAACAAACGCGAGATCTTGGCGCGGTCACGTGTTGGTAGGAATTCAGTATTCATATTATCACGAGTGGAATATACATAGCCGCTCGTCTCTGTACCTCTAAGTCAACCGGAAGTACGCCCGCGAGTACTGGTAACGCTTCAGTACTGACCGTTTGGTATGCCTTACACAAAAATATCAACGCCAGACGTTGACTTTGACGCAATTTACGGCATGCCACCCCTATCGTAGCCTTGTCAGCCCACACAGGGGCACAGTAGCACATACAGCCCAGATAAGTGGCTACGTATATAATTTTCAACGTGTTGAACGAAAGTCCCCAAGTTGATGTCGATATTCTTGCATAGAAGTTACGTTTGGCTTTTTCTCCAACGGTTCTTATATGCTCAATAAACGAGAAGTTACGTTCCAATACTAAACCAAGGTAACAGACTGAGTTTTTCTTTTTGACAGTCGTGCCGTTGAACCTATCGCGGTGGGCCTATCAGACTACCTTTTAATAAAAGATGATACGTTTTTTCCGGTGCAAAACTAAGCCGGTTACGTTTACCCCATTCGGATATTAAATTTAGGAAAGTTTCCGCCGAGTTTTCAAGACCTGATCTAGTGTTCGATTGTATTAAAAGAAGACCATCACCCGCGTATCCTGTTAAGGAGCACCCAGGTGGGAGGGGTATTTCTAAGAAATCATCAAAACCAAGATTCCACAGATACGGGCTCGAAATAGACCCTTGTGGGCAGCCTATCGTTAGCGGTTTAATCACGGAATGGTGGAACGACACCCTACTTGTCAAATTATGTTAAGTAGATTAGAAAATATGCGGGAACAGATGAACATACTTACATATATACATTCTTGTTAAAATCATAACCCTCCCTCCGTTCCGTAGTCGGGTAAAAAGCGACATAAAGTCATCTTATAGGCATTCCTGCAGGTTTCCTGCGCAGTCACCATTCTTGTTTTTTCAGGAACTACTTATTCGTAAGCGATATATTTTTATGGGACCCAATCAACGGATTAAAGAATGGATAGAAAGATTTTTTCAAATCGGTTCATAATTGCCAGACTTATGCGCGAACATACATAGAAAAAAAAACCTCTAGCAAAGACTGGAAAATAATTAGGTACCTACTGCCGTTATAAGTTTGGCGCCGTCTTTGATAATACGACGTATTTATATATGTTGTAATCAATCCACGTCCAACTATGTAGATGTAAAAACCACTGATCCTAAGAAATTATTTCATTTTGAAGGCGGTTCTTTTTTTTTTGTAGAAATTATTTTTATCTTGTACCAAGTAAAATAAAATAGATGGTGCCCTTAAACATTGCAAATTATTTACACAACTAACAAATTCCTATCAAGCTAATTTTTCGTGAGTAGCTTCATTTTGATGAGACGCCCAACAATTTCCTGTAAGAAACTCATGATTGTGGTAGCTAACAGCAAGGATAAACATGTCGACTTGATGATTCTCAAATATTTATTACTAACAGATTTTTTTTTTCTCAAGATAATTAGGTATCTAATTTATTCGAAAAAATATTTGTTCTACAAAATCTATGGTTTGATCAAAAAGTCCCCTCTTTCCAACTTGTATCGATAACGAGGTCATCATAAATGATTACCACCGGTTTTTTTTATCTTTACTTTGGTAATATTTATATAATTTAACAGTAATATTGTCCTACATATTGCTTGGTACGTTATCCCAGTCCTACGCTCAGAAATTGTTAATACTCGTACCACAAGACCATTTTTCTCATTACTAACTGTAGGACACAAATATTACATAATAAGTTAGTGTGTTCTCTGCCCAAATGAAACAATGTCCTACAAGAAAACCAGTATGTATCACTAGTCCGACAAAAATAGTCATTTTTTCGTTTTCCTACTTGTGACATAAGACACAGTGGAATTTTTTTTTTTTTAGAATTTTAATAACTTTATTTTTTAGTAAACTGGGTACAAACATTTGTGTATTTATACATATTCAAAAAAAATTGCTCACACGGACTTGGCACAGATATGGTGACAAGAAATGGCACAAATACACGGTTGGGTCATGCCAATTTTGATGTACTCCTTTGGAGGCTTTGGCATACTCAAGTGGACCCAGACTGAACTAGTCACCCTGGAGGCCAACTTGCAAAATCGACAACGATACATTCGAAACGATACGATACTCCTCCAAATGTATCGTACCTGTCCTACTCTAACAAATAAAGATGATTTGATTTGATTTGAATTTCTCGTTTATTAGCGTTGCGGTAGAGTAAATATTTATTTTATGCACTAGAAAGTCTCCCGCCGCTTGATATTGCCGGCAAGAAACTCAGCGGGCTTGTCTTTTTTCAATATATGTATTCAATTAAATAATTTTACAATAAATATCTTAAACTATAAGCTTGTAAGAGTAATGCAGATCAAGCCCATGCAGCTTTATCTTCCAGATAATCTAGTAACAATCGCACAAAAATGATTCGCACATGATTATTTAAAGAAATCAGAGCCGGAGTTCGAACCTGCTCACCTTGTTTCCAAGGCAAGCGCTCACCCTCTGAGCTGTTACTGCTATAAACGAGGGAACCAAAATAATAGAAACAGGTAATCACTAAAATTTGAAATTTTACTGGTTAGTTTATTGCATATTAATAAATTAACTATCTACTAAAATAAAATGTTTGAAGAATCATTTAAGGCCATCACTCTTGTGAAATGCGAACTGGAATTAACTTAAAAAGACAAATTCTTCCAAACTAGTTTTTGAGTAGGTACAGATATTCCCCGCATACAACCAATCCCCACACTAATCCCCAATCGAGTCCTGATTCCCCGCAATTCGGGGAATTCCCCACAAATTGGCTGTAGTAGCAAAATACAGAAACCCAAGCGGCATGATTTTTTTTAGCTAGCAATTCCCTGCGGTTTCGTCCGCTATTTTTTTTACAAAGTTTACCAACCCCTAATGCACCCCCAAAGGTTGTTTTTGAAAATTCGCGACACGTATTGATTTATTTTATTTACAGAATCTTTTCAGTAAATTTCAAGTTAATCGAACTATAACATAAAAAGTTACATACAAAAGAAAACACCCCATTTAACCCCTTTAGGAGTCGAATTTTCAAAAACCCTTTCTTAGTGGATGCTTACGTTATAAGAAGAACCTATTGTCCTAATTTCAGCTTTCTAGGTCCAGCGGTTTGGCCTGTGCGTTGATGAATCAGTCAGTCAGTCAGGAGAATATGTATAGATAAATAAATAAATACATTGTAGGACCGGGATAACGTACCACGCAATTTGTTGGACAATTTAACTTGATTTGACTGTTAAATTTTACAAATATTAACTAAGTAAAAAAAACAGCTGGTTAGTAATCATATAAGATGACCTCGTTATCGATACATGTTTCGATACTCTTTGATCAAACGATAGATTTTGTAGGACAAATATTTTTTAGAATAAATTAGATAATTACCTTGAGATTTAAATAAAAATAAAAAAATCTGTTAGTAATGAATATTTGAGAATCATCAAATCGACATATTGTATCCTTGCTACCTCTTTTGACTTAAAATTCTTGCCGGCAATATCAAGCGGCTGGGAGACTTTCTAGTGCATAAAATAAATATTTACTCTACCGCAACGCTAATAAACGAGAAATTCAATTCAAATCAAATCATCTTTATTTGTTAGAGTATCGTTTCGAATGTATCGTTGTCGATTTTGCAAGTTGGCCTCCAGGGTGACTAGTTCAGTCTGGGTCCACTTGAGTATGCCAAAGCCTCCAAAGGAGTACATCAAAATTGGCATGACCCAACCGTGTATTTGTGCCGTTTCTTATCACCATATCTGTGCCAAGACCGTGTGAGCAATTTTTTTGAATATGTATAAATACACAAATGTTTGTACCCAGTTTACTAAAAAATAAAGTTATTAAAATTCGAAAAAAAGATTTTTCCACTGTGTCTTATGTTACAAGTAGGAAAACGAAAAAATGACTATTTTTGTCGGACTAGTGATACATACTGGTTTTCTTGTAGGACATTGTTTCATTTGGGCAGAGAACACACTAACCTATTATGTAATATTTGTGTCCTACAGTTAGTAATGTGAAAAATGGTCTTGTGGTACGAGTATTAACAATTTCTGAGCGTAGGACTGGGATAACGTACCAAGCAATATGTAGGACAATATTACTGTTAAATTATATAAATATTACCAAAGTAAAGATAAAAAAATCAGTTGTAATCATTTATGATGACCTCGTTATCGATACAAGTTGGAAAGAGGGGACTCTTTGATCAAACCATAGATTTTGTAGGACAAATATTTTTTCGAATAAATTAGATAATTACCTTGAGATTTAAATAAAAATAAAAAAATCTGTTAGTAATTAATATTTGAGAATCATCAAATCGACATATTGTATCCTTGCTACCTCTTTTGACTTGAAATTCTTGCCGGCAATATCAAGCGGCTGGGAGACTTTCTAGTGCATAAAATAAATATTTACTCTACCGCAACGGTAATAAACGAGAAATTCAAATCAAATCAAATCATCTTTATTTGTTAGATTATCGTGTCGTTTCGAATGTATCGTTGTCGATTTTGCAAGTTGGCCTCCAGGGTGACTAGTTCAGTCTGGGTCCACTTGAGTATGCCAAAGCCTCCAAAGGAGTACATCAAAATTGGCATGACCCAACCGTGTATGTAGCCCGTGGGGTGTCCAGGTAAGAATAGCACCCCCCCATCTCTTCCCATTGGGTGTACGTAAGAGGCGACTTAGGGAAATCAAGAAGACGGGCAGCAACGTCTTCTGTTTTTGTGATCCATCTCATCACTTAAATATCTTAAAATTAAATATCTTGGTGTCTGGTTGGATAATTCACTTTCATGGAAGCCCCATATTGAATGCTTAGTCGCTAGAGTCAGGAAATTGATATACACTATAGGTGTTTGCCCGCTATGGGGTTTACTCCTATGAAATTATACACAGCATACCAGATTCCTTGTCATGTAAATTTATTTGCATACACAGTAATCAATTACGCCAGAATAACAATGATTCCCATCCAATCTCCGTGTTCCTCTCCTGACGTTGACGTCCCGCGAACGAAGGAATGAATGAATGTATGAATGAATGGATGGACTGCGCGCGCATAATGAATGAAGAAGAATGAAGTGATACATGCGTGCGCAAGACGAATGAGTTTGGTGTATGGTACAAGTTATGGGTATGGTGCAAGTAAAAATCACGACGCCACATAGTCCCCCTGGCCAGACCGTAACTACGGGCGATAAAAATCTGGAAACCGAACACGACGTCCACTTCTCGTCTTCTTCTCATCGCTGGTGGTAGTAGTAGTAGGCGTTGATACTGTTTTTGTTACTGGTTCCAAACTCGTAGTTTCCTTCATCATATAAGCTGGCTTCAGCCTGTCAATGGAGACGTTATTTGGCTTTCCTCGAATATCCAGAGTGAAGAACTTAGGATGCCTTTCCACTACTTTGAATGGTCCAGCGTAAGGTGGTTCTAGTGAGCTCCGGACGCGATCTTGCCGAAGAAACACATGTGAGCAAGTATTCAGATCTCGAGGAATATAAAATGGCGAGGTAGTATGCCAAGAAGTAGGTCTCGGGGTCAGCTTAGTCATGTTCTGGCGCAGCCGAGTAGCGTACAGTGTAATGTCAGCTGCGGTAAAGTCATCTTTCGGACACAGAAACTGACCAGGTAAACTAAGAGCTTCTCCATACACAAGTTCGGCAGGCGTAGTCTGGATATCTGCCTTCCAGGAGTTCCGCATGCCAAGGAGTACCAAAGGGAGAGCTTCAGTCCATTCTAATGAGTCGTGGCACATGATGGCTGCCTTGAGTTGACGGTGTAGACGTTCTACGATGCCATTTGCAGCAGGGTGATAGGCTGTAGTGCGGAAGTGTCGCGCACCACCCAAAGATGTGAGAGCTTGGAAGAGATGGCTCTCAAACTGGCGACCACGATCTGTAGTCACCCGAGCAGGACAACCAAACCTGGCTATCCAACCAGATACTAGAGCAGCTGCACAGGTCTCGGCCGTTATGTCTTTTAGTGGAAACGCCTCAGGCCAACGAGTAAATCGATCGATGACGGTGAGGCAATACCTGTAATCAGAAGAAGGGGTTAACGGCCCTACGATGTCGATGTGAATATGAGAAAATCTGAAGGATGGAGTCATGAAAGTGGAAAGTGGAGCTTTGGTATGACGAGAGATTTTTGAAGACTGGCATTTTAGACATTGCCTAACCCACTCTCTACAGTTTTTGCGAATCCCTGGCCAAACGAAGAGTTTAGTGACCAGTCGCACTGTAGCTGAAGCTCCAGGGTGATGTAGGTTGTGCAGAGAATCGAAGACTTGCCTTCTCAATTGCGGCGTGATATACGGACGAGGCGTCTGCACGGAAACATCACAATATACAGGTAAGTTACAATTTACCGTAGTCATCTTCTTTAGCTTCAATGCGGAACCGTGGCGAAGTAACTCTTGCAGTTCTGGATCGTTATCCTGAAGTTTTGCAAGTTCGTTATAATCGATAGCAACTGATATTTCCTGCACTCTTGACAATGCGTCAGCGACAACGTTCTCTCTGCCAGGTAGGTACCTTAAGTCTGTCGTAAATTGTCCAATGAAGTCAAGGTATCTAAACTGACGCGGCGTACAGTTTTCACGACTTGATTTAAAAGCAAAGGTGAGTGGTTTATGATCTGTAAACACGGCGAATGTTCTAGCTTCGACCATGTGACGGAAATACCTTATAGCTTCGTATACAGCCAATAACTCTCGATCATAGGGGCTATAATTTCTTTGTGCACTAGATAATTTGTGTGAGTAAAAAGCTAAAGGTTGCCAAATATTGTCTTTGAACTGTTGGAGTACAGCACCTAAGGCGGTGTTCGATGCGTCAGTGACAATTGCTAATTCAGCCGTTGCATCTGGATGGGCAAGAAGTGTAGCCTTTGCAAGTGACGATCTACAATCTTCGAAAGCTTGCATTAGCTGAGGAGTCATATCGACTGGATGCGATCCTTTAACTTTTGGACCCGAAAGAACAGCATGCAAAGGAGCTTGCAATTCTGCAGCCTTGGGAACGAAACGGCGGTAAAAATTTACCATTCCCAAGAAACGTCTTAGCTCTTTAACAGTCCTAGGGATTGGATATTCCTGGATAGCTTGGATCTTCGACTCCAGAGGCTTCGTTCCTTCTGCTGACACACAGTAACCAAGGAAAACGACTTCTGATTGACCAATGTTGCATTTAGAGGTGTTAATTACAACACCGTAGTCTCTCAAACGTTCGAACAACTGGTGTAGGTGACATTTATGCTCCTCTGGGGTCGCTGAAAACACCAAAATGTCATCGATATATCCGTAGCAGAAATCGAGGCCAAGTAAGACTTCGTCTATGAATCTTTGAAAAGTCTGAGCTGCATTCCGCAAACCAAAGGTCATGTACGGGAATTCAAAGAGTCCAAATGGTGTTGTGATGGCTGTTTTTGGTATATCCTCTGGATTGACAGCAATTTGGTTGTAAGCTTTGACTAAATCGATCGTTGAGAAGACTGAACATCCTGACAGCTGGTAAGAAAAGTCATGAATGTGACGGATAGGATACCTGTCGGGTATCGTTCTTGCATTCAGTGCTCTGTAGTCTCCACAGGGTCTCCATCCATCGTCCTTTTTCCTAACCAGATGCAATGCAGAAGACCATGCACTTTCTGAGCGCCTGGCTACACCACTAGCTAGCATGTCCTCAAACTCCTTCTTTGCAATTTGCATCCGAGCTGGATCGAGGCGTCGAGGTTTACAGTAAACTGGAGGACCTGGTGTTGTTCTGATATGGTGTAGTGTACTGTGCTTGCTAGGTGAATGTCTACCTGGAGGACGGGTAATTTCAGGATACTGTCGAAGTATTTGATGGTACTCAGTCTCTCCTACCACTGCCTTTACAGACGCGATGTCTTCAGCGGATTGACAATACATCGCTGACACTGTGAGTGACGTATGGTTATCGATCAGGCGTTGGTTTCTGCAGTCTACCAGCAAGTTATAAAAACTAAGGAAATCAACTCCTATTATAGGTCGAGATACGTCCGCAATGGTAAAATTCCAAACAAAGTTTCTTCGGAGACCTAAGTTGAGTTGCAGCTGAATTGGTCCGTACGTATGAATCACAGTGTTATTAGCAGCTGTTAAATCATATTTTGACTGAAAGCAGGGCGTCCTAACTGCTGATCGGGGGAAAACACACAAGTCAGAGCCAGTGTCCACAAGGAACTGCATTTTCGAAGTCCGATCCGTTATGAATAGACGGCCTGTTGAAGAAGGGCAGTCGTTGGCCGCTACATGCGACCGCCCCTGCTGTTTTCCGATTCAAAAGTACAGGGCTGCTTACACTTGTTCGCTTTACTGCCGTAGGTATAATGGTAAAAACAGTGCGGATGATTCGGCGGTGGCTGTTTAGGTCTAGAGCTGTAGTACCTTCTCTGGTTTTGACGAGAGCGTGAGCGTGAACGTGAACGTGAGCGTGACCGTTGTTCATTGCTATTATTCAACCGCGAAGTAAGTAAGGCTACTTGCCTAGTGAGGTCACTTAACTGCTTACTCATGTCAAGCGAAGCGTCGTTAGTGAAGGCAGATGCAGTAGCCACTTGAGGACATGATGGAGCTAACTCGTACACCCTGTCGGCAATTTCAGCAAGCTTTTCTACCTCTAAATCAGCAATCTGTGAAGCAATAACAGTTTGAATGTTCTGAGGTAAACGATTTGTCCAAATGCTTTTAATGAAGTCCGAAGCACCAGATGGACCGGCTAGATTTTGTAGGTGACGCAAGAATTGCGATGGTCTTCGATCGCCGAGCTCCTCCTGTGTTAAAAGTTGTTTAATCTGCCTCTCCTGTGATGCGGATAGTCGACGTATAAGTTCTGTCTTTAATTTTTCGTATTTATTACTGTCTGGTGGTTTTGTAATGATATCCTTTACATGCAACGCATATTTAGTATCGAGCTGCGTAGTTACGTAGTAAAATTTGCTATTGTCGCTAGTTATTCTAGACAGTATAAATTGGCCTTCTAACTGTGCAAACCATAATGCAGGTTCGTCGGGACAGAATGTCGGACAACGTATAGGCATGCCGACTCTATGCACCTCCCGAGAAACACAGGGCTTATCATCTTTGCCTTCTGCATCACTAAATTCATCGTCCATCATAATTTGTAAATTTGTAAAAATCGCTCACCGCTTATAACTTGGACCAAACGTTATCCAAGTCTCGAACTCTCTAAAACAAAATTTTTTTCACGGTTGTCTTTTCTTTTTTTTTTGTCGGATGTCACCACTATATGGGGGTTGCCCGCTATGGGGTTTACTCCTATGAAATTATACACAGCATACCAGATTCCTTGTCATGTAAATTTATTTGCATACACAGTAATCAATTACGCCAGAATAACAATGATTCCCATCCAATCTCCGTGTTCCTCTCCTGACGTTGACGTCCCGCGAACGAAGGAATGAATGAATGTATGAATGAATGGATGGACTGCGCGCGCATAATGAATGAAGAAGAATGAAGTGATACATGCGTGCGCAAGACGAATGAGTTTGGTGTATGGTACAAGTTATGGGTATGGTGCAAGTGAAAATCACGACGCCACAACACATTTAAACTTTTAAGAAAATCTACTGATCTCTCATGCCTTAAAATGATATACTTCGCACTGACCCAATCAATACTAAGCTATTGCATTACATCATGGGGTGGTTCAGTTAAAACTCTAATGCTAAAAATAGAAAGAGCTCAGCGAGCAGTTCTGAAAGTAATGCTAAATAAACCGATACGCTTCCCTACAGTTTTACTTTTCTCTCATTGTAAGGTTCTTACAGTACGACAACTCTATATACTATCTTCGATCTTAAGAAAGCATACCCAGCTTGTGTACAACCCCAATATGAACACCGAAAAACGTCGCGCAAATCGTGTATGTCCTACTGAGCCCAGGAGAACAGTTGCTGCGGGCCGTCATTACTTCTATCTCAGCTGCCTCCTGTATAATAGGGTTAATAAAGACCTAGAAATCTATCCTCTTCCACTTAGACAATGCAAACTCAAATGTTTTGAATGGCTTCTAAGCTTAACCTACGAAAATACCGAAGAGCTCCTTAAACGTCATGGCTAAATGACATTACACTTCTCCACTATATGTTCCTACCTCTCGCACACATTCTCACCCACACCTAAACACACACACATCCACTCCTACACATCTAGCATACCTACTATACTTAGTCTATAAAAAAAAAATCGTTTTTAAATTGTATTTAACTTTTGTTGGATCTATGTTAATTTTTGGTGGTGGGCGTTGGCACTGCGACACAGTTTTTAACTTCTGCATAATGCCAACGTTCTTATTCTCTGTACATTTATTTTAACCTCATTACCGGAGAAGTCCTGGGTAATCTACCCCGTAAAGCAATAGTGAAACTCACCACCCTTATAAATGCTTCGTTTAGATTAAAATACGTACCTGACATGTGGAAAGTGGCTGAAGTCATAATGATACCAAAACCTGGTAAACCACCATACGAAGCAACTTCATACAGACCAATTTCGTTGTTGCCAATAATGTCAAAGTTATTTGAAAAGCTCTTATTGAGACGTTTAAAACCAATAATAGAAGAAAGAAACCTTATCCCTGACTATCAGTTTGGCTTCAGGGCAAAGCACTCTACTATAGACCAGGTCCATAGAATTACCAACATTATTGAAAAATCATTAGAAGAAAAGAAAGTTTGCTCTACAGTCTTCCTGGATGTAGCTCAAGCATTCGATAAGGTGTGGCATGAGGGTCTCATATATAAATTAAGAAAAATGTTACCAAAGCAATTTTCCGATATCTTGGAGTCTTACATAACAGAAAGAAAGTTCAGAGTAAGACAGGAAGACTCTTATTCTGATCTTAAGCACATCAAAGCTGGAGTACCACAAGGAAGTGTTCTAGGTCCGGTCCTGTACTTATTATACACCTGTGATATCCCAAAGCTAAAAAACAACACCATTGCAACATTTGCTGATGACACGGCCATTATGGCTACAGGAGTCACACACGCGGAGGCAGTGGAAAATGTACAAACTGCCGTGAATACCATATATAACTGGACAAGAAAGTGGCGAATAAAACTCAATGAATCAAAGTCTGTTCATATTGATTTCACTAACAAAAAGTCAGTCTACCATCCGGTATACATAAACGATCATGTTATACCCTATGAGAATACCGCCAAATACCTGGGCATGACACTTGACGCAAGGCTTCGCTGGAAGGCTCACGTCAAAAAGAAACGCGAAGAGCTAGGCCTTCGCTATAAGAAAATGCATTGGCTCCTCGGTAAACATTCCGCTCTGTCAGTGCAAAATAAAATACTATTGTACAGACAAGTCCTAATGCCAGTCTGGACTTATGGTATACAGCTGTGGGGTTGTACCAAACAGAGCAATATACAAATAATACAACGCTTTCAAAATAAAGTACTTAGAGGAATTGTTAACGCGCCCTGGTACATTAGAACAAGCGACCTCCATCGGGACCTCAGAGTGGACTTCGTGGCTAAAGTAATCAAGGACTACGCTGAAGCGCATGAACGGCGGCTTCATCACCATGTGAATGTCGAGGCTATCCAGCTCCTCGACAACACGGAAATAGTGAGAAGACTGAAAAGGACTAAACCTTTTGAGTTAGTTTAAGTGTTAAATTAGTGCAGTGTAGAACACAATAACAAAGTGTCTTCACCTTAATAGAGACAATAAGAAAAGTGCCATTGGACACATTCTTAATCTAAGTAACTTATTCGTTTAGGTCAAAATAATAGTACTGATTAGCCTTAGGCTAGATTGTAACTTTTATGGTGCTACCTCGTGGGAGCAGCATTAAGAAAAAAAAAAAAATTTATTTTAAGTTCCAATAAATTTTATTTTATTTTTTTTATTTTTATTTTTACTTATACTGCGATCCCCAAGACGTCTGCCAAGCGTGAGGATTATGGCAACCCCCCCCCACAATGATTGATAGTGTTTGTTTACGGCCCCCAGTCCCCGGCAGCTCCTCTATTCCTCGCCTTGGTAGCGGGCGGGGTAACGGTCGAGCAGGGGGTGCGAAGAATCTCCGGCAGATGCCCCGCTACCACCCCCACCGAACTTTGGCCTTATACTCAGAATAACCGATCGGTATTCGCTGAAGGTCATACAGGTATACGCGCCGACCTCGGCACACCCTGACGATGAAGTAGAGGCTATGTATGAGGAGATAGCAGAAGCCATACATACCTCCAAAACATACTTCACCGTTGTTATGGGGGACTTTAACGCAAAGGTGGGCACTCGGAATGGCGATGAGTTAAGAGTGGGGTCGTATGGGTATGGGCAGCGGAACAAAAGGGGCCAGCGGCTGGTCGACTTCATGGAGAAGGAGGGACTCTATGCGATGAACTCCTTCTTCAAGAAGCGACCATCCAGGAAGTGGACGTGGATAAGCCCCGATGGTTCAACCAAAAATGAGATCGACTTCATCATGACGACCAAGAAGCATATATTCGATGATGTCTCCGTGATCGGCAGGGTGAAAACCGGGAGTGATCACCGTATTGTTAGAGGCACATTGAATATCAATGTTAAGCTCGAAAGGTTTCGTCTGATGAAGTCCACGCTCCGTCCAAGATCCGCCCAAATCCAGAACCCCGAAGACTTTCAACTCGAACTGCATAATCGCTTCCAGTGCCTCGCCGACTGCGAAACTGCGGACGAGATAAACAATGGGTTGGTGCAAACTGTCCACGCAGTGGGGTCCAAGTTCTATAAGACCCCACGCCGTAAAAAACCTCAAAAGCTCTCCAATACAACCATTAAGCTAATGGAAAACCGGACTGAGATGAGACTGCAATCTTCAGCTGATATGTCGGAATATGCTGAACTCAATAGACGAATCTCGAAATCCATGCGACACGACTTGCGTTCCTATAATACAGCGTGTATTAAGGACGCAATTGAGCGGAACCAAGGCTCTAAAGTGTTCGCACAGAATTCGTCTATTGGGCGTAGCCATATGACGAAGCTGAAGATCGATGACGGCAGTGTCATCTCATCGAAACCGGAGATATTGAGAGAGCTCGAGAGATTTTACGGACAGTTATACACCTCAACACGGGAACCCATTGATAGAACAGCTCAGGACACCAGAGCTAAACTAACCCGACACTACACTGAGGACATCCCAGACATCAGCCTGTACGAGATTAGAATGGCTCTCAAACAGCTCAAGAATAACAAGGCGCCGGGTGAAGACGGAATCACATCAGAACTTCTGAGAGCGGGTGGAAAACCGGTACTTTTTGTAATATATTTAACACTAGGGCTTGAGTTAATGAAAGATGCACAGCTAATCGGTAAGACACGTTTATTCCGACTGAGGAAAAGGTAACAAACAAATAATGAATTACCCACTAATGTACTTATAAATTAATTTGTTTGGCTAACCTACACTTGCGGATAGGGCGGCCCTGGGGCCGTACAGGCGTGGTAGGCGGCGTAGTAAACTCTTCAACAGGACGATCAGGCGGTACGATTACGTGTGGAGACGAAACGGCCGGCGTCACACTAGCCCTTAAGTCCTGGCCCTCCGCACCTGATTGCCCAACTTCTGACTGCCGCGACTGAACATCTACGGCCAATGGTGATTTTGGGCTCAAAGAGCTTATCTTAGACTGTCTAGCATTTGTAGGGATCACAAGCGAACTACAGGATCTGCGGCGTAACTGATCGACGTGCCTATGAACGTTGTTACCCCTACTGTCTAAAATTCTAAAATCATTAGCCCCTGCCGAACTAACAACAGAGCCCGGTAACCATTTTTCCGCCTTTAGATACTGGCGGTACCAGATGTTATCCCCGACTTCCACGCTCCTATCTACCCCTCCTACGGCGCTAACTTGTCGCTGTTGCGCCTCCTGAACTTTAGCTCCCCTGTCCGGCTTTAACGCGTCTAAGCGTGTCCTTAACCGCCTCCCCATCAACAAGACTGCTGGACTCTCTCCCGTCGAGCAGTGCTCGGTGTTGCGATAATGTAGCAAGAAATTGTGTAACGCCAATTCAATATCTTTTTTTTCCGATAACGCTTTTTTTATAACCCTTTTTAAAGTCTTCACAGCATTCTCTGCCGCTCCGTTAGAAGCGGGATGGTACGGCGCTGTGAAAATGTGTTCTATTCCATCATTTTCAACGAAGTTAGCGAACTCACTACTAGTAAATGGTGGCCCATTATCCGTGACTATTTGCTTAGGAATCCCGAACCTACTCCACAGTTCGCTCAATCTGTGAACAGAGTATCTCGCGGCCGTGCTGGGAACCTGGTAAACCTCCAACCATTTCGACATGGCGTCAATCACCACCAGGTAGGTTTTTCCTTCAATGGGCCCCATAAAGTCCAAGTGCAGCCGCGTCCACGGGCGGCTCGGCCAGGGCCAGGGGCGTGGCACGGCACGGGGCGGCGCGTCGGCGTGCGCCGCGCACGTCGCGCACTCGCGGCACTCGCGCTCCACCGCCTCGTCCACTCCGGCCCACCACACGTAACTGCGGGCCAAGGCCTTGGACTTTACAATGCCCATGTGCGGCTCATGAATTATCTGTAAAACTTTTTCCCGGCAACCTTCCGGAACTACCACCCTGTGCCCCCACATCAGGCAGCCGAGCTCCTCATACAATTCTGCCTTTCTATTGAAATCGGGTCGCATACCTTCGATATCGCACGATTCCGGCCAACCGTCCCGAACATAAGTCAGAACCCTGCTCAGAATGGGATCCTTTAGTGTGAGTTTTTTGATTTGTCTATAATCTAATAAAAGCGCGTCCTGTGCGAAATGTAAGTATGTTTGCTCCGGAATGGATTCCTTAGATCGGAAGGTTTAACTCGTAGTATCGGGTAACCGGGATAATCCGTCTGCACAATTTTCATCAGTTTTAATATACTCAATTTCGTAACTGTAAGCGGATAAGAGAACAGCCCAACGTTGCATCCTACTAGCAGTCATCGTGGGTATTCCGGCATTAGGGCCGAAAATTGACACCAACGGTTTATGGTCCGTTCGCAATATGAACTTCCGCCCGTAAAGGTATTGGTGGAATTTTTTAACACAGAATATGATTGCCAGCGCCTCGGCGCATCTGTGAGTAGTTTTTCTCCGCGGCCGGTTTTCAAGTTAGCGCCGTAGGAGGGGTAGATAGGAGCGTGGAAGTCGGGGATAACATCTGGTACCGCCAGTATCTAAAGGCGGAAAAATGGTTACCGGGCTCTGTCTAACCTCAGAGGCGTGCGTGTGCTCCACTCTGGACATACTCTCCGCAAATGTCCCGTATTCTGGCATTTGCTGCACACAAAGCTGCGGTACCGACAGCTCCCGTACTGGTGATTCGCAGCCCCGCAAGCCGTACACTTTGCCCGAGTGCCTCCCGCTGAGCGCCGCGAAGCCGCTGCGGCGGCACGCGCGGTGCAACCGCCAACGTTCTGTCGTGCACTACTGATGGCCTCCGTCACCGCCTGGTCCATATCCTCGCTCCTACGCTCCCGTACCCGTCCAGCACGACGTTCTTGTGACGTCAGCGCATGCATCGAACGAGTGCCACTCGCTTCCGACGCTCCCATCGAACCTTCCACCGCGGCCGCATCCCGCTCCGCCGCTTCCAAGGAACAAGCTAGTTTCACTGCCTCCGTAAAAGAAATTGTGTCATCCTCTGCGAAAAGCCGTTGGCGTATGACGTCACTCTTGAGCCCACAGATAAACTGGTCACGTAAATTATCGTTCAAGGTGGCGTTGAATTTGCAATTCCGTGACAGTTTCTTTAACTCCGCTACATAGGTCGCAACGTCCTCCTCAGAGCCCTGTCGTTTTTTTCGAAACCGGTATCTTTCTACTAGCGAAGATGGCGTCGGTTGTAGGTGTTGTCGCATTAATTCTTTGACTCGTTCATAGCTTAACTCCGCTGGTTTACTCGGATTAGCTAAGTTAACGAGCAGCTCGTAAGCTTCATCGCCCATACTCGCAATTAAAATCGGTAACTTAAGGTCGTTCGTGACTTTGTTTGCTTTTATAATACATGTCGAGCCGGTCCATGTATGACGACCACACTCCCGATCGCACATCAAACTCGTTCAACTTTCCGATCGACATTTTTAGCACCGAAATTCACACACTGGGATCGATTATCCCATCCTCGTCGCCACTGTAATATATTTAACACTAGGGCTTGAGTTAATGAAAGATGCACAGCTAATCGGTAAGACACGTTTATTCCGACTGAGGGAAAGGTAACAAACAAATAATGAATTACCCACTAATGTACTTATAAATTAATAACTAGCTGACCCGTGCAGCTCCCGCCTGCGCTTTTATTGCCTACATTAAAAATGCTCCGATGTCCAATTTTCTCGCCTTATCATTCTTCTTCTCGGAAAAAGAGGGGGCTCTTTTTCCCATTTGTTTCACTATTTTTTCTCATCCTTTAATTTATTTCTCTCTCCTCACTCTCTCTGCCCCCTCCTACCTTCCTGTCACATGCCGCTCTGGTCTTCGCCCGAACTCTGCCCTTTTCTAAACCACTCCACCCTATCTCTCAACCCCTCTGCCGCACTAAATTCTAGATCATTATCCTAGATAAGCGATCAGCGGGACACCGCTTACTTTGCAAAACGGAGGTCACAGGCTCATGACAATGATGGGCGACATGTCGAAAAACCTTACCTTATGCAAACGAAATGTCTGTTCAGTCCCAATTTTATATAGCGTGGTAATATATATATCGTCGATTTGGTGGTGAAGAGAGCCAAGCCACAATTTTGTTCAAAGTGAGTTAAGTGTACATTTAGAATCAAAACAATGTGATTTTTACGGTGGTGAATAGAGCTAACTGTCTGTAGTTTAGTTACAAAAATAATAAAAAAGGTGAAAAGATGTTAACAGAACTTCTATACATTACTTTATGGAACAAAAAGGAATACAATCCGCATAGCTCAGTTAACTTCATGAAATATATCAGTGGTTGTAATCAGTAGTGAAGAAAGTCAAGCCGCATAGATCATTAGTTTTTGAACGAACTCTGCATTTAAAAGCGCCATTTTGTATGGCTTGACATCTGTCATGATCTGTCAGACAGACCTCGTTTTTGCGCGTTGCATGTGCTATGAACTTGTGATTTTTAACCACCTTCAAAAAAGGAGGAGGTTCTCAATTCGTCTGTAATTTTTTTTTTATGTATGTTCGCGCATAACCGGCAATTATAAACCTATTTGAAAAAATCTTTCTTCCATCCATTCTTTAATCCGTTGATTGGGTCCCATAAAAAAATTATTGCTTACGAGTAAGTAGTTCCTGAAAAAACTAGATTGATGACTACGCAGGATACCTGCAAGAATGCCTATTTAGATGACGTTTTAGTCGCTTTTTAAGGACAAAAATGGCCATAACTGCCAAATATTTACCAATTTCAATGATTATTTTTTTGTTCGAAAGAAGAAACCACTGTAATGAATCTGTATGAATATTATCACAACCGGATAAGAACTTCCTGGAGGACCATGAACGATGTGAAGGAATTCATCTGGTAAAAACCATAAAACTGATGTTCTCCATTACATTACTCTGACAAATATGAACCGATTTCGATGATTCTTTTTTTATTCGAGAGAGTAAACTACTATCATGATTCCGTGCAAATTTCATTGCGACCGGATAATTTTTTTTGAAGAAACATGAATTATGTAAAACTATGTAGACGATAATGTGAGCTAACCTACCTAGATCATTTTACCGTCTTCGATGGTTCAATCTTTATGTATGAAAATATCACTAAAAAGTTTAAAATAAAATCTTTTTAAAAAATATTGAACCGACTTCAATATCACGGAAAAGTATAAAATAATTTAAATATTATTGAAGTTGGTGCCAAATATACACAGCCGGTAAGCTAACACCAACTTCTATAATATTTAAATTATTTTATACTTTTCCGTGATATTGAAGTATGTTAAATTTTTTTTAAAAAGATTTTATAGTGTTCTGTGTTGTCTATTTTGCTAGTAAAGTTTCTTGGATTTGTATTAATGCATTGAACAAAAGACGAGACGGCAAAATGTCCAACTACAATAATTATCGCTCAAAGTTAATATTGAACATGGTAAACAATTCCAAAAACTCAAGTGATAGTGGTCAAGTATGCGATCAAGACGCCACACCTGATTCAACTTTGTGCCTCCAGCTCAGTCAGTGCCAAGAACCTTACATTGAAACCCCTGTCTACATGGATCTGGATGTCACAATTGGTGAGTTATGTAGACCTTTACGGTTACAAGATGGTTTACCCTAATGGGCGCCATAGCGCCCATAGACAGAACATTTTTAATGACTTTTTGACTTTAAAAGAAGATAGAGCCAAATGGGCTTTTATAAACAGCTCAGTTAGTAAAGAGCTACCAAAGAGAAGGTATAAGTCGAAAGACTCTAGTTCAACGGCAGTTGATGTTCCTGATAAGAGAAATTATACTCATGTTTACTCTTTGACATTAAATAACAAAGTTCATCAAGTATGCAAGATGTTCTTTCTTGGTACTTTAGACATATCAGCTAAAAAAGTTGAAACTGCTCTCAAAAAGAAAATGAATAGTGGTGTTACTGAGCATGACAAACGTGGATTGATCCCTGCCCCAAATAAAATTTCTGAAGAGCAAAATAATAGTGTTCGTGATCACATCAAGTCCTTACCTGTGGTAGACTCTCACTACTGCCGATGTTCATCTAAGAGAAAATATCTGCCATCTGGCCTTTCTGAAAACTGCTTGTATCAAGACTACATCAAGTATTGTGAAGAGAACGGAGCATTGCCGGTATCATGTTATTATTATAAACATATTTTTACTACTGAGTTCAATTATGGCTTCCATAGGCCAAAAAAAGACCAATGTGATTATTGCGCTCAATTTAAAAACAAATCACCCGAAGAGAAACTCAAAGAACAAAGTAATTACGAGTTACATTTAATCAGAAAAACAGAAGCTAGAGAACAGAAAAAAGAAGACAAGGCAAGAGCTAAGACTGATCCAACGTTTTGTGCTTACACTATGGATTTGGAAAAAATCTTACTTACCCCACAGTTAGAGATTGGTCAATTGTATTACAAGCGAAAGTTAAAAACTTATAATTTTACCATTTACGATCTTGGTAAAGGCACTGCAATTAACTACATGTGGCACGAAACCAACGGGACAAAAGGTGCATCTGAGATAGCCACATGTATTTGGAAACTCCTTTCTGAACTACCACAAGAGGTGACAGAAGTAACATTTTACTCTGATACCGCTTCAGGACAAAACAGAAACCATATCATTTCTGCTATGTTCATTAGAGCACTCTATTCATTTTCAAATCTGAAGGTTATCAACCAAAAGTACATGGAATCTGGACATTCAGAAATGGAGTGTGACAGTGTTCACTCTGCCATTGAATCAAGGGGTAGAAAGATTAACATTTTTGTCCCAGACGGATGGTATACTGTAGCAAGAATGGCGAAGACCACTCGACCATCATACGTCGTAAAGGAGATGGATTTTAGCCAATTTCTTGATTTTAAGTCATACAGCCAAAAATGAATTACAAATAAAAATAAAGGAGAGAATGGAATCATGAAATGGCTTCTTGTTAAATGGCTGCAATATAGACGTGAAGAGCCCATGCAAATTTATTACAAAACTCAGCCAAATTGAATTTGAACGACTATGTATTCGCCTCAGATCAACTCGTAATAATGAAGAAATACTTGGCACTGTAGTAGCTAATCTTTATACGTGTAGCTTAGAAATAGATACCAAAAAACTTAAAGACTTACAAGATCTTTGTAAAAAAGGTACAATTCCTACCTCTTACCACGAATATTACATGAAATCTTACTGCTTCAAGTCATGATGTTGATGATACAGAAGATGATGATTGATTTTTTTTACTATTTCTGCTATAAAAATATTTAAAATAAGCCTATTATTCTTTTATTTATGTTTACCATCTACCATCCAATCCTGCTGCTAACAACTATTTGAATTATATAAATAGATCTATGACACTTACATCTTTTCACCTCCCTGTTTATTAGTAGATCATTTTAAAAATATTCAAATGGTGAAAAGAGCCAAGTGCAAAATAGCGATTAACAGAAAAACTAGTTAAATTACAAAAACTATTATTATACCGAAAATACAAGAAGCATGTTAAGCTAAACCGATGCCATTCTTATTAAAATCTAACTAACGGTTTGGAAGATGTAGACTAATTATTATTTTTTGTTTAACCTTGCCACTTAATTGCTCATTATTGCGGAACTTGTTATGTGTGGGTTGACTCTCTTCACTACCAAAGCGACGATATATATATATTTTTAATTAACTGGTCATTTTATAGGTAATCACCCTATTCACATACAAAGCAAATCCTGTGGTTATATGTGCAAGTAATGTTTCACTGCTTAGCCCCTGTGAAACATAGCGTGATGCTTCATTACCAAGTTCATACTGCTGACCCGCGCAGCTCCGCCTGCGCTTATGTTGTAAGTACTGCGATAAAATGCAGTCATCTATTGAGCTGAATGTATATTAAACGAAACCATAACGCGATTCAGAAATGGTATAGCGTCATCTAGTGAGATAAATGGTACAGAGTGGCTAAAAATAGTTACAAAATCTTTTATTATTTAAATTTACGGATCCAGAAGGATGTAAGTACCGTAATAAGATTTTTGGTATTTAGACGTAATCATAGATAAGAGTATATTACTTAGAAAGTAATACATTAACCGGAACCATATCGTACATCGCCATCTACTGAGCGGAATTGTAGACACTGACTAAAATCAGTTTGGTTGCAAAAGACAACTTAACAAATCTTAAGTAAAGTCTACATATAGATTGTGTAGAGAATAAAATATGTATTTTATTTTATATTTTTAAGTGGTCATTAACTTCTTATATATTTTTATATACTTACCAACCTATCTTTTGAATTTTAAGATTTACTTCAATGATGTTGATTTAAATAATAATCATAAATCACATCAACATAGTATCTACACAGGTTTGAGATTTCATAGAATCATTATATTTTTTAACACTATGACGCCATCAATACATTGAAACCACCACCTTGTGTAAATTAGTAAAAGCAAAAAATCTAAATAATATCTAAATTGCTTAAAAATAACTACTTATTTAAAAAAATATTGCAATAAAATATAAAATTATAAAAGAATCACGCGTCGGACCATCTGCGCTGGCAAGACGCTTCCGTAACCACTTGGCCACGAATCACATACGGTACATTGCGAAATTCCATATCTTATGCAAACTAAATGTCTGCTCAGTCCCTATTGTATATAGCGTAATAATACATATATGAATGATTAACTGATCAGTCTATAATTACCCTATTCACATACAAAGGAATTGTATGTTCAATTTCACCGATAGATGGCGCTGTCCATAATGTAAATCACGCTAACATCGTAAATTACTGTCTAATCATATTCGATAATGAACGTTTTAAGTTTTTCGCATGTTTTATTGTTGCGTCATTTTAGGTCTTTTACCTAAGTACTTTGATTATATATACGTCTAGATACCTATTGGTCTTGTAACGTTACGTTAATAAGCATAACAACCTCATTATTCGTGTGTGCGTGCAGGCCTCGTTGTACACTCGCGTCATCTGTGGTTGTGTGCGTGTTTGGGGATCTCCAGTTATAAATATTTTTCCCATAAATAGCCATAGCCATAATAGCCGTTATCGAAATAAAATAAAATAAAATAAAATAAAATAAAATAAAATAAAATAAAATAAAATAAAATAAAATAAAATAAAATAAAATAAAATAAAATAAAATAAAATAAAATAAAATAAAATAAAATAAAATAAAATAAAATAAAATAAAATAAAATAAAATAAAATAAAATAAAATAAAATAAAATAAAATAAAATAAAATAAAATAAAATAAAATAAAATAAAATAAAATAAAATAAAATAAAATAAAATAAAATAAAATAAAATAAAATAAAATAAAATAAAATAAAATAAAATAAAATAAAATAAAATAAAATAAAATAAAATAAAATAAAATAAAATAAAATAAAATAAAATAAAATAAAATAAAATAAAATAAAATAAAATAAAATAAAATAAAATAAAATAAAATAAAATAAAATAAAATAAAATAAAATAAAATAAAATAAAATAAAATAAAATAAAATAAAATAAAATAAAATAAAATAAAATAAAATAAAATAAAATAAAATAAAATAAAATAAAATAAAATAAAATAAAATAAAATAAAATAAAATAAAATAAAATAAAATAAAATAAAATAAAATAAACTTCTAAGTACTTACCTACATTAATTTATCAAAAAAATAAATTAAAATTATTATAATTGATATATTTCATGTTTTGGTCACTAACTACGTATTAAGTTTCATTGAATTCATTTTTGTCAAAAGAAAAATTACCCCAGACTTAAGATATATTCCCCCATTATTACCTAGCCACACCAGTCTAGTCGGACAATGTACAAATTGTCGTAAAAAACAATCGAGTTTTTATAATAATCCCTCACAGAATCTTAAGACTTATGAATGGAAAATTAAGTTAGGATCTTTATTAATTTTACTTAGTTAATATTAACACGCTATCTAGACGTATATATAATCAAAGCCTAAGTAAAAATTTAGCAATTTCGTATTCTCAATTTCTACCTACCTATACAAATGTAGCCTTGGTGGTGCAGCGTTTCTAAGTAATATACTCTTATCCTTTGATTATATATACGTCTAGATAGCGTGTTCGATGTTCAAACACTTGACAATATCAAGTATACCAAAACATCAAATTGGTATACTTGGTTGTTTAGTATCACTTGAACTCTACCGATGGTTAGTGCTCGCAAAAAAAAAACTTTTTGCCGAATTGTGTAATCAAATCGTGAAAATATTAACTAAGTAAAATTAATAAAGATCCTAACTTAATTTTCCATTCATAAGTCTTAAGATTCTGTGAGGGATTATTATAAAAACTCGATTGTTTTTTACGACAATTTGTACATTGTCCGACTAGACTGGTGTGGCTAGGTAATAATGGGGGAATATATCTTAAGTCTGGGGTAATTTTTCTTTTGACAAAAATGAATTCAATGAAACTTAATACGTAGTTAGTGACCAAAACATGAAATATATCAATTATAATAATTTTAATTTATTTTTTTGATAAATTAATGTAGGTAAGTACTTAGAAGTTTATTTTATTTTATTTTATTTTATTTTATTTTATTTTATTTTATTTTATTTTATTTTATTTTATTTTATTTTATTTTATTTTATTTTATTTTATTTTATTTTATTTTATTTTATTTTATTTTATTTTATTTTATTTTATTTTATTTTATTTTATTTTATTTTATTTTATTTTATTTTATTTTATTTTATTTTATTTTATTTTATTTTATTTTATTTTATTTTATTTTATTTTATTTTATTTTATTTTATTTTATTTTATTTTATTTTATTTTATTTTATTTTATTTTATTTTATTTTATTTTATTTTATTTTATTTTATTTTATTTTATTTTATTTTATTTTATTTTATTTTATTTTATTTTATTTTATTTTATTTTATTTTATTTTATTTTATTTTATTTTATTTTATTTTATTTTATTTTATTTTATTTTATTTTATTTTATTTTATTTCGATAACGCTATGGCTATTTATGGGAAAAATATTTATAACTGGAGATCCCCAAACACGCACACAACCACAGATGACGCGAGTGTACAATGAGGCCTGCACGCACACACGAATAATGAGGTTGTTATGCTTATTAACGTAACGTTACAAGACTAATAGGTATCTAGACGTATATATAATTAAAGCTCTTATCTATGGTGCAGCGGACCTAACCACTGGCTTTTAAATGAAATGAAATGGTATTTTTCCCTTGCCTATTTCTTTCCTAATCTAGTTTGGACTCGCTCGGGATTTACAGATTTTAACTTTTCAAAGATATAATGTCTTAGTGCTATCAGCAAAGTACTTAGAACAATACAGAAATCTAATGAAAATGTCCTGGGTGTACCGGACCGGCTTACCCCTTACAAAAATTGACCCTTCGCCACTGCCATATCTTATGCAAACTAAATGTCTGCTCAGTCCCTATTGTATATAGCGTAATAATACATATATGAATGATTAACTGATCAGTCTATAATTACCCTATTCACATACAAAGGAAATTACGTGGTAATATGTGCAAGTAATTGTTTCACTGCCTAGCCCCTATGAAACATAGCGTGATGTTTTATATACCAATTTATACCTTGACTTCTACACAACACATCAGTGAAAGTTCTATCAAAATCCATCCATGGGTTTTCAAATGATACCCGGACAAACAGAACGACAGACAGACAGACAGACAGACAGACAGACAGACAGACAGACAATAATTCAAAAAAAAATTGTTTTGGCCTCTATGTCGATAGTATAGTATCCCCACATAGAAATTTTGGAAAAATATTCAATTTACAGAAAAAGTGCTCTTTGAGTTTTATTATAGTATAGATAGATACGCTCACCTACACTACACTTTTAGTCCTCCAGAAGTTATTTAATTCCGTCTTACTCGAGGGTACAACGCCAGAAGCATGGCACAGGAGTGTGGTGATTCTTTTCTTTAAAAAAGGTGATAACACTTTATTGAAGAATTATAGACCTATGTTTTCGAGAGTCATTACGAACCGTCTCGAACGCAGGTTTGATGACTTCCAGCCTCCCGAACAAGCCGGGTTCCGAAAAGGCTTTAGCACCGTAGACCACATACATACGCTCCGCCAGATTATACAGAAGACCGAGGAGTATAATCGGCCATTATGTCTAACGTTTGTGGACTACGAGAAAGCCTTTGATTCAATCGAGACCTGGGCAGTATTGCAATCTCTCCAGCGGTGCCACATTGACAATAGGTACATCGAAGTGTTGAAGTGTTTGTACAGCAACGCCACCATGTCGATCCGACTACAGGACGAGAGCACGAAACCAATCCCATTGCAGCGTGGTGTGAGACAGGGAGACGTTATTTCTCCGAAACTGTTCACAAACGCATAGGAGGACGTTTTCAAGCTCTTGGACTGGAACGGATTCGGCATCAATATCAATGGCGAATACATCACTCACCTTCATTTTGCCGATGATATAGTCATTATGGCAGAGTCACTGGAGGACCTCAATACGATGCTCAGCGACCTCAGTAGCGTTTCCCAACAGGTGGGTCTTAAAATGAACATGGACAAGACGAAGATCATGTCTAATGTCCATGTTGTACCGGTAATTGTTGGGAACGATACACTCGAAGTTGTTGACCACTATGTATACCTAGGACAAACTATGCAGGTAGGTCGGTCCAACTTCGAAAAAGAGGTCGCCCGAAGAATCCATCTCGGATGGGCAGCGTTCGGGAAACTACGCGAAATCTTCTCGTCCAAAATACCGCAGTGCCTAAAGACGAAGGTTTTTAACCAGTGTGTGTTGCCAGTGATGACATATGGTACTGAGACGTGGTCCCTAACTGTTGGCCTTTTGGATAAGCTCAGAGTCACACAACGAGCTATGGAGAGAGCTATGCTCGGAGTTTCTTTGCGCGACAGAATCCGAAATGAGGAGATTCGCCGAAGAACCAAGGTCACCGACATAGCTCTTAAAATCTACAAGTTGAAGTGGCAATGGGCAGGCCACATCGCTCGGCGAACCGATAACCGCTGGGGAAGAAAGGTTCTCGAGTGGCGACTACGAACCGGAAGACGCAGCGTAGGTAGGCCTCCCACTAGGTGGACAGACGACATTGTGCGCGTCGCAGGTAACCGCTGGATGCAAATAGCCAATTGTCGGTCATTGTGGCGTTCGAAGGGGGAGGCCTATGTTCAGCAGTGGACGTCTTCCGGCTGGTGATGATGATGATGATGAACCGTGTATTTGTGCCGTTTCTTGTCACCATATCTGTGCCAAGTCCGTGTGAGCTATTTTTTTGAATATGTATAAATACACAAATGTTTGTACCCAGTTTACTAAAAAATAAAGTTATTAAAATTCGAAAAAAAGATTTTTCCACTGTGTCTTATGTTACAAGTAAGAAAACGAAAAAATGACTATGACTATGACTAATGACTAGTGATACATACTGGTTTTCTTGTAGGACATTGTTTCATTTGGGCAGAGAACACACTAACCTATTATGTAATATTTGTGGCCTACAGTTAGTAATGAGAAAAATGGTCTTGTGGTACGAGTATTAACAATTTCTGAGCGTAGGACTGGGATAACGTACCAAGCAATATGTAGGACAATATTACTGTTAAATTATATAAATATTACCAAAGTAAAGATAAAAAAATCAGTTGTAATCATTTATGATGACCTCGTTATCGATACAAGTTGGAAAGAGGGGACTCTTTGATCAAACCATAGATTTTGTAGGACAAATATTTTTTCGAATAAATTAGATACCTAATTTGTTGGAATAAATATAAAGGATATGCTTGTTGGTGGAGAAACTGAATTTATTAAAGAATAACAAAAATAAGAATTGGTAAAAATACGAATAGTTAAAAGACTGACAGAATAGACATCTAATTTCTTTTTTAAAATTGTCTTTAACTTTTTAAATATAAAACAACTATATAACTATATAGGTCGTATTACAACATGCTCCCTTAAAAAGTTAACAGAAATTAACATGCTCCCTTAATTCTAAGGTATATAAACCATAATAGAAACACTAAGACATACCCATATGCTTAATACATTTGTGATGTTTTGTTGGCCCTAAAGGCTTAGTTAAAACATCAGCAGGTAGTTTATCGGTGGGCATATACTTTAGTTCTACTGTCTTGTCACTAACCTTCTCACGAATGAAATGGTACTTTACGTCTATATGTTTTGTCCTGGTATGATGTACAGGATTCATGGCTAACTTTTGGGCACTCTGACTATCCGTGTACAATACAACATTAGGACACTTACTTGTAATATCGTATACCAATCGTTTCAAGTATATTGCATCCTTTACTGCCGAAGCTAAGGCCATGTATTCTGCTTCTGCTGAGGAAAGAGCTACCGTAGGCTGCTTTCTAGCTTCCCATGAAACAGGACCTGAGGCAAGCTCGAAAAAGAATCCAGTATATGACCGTCTGTCTGTGGAACAATTGGCCCAATCTGCATCTGAAAATCCTGTTATTGAATCAAGATTGCCCTTAGAATAAGTGATACCATAATCTTTGGTATGTTTTAAATATCTAAGACACCTTTTAGCCATATTCCAGTGAGATTCGTCATAGCATGAATTAAATTGGCTTAAATAGCTCACAGTATAGGCAATATCTGGACGAGTATTTACAGCCAAAAACATTAAACATCCAATCAATTCACGATAAGGAAACTCACTACACTCGCTTCCGCCATGTTCAAGATTTTTCTTGATGAGCGGGGTTGAGACATCTTTACAATCGATCATATTGAATTTCTTTAAAACTTTGTCAATATACGTACTTTGGCACAATTTGGAAGTGACAGTGTCTTTTGACAATTCGTTTAAAGGTAATAAATATTTTATAATTTTTGTTGATGATTATACAAGATTTATATTTGTATATTGTATGTCGTCTAAGACTGACGTTAAGACGAAGTTCTGTGCTTTTCAATCATTTGTAGAAAGACAGACTGGCACAAAAATAAAGAGTATGCGTTCCGACAATGGGACAGAATTTCTCAACAAAGAAATGACAGACTTTGTAGAATCACAGGGAATTATTTGGCAAACCACGGCACCTTACAGCCCTCAACAGAATGGGGTTAGTGAGAGATGCAACCGTAGTATAGTAGAAAAAGCTCGCTCTCTATTGTCACACTGTTCTCTTCCACAAGCCTATTGGCAAGAAGCAGTAGAGACGAGTGTTTACTTAAAAAATCGTTCACCACATCGAGCTCTCACAGGTAAGACGCCTTATGAAATGTGGTTTAACATAAAACCTGATCTGTCTCACCTAAAAGTCTTTGGATGTAGAGCACTGATTCATGTTCCGTCCGGTCAAAGGAACAAATTAGATATGAAAGCGGAGGAACAAATTTTTGTAGGATATTCAGATAATCCTCAAAACTATTTGTTTAGGAATGCCTCATGTCCAAGAAGGTTGTTGAAGTCGAGAGACGTAACATTCTTTGAAAATAATTTTACTGGATTAAAGGATAATAAAAGTGCACCAATATGTACTGTGAACTCTAACATTGTCAAATTATTTTCTCAGACATCATCTTCATCAGGAGCTAGAAGAGAAGAAAACTTACCATCTACTTCTGGGAGTAGTGACATAAATGTTGATATTTCGGATGCTTCTTTTGTGGATGCTGATGATACTTCAGAGGAGAACGAAGTAGGTGTAGAGGCCAATGTTGTCGATAATAATCAACAATCAGGTGAGCAGTTTGATTTGTCTCCAGATTCCTCAAATGAATCTAGGGTAGATGATGATTCTTCAAGGCGATATCCTTCACGAGTTCGCAAACCTCCAAACTACTTCTCTTATACTACTCTTTTAAATGATGATTGTGATGATCCATATAGTTATCATGATGCTATCACTTGTGATGATAGAGATAACTGGATATTAGCTATGAAAGAAGAGTACAATGCTCTTCTCAAAAAGGGCACATGGATTTTGGTAGACAAACCAAGTAATAAAACTTGTATTCCATGCAAGTGGGTTTACAAACAAAAGCGTGATGCAGACGGTAACATAGTCAAATATAAAGCACGTTTAGTAGCAAAGGGATTTCGACAAAAAGAAGGTGTTGATTACAGCGAGACATTTGCTCCAGTTGTACGTAATTCGTCTTTGAGAACCTTGTTAGCAATTGCAGTGCAAGAAGACTATAATGTGCGACATATTGATGTCGATACAGCGTTCTTAAATGGAGATTTAGCAGAAGAAGTGTACTTGACACAGCCGAAAGGTTTTGTTCGGAAAGGGGAAGAATCAAGAGTTTGTCTGCTGAAACGATCACTATATGGTTTAAAGCAGGCACCAAGAGCGTGGAATACGAAGCTCAAGGAGACTTTACTTAATCTTGATTTTCAGCAAACAACAGAGCCCTGTATTTTTATAAAAAAAATTTTCGAACAAAGACTCTTTGGTGTTGGCATGTTATGTTGACGACCTCGTCGTTCTTTACAAAGATCAAGAGACGCTTGACAATTTCAAAAGTCAAATTGAGAATTTTTTCTCAATAAAAGATCTTGGTTTAATAAAATTCTTCACTGGAATAAATATTAATCGTGATAACAATGGAATAAAATTGTGCCAAAGTACGTATATTGACAAAGTTTTAAAGAAATTCAATATGATCGATTGTAAAGATGTCTCAACCCCGCTCATCAAGAAAAATCTTGAACATGGCGGAAGCGAGTGTAGTGAGTTTCCTTATCGTAGTGCAACCACCTCTTCTTGAGGGGTGTCTTTTGACAATTCGTTTAATAATCTAGTCTTGACCAGTTCACTACTAACAAGAATATTGGAATTCTCTAGGGCCATAATTAATGGTTCGTATTTTGAAGTCAATCCTCCGAGAATAATCGCCGCCAAAGAACTGTCATCGATTTTCTTTCCAATGTCATCGAGATCTTGTGCAGTACTGATAATAGCATTGATATATGATTCAATATCTTGAAAATCAGTCAAAGAATATTTATACAACTTACGCTCTAGTGAAAGTCGTCTCCCCATACCTCGATCTTCATAAGCTTTCTGCAGAGCAGTCCAAGCCTCTTTAGCAGTTTGTGCAGATCGTACATGCGAGATTGCACTTGCGTCAACAGTAAGGCAAATTTTTGATAATGCCTTCTGATCATTTCGTAATTGTATCTCTTTTGACGGCTTATCTGAATCATTGTATCCAACTATGGCTGTCCAACACTCCTCATGAATGAGTAGCATACGCATTTTGAACTTCCAAGTTGAATAACCATCTCGGTTTCTTAACATTTGTATTCCGTGAAAATTCATGTTGTTCCCCGCCATAGAGCTTCGTGCTGATAACGTGTTGGAATAAATATAAAGGATATGCTTGTTGGTGGAGAAACTGAATTTATTAAAGAATAACAAAAATAAGAATTGGTAAAAATACGAATAGTTAAAAGACTGACAGAATAGACATCTAATTTCTTTTTTAAAATTGTCTTTAACTTTTTAAATATAAAACAACTATATAACTATATAGGTCGTATTACAACATAATTATCTTGAGATTTAAAAAAAAAAATTGTAATAAATATTTGAGAATCGTCAAGTCGACATGTTATATCCTTGCTGTTAGTTACCACAATCATGAGTTTCTTACAGGAAATTGTTGGGCGTCTCATCAAAATGAAGCTACTCACGAAAAATTAGCTTGATAGTAATCGAAATGCAAAAATATACTAGGGATCCCGGACTATTAGGTTCGAATCGAGGGACAGTTTTACGTTCAAATTGAGTTGAATTCTTAAAATTTTATTTTATATGCACACTTTATTTGGGTGTTGTTTTGTGTTTTGGTCAGGACCAGCAAACGCTCCTGGGCGGTGCTCGTTGCAGCTTAGACTCCGAGATTTCCTGTGAACGATGGATCCCCTTCGTGTTGCTTTCGCAAAACAGCGAGCCCGAGGACGTGCTCATGTCAGGAGAGGTCGTGTTAGGAATTATAGCTGTCATCAAATAAATTGTGGGTAGGAAGGATAGCCGAACGCGTATATAAGTCACTGCTCTAGCGGTACCCCGGTCATTCGTTTTTCAGGTCTTGTACAGTGCGGAAGTCTCAAGTGTGCCTGTGTCATAGTATTCCTGTTACAGGAGTGTGGTAATAATTTTTCAGTTGTGGTATGTAAGTTCTTGTTTTATTAAGGTGGTCCAGAGCCCATGGTTTCTGGATAGCTTCTCTTTTTCTAAGTAATCCTACCTAGGATTGCCAACAATATATATATCAATCTTTTATATCATTATATCATCAGTATATGAGTGCCATCAAATAAGTGTTGCCCTGGCAGAGGGAAGCAGCCTGCCAGTATCTAGGAGAGCGGATCTCGCGAAGAGAGGAAGTTTAGCTGCAGGCGATGATGGAAACCATCTCAACCGGCTGCAGTACTGCGATCAACAACCCGTTGTGGCTAGCGTGGTGATTATGGCTAAACATTCCCTCCCTTTAAAATGACAGACACAAATAAAAATCGACCCCGAGTTCCCAACGCTCCGACACTCCCCGGTCCCAGCAGTGGCCGGGTGACATGGAGCAGGGGTGCGACAAGGAAACCCTGGGAGTTGACGCACTGCCAAAGAAAATTATATTTAGCAACCTATAATATCCAGTCGATATCCTCAGATGATCGATCATATGAATTGGAAAACGAATTGAATAACATCAAATGGGATATCCTCGGACTCTGTGAAGTTAGACGGTCAGGCGAGGAACTAACAACCCTGCAATCAGGTCATTTATTATATCACCGGGAAGGCCCATCAACTGGGGTGGGAGGACTTGGATTCATCATAAATAAAAAGCTGAAACACCAAATAGTCGAAACCAACAGTATATCACAACGAGTTGTGTACCTAAAGCTTAAACTATCATCCATGTTTGAACTAAAAGTGATCCAAGTATATGCGCCAACCACCGATCACTCGGATGAAGAAATTGAACAATTTTATGATGATATATCCAATGTCCTCGATAACATAAAAACCCGGTATACCATACTGATGGGAGACTTTAATGCACGTATTGGTAACAAAGAATGCAAATCAGAAACCAGTATTGGGAAACATGGCCTGGGGAAAAGAAATAAACGAGGACAAACACTTCTGAACTTTCTTCGACAAAGATGTTTGTATGCCTCAAATACCTTCTTTGAAAAAAGCCTCAACACAAATGGACATGGAAACATCCTAACGGCCGAAATAAAAGTGAATATAACTATATCATTACAGATACTAAAGGAACTGTACAAGATATCTGCGTTCTTAACAGGTTCTCTACAGGCAGTGACCACAGGCTTGTCCGAGCTAAATGCTTCTTTGATTCCAGAAAAGACAGAAGGAATCAGATCAACAAAAGACCAACACCAAATTATGTCAAAGCGGAAATTGTACGGCAGAATGTAGATATCATTAAGAAGTATATTAATAAAAATCTTTGTGTTGAAGTAATGGACCAAATAGATGTCGAAGAAATAAACTGCAATATTGTGAGCTGTTTAAGCTCCGCAATTGGGTCGGTAACTCCAAAAGTTGTTCATGCTAGAACACAAAAGCTTAGTTCAGTAACTATGGATCTCATCGAGCAGAGACGGCAGCTGCCTAGTGAGGGTAGCCCTAATGCAGCTCAGTTTTCCCAGCTACAAAAGACAATTCGTTGCTGCATTCGAAATTATCTTAGAAAACACGAGGAGAATGTCATTATGGGTGCCCTAGAAAGAAATACTGATCGAAAACACCTCAAATTGCAACTCAGTACTTGAAAGAAAGCTATCTTAAGCTGCAAAATGAACATGGAGACATAGTGACTAACAGAGATGAACTACTTACTGTTGCCCAATGTTACTATGAAAAGCTTTACAAAAGTAGGGTGCCAAACCCCAGGAGTTTACAAAATACGAAAGCAGTATGTAAAAGTCCACCAATAGTAAATGTCGGATCTGAAGATCTGCCCGATGTAACACCTGATGAGGTTTGCTTTGCGCTGCGCCAACTGAAAAATCGACGAGCTCCAGGCGAGGATGGCATTATTCCAGAAGTTTTAAAAATAGAATCGAAACCAGTACAATAAGCACTGGCTAAACTCTTTACGAAATGCTTAATCGCCACCAAAGTGCCCGACAGCTGGAATAATGCTATTATCACCCTACTACACAAAAAAGGTGATATCAAACGGCTGGATAATTACAGACCAATCAGTCTATTATCACATGTTTACAAACTGTTCACAAAAGTTATCGTGAATAGGCTGAGAAACAAGCTTGACTCGTATCAACCAAGAGAGCAGGCAGGGTTTAGATCAGGATATAGTACTTGTGACCACCTGCAAACTATCAAAACAGTGATAGAGAAGTGTCACGAGTATCAGAAGCCAATCATTGTAACTTTTGTGGATTACGAAAAGGCGTTTGATTCCGTTGAAGTATGGGCTGTCGAGGAAGCACTGACAGATTGCCGAGTAGACGAAAGATATATTAAGATAATAGGGTACCTACAGACACATGCTACCGCTTGCGTTAATTTGCATGAAAAGGCGCCAGAATTCCCATTAGCTCGAGGAGTTAGACAGGGTGACACTATATCTACTAAACTGTTTACCGCGACCTTGGAAAACATATTTAAGAAATTAAATTGGGACGATAAAGGTATTAACATTGAAGGAGAAAACCTATCTAACTTAAGATTCGCAAATGATTTGGCCTTGTTCTCAGATAACGTTCCTGATATGTTGGTCATGATTGAAGATCTAAAGGTGGAATCTGGAAAAGTTGGCTTGAAGATGAACTTATCGAAAACAAAGAGAATGACCAACATACGAGAGGCGACTAACTATCAATTACCGGTCGGCGTTGTAACAGAATACGTCTACTTTGGTCACAAAATAAAATTGGGCAGCGCAAACCAGACAGTGGAAGTTGAAAGACGGATATCTCAGGCCTGGGCAGCATTTGGCGCAAATAAGAAAATACTGCGAGGCCAACTGCCTATGCAACTAAAGGCCAAAGTATTCGCGGAATGCATTATGCCGGTCTTCATTTATGGCTCAGAAACCATGTCTCCAACCAAAGGGCAATGGAAAGAGCGATGCTCGGGATAACCTTGCGCGACAAGAAAAGAAATGAATGGATCCGACGGAAAACGATGTGGTGCAGGAAATCGTTGAGCGGAAGTGGAGTTGGGCTGGTCATATTGCCCGCATGGACAGGGAACGGTGGACTAGACGAGTCCTTGAATGGAGACCATGGGCGGACAAAAGACCACGGGCGACCACCTAAACGATGGGTTGACGACCTGAGACGATTGGATTGGAGATGCGGGCAACGATTGGATGACGAAGGCGCGGGACCGGATTTTGTGGAGGAAATTGGGAGAGGCCTATGTCCAGAGATGGACCAAATAGGGCTGAAGAAGAAGAAGAAGAAGATATGAGTTCACCAAAAGATACATGTTAAGTTAAATCTTTATATATTAAAAGTACTTCAGTTGGACAAAATATATGATTTCAATGGAAATCTATTAGATATCATCTTATTCATTTCATTTTAAAGGGTAAATTAAAACAATGTATTTCATGTAAGATATTTAGTTAACTAGTCACTAGCTAACTAAATATCTTGCATAATTACTTTAACAAAACAGAATTACTTTAATTTATCCACTAGCTGCTAGTGGATAAATTAAAGTAATTCTTCGTAATAGGTAATTCATTATTATTTTGCAATGCTAAGTTAGGTTGCAATATTTCTTTCGAATACGGTGCGGCGTTGCGCCTCCGTCCCCGTAACCACCATATCAGATTCCCAGGGGGTTATAATGTGCCCCTCGGCGGCGAGCTCAAAGGCAAGGCACTGAGGGGTACCTGGTGCAATCCCACCGGAGAGTGCAGGTAGGTAGACAGGCATATGCTGATGCGTCAGCCTCGGGGATTTTAGTGGGTAAGAATCCCATATACTGGTCCCGTGGACCTATTGTAGGTCTCCCCGCGACAACAATATAAAAAGTTTGCTAATTTATATTCCTTCATTTCTGAAACTAAAATGTCTAGAATTCATTTTCATTAACAAAAAATAATCATGCACTCTATTACACGGTTGGAACGGAACGTATTGTTTTCTGTGTATCTTTTTTTTTCCACATAGCTTAGCTTATCGGCACAAATATATTTTATCAGTGCCAATGCGTTGCTATCACTCTCCATAACCACATTGGAGGGAAAGGGGTTACCCCCACACACACTAACACAACGTAGCCACAATATTTTGTGACGTAGCTGCCACAAGCAGACTTTTCGATGGCGAGTTTGATGGCGAGTATGATCAATCCAAGGTCCCACTATTAAACAATAATGTTCCACTGTAGAACATCGTCCAGCAAGACAACGTTAATTAAAGTACCATGTTATTTTATCACTTTTAACTATGATTTCCTAAAAACAATATTATATAGCATGTAGCAGCTTGTAGAGACTGGTATGCATTTTGATCGCTGTGTAGTTCAACCCTGGTGAGCTTACAACATGATAAAATATAAATCATATAATTTCTCCGACTCTGATGAACCGAATTGCATGAACCGGCAGTGACCTTGCATTCTTGGCAATATATTTTGTGGAATCTTCTGCATTATTTTTGCATCTAAGAATGATTATTTTCATTGCCTGATATGGTTTTATTGTTTTTTCAAAGTAAAGTACGTAATAGATGATAATAAATGTAAGTATTTAAATGCAATGGGGGGAACGTCAGACCGAATACAATTGTGTTGTATATAATATTTACCATAAATAAATTAAATAACAGTGATTTCTTGGTGACACTAGGTGGACAGAAGACATTGTGCGCGTCGCAGGTAACCGGTGGATGCAAATAGCCAATTGTCGTTCATTGTGGCGTTCGAATGGGGAGGCCTATGTTCAGCAGTGGACGTCTTCTGGCTGGTGATGATGATGATACAAATTTGTTACACAACAGTTAACAGTTATAGACTGAATAATCTACATCGAAAGTTGCTTGTTGTAACAACACCTTGTTATAACAATTGTTATATACACTTTAGTTTTCAATAGGTACATATAATGATACTGCTACAATCACAAGTACCTATCAATGAATTATTCAGAAGTAGGTACCAAAATGAACAAAACAAAATGATTGCATAGTCATGAACTTGTGTCTGGTTGCTGAAATCAGACACCGGATTTGCATAAAACGGTAAATGACATTGAACTCTTGAAGTTGCAATATGTTAGTTACTAGGTGGGGTGGTGGTTACCCGTGGGGTGTCTGGGTAAGAATAGTATCCACCCATCTTTTGCTATTGGGTGTCCGCTACAGGATAAAATCGTTTTAAAAAAAAATTGAACCGAGTTCAATATCACTGAAAAGTAGAAAATAATTTAAATATTATAGAAGTTGGTTTTAGCGTACCTGCTGTATATATTTGGCACCATTTATTTTAAACTTTTTAGTGATATTTTCATAAATAATGATTGAAGCATCGAAGACGGTAAAATGATCTAGGTAGGCTATGATCACATTATCGTCTGTATAGTTTTACATAATTTATGTTTCTTCAGAAAAAAATATCCGGTCGTAATGAAATTTGCATGGAATCATCATAGTAGTTTACTCTCTCAAATAAAAAAAGAATCATCGAAATCGGTTTATATTTGTCAGAGTAATGTAATGGAGAACATCAGTTTTATGGTTTTAACCAGATAAATTCCCCCACATCGTTCATGGTCCTCCAGTAAGTTCGTTCTCAACCGGCTGGTTGTGATAAAATTCATACAGATTCATTACAGTGTTTTTTTCTTTCGAATAAAAAAAAGAATCATTGAAATTGGTAAATATTTGCCAGAGTTATGACCATTTTTGTCCGTAAAAAGCGACATAAAGTCATCTATATAGGCATTCCTGCAGTTCTCCTGCGCAGTCACCATTCTTGTTTTTTTCAGGGACTACTTATTCGTAAGCAATAATTTTTTTATGGGATCCAATTAACGGATTAAAGAATGGATGGAAGAAAGATTTTTTCAAATCGGTTCATAATTGTCAGAGTTATGCGCGAACATACATAGAAAAAAAAAATATATATACAGACGAATTGAGAACCTCCTCCTTTTTTGAAGTCGGTTAAAACCAAGAAGACTGGCAGCAACGTCTTTCTTTTGAATTACCTACCACCTATATTGCGATCCCCAAGATGCCTGCCAGACATGGGTATTATGGCAACCTTCTAGGTGGCAGGCCTTTGTTCAGCAGTGGTTTTTCGGCTGCTGATGATGATGACTAGGTGGTAGAACCCGTACGCAAGGAACTCCAGGTAGCCACCGCAGTGCCAGATAGACATTCTGTCGAGTGTCTGTTTGGCGAAAGCTTGGTGAAGTTCATAGAAATGGCGCTAAGGGATATAGAATTAGGACTAGTGCATTAAATATATATTTAACTTAAGAGTTTAATTAGGCTACAATATGTTGTATGTAATTAGATATTGAAATGTATTATAAGTTTGACATCGATTTGGTTATTCTGTAATGGTGTTATATTGAACAAATCAATAATTAAATGTGTAAGCATTGCTATATTCAGGTGTGAAGGTCACTGTAGCTCTTAATAATTTAGCACAGGCATAAGTAGGTAGATAGTTTTTGATTTTAAGTGATCTTTATGGGAACATCTTGAATTTTAAGTTACTATAATCTCACAATTATGTAAGCAACGCAAACAACATGCAAAACGAAATAAACAACACGAAATTAGGCATCGATATAATATTATATTCGATATAATAATATATCGAAAAATATATAATTAAATTAGGCATACTTAATTCATTCATGAATATCATTGTCGGACGCACGTACCTAATTATCTCATCACCAATTCAAAAATGGCAAATCCAAATTTCAATAGAGAATATGGCCGGGTGCTATTAACAGCTTGGGATCCCGTGATAAATATAGTCAAATCCAAAGACAAGCATTCCACTGCAAGACCTCACGATAGTCTGTAAGCTCTTTCTGCGTAGATCGGACTAACAATAATAATTAGAAGACCTGAGGGTACCCTAAGACAACTATGAAATATGGACACCTCAGTCCGCCCGTGACCATGAATGCTGTAAAGTATTCGAAACGTCGGGTAATTAAAATCAAAAATAAACCGAGATATAATCCGTAAAATTAGTTTCATTTCAATGTGTAGTATTCGCATAAATATCAGAAATCATTATGACACTAAAAAGTATAAAATAATTTAAATATTGTTGAAGTTAGCGGTGTTTAACTCATGAGCGATACATAAAAAAGATATGTTTTATTGGAAAAAACCCAATCACTTATAATATATCACCACTCCTTTGAAGAAGTTGTGATATATTATATTTGAATATATATTTATATCCTTAGATATCTTTAGCGCTACGATTAATTTGAGATTTATTAAAGCATGAATGAGATGGCTGATTTATGAAATAAATGAGTGAGAAGGATAGGTAAGGTACGCAATTCGTCGTACGCACTGATATAGATATGTGAGATATAGAACAGAGAGCGATATATCAAATAATAGATATCTAAGCACGTTGTAATAAGGTGCATTTTGAGATGGGAATAAATTGATTTGACTTAAAACGTATACAAATGTATATATTGTATTTAAATTCGTCTCGTTAAGACCTTTCGTTTGATACCCATATTGGTGTTTTTGGATGTTAAAAATACAAATTTTTGAAAACTATATAGCCTATGTCATTCCCACAACTAAAACGAATATAACGACAAATCATAAGGCACGGTCAAGCCGTTTAGGCTGTATGCCGTGAAAAGAAATAGACATACATACATACTCTTCAAAAACATAGCACTCCTCTTGGGGCATTCAGACAAATAGAGGAAAAAATGAAAGGTCCACCGGGTTTCTAGTAGATTTATAAAAAAATATGCCATATGAATGTGCTTCTTTGTGCCTATATCAAATAAACTACCTAGTTACCTAAATTTCATTTTTCGGTAAACTTACAAAAAATAGGTTTTTGGTTATGCTTGAATGGGGTTGTAAGGGCAACATGGCCTAAATGTACAAGATAATTTGTGAATTATTTGCAGTTCAATTTTGACAGGCCCGACCATATATTTCAACCATGGTTCGCCCTGAGATGGTTCAGTTACTGAACAAGCAAAACTGATGAGTTTTGCATCAGGCCTCCAGTAGGCATAATGAGATGTCATTATGCCTATTGTAGGCCTGATGAGATGAGTTTTGTCTGATACGTTCATAGGTTTAATTATTTAATCATTGAAAGCTACCAAAAAGTGTCAAATAAAAATAAAGTTAAAAAACTAAAACCATCTAAAAAGTAAAAAATAAGCAAATATTTTTTCAACACACTTGCTCGTAAAGTGAGCCTTATTACATCGCGTTTGGGCCATAAACCTAGCTGTAAGACACGCGTTCGTAATGACGACATTACGCACTAGTGCGTATAGAATTATCCCAATAAAGTTAAATTATTACCTTACTGCAAGTTGTATTCGAGTAGGTAAACAGAGCATTAATTTAACCGGGTAATACAATTTTCTTTTAAAACATTGTAGAGGGTTTTTGCTGCTGAAAATCCATAATATTAATAGGATCAAAATATTCATAATTAACAAGAATTTGTTATAAAATATTTGCATTTAATCACTTAAAATTATAATTTTGAAGTAGGCTGTATGTTCATTCATCTTGAATTAATTGGGCGCGTGAAAAAATAAATACCGGTCAAGTGCGAGACGGACTCGCGCACCGAGGGTCCCATACCATCCTTGAACGTATTAAAGTTATTTTACAATTAATCTAACACTCAGATAGCAAAATAACCAAACCGCAAAAATAAGTTAGTTTGTCGAGGTTTTTAAGATTAGGTACTAAAAAGCTACTATTTAGAAAGATCGTTTTATTCTTCCTGTAAAATATATTTTATAAACAGACATGTATTACCCATAATTATTTCAGATATTTATCTCCACAAACATTGGAGATAAGTGGGGGAGAACGGTACTTTTTATTTATTTATACACTTTATTGTACACACATTAAAAAAAACAATAAAAAGGACTTGAAAAAATTTGTACAAAGGGGGACCTTATCGTTATCCGCAATTTCTTCCAGGCAACCTTGGGATGGAAAAAAGATTGCATGGAATACGAAAAGTGGGTAATGTGTGAGACTATATACACGAATAAAAATAGATATAATAAGTGTACCTGACTGAGACTGAATTATATGGATGTAGTGTTTGGGCCTCGTCTTCTATCGAGATCACAAAAACTGATTCAACGGCTCCAAAATGCTTGTGCTCGTTTTTGTTTTAATATTCCGCCTAGAGCTCACGTGACACCGTTCCTAAATAAAAACCACATTCTTAAAATGAAACATCGTCGCAAACTTCATCTAGCCTGTCTACTTTTCGGAATCCTAAAGCACGAGGCACCTTCTTATCTGTATAACAAGTTGACTTGGATGTCGAGCCACAGGTCCTGTGGGTCCCGACAGTGTGCGGCGCAGCTCTCGACACAACACCATAAATTAGCAACTTTTAGAGGCAGTTTCCGTTACGCAGCGTCCAAATGTTGGAATAATATCCCACCGCCATTGAGGAACCTGCAGAGTTTAAAAAACTTTAAAAATAAAGTTAAAAATATCCTCTTTGAACACCAAAGACAGCAGGAAACATTAAAGCACGAAACTAGAACTTACTACTACTTACTACTTACTTAATTTGAGATGTGCAGCATTTTACTAATTTTAAAAATTATTATGGCTTTATAGCATTCTACTTTACAATATTATTTAATTATAATTATATACATTCTTTCACTCGGAAGCGTGGTAGTCTAGTGCGATACATTAGGTTTTAAGCTTGATTTCATAGACGTACTATATACACTAAATTAATAATCATAGGAGACATATTAAAATTCAAATTACTGTCGTGGAGATATACGTTTAATATTTTGTTATTGTTACTTTCTTTTTAGTTTGTTTTCTTCTTCTAGTAGTAGTTACTCGTTTTAAATAGGTAGTACTTAAGATATAGTTTGCTTCTTTCTTAGTATTGGTTGCACAATACGTGTGTGCGGCGAAGTATCCATGCAGTCACCGGGGGTTCCAACGGAAGACCAGCGCGGCCTGCTTGCAAGCCGCCTTATGCTGAGTTGGAACCCTTTCGTTGCAAGCTTACTACTTATACTGTTTTCTTTCTTTTGTTTTGAACTATGTATGTAACCTGTTTGCTTCGAATAAAAAGTTTTCTTCTTCTTCTTCTTCTACCTATTTACATATAATATATATACATACATATAAATATATATAAATATTTCTTACATACCAACATATATTCAATATCTATACTTATATACTTATAATAATCTATACTTATAATAAAACTGTAACAGGTCCAATTCTGTACATTGAAGATATTTTGAAAATTATTTTTGGAGGGCATTCTATAACCGATACTGAGGCCAAAAATGTATTTTTTTCAATTTTTGTCTGTCTGTCTGTCTGTCTGTCTGTCTGTCTGTCTGTCTGTCTGTATCACGGCTGAGCATCACGCCGAAACTACTGACTGGATTCAAATGAAACTTGGCACGATTTGAGATCTTACTACGAGGTAGGACATAGGATACTTTGTATCCCGTAATCTAGCACGGTTCTTTCGGGAGAGGGGATTAAAGTCAAAATGGGTACTTGGTTATACGCTTGGTCAGATTTCATCAATTTTTCTTTATAATATAATAAATATTAGTAAGGGAACACTCATAGAGAGTCATTCACTAGATGGGTGACCGTTTAACGCCATTTGAACTAAACGGGTCCGTGCTTCGGAGAGCAAGTAAAAAGTAGGCCCCAGTTTTTTACCGACTATAAAAAAGGAGGTTATGTATTCCATGCTAATGTCTGTTATTAAAAGTTTAGTTAACGTAAAAATAGCGCAGGCGGAGCTGCGTGGGTCAGCTAGTATATATATATAGGTAGAGAACTATAAATATAAGTATTATATATATAAATAATATGAAAATATGGAAAACGACAAATGGGCTAAAAAAGTAACAACCTGGGTCGGACCATCAAATAAAAGGAATAGGGGAAGACCCAAAGAAAGATGGATAGACGAGATAAACAGAGTGGCTGGGAACGACTGGATTGTCAAGGCAAGGGATAGAGACGCCTGGAAAAATATGGAGGAGGCCTTTACGCGGTGAGAGGTCCTTAAGTGAAAAAAAAATATTATATTTTCTATCTTTTGTAAAATGCATGCAATTTAAGGAATAAAGAAGGTTTAATTATTATTAATATATATAAATAAATTCTGATAAATATACAGATAGCACTCCGAAATTATAATTAAGGCCAGCAAAATAACAATGAGCTACAACATAAGGTAATGTGCTTTTACAAGGTACGGTACTTTTTATTTAATTTTTTTGACATTTTTGATTTTAAGCTGGTGAAATTACCGGACACTAAGACTTAATATCTAATGTCTTGAGGGTCGGCAATGCGCTAGTGATTCTTCTGGTTTTGCTAACGTCTATAGGCTGTGGTGACTGCTTACCATCAGGCGGGCCGGGCCGTACGTTTGCTTGCCACCTTGGTCATATAAAAAATAAATAACTACATAACAAAAACCAACATACAAATCAGCTTTAAAATGTGCAAATATAGCCCTTTCATATGATACCCCACTTGATCTAATAGTCTCACTTTGATATTTTGAGACCCCTTTTCAGCCCCTATTAAATAATAATATTAATAAATTCTTTATTTTCAAGTATCATGACTCATACAGTGATATGTAAGAATATTTACATGCTAAATAACAGTTAATCTATCTATTATGTGTTCCGTTTGACGTCCGAAGTCCTTTTATGAGAGAGTGCATCGTCTTTTTCTTCGCTTTGCCGCTAGATGTCGCTACCTTACCGTCACGTGACCGCCACCTACAGCGCCACAGTGGCCAAATCTGTAACTAAATGAGATTGCACAGAGCAAGCCGCCATCTTTGTCATTGTTGCGTCGTTTTCGGAACCGAACGCATGTCGTTACAGTTTTTCTGTTGAAAAAATATTTAAATTGTTATTTTATTGTAGCTTTCGAGACTAAAAGTAGAAAGTTACCCAATATTTATTTTTACAAAAGATAATTAAAACCGTTACGTAGAATTGCTTAAAAATCCCGGGAGGTTTCATACCGCGGAAACAGAATTAATTTTACGAGTGTACTTGCTTAGTGATCGTGAATCAACGCATTTAGGCTCTGTGATAACCGGTGCGCTCCAAGAAGATTCCAGGTTACCCACAACATCAAGATCATCGGGGTCAAGCCCCTCCTCCGGCGAAGGTTAGAGTTACTATCAGGACATCTGGTAAGTCTTTTAATAATATATTTTGGGCGAAAAATATTTCGGGATATAGTATCCCCGCTACAGCACCGATAAATGTAAATAATATTTTCACATCTACCTGGTGTAAATGATATTAAACTGTGGTAATTAAATGCTCCCATTATTTTTGGGACTAATCTTACCACACATTCTCGCCACTGTGACTCCTTTAGGCGGGGATTTGCAGTGGTTACCAGTGAAGACACCAGGGGTTCCATAATGTTGCCATTGAGGAACCTGCTGTACCTCGAGCATCTGCTCGAGCAGGATTGTTAAACTATCGCGTACAATACAAAAATTGAACAGTCCGGATTGGAATTCCGTATATCATACCATTCGTTACTGTTTCCATTCGTTTCAAAAATTAATGCAAAATTAATATATTTAGAGGAGCTCTATTCAAGTGGAGTAAATTAGATCGTAGTTTCGTGGCCCCATCTAATGCTTTTTTTGTGCATAACTATTGCTCTTTACTGCATAAAATGAATTCCTGGATGTTGCTTTACGGAATTTTACGCGATGGTAGATAAAGCCGGAGATCAAGTTAAAATGATCTTTTTACAAAAAGTTGAAGGTTTCTTTTGGTTTGTTATTCCGATTGCAATAAAGTTTCTTATGACATATCCAATTCGGTATTTCGTACATCTCTTATAAAGCTCTTCTCAGGAGTTTAAAAGAGACCTGTTAAGATATGGGGGAAAACTTATTCGCTCTGCAGAATTTATGTGCAATCCCAAAAACTTTACTGATTATTTTACTAGCCAACTCCACTATTTAAATCTTGGTTCGGCCATTCACCAGTGTGTTCTAGCTAGATCTCGTATAGGAAGCCATTTCGCTTCTTCCGATATGGTCTAGTGGCTAAGAGACCTGGCTCTCTCCCAGGAGGCTTGGGTTCAATTCCCGGTATCGGAACCAAAGGCATTAAAGCAAATCAATATATAATATAAAACAAAAATTTTGATTACGATAAATAGAAACAGGGGGGGGGGGGCGATAAGGATGCGTTCTTCGCAGAACTATTCTGAAATTAATTTCTGCTGCTCGCATTCCATTCGCTGAGAGACCACCCCTAGTACCAAAAATGGAAGCTTGAAAATGTTTTCGTTTTCAAACTGCACGTTTGAAAACATTTTCAAGCTCCAACTTGAATCTCTAGACATCGGCCTAGAGATTCAAACCATTCAAGACACAAATTTAAAATCATCACTATTAACAGCACGCCCGCGTTCCGGACGAAATTATATGTATAAATTTGCGCCGAGGATGCGGGTCGCAGGCGACGTCGTCGTCATGTGAACAACGACAGGCCTATTATCTCATAACCAAAGATCATATACTACCTACGCATTGGTTACGAAGGATGACTGTTGTACCCTTCGGGTTAGCAGCAGCACCGAGAATGTTCCCCACAGTATCGATTTGGACTGCCGAAATCTTTCGCAACAAGTCCTTGTCAGTCCGTATATTTGATCGACTCTATATTAGTCCACCAGTGCAAGGCGATGCGGAAACTTCAAATTGCCATTGCCATAGTTTCTCAAAAGCCAGGACATGGAAATCGATTCAGAAAAATCAATTCTCACCCCAGACAGATGTTTTAATAGTATGGAACACATCTCCACGTCAAGTATTCATATATTAAAAGTCCGTCAACACTTTCTGAGTGTCTTAACAGCAGGCAGTTGGCCCCTCAAGCAGGCGCAACGCCTCTTAGGGTGCCTAACTTTTGCAACCTTCATCACCCAACGGGGAAGGTTGCATTGCCGCACGCTGTAGCCCCACAGCATCCGTTTCACACCGTCCATGCTCTTGGAATAAAGCAACTCTTGACTAACAGTCTCAGCTCTTTGTCCCTTGCACCTACCAGGTCTGTACTACCCTAAAGGGAATTACAAAATACGCTGTGGTAGCTGTTCTTATAAACAGCAAAAGCTATCGAAACTTCAATCAAAGTAATCTTACAGTTCGACAGCAAAACCACACTATGTTCCGTATGTAGGAACGAGGGCGACACGAAATTTTTAATGCTCTTGGAATAAAGCAACTCTTGACTAACAGCCGCAGTTCTTTGTTCCTTGCACCTACCGGGTGTGTACAATACGTAGACCGGCCTGCTCTCATTCACTGCCGGATCGATGCTCTCACGAAATCGATCCGGCACAGAGTGATCAGCTTTAGGAGAACTCCAGATGTACACCTCTCGGCGTCAAGCAAAGCTTACGTGAGCTTAGCTTATTGAGGTATGTTACGCTGGACTTGGCAAACTAGCACGCGTAGTTTCACAACGCTTTCAGCAGTTGTTGGAGTAACGATCTTGCGTGGATCTTTCTCCATCAATTCTCCTGCGTCCGCGTGTGCATGTGTGGTCATCTCAACCAGTCGCAAGAGCGGTTCATTATAATAGTACCCATGATTGTGAAAGTGTTAAATGAAAGTAGAAATAACTTTGAAACGGTTTGTTGGATTCAGCAACAAGCCGATCTCTAGTTCAAGTACCCATACTACGACAGCTACAGTACTATAGCTGGAAGCTTGGCTCATTTCGGCTGGGATACCCTAACTCAAAGCGGGTCACCAGACGATAAACAGTTCTTGTCAACATATTAGAAAACGTTTACGCTTAATAATTATATCCCGATATAGGCAACATGGGCTCAGTGGTGAACTCAAATTAAATTGCACTATCGTCATCTAAAATCGTCCGTCCGTCGGTCATTATTTTAACAAACCCATTTTTAAGTAAATTAAAGATTTGCTTATTGAACTATTTTCGTGGTTAAATCCGTTATACCATCAGTATGTGAAACTATAACTGATGCCGAAAGAGCTTCAAATAATTAAGTTAAGGCATAATCATTTGTACTAACTTACTACTTAATTGTTAAAGCCATTTCATAAGCTCCAACAACTGCTTATCTGAGATGCCAGAAAAATTGTATTACTGATACAATTTTTTAATAATAACAATCCTAGATTTGTTGTTCAGTGATGGTGAATTTGTCCAATTTATAGGACATTTTAATCATTTCTCTGGTTCGCCTCAGGTCCTAGAGTAACATGACTTGACTCTTTACATTGACAAGGATGACTATCACTTTATATCCAATATTTAGTTCCCAGGAATTTGCATGTATCTCCTGTTTGTTTCTCAACAAGAAGCTTATTCTTGATTCTCAAGCAGACTGCTTCGTGTGAACGTTACTATTTGGATCAACAGATAAGTTGTACATTATTGACATCCTCCGTCCTTGAATAAATTTATTTTTATAACAAGGGAACCTCTTAGATCAGCTATTACCGTGATCCTATGGGGCTTGGGTATGGTGAACTCTGTCTGAAGCAGTTATAGCGGCTACACTTGGCTAGCTTTAAATCACCTATTTATTTCTTAACTATTAAGAAAAGTACCCCATTACCGATATTTTACCTAACGTAAACTAGCGCCTTTATGAAACCGTACGAAAATATTATTTCTTATTTCTTGAATATATATATTTTAGAAGTACCAATAATACCAAATCGAAAAAATCACTATCCATTTTTTTTCTCAGTCTATTTTATTAGGGCCTTTGTGGGGATAAATTTGGTGATTTGATTTGAAAAATCTGTATCAATTGAATAGTCTATTGAACTATTTTATATTGTGCATGTTTGATCAATCTGATTTAAAGAATAATGCTCTTCATTGTACACCTAGAAAATATTCTAAGATATAATTATGCGAATGGCAGTCGTATCGATTGAAGCCACTTCTTCTAGACAACCATGTTAAAAGAAAGAAGTTATAAAAGATAATTAGGGCAGATTATGATTTAATTAGTACTTTTGTACTAATAACAAAATCTATCACATTGTTGCGTTTTACTATGCAAGCCACCAGGAGATAACAAACAGATCTCTCATAAAAGGACTTCGGACGTCAAACGGAACACATAATATGAAAATTTTACCTTAGAATAAAATTTGTATTATGTTTACTAAGACGTCCGAAGTCCATACAATGCCTTCCTGGTGTTATATATACCAGCATCATTTTATGAGCCGAACAATGACAAAGATGGCGGCTTGCTCTGTGCAATCTCATTTAGTTACAGATTTGGCCACTGTGGCGCTGTAGGTGGCGGTCACGTGACGGTAAGGTAGCGACATCTAGCGGCAAAGCGAAGAAAAAGACGATGCACTCTCTCATAAAAGGACTTCGGACGTCTTAGGAAACATAATACAAATTTTATTCTAAGGTAAAATTTTCATATTCTATCTTATTATATAAAAGAGTAGACAAAAACCCACTCATCACGAAATCTCAGAAACTACAAGTGCTAGGAGTCTCAAACTTTGCATGGGGGTTCCTTTTAAGACGTAGGTGCTCACTAAGACGGGTTTTTTCGAAATTCAACCTCTGAGGGGGTCAAACAGGGGGGCAAAGTTTGTATGGGAGAACGCGATTCCTTGGTCCTATTGACTTGAAATTTTGCACAGACATTCGTTAAGAAAATTAATTGAATTTGTATTTCATGTTTTTTTTAAATTTATCCCTTAACAGGGTAAAAAAAGGAGTATTATTACTCAACCGATGGCGGTACAAATATGATAAGATATTTCGAAACATTAAACAAAACGTCCTTGGCCAAGTGGTTACGGAAGCGTCCTCTAAACACGGACTGTCCGGGTTCGCTACCCGTGTGCGGATTTTCTTTTTGTATTTTTAAACTTTGTTTTTGATTTTTTTATTTATATTAAGATTCGATGTTTTAAATATTTAACTCATATCAACTCCAGCACTTTTTATCTCTAATATATTTTTTATAACTAATGCTTTTATTTTAATTTAAAATCATGCATACGTGGTTAGCTTCTCTCTAATGTCATGATTTAGTTATTAGTGGAAACTTAATGGATTTTTGTACTATTGTATCTTATATTAGTAATAATGGTATCATTTGTTTGTTTCCCAAATATAATAAAATAAAATAATGAAAATATATATCCAAAATGTCTGTTTGGGTAGGAATAAAATAATTATGCATGTATTGTACGTATGATATAAAAGCCAAAACTTTATTGGAATTATTGTCTGTCTGTCAGTCAGGGGTTTTTCCACAGGTTGGCTGGTGTTGTTACCGATCGATCGACGTCAAAGTATCTTTACATAGTGTGAAACAAAGTCGCTATCCGAGTCTGTCTATATCCGATAGCACCTCCTAAATCACGCAGTGGTTTTCACCATCTTGGTTAGATAATTTTTCATTGAAGGTTTTAAGTTTTATCTAAGTAAATAAACTTACATAGCTTTTAGCTAAACCTAAAGAGATACCTACATAGTTCACAATCAAGTACTAGAGAATTTCATTAATTCCATATATTATAAGGTAGGTAAATACCCGGGATATAATATACCCGCCCCACAGTGGCGGACTCAAAGGCAATGCACTGAAGGACAGCTCATGCAGATACCACCGAAGAACCCCTCTCATGTGCCGATGTGACAGCCACGGGAGTTTTAGTGGGTAAGAATCCCCCACAGGATCCCGGGGACATGTTAAACGTGTCCCCCGCCACCCCTTTAACTGTGACAACGATGACAGATTCCCGGGGGGCTATAATGCGCCCCCGGCAGCGACTTCAAAGGCCCTTGCCTTGCCCTGAGGGGTACCCGGTGCAGCCCCATATTTTGTGCGGACAGCCGTGGGGGGTTTAGAGGGTAAGAATCCTACACACCGCGGTCGACCGCCCGCAGGATCCTGGGAGCCTATTGGAGGTCTACCGTGATCCCCGAAACTGAGCACGGTGACAGGTAATTTTTTTTATTGTGCCCCCCGGTGGCGGGCTCAAAGGAAAGCCACTGAGGGGATTTTTTTTTTTAAATTATCCCTTAACAGGGTTAAAAAGCAGTATTATTACTCAACCGATGGCGGTACAAATATTCTCACTTAGATTTGCTTAGTACGTAAATTAGGTACTGTACACGGATAACTTTAATACTTAAAGCAAAATATCACGCTATATGTATTAGGGACTGAGCAGACATATAACAAGAATATGATCAAGTAAGTCTGGAGGGAAGTGTCTTCTAAGCACAGCAGGGTCCGGGTTCAAATCTCTCTTTGGGATTATTTTTGTGTACTTTTAAACTTTTTATTTTTGATCAATTTTTTTTATTTTTATTTTTCACTGAAGGTTTATATATTAACTGAATTTATTTAGAAGTTTTATCTAAGTAAATAAATTTAATTAGCTTACGTTGACTAAACCTAAAGAGGTACATACTTAACAATTCCAAATACCCAGGTTGACTTCCCCACGGGATCCCGGATACATATTGGATGTCCCCCCCCCCCCCCCGCCACCCCCTTAACGTGACAACGGTGACCCGGGTGGCTATAATGCGCCCCCGGGAGCGGTTTCAAAGGCCCTTGCCTTGCACTGAGAGGTACACGGTGCAGCCCCCCTCTTTTGTGTGGACAGCCGTGGGGACACATACCGCAGTCGATTGCCCGCAGGATCCTGGGGGCCTATTGGAGGTTTCCCCCGTGATCCCCCTATCTTTGAGCACGATGATAGTTTCCCGGGTGGCTTTATTGTGCCCCCCGGTGGTGGGCTCAAAGGCAAGTGACTAAGTCTGTGGGATCTTGGTGCAGATCCCACCGGATAGCCCAGGTCTCCTTCTTATGTAGGTACTGATTTAACGGCCGTTGGGGGTTTAGTGTATAAGAATCCTATATACCCGGTTGACCACCAGCAGGGTCCCGTAAATCCCATTAAAGGCTTCCCCCGTGACCCCTGTAACTGTGAGCACCGTGACAGGTTCCCGGGGAACTATAATGTGCCTCTCCAGCGGCGGGTTCAAAGTCAAGGCACTGAGTGGTATCAGCTGGTACAGATCCCGACAGATAGCCCAGGTCCGCCCTCTAATGTGCAGACGTGATAGCCGTGGGGGTTTTAGTGGGTAAGAAATTCCCGGTTGACCCCCGTTTACGTCTCAACGATGAAACCGAACAAGGAAGCCCGTATTGCTTCCATAAATTGGTTTTAAAGAAATGGTGTCTGTTCCTGTCCTTAATCCACCCAAATTGTGCACCGGTACACGTCTGCAGTTTCTAATAAAATTATAAATACAATAATAAATCACAAGCTCAGAGATTCAACGTTGCAGGCTTAAACCTAAGCGTTGAGTACTTTGCCCATGGACAGACAGCTATACGTAGCCCTTTCACGCGTCATTTCTAAACAAAATTTGTTCATATTGCGTTACGAAAAGTCAGCTACAAACATTATTTATGAAGAAATTCTATAATCAAAGATAGTAACTTTAAATTATTCACTTCTTTTTTTTTCTCAATTACACCCGTGCGAAGCCGGGGCGGGTCGCTAGTACTTATAATAAAACTGTAACAGGTCCAATTCTGTACATTGAAGATATTTTGAAAATTATATTTGGAGGGCATTCTATAACCGATACTGAGGCCGAAAATGTAATTTTTTAAATTTTTGTCTGTCTGTCTGTCTGTCTGTCTGTATCACGGCTGCGCATCACGCCGAAACTACTGAATGGATTCAAATGAAACTTGGCATGATTTACGAGGTAGGACATAGGATACTTTTTATCCCGTAATCTAGCACGGTTCTTTTGGGAGAGGGGATTAAAGTCAAAATGGGTACTTGGTTATACGCTTGGTCCGATTTTATCAATTTTTCTATATAATATAATAAATATTAGTAAGGGAACACTCATAGAGAGTTGTTATCAAGGTTTTGTAATCAAGGTTTTGTAATGGGTTAAGCAACATTATGTTTATTTATTGAGTTATCAAGGTTTTGTAAGGTCATTAAATAGATGGGTGACCGTTTAACGCAATTTGAACTAAACGGGTCCGTGCTTCGGTGAGCAAGTAATAAGTGGGTCCCAGTTTTTAACCGACTATAAAAAAGGAGGTTATGTATTCGATGCGAATGTCTGTCAGTTAACGTAAAAATAGCGCATGCGGAGCTGGGTGGGTCAGCTAGTAATAAATATTAGTAAGGGAACACTCATAGAGAGTTATCAAGGTTTTGTAATCGATCGGGTTAAGCAACGTTAGGTAAGGTCCGTGCTTCGGAGAGCAAGTAAAAAGTGGGTCCCAGTTTTTAACCGACTATAAAAAAGGAGGTTATGTATTCGATGCGAATGGCTGTTATTAAAAGTTTAGTTAACGTAAAAATAGCGCAGGCGGAGCTGCGTGGGTCAGCTAGTACTTATAATAAAACTGTAACGGGTCCAATTCTGTACATTGAAGATATTTTGAAAATTATATTTGGAGGGCATTCTATAACCGATACTGAGGCCGAAAATGTAATTATTTAAATTTTTGTCTGTCTGTCTGTCTCTATCTCGGCTGAGCATCACGCCAAAACTACTGAATGGATTCAAATGAAACTTGGCATGATTTGAGATCTTACTACGAGGTAGGACATAGGATACTTTTTATCCCGTAATCTAGCACGGTTCTTTTGGGAGATGGGATTAAAGTCAAAATGGGTACTTGGTTATATGCTTGGTCCGGTTTTATCATTTTTTCTTTATAATATAATAAATATTAGTAAGGGAACACTCATAGAGAGTTGTTATCAAGGTTTTGTAATCGATCGGGTTAAGCAACGTTAGGTAAGGTCATTAAATAGATGGGTGACCGTATAACCTCATTTGAACTAAACGTGTCCGTGCTTTGGAGAGCAAGTAAAAAGTGGGTCCCAGTTTTTAACCGACTATAAAAAAGGTTATGTATTCGATGCGAATGTTTGTTATTAAAAGTTTAGTTAACGTAAAAATAGCGCAGGCGGAGCTGCGTGGGTCAGCTAGTAATAAATATACTTATAAATATTATAATTATAACATTATTATATTAATAAATCATTGCTTTAAAATTCCAGCAGCAATTTTGGAGCAACGATTTATAATGCAACAGTGCAGTCTATCTGCAATCATATCCAGAATGCTGTTAGAGCTTTCCCGTGCCCTGCGCACCAGAGATGCGCATCTTTTTCGCATTATTGCAAAAAAGCAGTCTACATGCAATTCAGCAAACATCCCTGACTGATGCTCTACAGAAGCGAGGTAGCCCCATCAACACTTTAAAGGCGTTGTTGTACTGTACTCGAAGGGAACTGTACGATTTCTGCGTAAAATGTACCCACAGCCTACAGGTGTAAAATGAGGTACAGTAAGCTCTAAAAACGGTTCTTTTGACATCTTTAGAAGCTCGCACGAACCTGCGGGCAATCATAGGCCTAACCGACAGCGCCATGCCTCCGCTCTCTCTCTCTCAAAGCATAGCATGTCAATAATAACCATGGCATGTTTTTCAAAATAAATATTTGTTAAGGTTACAAGGCAACCATAAAAGTGTTTGGAAGATTGTGTAATTTGACTTTCAACATCGATATCTACACTAATCTACACTAATATTATAAAGAGGAAAACTTTGTTTGTTTGGTTGTAATGAATAGGCTCAAAAACTACTGGACCGTTTTAAAAATTCTTTCACCATTCGAAAGCTACATTATCCACGAGTAACATAGGCAAAATTATATTTTGGAAAAAAATAGGGTTCCCTAAGATATTTGGGTTTTTTCGGACACAAGGTGTAAAAAATCAACCAGAAAAGTTACTTATTTTGCGTACGTTGCCTAAACTATAAAAGATAGAACCATAAAATGTTCTAATTAATTGTATATCTTATAAATATCTACAAAAAAGTCCGCGGCACACTATCTATGTCGAGGCCCAACAACCATTTTTTTATTTAAAAATCTTGAATTTTGTTTGGACTACATTTAAACGCATTTATTTTACCTTCGCGCATTTATCCTTATCAAAATAAATTATTTCATCATTAAGTACAGTTTATGTAGATAATATTTGGTCTTTGAATGATTAAAATTGACATTTGGTTTTGAAGTTATGGCGAAATTAAAATATTACGATTTCTGCTGCACGGCCCGTTGCGAAGTGAGCGTCACCAAGGCTGGGGTGCGCATGCGGGAGGGGAGTTTAGATCTATGAGTAAGGTCCGCGCGGCTCAGACGCGAGGTCGGCTCCCTCTCGATTTTTATTAGATTTCTTTCTTAAAACTACACTTACGCAAAAGTTCTTCTCAGAGCTAATCAACAGTTCTTTTCAGGGCTAACCAACAGATTTTTTCAGGGGTAACCAACAGTTCTTTTCAGGGTTAACCAACAGTTCTTTTCAGGGCTAAACAACAGTTCTTTTCAGGGCTAAACAACAGTTCTTTTCAGGGCTAGAATATTACAGGCTGTTAGCATTTTCTTAAACATTTGAAAATGCCTAAGAGAGCCAGGTCTCAACTTTCTAAACATAGTTCTCAAGCACGGGCAGCAAGAATACGTCGTATGGGAGAATCTTCACCTGAACGTTCACAACGCCTTGCTGAACAAAATCAGAGAAACTCTCAGGTACGCGCACGAGAGTCGAGTGTCGAACGTTCGCAACGCCTTGCAAAACAAAATCCGAGAACCTCTGAGTTACGTGCACGAGAGTCGGGTGAACCGATATGTATGAAATTTTGCGGGTAGGTCTGAGAACAGGTTATAAAGTATATTTTATGCCGCTGATACCATGATTGACGAGGATATATAGAACGAGAAGAGGGTGCAAGAGAGGGAGAGGGGAGGGTGATGGAGTGAGTGATCGGAGGAGTTAGGTGGAGCAAGGGGGGGGGGGGGGAGTGAGAGGGAGCAAGTTGGGAGAAGAGAGAGGAGGAAGAGGGTTCAGAGAGGACAACGGGCAGAGGAAGAGGGGAAGTGTGACGGGGACCGAAGCAGGAGGGGAGAGAAATAGCATAGAATTAGATTTTTATTATAAGAGAGAGAGATGGAGAGAGATAAATCAAGGGAGTAGGGAGAAAAGGGGAGCAAAATGTAATTAAAGCGCGGGCGGAGCTGCGCGGGTCAGCTAGTACTATCTAAACAAGATTAGCTGTCACGGCCCGAAAAGTGGTCACGAAAATAGAGCTACGGAGACGGTTGTGTCGCTATTTCAAATTAGTAAGAGCCGACAACAGCTAGCGTAAAGACGTGTCGAAATGCCTCATTTGCGTCTAAAAACTGCCTTAATACACGTCGCAACAGCAAATTTTCATACGGAACATATATTTCCCATTAGTAGTAGTTAATAGTATTAGATTAAATGATAGATATCAGTAAGATATCACTAAAACACGAAATAATAAATATTTCTTTAAATATCTCTGCTACTAGTCCGCCAACCGCCAAGCTACCGACCGACCAAATTATGTTTGCCGCTACTGTCTAAACAAAACACTCAAACTACACGTAGTTCTCATAAGATTATAGTTCAATTATCGTTGCGCTACCAGCAAAGATAAGTTGGTCGGCCTAATGTACTCTGTGGGCCTACGTTGAGACTTGTTCGGTCGCCCCCCGTGCCTCCGGTTATGCCGTTCTCCCTTTCGCGCGTTGTCCGCTACTATCCCTGTCTCGTTCGTGGCGTGGCTTGAACGGTACTACGGGTATAATGCGCTACGGTAGTAACATCGCAGAAATAGTTTTAACGCTATATGTAGTTTTAACATCGTTGTTTTGGTAGCGTAAATATTGATACAGCATTGTACAAAAAAATTAATGTACAATGACCATTGCGCCTATAAGAACCGTTTACATCCTGTGCAGTCCTGGACGGGTCACTCGGGCTCTTACGTTCATACGGAATATTTAAGCTATCACTGCCATATTTTGGATGAAATTTAGTAGGTGACTGCTTATCTGGTTACTTATTATATATCGATGACTTTCAATATAGAACAGAATTATTACGGTATGCTTTACTTTTATTTCCACTTTAGTAGTAATATTTTTTAAAAAAATCAGTACGTAGTCGCTTATACCCTTTATATATATATATATATATATATATATTATAGAAATAACCTTAATTTTACCGCAACATCAATAAAGGCAAATTATTCTGAAGTAATTCATAGGTAGTTAATTCAGGACGGACGAGCAACAATGCATATGGTTGTTGTGGTACATACCGCCGAAAAAAATAAGCATGGATTTGTGGAAGAAGTATACCGATTGCTATCAAAAATTCCAGTGAGATGTAAAGTAGATAAGATCGGTGATACTAATATGGATATGCTGAACCACTCTGGCTCCAGCTGTACAATTAATTAGTATAACAATAACATGTGTGAAATAGGAATGGATTGTGCTGTTAGAGACGTAACGAGAGAAGACATTGATGACCTTCCACGGCGGGGTACGCTTAACCCTTGCGTGGCTGCGTCAAGAATACTGGATAGTAGATGGAAATAGTGTTGTAAAGAAAAGACTACGTCACTGCGTGTCATGTAAAAAGCATGATCTTACCAAGCAACCAGCTGATGGGTGACTTGCCAGCAGCTAGAGCTAATGTTAGTCGACCTTTCTACATCACACAGGGGTTGATTTTACAGACTTTGTTTAAATCATGTTGTTTTTGTTTGCATGGCATGCTGTTTTTGTTTGCATAGCATGGCCCGATCTTACCGCTTCAGCCTTTATAGCAGCACTTCAAAGACTGGCAGCAAGACGAGGAGCTCCCGGTCACATTTATAGTGACAACGGAACGAATTTTATAAAAGCAAATAGAATCCTGCAGGGAGAAATAATTAACCTAAGAGCAATATTAGACGACCAGTTCTATATTGAAATAATAGACATGAAGATAGAATTGTACTTCAACGCCCCAGCGTGGCCCACTGCAGGTGTCCTTTGGGAAGCGGCTGTAAAAAGTCTCAAATACCATCGGAAATGAGTTGTAGGATAGCAGAAATTAATGTATGAGAAGCTATCTACGTTACTTGCTCAATTGAAATTTTGCCTTAACTCCTCTAGGCCTCTGTGAAGACCCAGAGGACCTTGATTTCTTATTATTTATTTATTTCTGTCCATTTATTTATATTCTGTAAGTTTCTTTATTCAGAGTCACGTACGTAACCCCATAATACGACACTGTAGGAATAATTTAAAATTCAAGTAAGTAGTTTGTACGATCTGGTAGCCGTACAGAAGTATTTACAATGGTATGTAAATAATAGAAAGAGTTAAGTACAGATAAATGGTTTATTATAAGCACTTAACCCTAAATGGTATGGAATGGTTAATGGTTATTAGCACACGCGAACCGATTGGCTATCAAACGTGAACTGACTGCGAAATCGTTGCAATACTGCATCTCGGCGTAAATGATGACACAGCGCAACGTAATGCACGATGCTTGCACCGTACATGCTCCCACAGCCAGAAGAAGAAAGTGATGGTAGTGATGGTTATGAATGATGTGAGACAAGGGTGATCTATATCTATACTTATAATAAAACTGTAACAGGTTCAATTCTGTACATTGAAGATATTTTGAAAATTATATTTGGAGGGCATTCTATAACCGATACTGAGGCCGAAAATGTAATTTTTTTAATTTTTGTCTGTCTGTATGTCTGTCTGTCTGTCTGTATCACGGCTGAGCATCACGCCGAAACTACTGAATAGATTCAAATGAAACTTGGCATGATTTGAGATCTTACTACGAGGTAGGACATAGGATACTTTTTATCCCGTAATCTAGCACGGTTCTTTTGGGAGAGGGGATTAAAGTCAAAATGGGTACTTGGTTATACGCTTGGTCCGTTTTATCAATTTTTCTTTATAATATAATAAATATTAGTAAGGGAACACTCATAGAGAGTTGTTATCAACGTTTTGTAATCGATCGGGTTAAGCAACGTTAGGTAAGGTCATTAAATAGATGGGTGACCGTTTAACGCCATTTGAACTAAACGGGTCCGTGCTTCGGAGAGCAAGTAAAAAGTGGGTCCCACTTTTTAACCGACTATAAAAAAGGGGGTTATGTATTCGATGCGAATGTCTGTTATTAAAAGTTTGGTTAACGTAAAAATAGCGCAGGCGGAGCTGCGTGGGTCAGCTAGTCAACAATATTTCCTTAGTCTACACTAGTGTCCTTATGGTTACGAATTATTAAGAACACTAAAACTTGGTCTATAAACTGTAGGCGACGAACAGTGATGTAAATGGCCATTAGGTCCGTCTATGGTCTCTTTTATACACAATTGATTGTCATTATGGTTCAGATTGTCACTTACACTCACTACACTTTGGTCACTAACACTAAAACGGTAGGCAACGTTGGTCACGCCGCGCAGGGCAGGTCGCGCCGACGCCGGCGTTGGCGTCGCTCCGGCGGCGGGCGGGCGGCGCGCGCGGCATCTGCGCACCGCGCCCGCTGCGCCCGCAGCGCACACCACTCCCACCAGCACGTAGATCACGACGTAATGGTGCACGTCGTGGTACGAAATGCTCCTTACCAGGCTCGGCTCTGACTGCATTTGTCTTATTCTAAGACCTATACCCGTCAGCTCGTCTTCTGAACCGTCGACCGGAAGTTCTGGTTTCCGAGTAGACAGGGACAGATTATGGTTGAAGACGTGATTGATGGCTGGTATCTCTATCTTCACTATATCTGCCTGTATGGTCAGGTTATTAGATGGTTGATTCTGCGTAAGAATGGTGACATCATTTCCCTTGAGGACGCAGTCTGCACTCATCATCATTACACCGGCTCTGGTGAGGCGTTCAGATGAGACTTCGTTACCACAAATGATCCTGACTTGACGAGAATCGCAGCAGAAGAACAGATACGTGTTTATATTATTCAACCGAACCCACGAATCGTGACATATTTCGGTTCTTGTCTGACAGATTTGTGTTTCCTGGTTTTTGAAACACAAGTTCTCATCAGCCTTCATGTGGTAAATTGGTTTTTGTAAAGAGCACAGTTGAGTATCTGCATCGAAATGAACGCATCCACGAAGCTCCATTTCTGTGATTGGTATATACGAATCTTTTCGCAAGTTGATCGCCACATAATCCGACACTGGTACTAGGGTGACCATATTGACGTCAACGTTCTTTGGTACTGAAATAACCTTGTAAAGTTCGTAATTATCTCTACTCACAAGAGGTATTTTAATTTCAAAAATAAAATAACTTTTGATCATTCTCGCCTTCCCTTTCAACAAATGGTATAATTTTGTTAAGTCCGACGGAATGAGATTTATTGGTAAGCTCAACTCTTTTCTTAGTTTTCCAGAAATTATATTTAGTTCCTTCAGCAGCTGGTCCGGTTTCAAAAGATGTATGTTGAATTTTCCATAATATACTTCCGAAACTGTATCCAATAATATATCTTGCATACCTTTCAAATTAAGTAACAGACTGTTTGCTGCCATGGATGACAACAAAAAGTCATTGGTAGTCTCAATGTAAGTATCCATTCTATGCAACTTGCTGGTTTCATCTTTAATTTGACTAAGATGCTGCGTGTGCTTATCAATGGATTCTTTCATCCTTCTCAATACATTATATTCGGACTCCACTACAGAGGTCTGGTTCTTCCATAGTGCCGCTAAATGGTCTTGGTTCGCTCTAACTAAATCGATGTCCTGTTTATACTGTTCGGCGATTGATCATCGAGTACACCGAACAGACCATGTGCAATATTACCTACGACATTGAGAAGGCCGCGGCGCGTTCGCACGTGCTCGCGTGGGAACTGCTGACCCGACATTATGTGGTTGTAATGATCCAGTTCGCTATAACTATGTCGTAATTGCAATAAAATTGATTCACAATGCTCTTTTCTTGCAGACTTTGTACATATAGAATCTAAATGGTTTATATAATTAAATAATAACTTATTTCCTTGCCAATAGGGCTGTAAATCGTAGTATACTACTAGATTCCATTCGTCCCGAACAAAATGCACTGTAGACATTTTATCAAAGTATAAATTCTGACTGTTATTTAAATTCATAATATTATGCGCACATTGAATCGGTGGCATAAAAAATGTAAACAGCATGAGTGCCATGGTTATGAAATGAAATATACCTTTTCTGGGCACACGTCTGGTTCTTGGTTTTACTGTCTCCTCACTCGTCTGGTTGGTTTCTTGGTTATGCTGGTCATGATTATTATTTATCGGTAAAATGGATAACTTAATAATCGGCCTTTTAATGGTCCCGTTTTTGGTTTTAACGGACACCACCCGGACGCACCCATCCTTTCCAGGATGGAGCTCCTCTACTCGACCTAGAGCCCACTTTCCCGGTGGTAAATTGTCTTCATGAATTATTATGGTTTCGATATGGTTATTTCATCATCTACAAGCTCATATTTCCATGCATCACGTACTAAAATATTTTAGTTCTCCTTAAATAAAACTATAATATCGATGGCTCCTACGTTAAGTATCGTATGTCTAAAAACATGATTTTCATGTTTTCATTGATTCGTAATTAAGGTGTTATTTACTTTTTAATCCCATTAACAGAATTTTCAAAACGTGAAAAATGAAAAAGTTTTTTCCCGTATAAAGGCGTATGTTATTTTTGTGGGCGCCGTAAATAATTGTATTTACTCTAGCTATATTATACGGGGTAAAGGTGCACGGGAGTACGGATGATCGGCGAATCGTATCTATCACTTACCGGCTTGTACGTGGGAATTACGCTCCGCTCGCACGGCACGAATTCGTTTTACCATTTACTTAATTTAAATCACTATATAAGATTGATAATGAGTAAAAATAAATCATGTTCGTATTTGAGACATAATTCAAGAACTCAAAGACTCTGTGATGTTCCTTTTGGGGTTGTATTCTATCGTTGTTGTTAAGTGTTTAAGTTTTTTACGAAACTATGTCAAAAATATCGTATATAACAAATACAATTTAGTACGTTGCTTTTTGGTCATCAAATTATATCGTATGTAGTACTTACGATTTTGTACGCTGCCAATCGAATCAATTATTTTATCGTATGTACTACGTACGACTATTTACGTGGTATTTTTAAATCTGACTTTTATCGTATGTGTTATTTACGCTGATTTACGTTGCGGAATTGGATATGGTAAGGTTAACATACAATAAATTACGTGGTAATTGCAAAAAAAGTACTGTCTTTTGTTACTTTTTTTTAAATTTTAGAGTCTCTATTGCCATCTGGGACTCATTTAATGGAAATAGAAGCACTTTCTTAGATGCCGGAAGAAGATATTTCTCAAAAACTACCAATACTGCCAAATAACAATTCTGGTAGGTAAACATTTACTTATTAGCGAAAAAAGCGGTCAACAATCACAGCTTTGTTTGAGTACACACGTGAAATACTAAATATTATCGATAAACATAAGTACGCAATAGGCATTATGCTAGATATGAGTAAGGCATATGATAGAGTTTCCCATAAATTACTTTTAAAAAAGCTATAAGGTATAGGAGTACGAGGTCAGGCATATGAATGGTTTATATCTTATTTACAAAAACGCCAGCAATGTGTGGAAATTGAATATTTTGATAGTAATACAAACACTTTAAATATAATTAGATCACAAGAACAAATATCTGAAAATTCCATACCACAAGGAAGTGTCCTAGGCTGTATCCTATTCTTAATTTATATCAATGATTTGCCTAAGATAATGGATTACAAAAAAAATCTCTATGCAGACGATATTACATTGGTTATCCCATGTAGAAATTCTGACGACTTAAGTGATCAAGTAAATAACACACTTAACTCAACAGGAAAATGGTTAGAAGACCATAACCTAATGTTGAATTTAGCTAAAACTAAAATGATGCAGTATAAACCTCGTCAAAAATCACCGCTGACGGCAAACATTTCTTTTAAAAATGGAATTCTAAAGTTTGTAGATAGCAGTACACTGTTAGGTATCGAGTTCGACAGTAATTTGTCCTGGAAACAACATATAGATAAAGTAGCTGGCAAACTGTCTAGGTTTACATACGCTTTATATGAATTAAAGAAATCTACAGATTTAAAAACCTCTATTAGTGCCTATTATGCGTACGCCCATGCGTGGTTGAGTTACGGCTTAATATTATGGGGAAATGGAACAGATGCTCAGAAACTTTTTATACTGCAAAAAAAGATGTATAAGAATATTAGTAAATATAAAAGATATTGAAAGCTGCAGAGTACATTTTAAAAATTTAAAAATTTTAACACTAACCTCAATGTATATACTAGAAATATGTAAATTTGTAAAACAAAATAAGAACTTGTACCCACAAGCCAAAAATTTTTACTCCAGACCCCGTAATCTACGAAATAAAGACAAGCTAGCTCTCCCGTTTACTAGGTTAAACATGGTAAGTTCAGGTGCTTACCATGAATCAATAAAAAATTATAATAAACTTCCGCCTTCAATCGCAAATATAGAAAAATTATCAGAATTTAGAAATGTTTTAAAAGATTTTTTAATTAATAATTGTTTTTACACTATAAAAGAATATTTTCAGCATTGTTAAAGTAATATAACGTAGTTTGTGCCTTATAGTAGACGTATAGTTTATAAGAAGTTGCTGTGCCCTTACAGGGTTTATGTATGGATCAAACAATCATTATAACAACTTATGTACATACATAAAGCAATAAATGAATATGAATATGAATATGAATATTAAAATACTTTGTGTTAAGTTTCTAGGATCTATGACTGCTGTATGATTTACATAAACATCTTTATAAAGTTTTTTTTTTCAGATGAAGATTTGATAACATTTAGAAGTTTTTAACCATCGAAGTTCGAAGAAGATGAAGTAAGTGCCATGCAAGTTTAGTCACAGCTTATGCCAGATTTAAATAAGACCACACTTTAAGCTAGTTTGACCTATACCTTGGATTTTAATAGTTCCGTACTAGTTATCACGCCACCCACCGTAAACAGTAACACTCCTCATTCAGAACGAAATGACAATGGTGCAGAAAATATATTTCAGGACCACTCTATTAAGAAAAATAACCCGGGAATCATACAAACACCTCATCCCTTATCCAGGCTGTGAATGTTAGTCCTTTGGACACAGATTGTGAGAATGTTTTTGTTGGTAATGTAATTTTCTATATTATATATTATATAATGTAATCATTCTCAGATGTTATGTCGAAAAGTGTGGGAGTAGTTGCTACAGATGTGGGACGGTTGTGGGACTTATTTTAATTTGGGGTTACTCCCACCACTCATTCCCACCACTGTGAATGTCAGCCAGGATCTACAGTGGTCACCAGTGAAGATGCCGAGGTTTGACCCTCGGCGAGTCCCGGGGAAACGCAAAATAGTCTTGGAAACCGCAACAAATATAATTATAAAAGTATATAGGAGGAGTAAAAGAAATATAAATTCTACTTCTCTCCTTTGCAAAGCGGGAGACAAATAACAATCACACGGATTGATATAACCTCAGAACGAAAGATTCTTACAGGTGCACGAACCCTTGTTAGTCCACCTGTAAGGCACCACGAAAGTTATGAGATTTGAAGAGATCTATATTAAGCTTTCTACTATTAAACTTGTTTCCAATAATAAGTATGGCGGAAAGGCTTCAAAGCACGAAAATGTTCCATAGTCGCTACAAGGTCCGGGTATACAACTCCGCATGTTATTTCCAAACTATTCAACATACTCGTAACATGGTGATGGTGTTCACTGTTCAGAGGACAAAAATAAAGAAATTAAACGTACTTTCTGTAGATCCAAATAGACTTCATGTAATATAGTATGATCTAACAGATCTCAGAAAGCTAATACCAGACGAATGACAACGAAATGAAAGCGATGTTGTTGTGGGCCTACTTTACAATAAGAACATAATTTTATGTATTATATCCCAGTTTATTTTTTATTTTAATATCCCGACGTTTTGAACACTTTACAGCATTCATGGTCGCGGGTTGACTGAGGTGGTAGTTGCCTATACGTCATAATTGTCTTAGGGTACCCTCAGGTTTTATCATTATTATTCTTAGTCGATCTACACAGAAAGAGCTTACAGTATCTTGAGGTTGATATAATCCGTAAAATTAGTTCAACTCAATTTCAATAATAAACGATGATTTAATGAGTTACAAGAGGTGTAATTCCAGCTATTCATCACAATTTTTACGCCAACCTCCCAGTGGAGTCAAACTGCACACATTGACTCGGAATGATTCAGATTAAGGATTTGGTTTTAGAATTTATATTATAAGGTTTTAACTTACTTAAAAAGAATTTATATATTATAAAAAGAATTCGTTCCGTTCTGTTGATTTGTTTGTACTAATTCTGTTAATTTTTTATTATTATTTTTTTCGGTAGGCATTTTTATTTCTTACTTTTGTTGTCTAATTGTTATTAAAGGTATAATGTCAGTATTATAGGTTGAAGTTTCTGTTTTTTTTAACTATAAGTAATTATTTTATGATAGTCAAAGCTATTTTAAAAGTTTTTCTATGTCCAATAATAAAGCTTATCATACGCTCTAATAAAGTGTTTGTTTAGGTATTTGTAAGAAATTTTATTTTACCAAAGAAATATTAAGAGCATTATTATTTTCAGGCAATCGTAATTACGTTTGTAAGTTTTATTATTGTTTTAATTGTGTTGATTTTTCTGCGAGAGTTAGAGCTAGTGAGTTACCTACTTTGTTGTCAGACCTCTAAATAAAATATTTTTAAAAAGTAATTTAGATTCAGTTCAGTTGTTTTATTTATTATTTAAATATTTTGTTGACCTAATCACCTATTTCATTTAATATGGAGAAAGTAAAATATAGTATGTCTCTTAATGCCAAATTAATGTCGATGTAAAACATCGTAAGTAAAATATACGATATTTTCTGCTTACTGAATTGCATCGTATGTAATCGTAAGTAATACTTACGATATTTGTATACTGCAGATTTCCATCGTATAAAAGCGTAACAACAATATCTCTAAAACTAATAATTATTAAACGTTTGTTTTCATACTATTCGGTAAAATAAGGCATTGTCTATGTTTGGTACAAATTTCAGCCAAATAGCTTCAAATTTAAAGAACAAGCGTAGAAAAATATCTTAAATTCGCTCTCCTGTAAAGTGCGGGTTTTGCACATACGATATTTAACGTAGGAGCCATCGATATGTACATATCCTAATTATTAATGTATATTTTGTAGAAATGCTATTGGTACTCGTATAAAATACTTCTATCACGTAGTCGTCCCCATGGTAGGCTTGGTGCTTTCACCGCATTCTGTGTGATGCGTTATGGTTTGGCTCATGGGTTTATAAGGAGACGCATGGTATGGTACGAACCGTCTACGTCTTTCACGTAATTTAGGCTTTACTTCTGGAGCCATACTCGACACAAATACATTTGACTTCTGTGTATGGTTATTTGTCTCAGTCGGACTCTTACTGGTAATTGGTACCAAGGTCACATAAGCACTGTGCAGCAATGTATTATGCTGATCATTGCAAAATCGACACGTTTTACTCGAATCACACGTATTTCCGTGATGGTTTATTAAACAATTTTTGCATAGATGGTTATTCTTGACTAGGTCAAGTTTGTTTTCTGGCCCCAATCGTCGAAATGCCTTACATTGGAATAACGCATGTTCGCCCTTGCAGAGTATGCATTTCCGTGTTGACGCAATACTTGTAGGCTTAGTCACCGAATGATTTATTGATGGTCGATATTGAGGTTTATTTATATTTGATTGTGTATTATTATTTGGTTTGTAGGTTATACGTTTTTGGGTTTCATTTTGATGGCATAATGTTGGTCTCACCAAATCTTGCTTGCGTTTTGCAGACTCCAATGAAGTAAACTTGGTCTCTAGAAACTTAAGGAACTCTGGTATGGTTGGTAAGTCCCTAGGCTTCTGGAGCGATTCAATATATGCCTGGTGCGATTCAGAATCTAGCTTCTGTGCTAAAATATAAACAATGACTGGGTCCCAATTGGTAATGTCGACCCCTATTGCCTTAATAGCGTTAAGACACTCGTTGGTGGTGTCATGTAATTTTTTCAGGAGCGCGGCAGATTGTTGTTGAATGTTTGGTAAGGATAAAAGCGTATGAATATGGGAATTGAATATGGCTCTCATATTACTGTATCTGTGGTTTAATATGTCCCAACAAATTTGGTAATTTTCGGAACTGATACGCAAATGTTGAGTCAATTTATCCGCTTCTCCTGTGAGCTTGCCTTTAAGGAATTGCATTTTTTGGGCGTTTGGCATAGATTTATTATTGTGAATGGTTTCACAAAATAAATCTTTAAAAGACATCCACTGTTGGTAATTCCCGCTGAAGGTTGGTATCTCCAATTGAGGAGTGGACTTCTCCCTGTACGAGACTGACCACATCTTACGGTTAATCTCATCCTTGATGTTATTGTACTTCTCGTATTCATTAAAAGCATGCTCATATTCTTCGTTATCAAAAAGGTTCTCGCTATCGATATCCCAGTGCAACGAATCGATGACCGACCACCTAGCCTGGATAGTTCGCAAAATATCTTCGAACTTCCACTTCTCGGAAATACTCTCGATGTCAACCATCTCCATGGTACGAGAAAGCGCCTTAAAATTACTCTTCTGCTTCCGAAGCATCTCTTCTACCTTACTGCTGATACCTCGACTGGTTACTTGAGGCATCAATGTACTGGATGTACCTGCTTGGCCAGGGGTAGAAGGGATCATTTGCTGATCGGATAGCCTGGTTAGTGGTGTCGCTGGTTTAATTAACGGCTTATTGGATTCAATAGGCTTGTAACTAGAAATGAGACTTTTAACGTCCTGGTAAAAAGTGAACGCCTGCTGGTAAAAATTCTCATTAAAGTATTGATGGTCAGCACCTTCGAATTCAGCACATAATCTGGTATGATTAGTCTTAAATTCAATCCAATATGAATCTAAAGTGCTAAGCCGTTTTTCGATGTAAGCTGGTGTTTTACGCTCCGGTCCGTCCTTTTTGAAATTACTGCGAATATTCTCCATGGCGGCCGTGATTTGATCTTGAGTGGTCAAAAGATCTTGCATCTTGGTAGACATCGTGCGTGGTTAAATGGTTAAAATGGTAAATATGGATAGATCTTACTCAAAGACTGGCTCTTGGTGACCTGGTTTGTCCTGGAGAGATTCGATCCTGGTTTTTCGTCAGCCGAAGTGGTTTCTTCACTTAACGATGGTTGTTGGTAAAAGGAATTGGAGGGAAAATGGTAATTGGTAATGGTAAAGATAATGGTAATTGGTAAAAATAATGGTAAATGGTAAAGATAATGGTAAATGGTAAAGGAAGCTGGTTTAGCCGTAAGTGGGATACACTGACACTAATTGTTCCTGTAACACTCGCGTAGATCCCGCCTTACGGTTTAAGGCTCGAAGGACCAAAATGTACGATCTGGTAGCCGTACAGAAGTATTTACAATGGTATGTAAATAATAGAAAGAGTTAAGTACAGATAGATGGTTTATTATAAGCACTTAACCCTAAATGGTATGGAATGGTTAATGGTTATGAGCACACGCGAACCGATTGGCTATCAAACGAGAACTGACTGCGAAATCGTTGCAATACTGCATCTCGGCGTAAATGATGACACAGCGCAACGTAATGCACGATGCTTGCACCGTACATAGTTAAAAGACCTACTTGGCCCTTAGCATGAGGTAGGGCACTGTTCAAACTCCACCACAGCTTTGTCTTAATTCCATTTGGTTAAATTCAATCATGCTCATAGTCAGTTGAAACCACTGTTCGGTTAACGATCAGTTGGGTAAGCAACGTCAGGCAATGTCAGTCTTTAGATAGGTGACCGTTTAGTGGCATTTGAACTGAGCGCCTCCGTGCTTCGGTGGGTACGTTAAGTCATTGTAAATGTCATCTAGACAGCAGTAGTCGTCAAGCTAAGCCAGGGGCCTAATTGAAAACTCTGACACCAAAATTTTCGGTTCGACACCCGTTATACTGCACTAAAAAGCAATAAATAAATTATCGAACCCTTTCTTTCTACCCCGTGTTTGTAATTAAGCATTATACCTATTTACACCAGACAGACAAAGTCGTACCATAAGTGTTCCTTTTTATTTACCTTTTAGGTACGGAAACCTAAAAAAATTACATACTTACTGGGAAATTAAAACAAAAAAAGTCAAAGGGATAATTATTCGGACCAGTCCATCCAAGCAACACCCGCGCACGAGTATGACTCTGGTAGAAGCCATAACCCCCCTTAACCATTTTTTTTATACCACCAAGGTGGCAAGCAAGCATATGGCCCACCCACCCAATGGTTAGTAGTCACAGCAGCATATAGACGCTAGCAACACCAAAAGAATCACTTGCACGTGTGTCCGGTAATGTGTTGATATTACCGGACACAGCAATGTTTATATAATGATGTTTGGCGACCACGACAGAATACCGACACTGTAGTTGTACCTAACTGGACGATCACATGCACGAGGGACCGACCAGCTAAGAAACCACCTGGAATTAGAACAGCACATATCCCGGCATCCGACCGGGTAACTTTTGAAAGTTTACTTCAACAAAAAAAAAACTAATATCGTTGTTACACATTATACGCTGAATTTATTAAAAAAAGTACTTCGAACGCTAGTTGATATAACAATAGCTATATAGGTACCTAACCTACCTGGATATACCTAATTTAATTCTGTCTGTATTTGTATGTACCTAATTTAATTCTATCGGTATTTGTATGTACCTAATTTAATTCTATCGGTATTTGTTTGCACTTAGTATCTACCTAACGGTCAAAGACCCACGGGAATGAGAAAATGATGGCTATTTACGCCTGGCGCTGTCGTGGAACCGACGAGACAAAAATGCCAGACGAAGACGAACCACAACTGTTTATTTTTTAGAATGAAATATTACTCTATAAATACCGTAATTGCCTATGAAAGCTCCACCGATGACGTCATCCTATATGTTAACAGGACCATTTGCTATTAGGACATATTGCGAATTGGACTTCTAGCATGTAGGTCATTTTGCTATTAGGACAAATTACGCGCAGGTCGTTTTGCTTTTCGGTCGTTCTGGGTTTGAGTTATTTTGTTTCTGTGTCCTTTGGATATTTATAATTCCTATAAATAAGGATAGTAATAGCTTTGCCTGCCTCGTCGGTCATCCGGTTATAATTTAAGTTTTTTCAAGGCTAGAGTGATTAGACTTTAGTAAGCGAGGCCGAAGCTGCACGTGTCACTAGTAAGGTTGTAAGTTAAAATAAATTAATAGTATAAAAAACTAAAAATACACACTTTTATAAGGATACTGAAATAAAAAGCAATAAATAAATTATCGAAACCGTGCTTTCTTTCTTTCTACCTCGTGTTTGTAATTTATGGATTATATTTAAGTGTAAAAGCGTAGGGCGCTTTTTCTGAATAACAGCTTAACATTTTTGTCAAATTTCAAGAACGCTAAGTATTTGTATTCGCATGACAATAATTTGAAATCATTTACAGAGAAAAAGCGCCCCACGCTTTTACACATAAATATAATCCATAAATTACAAACACGAGGTAGAAAGAAAGAAAGCACGGTTTAGATAATTTATTTATAGCTTTTAAATGCAGTAGTCCTTATAAAAGCGTGTATTTTTAGTTTTTTAAACTATTAATTTATTCATCCCAAGGTTGCCTGGAAGAAATTGCGGATAGCGATAAGGCCGCCTTATCTATTACTATCTACTATTTAAATATTATTGAAGTTGGTGCCAAATATACACAGCAGAGGTACGCCACCAACTTTTATAATATTTAAATTATTTTATACTTTTCAGTGTTATTGAAGTCGGTTCGTTTTTTTTTAATAATTTTATTTATAAAGTTATTTACTTTAAAATTTGCCTTTGTATATTGATATCATTTATTTATTTATTTGTACTCTTTATTGTTGTTATTGTTATTTTATACTTTTTAGTGATATTTTCATACATAAAGAATGAACCATCGAAGATGGTAAAATGATCTAGGTAGGTTATGATCACATTATCGTCTACATAGTTTTACATAATTCATATTTCTTCAGAAACAATTTATCCGGTCGTAATGAAATTTGCTTGGAATCATCATAGTAGTTTACTCTCTCGAATAAAAAAAGAATCATCGAAATTGGTTCATATTTGTCAGAGTAATGTAATGGAGAATATCAGTGTGATGGTTTTTACCAGATAAATTCCTCCACATCGTTCATGATCCTCAAGGAAGTTCTTATCCGGTTGTGATAAAATTCATACAGATTCATTACAGTGGTTCTTTCTTTCGAATAAAAAAAGAATAATTAAAATCTATACTTATAATAAAACTGTAACAGGTCCAATTCTGTACATTGAAGATATTTTGAAAATTATATTTGGAGGGCATTCTATAACCGATACTGAGGCCGAAAATGTATTTTTTTAAATTTTTGTCTGTCTGTCTGTCTGTCTGTCTGTCTGTATCACGGCTGAGCATCACGCCGAAACTACTGAATGGATTCAAATGAAACTTGGCATGATTTGAGATCTTACTACGAGGTAGGACATAGGATACTTTTTATCCCGTAATCTAGCACGGATCTTTTGGGAGAGGGGATTAAAGTCAAAACGGGTACTTGGTCGGGTACTTGGTACGCTTGGTCCGATTTTATCAATTTTTCTATAAAATATAATAAATATTAGTAAGGGAACACTCATAGAGAGTTGTTATCAAGGTTTTGTAATCGATCGGGTTAAGCAACGTTAGGTAAGGTCATTAAATAGATGGGTGACCGTTTAACGCCATTTGAACTAAACGGGTCCGTGCTTCGGAGAGCAAGTAAAAAGTCCCAGTTTTTAACCGACTATAAAAAATGAGGTTATGTATTCGATGCGAATGTCTGTTATTCAAAGTTTAGTTAACGTAAAAATAGCGCAGGCGGAGCTGCGTGGGTCAGCTAGTAGTTAAATATTTGCCAGAGTTATGACCATTTTTGTCCTTAAAAAGCGACAAAAATGTCATCTTTTAGGCATTCCTGCAGGTTTCCTGCGCGGTCTCCATTCTTGTTTTTCAGGAACTACTTATTCGTAAGCAATATTTTTTTTTATGGGACCCAATTAACGGATTAAAGAATGGATGGATGAAAGATTTTTTCAAATCGGTTCATAATTGCCAGAGTTATGCGCGAAGATACATAATATATGTATATATTGGGAACCTCCTCCTTTTTTGAAGTCGGTTAAAAAGCAACCTCTTCCAGACAACCTAAGCAATATCTTAGGTGATCATTAAATGTGAAAAGTAGAGTATTCGCCTCGGGGATACAGGTGTCTTTGTCTTGGGTGAGCTTGAATTCAAGATTCTAGTATTAACTCTATACTCCCTCGCTGCGTTCGGGAGTTACTAGAATCCTTCGTTATGCTCTCGATTCAATTTCACACCCGTGACATAAGACACTACGTTATCCCCTTGGTGAATAAACTACTATTAATATCGTAATCGGTTTTTTTTTGTTTGATTAGTGTAGTCATATTGTTATAGCGTCGTCGTGACGACACCAATCGGCTCCAACGGAAGATCAGCGTTGGTTGTTTACAACCAGCATTTTTGCTGAGTTGGGGCCGTTTTGTGGCGCACATACATAATTATATTACAGTACTTATAGTTTTTTTTTTCTTCTATGTTTGTTTTATGTATGTAAATGTCATAAATAAATATTTCTTTCTTTCTTCTTCTTCTTCTTTCTATTACATTTTGAGTTTGAATATAAGAGGTGAAGCCTGAGTGCAAAGTAGTTGTAGCTGAAAAGGTGAGAAATTAACATTATCAATGCATAATTTATGCAAATAATGTCACACCTACCGTATATAAAGTAAACCGCCAATTTTTTTATTTGAGTATACTACATTTACCAGTAGAATCACACAACACACAAACCCTTACGTGAGTACTTTTGAACATTTTTATTTTCGACAGATAAAAAATAAGGTTTGTTCGTCACATAATTAGGGAAGTATATTATTTTTGTTTTCTTTCCTCTAACAGTGTATTAAATACTCACATACTTTAAATCACACATCACATAATTCTAATCTCACTTAATAGGTACTTTTATTTTAATTATGACACAGATTCAAATTGACATTTTAGCTTAACAACAAAGAGCCTAAAATTTTAGTAAGTTTTGGAGTGAAACTAATAAATTGTCCCCAAAGCCAAGTAATTCACTGTGTATCAATGTTATTAGTGAACCAGATAAGATTGCCAACCAGTTTAAGGATTATTTTAAAGTGTGCATTCAAATATGACCCCTAAAAATATTGTCCAGTAGTGATAGTTTATGTAAATTACTTCATTGGTAATCTGTTGTGATGATTAATAAGGAGATGGGGCGAGTAATGAATGACATGAAAAGAGGAAGGTTACCGGGTCATAACTCTTTGAGTATAGAACACTTGCAATATTTGATCACAAGGGCTTTAGCCATGTCATTCACCTTTGCGTGGGCCATTCATACATACCTGAGAGCTTGATGAGGACTATTAGTTGTCTCCATAGTTAAAAAATAAGACTGGAGATTCATCTAACTTAGAAAATGAAAGGCTTATAAAGTTAGCAACACTAATAGCTAAGGTGCTTGACAATCACTTAGGTAGACATCTTAATTTGCATGACGCTCAGTCCGGGTTTCGATCTGGGCTGTCCACTGAAACATTAATATTGACTCTTAAGCACACTGTTATCACAAAGTATAGAGAGTACTCTCTATATTTTGTGCCGTTATAAATGTACTACACTAATAGAAGCACGCCGCTGCATGCGTGCTTTTTAGTCTTTTTACTATTATTATATTATTTTAATGAAACTGAGGCTCCCCATGATACCAGGTGGGCGGGAGCATCGTCTGATTCGTATAGGTAGGGTTGTGAGGTGAGGCGAATTGGTCTGACATCCCCTAGGCTCTTCAATCTGTACGTGGATGGTCTGATCCGTGAGCTCTGCAGTACCTGTTGCTCGATTAATATAGCATTTATAAATAATATTGGCTACGCTGATGGTTTTGCTGAGCTCGTCGGTCAGTGCTCTCAGACGTTTGATAAAAATATGTGTTTTATGCGGAGGTACATAGGCTTATATAGAAACAAAAGTGAATTGATGTTTTTTTAAGGCAAGAGCTAAGAGTTATGATACTATTCCGCAAGTAAAATTAAATGGCAGTATCTTTAATAGAGTACCTATCTCAATTTAAGTACCTGGGCCACTGTATAACTAAGGCACTTCCAGATGATGTGGGCATTAAAAGGGAACGCAGAGATAAACCGTAGAGATGTTATATCCCTACTAATGCGCGGCTAAAATTGTGACTCATGTAATTAAAATATTTTCTCATATATTTCCTTATTATTTACTTTTTTGTACAGTACTTTGTGCATTTTCTAAATATATGTCATTTTACTTAATTTTCAAAGGCATACGTCACGGTTATTATACATATTTTACCGACACGTGACTTTTTTTTTATCTCTGGGGAAACCTTCAAAAGGTGTGGGAGCTGTGAAGCTGTGGGGCTCGACCGGGGTATGTGAGGGGACCCCAGGGATCTGCACCAGAGGCCCCTCAGTGCTTTGCCTTTGAGCCCGCCGCCGGGGGGCATTGCAGCCGCTCGGGACGGTGCTCACGGGGACGGGGGTCGCAACCCCGCCGCCGTCCTCCTCGGAGTCGCCGCCGTACTCAATGGACGTCCTAGGGCCCACACCCCGAACGTCCTGCGACTCCGAAGGACCGACACGTGACTTACTACTAGTGCACCCAATTTGGGTGAATTTCGTTATTTCACTTGTCGTGCGCTAATGGCATATCTATTGTATAAAATATCATTGGTCCGAGCCAATATGTTAGCCCGTAGATTAAGCTCGCTGTGCTCCACAAACCAAAGTCACATCTTTCAGAGCATACCTACGGTCAGTCCTTATAAAATATACGCAAAGGGCTTACAATGCCTTGCGTTCACTAAAATAACACGTTTAGGGTGCTGGCGGGGCTGCCACGATTCTGTAGTGCATGAGGCATGTTTGCGGAGGAAAAAGTACATGAATTAACTTAGGTTAATTTACCACAACTTGCAAAAAAAAACAATTTTTCTTAATTATTACAAAATATACTAATAAGTTGTTAACTTAAACATCGAAATTAATATAAGAAGCCAGTCTGGAAGACTAGATTTGGTAAATATTTAATAATTGGATAATTTTTAATAGTAAACAATGTACTTGATCCCTAAACACATTCGATCTCTGTATTTTTTTTTGGAAATATATGCTTAAATGTGTGTGACCGAGTGTCTAGTGTCTACCTAGACACTAGTACACTCGGTGAAAATCTAACTTACGCTCAATTGGTTAGCAGCCAGGGTGTTTAACCACTAGACCAACAGGCCCTTTGAATAAAACAATAATGCAATATATTTGTACTGCCGTATTGCAGTCTAGATACCAATGGCGCCGACACAGCAGGAACACGACTCGATCCAGCAAGACTTGGATGCAAGGAATGATGACGAGAGAATTGTCATCTCCGGCATGTCGGGGCTCTATCCTCATTCTAATAACGTCCAGGAGCTATCCGATATATTATATAATAAGGTGAGCTTTTACACTTTACGAGCATACGTTTACACATACACAAATAAATATTAAGAAATGTCCATTACGAAAGACGACTTCATTAAATCGACCAAAATTATCTGTCAGTATGATTCTCGTGTGTAAACTTCAGTCAGTCTCGTATACCAGAGCAATTAAGGAAATATGCTTAATATAAGTTTTAGCTGTTAATTAGACGCAAATTTCAGAATTAGTCGGCAGGCAGCTAAGTAAATAAAGAAATGGTTCCTTATCCATTTGCAAAAAAATTTAAAACATAAGCAAACTTTTGTTTGTCCTATTGATGTTTACGCGTAACATTACATAAGGCGTAGCAGTTTACACATAATTATTTTTTTTAGTATAATTTCTCGAAGCATAATAATGTTTGACCAATATGTTCGTTTGATGGCAATGTCATTTATTTAAACTTTATTCAAATTTAGAATATTTGTCGAAATTGCGTTATGTATTATTTTGCGTGATCACGAACAAACAAAGATCTGAGGTAAAGCTAGTTATGTGATATTTATTAACAGGTAAATCCCATCACGTTAGAAGGACTTCGCTACAACTTTAACCACCCTGAGGTGCCGAAGTATGGGGGCATTGTGCCTCAGCTGCAATGCTTCGACGCCCAGTTCTTCAAGGTGCACTATCGTCTAGGAAACAGTATGGACCCCATGTCCCGAAAAATCCTGGAACAAACTTATCAAGCCATATATGATGCCGGTTAGAATAAAACACAATTTATCAGTATACAACAGAACAAGCTCAAAGCCTCAGACCGCGCAATTAAAATACCGACTTATAGATAATATATCTATAAGTCGGTATTTTAATTGCGTAGTATACGTGAGTTAAAATATTGATACTTAAGTATCAATATTTTAACTTCAAATAGTTCAATTCACCTGCCTCTTACGGCCAGTCCCAATACTCTATCGCCGATAGCAAGCTCAGATAAAAAGTTAACTTTAAACTATCTGTTACTGCTGTTTCAATAACAAAATTGACGTCGATGTAACTTTAGTTACGTGATTCTTAGAGCGCGTTCCACTTGACGTTCACAACGATCACGCTCACGACCGCAGTTTTTCCCGTTCCACTTGCTTGTGAGCGTTACGGTCGTAAACTCAAATGGAATAGATTATAGAGCGTTTTGAGCGTGGAGGTAAATAATACAAACGGTGAGTTAGCAAAAGATTTAAGAGGTTAGGTTACAATCAGTAACCCTTGAAAATAAACTTAAATAATTATTGTTTCAATCGCTTTATATATCATCAGGAATGTTGGCGGAAGCCAGAGTGGACTGCTTTTATGCAACCATACGTAAAAGATGCGCGTCCTTGCTCTACAAAGTTAGGGCCAGTCCCAATCGCGTCCTAGAAATGATAGCTGGCAGACTTGACTCTTTCTATATGAATCATTGCATTAAGATGCATGTGGAAAGGGTTGGCCAAAACCGTATTATATATTAGAATAACTAACACTTAGTTTTTAAGCTTTTACTAACAGTCTTTGTAATTATATTTTCTTTTATGGGTATTCAAGACCTGTCAATAAATGAATAATAATAATAATATATGAAAAAATTATAATTAAGTATAATAATAATATTCTGGGACAAATTCACACACGGTCATCTGATCCCAAACTAGGCAGAGCCTGTACTATGGAAACCAGATAACTGATACTAATACTTATATACTTTTTTTTGTAAATACACTATACTACCACTACTACTAATACTTAAATAGATAAAGAACACCCAGACGCTCGACGGGAAATCAAACCCACGACCTATCGGATAACAGTCTAACCACTAGACCAACAGGCCCGTCAAAAAATTTCAAATTCTGTCAATTTAATGTTTTATATTTAATATTAGTGGCTGCTGCTCGAGTCAACTCGTGCGCTGGTGCTGCTTGGGGGGACTGGTCCAACTACTATCCCTTTGGATTTTTAGTTTGTTGTACTTTCGTCGTATTTTATTGTTTTTTTCTGGCTAAGACACACTGTCGCTCTGATCTAATTGTAACATGAGACACTGTTAAAAAAAGTGAAAAAATGACAAGCCCGCTGAGTTTCTTGCCGGATCTTCTCAGTTGAGGCCGCGTTGTGATCCGGTGGTAGCTTCTTTTTTTTTTAAATAAACATGACCTTTCAAAAGTGCTAGCGTTAAGCCTATTTGAACTAAACTATTTTTGAGTTTGAGTTTATTTAATTAATTTCCGTTCAAATGTAATTAAAATGTCTTTTGCTACAGAAACATTCAATTCTACTAAAATATCCGCATGAAATAACGTAAGTTACACGGGCGCCATCTTTGATGCTTTAAGTTTTGAAAATGACGACTACCACGACGACCTACCTTTAGAGATGGGTCATCGTGAGCTTCGCGTGAGCGTAAGTCATGACGTCATGAGTGACGTTTTAGCCGCGACCACAACGCCCGCGGTCGCTAAGTGGAACGACTAAAGGAGCGTTTTGATCGTTGTGGGCCTTAGTGTTCCTGCGCTCAACTTTCTTCCATTTGAGACAAACGACGAACACATGTTGCTAACTAAGCTATTTTAGGGTTCCGCAGGAACCCTCACAGAGTCCTGGGGACCTTTTGAAGGTTTCCCCCGCGTCAAAAAAAAGGCATCGGTAGTAGCCCGGGACTATAAATAACGATAAAGCTTCGGAGTCACTAGGACGCTTGGAGTGTGGGGACTAGCCATCGAGTACGGCGGTGGCTGCTAGGACAGTGGCGGGATTGCGACCTCCGTCCCCGTGAGCACCGTGACAGGTTCTCGGGGGGCTATAAAGACCCCCCCCCAACCCCGACTGCAGGTTCAAAGGCAAGGTACTGAAGGGTAACTAGTGTAGATCCCACCAGAGAGTCCAGGTCCCTCTTCTCCCTTGGTCCAATGTGATAGCCGCACGGATTTTATTAGGTAATAATTCCACATTCCCCAGTTGATCTCTACAGGGTCCCGGGGAACTTTTAAAGAATTCCTCGCGAAAACAAAAAGGGTATTGGTAGTAAAAAATATTGCCAAAAATCTATAATGCCATGTGGACGTGGCATTAATTTTAATAAATATAATTAATAATAAATGTAATAAAAAATATAGGTTCATTCATTTATTAAAATAATGTTATTTTTATTTTAGTATTCATATTAATTTCATTACATTTTAATTAATTCTAATTTGGATATAGCTATAGAAGCTGTAAATCTTGATCTGTGTCGTATTGCTAATTGGAGCAAATCTTATGGACCAAAAGTTAACCCAGGTAAAACACAAGTAATTATTATAGGTAGCTCTCGGATGATCTCTAAGGTGAATTACCAGACACTTCCGCAAATTAATTTTGGCGGTATTGCTATTCCTTATAGTGATTCCGTCAAGAATCTTGGTTTTATAATGGACCGGTGTTTTAATTGGGGCCCACAGTTGGATGCCATTAGTCGCAGAATGTTTGCTTCGGCAGCCTCTTTAAAAAGGCTTCATAATTTTCTACCCACTGCCACTAAAGTTGAGCTTGCACAATCACTTCTTCTCCCTATACTAGATTATGCTGACGTTTGTTATCTGGACGTGACAGAGGATCAATTGAATAAGCTAGAGCGATTGCAAAATTTGTCCATTAGGTTTATATTTGGCTTGCGTAAATTTCACCATATTTCCCAATTCCGTGCAAAACTCAAATGGTTACCCATTCGTCTCCGACGAAATCTTCACATTTTATCTCCTCTCTATAATATATTGTTTAACCCGTCCACCCCCTCTTATCTTAGGGAACGTTTCGATTATTTGTCGAATTCTAGCACCTATAGTCTTAGGTCCTCGGAAAACCTTTGTCTTACGATGCCCTTACATAGCAGTTCCTTCTATGACAAATCCTTCACGGTGCAGGCGGTTTGCCTGTGGAATTCCTTGCCCGTTTCTATAAGGCGTGCTTCGTCACTGCCAATTTTCAAAGATCTAGTGAAGAAGTTTTATTTGGCGGAATAAGTTAATCGGTATTTGTGTAATTTTCTTGTTATATTAGTACGTACTGATTTATGTATGTTTATTTATTTTATTTTATTTTATAGGAAAACATAGGTACAGTGTTTTAAAGTAGTTAACTCGTGGTATAAACTAAGCACTAATTACATGTTTTCACAAAAGTGGTAACTACATAGCTCATTTGTCAATGAATCACGATGCAATCATGTTAGTTGTCGTTATGTTGAAAAATACAAAATTAAGCAAAATTTAAATACTATACAGCATGAGAGTCGAACCAAGATTTAGTCACTATCGTTTTAAAACAGTTAGGGTTGCAGTCAAACAAGTCTAGTTCAGGCAGGACAACCAGCCTATTTATTTCATTAGCTGCTCTAATCAAGAATGAATTTTGTCTGTAGTTTGTAGAACTCGGAGGAATAGCAAGGTATGTAGGATGTCTCACAGTCCTATTAGGCACTTTAAGATGGATTTTAGATAGTAGTGATGGAGAATCTAGGACGTTCTGCGCAATTTTAGCCATTGACACGATATCGGCAATTTTTCTCCTTTCAGACAAAGGCAAGATATGATGCCTAAGACATCTTGTCTCGTAATCAGAATCGTGAGATTTACACTTGAATTGAATAAATCGCATAAATTTCCGCTGGATTTGTTCAAGTCTATCAACGTAAACATTATAACGCGGGTTCCAAACCTGCGAACAGTACTCGAGGATGCTACGTACCAAAGTACAATAAAGAATTTTGATTACTTTAATATTCGTGAATTGAGCACTTGATCTTATAACAAGACCCAAGACTTTATAGGCTTTATTTACGATGTGATCAACATGGTTTTCGTACGTCAATTTATGATCGTGTATTATACCAAGGTCTTTAATAAAATTAACTTGATTTAGCTCATGACCCTTTAAGTTGTAATTAATGCGAAATAAGTTTAGTTTACGACTGAATGTTATGAAGTGACATTTTTTAATATTCAAATCTAGTTTATTGAGTTCACAATAATCAGCAAACCTATCTAAATCTTCCTGCAGGAGCCGACAGTCGTTCAAGCTACTAATTTTTTTAAATATTTTACGTCATCGGCAAAAAGGAGAATATTAGAGTGTTTAATACAACCGCTGACATCATTAATAAAAATGTTAAAAAGGAGAGGTGCGAGCAAGGAGCCTTGAGGAACGCCAGAAGGGACAAACTTCCAGACCGACGTAAAACCATTGACTACTACTGCCTGGGAACGGTTCTCAATATAGGAAGCAAACCATCTGTATAAGTTTCCATGGATGCCTGCAAATAGAAGCTTTTGAAGTAAAAGTTGATGGTCAATTCGGTCAAAGGCTTTACTGAAATCCGTGAAAACAGCATCCATTTGTCCTCCCTGATCCATGCTAGCCGTAGTAAAGTCAGTAAAATACAACAAATTGGATAGTGTGGAGCGTTTCTTTACGAATCCATGCTGCTCGTTAATAAAGGTTGAAGATACCGTCGAATAAACTTGGTTATAGACTATTCTTTCAAATATTTTAGCGAAGATACAAAGTTTGGATATGGGTCTGTAATTTTTAACATCATTTTTATTGCCACTTTTATGTATTGGCGTGATAAATGCAGATTTCCAAATCAGAGGCACAACTCCTTCCGAAATAGAGCGTTTATAAAGAATCATTAGTGGTTCAGCTAAAGATTCGGCACATGCGATAATCAATTTCGGTGCAATGTGGTCCGGCCCCGCTCCTTTGGTTAAGTCAATTGACTTTAATAACTTAAGAACTGATTCTACTGAAATCTCTATGTCGTTAATATTGTATGGAGTATCAATAGAAAAGTTAGAAGGCGAAAGGACTGTATGGGAAGAAGAGGGAGCAAGAAAATTAGTGTGAAAGTAAGAGGCAAAAAGATTTCAAACTTCTTTCTTTCTTTGACGGGCCCGTTGGTCTAGTGGTTAGACACCCTGTCCGCTAACCGATGGGTCGTGGGTTCGATTCCCACCAAGTGTCTGGGTGTTATTTATCTATTTAAGTATGTATTTACAAAAAAAAAATGTATATAAGTATTCGTATCAGTTGTCTGGCTTCCATAGTACAGGCTCTGCCTAGTTTGGGATCAGATGACCGTGTGTGGATTGTCCTAAGATATTATTATTATTATTATTTCTTCACCGGTGTCAGCGCTTTGTTCGTTAAAGTGTAATATCGAGGGAATGGAATTAGAACCAGATTTGTTCGATTTAATAAAAGACCAGAACATTCTGGGGTTCTCGGCAATTGCATCCTCTGAACGTTTAATATATGATTCAAAGCACTCCTTTTTTTTTTTTTTTTAGCGATGGTGGAATCCTCATAGGATACCACGCGCACGACGCCTACCATGCGCGGGTTATGTCGGACTCTTACCGACTAAACCACCATCGGGCCTTCCAGCACCTCCGCTATAGTGGCGGGCCCCGGGAACGTACGTTGTACTTCATCCGGTTCCCGCCAGCGGCCGTTCGGCTTGCGCCAAACCCTCCAACAGCTCGGCCAAAATGGCCAAGCCGGAGCCTCTCCAGGCTCTTCCCCCCCTGATGTCACATGTGGTGCCCTCCAGTCAACTCTGCTCAACAGAGAAGTACCAGGGGCGACCACAGTGACACACACCCTATAGCCTTTCGGCCCTACCCCCAATTGCACCGAGCTACCGGGTCCCATACCCCAGGTACTGCCGTCTGCCAGGTCCCATACCCTGACAGCACGGTTGCTGCGGTGCCCCCGCCCTAAGGCCTTGCGGCCCGACTCCACCACCCCCCCTGCACCACCACCGCGCTCAACCGACGTCGTGCCCCATCGGGAACAGCGGCAGCGGCGCCCCCGCCCTACGTGGCCTTTCGGCCCTACACCCTCCCGCGCCTCGCTGCCGCTCAACCGGTACCCCCGTACCGGGAATAGCAGTTCGGCGCCCCAACCTAAGGCTTCGCCACCGAGCAACAGCTGTCCACCCCGAAGAGTGGAGAGATATTACCCGGTGCCCAGGGTACACCGTCCCAAGCCCATTGTCCTTCCTCCGAACGAATCCTCGGGAATTACAATGGGCCGGGCACTCGAGGAGGTGATGCCAGTACCCCGATTCAAAGCACTCCTGCTCTAACCTTTTAGCTCGATCACGAAGTAGACAAAACGTATCATGGTCACTCCGATTACCGTATATTTTAAAATTTTTCCATAATTTGTACTTTTCTTTAAGTACTTTTTTCAGTGAGGCGCTGTACCAAGGTGGATAGGAGGAAGAATTAATTGATTTATGAGGGATATATGTATCTCTGACTTTGTATATGTGATAATAAAATAATTCAACTGCTTCTTCAAGTGGAATATTTTTGAGACAGAGTTTCCAATTAATTTCATTTAATGCTGATTTAATTTTATCGTAGTCTGCTTTCTCGTAATAATATTTAATTTTAGTATTAGATTTCAATAAGTATTCATAAGAGAGATTTAAAACCACTTCTAATGATTTGTGATGTGCATCCTCGGGCACCAATGAGTAATTGCAAGATGTTACGGATAATTCCTTATTACACAACACATAATCTAACAGTCTATTGTTTATATTTGTGATTGAATTATATTATATTGGTTAAGATTACACTCCGCTTAAGTGTCGAAAAATTGTATTTGCGATTCACCGGTAATCCCTGCAGGTTGTAGTGAACGTATATCCCCGTTCCAGTTAATATTACTTAAATTAAAATCGCCCAAAATTAGAAATAAATCGTTTGGGCAGGAGTTAATAATTACTGATAGATTTTCGGAGAAATTGTTTAATTGTTCATTAAAAGAGTTTCCTAACTTTTCATTACAGAGATACAAGGTGCATACGTGCAGTCTATATGTAGCATGGTTAGATTTCATATTTTTTAGTGTTATAGATATCTAAATGTCCTCTGCTGAGGACCGCCACTCAGGTCGTTCAGTAGCAGCCAACTCACGGCGAGTGGCTAACAGTACACCACCTCCGCACCTCTCCTTTGTTAACAAGTAATTCCTATCCCGCCTCCAGACATCATACCTGTCATCGAAAAGCTCGCTATCACACATACCTTCCATCAGCCATGTCTCAGTCAGTGAGACGATGTCATACGATGATAAAAGTAGCCTTCTTTTAAACGAGCTTGTTTTGGTACGCAGACCTCGAGTATTTTGGTAATAAATTTCAAGTTTATCGGTAGCCATTAGTAAAAGCATGATTTCAATAATAAAATAATTATAACAGTAATAATTGAACTTAAAATATATGTATTACGTTTCCAATACGTTAAATAGGTCCTCAGAACAAACCAGGCTAAGGCATGTAATAATAAAACTTTAATAAAATAATACATATTATTAATAGAAAGGTAAGAACTCAGATAATATGATAAATATGAATAAGCAGACTCGATAAGCGTAAACCGGTGAAAAAAAATTGCAACATAGGTATTCAAAAATGTAGGAAGTTTATACATAAAGTTAGTATTTATTAATTTACAGGTAACTGAATTTAATATTATAGCAACCAGAGTGTGCTTGGTCATTTGGGTAAGGGGATTTCGGCATTGAAAGCTAACTGCATAAGCGGTTATGTATATGAAACGCAGAGCCCTAAAAACTTGCCTATATGGATAAAAAAATACGTCTAAGTAATGTTTGTCAATTCTTTTGCATTTACAATTCACAGAGCGGCAATAAAACCAGCAGATCGAAAACAATAGTGATATAAACGATCGTAAAATATTCAATAAAATAAAGTACATATGAAAACAATTAACTGGAATCAAAAACATGGCATAGTTAGTTAACGTAATGCATCTATGATAAAAAGGTAAGGTACTTTTAAATAAATAAAAATATTGCAACGGAAGTATAATAGGCAAACTCGCTCTTATGACAGTACACACTACGCGGGCGATAACGGCCCCTACGCTCTTAAAGGCACGTACTCGCGAGAGTAAAGAATGGCTCATCAAGCCCCACAAACTTACGCGCTTAAACCGGTTGTCCGTCCCACCCCGACTTGAGTAGCGACCCAAGAAACAATTGATTCTGGTTATGCAAGCGATTCTCAAACTGTGTACAAGAACTTTGTACTGTATAATGATGAAAAATAGTAAAAAAATAATTATGCTGATAATTTTGATAAATCGCTCTCGCACTTTATAAAAAACACGGGTGATGTATCTGATTTTCTTGCCATAATTTTGCAATGCTTTACCCATATGTATTTAAAATGGTTTTCTCTTGCGAGTGCTCTTGCTTTTCCCAGGAGAATCTTGTTAGCCGGTGTAAGATGTTCATTAACATAAAAGTTGGCCGATGATGTGAACCCCAAACTTGAAAGACTTAACTGCTTGAACTTTTTCGATGATGAAACAAACTCTTCTTTTATATAACGACTGTTGAAACAGATAATTATAGGCTTCTCATTGTTAGGGACCCGCGTAGGTACACGTGCAATATAGTTAATGCTGTCCTTATTAACAGTATAATTACACAACGTCCCTATTTTCTGTACAATCTATCTTCTATACTATAATAAAACTCAAAGAGCACTTTTTCTGTACATTGAATATTTTTCCAAAATTTCTATGTGGGGATACTATACTATCGACATAGAGGCCAAAACAATTTTTTTTGGAATTATTGTCTGTCTGTCTGTCTGTCTGTCGTTCTGTTTGTCCAGGTATCATTTGAAAACCCGTGGATGGATTTTGATAGGACTTTCACTGATATGTTGTGTAGAAGTCAGGGTATAAATTGGTATGTAAAACATTACTTGCACATATTACCATGTAATTTCCTTTGTATGTGAATAGGGTAATTATAGACTTATCAGTTAATCATTAAGCTATGTATTATTACGCTATATACAATAGGGACTGAGCAGACATTTAGTTTGCATAAGATATGGCATTGGCGAAGGGTCAATTTTTGTAAGGGGTAAGCCGGTCCGGTACACCCAGGACATTTTCATTAGATTTCTGTATTGTTCTAAGTACTTTGCTGATAGCAATATGACATTATATCTTTGAAAAGTTAAAATCTGTAACTCCCGAGCGGATCCAAACTAGATTATGTATGTATTACAGTCGCAACAATAAAAGATGCGGAAAACTTAAAATTTTCATTATGGAATATCATTAGACAGTAATTTACGATGTTAGCGCGATTTACATTATGAACAGCGCCATCTATCGGTGAAATTGAACATACAATAACTATAGAACTTTAATCTATACTAGCTGACCCACGCAGCTCCGCCTGCGCTATTTTTACGTTTAATAACAGACATTCGCATCGAATACATAACCTCCTTTTTTATAGTCGGTTAAAACTGGGACCCAATTTTTACTTGCTCTCCGAAGCACGGACCCGTTTAGATCAAATGGCGTTAAACGGTCACCCATCTATTTAATGACCTTACCTAACGTTGCTTAACCCGATCGATTACAAAACCTTGATAACAACACTCTATGAGTGTTCCCTTACTAATATTTATTATATTATAAAGAAAAATTGATAAAATCGGACCAAGCGTATAACCAACTACCCATTTTGACTTTACTCCCCTCTCCCAAAAGAACCGTGCTAGATTACGGGATAAAAAGTATCCTATGTCCTACCTCGTAGTAAGATCTCAAATCATGCCAAGTGTCATTTGAATCCATTCAGTAGTTTCGGCGTGATGCGCAGCCGTGATACAGACAGACAGACAGACAGACAGACAGACAGACAGACAAAAATTAAAAAAATTACATTTTCGGCCTCAGTATCGGTTATAGAATGCCCTCCAAATATAATTTTCAAAATATCTTCAATGTACAGAATTGGACCTGTTACAGTTTTATTATAAGTATAGATATAGATATTTTATCAAAGAAAGTCGTGTTAGTTACACTATTTATAACTCAACAACGGCCTAACCGATTCGGCTGAAAATTGGTGGGGAGGTAGCTTAGAACCAGGAAACGGACATAGGATTTTGGGGACTTTTTATCCCGGTAGGTTAAGGTTAAGCAACGTTAGTTAAGGTCATTAAATAGATGGGTGAACCGATTTGTATGAAAGTGTGCATATCGGGTAGGTCTGAGAATAGGTCATACAGTATATTTCATACCGCTAGGTAAAGGTTAAGCAACATAAGGCAAGGTCATTAAATAGATGGGTGAACCGATTTGTATGAAATTTTATGTGCATATTGGGGAGGTCTGAGAATAGGTCATAAAGTATATTTAATGCCGCTGATACCATGATTGACGAGGATATGTAGAACGAGAGGAGGGTGCAAGAGAGGAGAAAGAGGGAGAGGGGATTCGAGGAGGGGGTGATGGGGTGAGGGATCGGGGGAGTTAGGTGGAGTAAGAGGGGAGACAGAAGGAGCAAGTTCGTAGAAGAGAGAGGGGGAGAGGGTTCAGAGAGGGGACAACAGGGAGAGGTAGAGGGGGAGTGTGACGGAAATCGAAGCGGGAGGGGGAAAGAGAGAGGAGAGAAAGAGCATATAATTAGATTTTTTTATAAGAGAGAGAGAGAGATGGAGAGAGAATAAATCTAGGGAGGAGGGAGAAAATGGGAGTAAAATGTAATAAAAGCGCGGGCGGAGCTGCACGGGTCAGCTAGTTTCATATAAATTCTCATTTTTGGTTGAGGGCACACCTTTAATTTCCACGTTGTTGGCTCGGGCCCATTGTTCCCGTTCGTGCATTTCACGGCTAAACCGATCTACTTCACTGCGCAGAAAAGGAACCTCACTCACTGCCTTCTCCGCTTGGGTAATTTTGGTTTCCAAGGCCTGAACTTTTCCAGAGAAGTTGTTTACGAGCTCATGTGCCATTTCTATGGAATCTTTAAGGCCACTCAGTTCCTTCTTAATTTCTTTGACATCGGTTAATAGCGAGGCTAGGGGTGCCAGATCTAACATGATTTTACTGAGTTGTTCTTGGATCGTGTCCAGCTGATTTGGCTGCGGCGAAGCGGCTGGTGATGGACTAGGGCTGGATCTGCATTTATTACAACGCCAGTTATTCTTCCTATTTTCACCAAGCCTTCGAAAGCCCACTTCGCTGACTCCAGAACACTGATAGTCATAATGCAACTTGCATACACAGCAAGTAGGCCCTTCCTTATGTTGTAAACCACAGCTGGCACATGTAAACATTTTAAGGTTGAGTAACACTGACACTATGATTCTCAACAAACAAGCGTGTGTCTACTAGTGACGCGAGTACGCGACTCTATAATAGTATTATTTGTTGTATGTTTATATATTATACTCATATGAATATATATTATTATAGTTTACAACATATGTGTTTTTATGTGTCTTTGTGTTAATGTTACCTATTCATGTCGAGTGCGCGCACCCTCTGCTCTTTGTAACTTCTTTATTTTCCTCTCCATCCAAAGGTTGCCTGGAAGAGATCGCTTTTAGCGATAAGGCCGCCCATTGTTGCATTTTTTATTAATTTGTGTCTTATTCTTTTTGTATCTGTTTGTTTGTGCGCAATAAAGAATTGTCTATCTATCTACATTTATTTAAAAAGTACGAGAAATCGGATGATTATCCCGCGATAAACCTCCGAAATGGAGCGATAGCTAAAACCCTGACAGACTGACATTTGAACAACCAACAGTAAGCTGCTAATATTTTATAGAAACACTTGACAGTCATTTTCTATGAATCTACTTAACTTTGGTAAGCTTTGGGACCACGGAAAGATAGATCAATCTGTAAAGGTAAATATTTCTTATCTGTCTTTGTTTATTGAAACGGAAATGTGTCATGACACATAATAGCTAACGATGGTTAATATTTTAACTGACGGTAAGAGATAGATAGCATATTGGGACCGGCAGTTAGAGGAAAATCTGCCTACGATTTGTTTAAGGGGACCATAGACAAAAGCCTACTCTATTCTTAATATATAAACTCTATGTTAGTCCGAGATCTACAGAACAATGATCATGAGCAGTTTTGCTAAATTATAAGTTAATATCAAAATTACCTGACGTCAGTAATTAGTCATTAATTTTTTAAAACATATACTTACAATTGTATAGGTATTATGTTCTCCTCCTCGAGTCGATACCTCAATGCTAAAGATCATAACATAATATTACGGATGCAGATAATAGCTAACTCCGGACGATTGTTTTCCATTGGGAATGCATTGGGGTTTGGGGTTTCAAGAGTGGAGCAGATTTAGTCAAACCAACGTGTGGGTGATTGGCCGCGAGGTAACTTTCCTTCGATCTTTCCTGTAACAATGAACTTCTCCAAGCAATCAGGATTTTGCAAGCTTATGTGACCGAAGTACTCAAGGGTTCCTCTCAGACAGATGGATGACAGTCGTATCTTGATCTTCAGTTCTTTAAGAACTGACACGCTAGTTCTTTTTGTAGTTCAGGGTATCCGCAGCATTTTCCTCCAACACCACATCTCAAAAGCATCAATCTGTCTAGTTTCAGCCGCTGAAGGCCCACATCTCCACCCCGTACAGGAAAATGGAGAAGACCAAAGAATGTATCAGCTTGGTTTCTGTCCTCAAAGTGATGTTGCTGTCTCTGCATATCTTCTTCTGTCTTCCTGAGGACATACCTACTCTCCATATCCACTAAACAGGCGGGGTGACAAGATACGACCCTGACGTACTCCTTTTACAAATTTAAAGGATGCCGACAATGTTTTGTCAATCCTGACGATACCTTGGCTGTTAATGTACAGGGATTGCAAGAGGGCCGTAAGATGCTATGGCACTCGGAACTCTTTAAGTACATGCCTTAAACAGGACCAGTCTATACTGTCGAAAACTTTGCTGTAGTCGACGAAACATAGTAACGCCTGAGTGTCGAACTCATAGCACTTTTCAATCTCTTGCCGAACCTTCAGGATCTGCTCAAGAGTACCTCTGCCTTCGAAAAACCAGCTTGTTCCTACAAGATTTGTCAGTGCTGTGCTGACAAATATGCGAATTCTTGATTTAAACACGTGCAATAGAGTCTTGCTTGCGTGTAATATTAGCGCTAGTGCGTGGTAGTTATTACAGTCCTTGGAAGAACCCTTCATATGGAGTGGTAGAATTATGGACTCACTTCACTCAATATGTGACCATTGGCCAGTTCTACAAACAAGGTTATAGAGTTTGTCTAACGTACCTATCGATTGCAGAATCACTAAAGATCTTCAGTACTTCAGCAGTGATACCATCTAGAACAGGAGTTTTCTTTAACTTGAGTATACCTACGGCAGCAACTATTTCGGAGCACAGTATAGATGGTTCTAGTTAGATAAAAGCCCAATTAGTAGAAGCTTCGATGTTATTGGTACCCCTCTAAAGGTCTTCTGAATAGCGTCGCCATCTGTCAGCGATCCGGTCCAGTTCACCTTAGGATAACCAAACTCATACTCAATAAATAACCCAGGTCATCGGTTTAAACTTCGTTGACAGGAGTTGAACCTTTTTAAAAAGGTCTGACGTTTGGTGTTTGGTGGAATCAATATAGAGTGGAAAGTTTCTCAATCTACATACAGATGGTAGAAATAAAGTTATTTTTGTCACGGCGGCACTGCCTTTTAATCTGAATTACTGAGAATGGTATATCCTTCTCGCTTATTTGACCTTTTATATCTTTTTTGCGTTATTATAAAAGACCCAACGTGTCATCAGTAATCCATGTTGATTTTTTGTCCTTATCTGTAGACGTAGGTTTAACTGCAGATAAGGCCGAATCAATAGCACATTTGAGTTGCCCCCCATAGCTCGTCTGGTAAATACTCTTCAAATGGGGATTGGTTCTGGAACTTCACATCGAGCGCATCACGGAATGCCTTATGCCACTGTGGGTCTAAGAAATGCGTTTGTGTTACGCGTCTGCTTTTTGGTACATTCGAACGTATTTGGTTGGAACCACGCTACTAATAGCGCGTGATCAGTTCCGCAATAGCGAGTATTAACAATTAGAAGGATGTAATCTATCTGATTTCTGTACCGGTCTTCTGGGGATTTTCAAGTAGTCTTCTAGGGTGGTGGCAAAAACAGGTATTATGTACCTATATGCTCAAAAAATACAGCCAATATGAAACATCTCAGAGGAGTATTTTATTGTTATTATTTTGTCGGTGTCTTTTAATGTCATCTACCTTCAATAAGCTAATCTAAGGCTAAGCTTCATCAATAATATGCTAAGAAACAAAAATTATGCAAGATTCCACTGTGCAAGTCAAGGCGATGAAGTCAGGAAGAAACGACTAAGAATAGGTATGGGTTTTATTACCAGCTGGCTTAGCACGATGTGCAAATCTTGCCAGATTGGTGTGAGTATAACGTCACTATGTCGTATAATTTGACATTTTTGTTTAGAGAATGACATTTCCGTGTTGAAAACTACGTCATACTCCACACCGAACTGTTAAGATTGTAAGTCGTGCTAAGCCTACTGGCTGAAATTGATTGATGTAAATCAATTTCAGTCCCCACTAAAACTTACTTGCTTCAGCTTTTTACTCTTCCTAAATAAATTTTTGACATCGGGAGTATAGAACATTATTTTGTACATATAAACAGGAGTTAACCCGGAACAGCTCAATGGGAAGAAAGTTGGCGTCTACATAGGCACATGTTTCTCTGAAACGGAGAAGACTTTCTACTACGATGGAACTACATTAAGCGGTGTAGGCATAGCCGGGTAAGGAAATCGTATTCAATGTATCGTTCTAGCACCAAACTGGCTGTGTATTAATACGTAGGAATTGGTCAAAAATAAATGTACCTACGGAAAAATATTTTACTCCTGTTTTAAAAAAATCATCAATAACATTCTTACATCTATTTGGACAGAGGAAACTATTTTAATTTACTTGATATGACTTATTTTGATAATTACCTATTCAAGAATATTTAATGGTTTTGATACATACCTTTTTTGACATTAATTAATTTGTAGATTGAGGTGTACCTATCAGTTAAATTTAATACTACAAACATGCATTGTAGATCGGTTTGTGTATATTTCTTATACAGATGCAACAAAGCAATGTTCGCCAACCGCATCTCGTACTGGTTGAACGCCAAGGGTCCGTCAATGTCGATTGACGAGGCGTGCTGCAGCTCCACCGCCGTGCTGGAGCAGGCGTACCTGGCCATCCGCCGCGGGGAGTGCGACGCGGCCATCGTCGGTGGCGCTTATTTGTGTCTGCATCCACAATCATCTGTGCACTATGCCAGGTCGGTACAGCTTCATACACATACTTTCGGAATAACAGAAAAATCATCATAGTCAGCCAGATTACATCTTAAGAACTGAACATAGACCTCCCCTTTGGGGGTAGTGGTGTATCCATAATCCCCAAGCCTGGCAGGCGACTTGGGAATCCCAGTAGGTTTATGTTCAGTTGGATAACACACAGAAGACGCTGCTGCCCGACTTCTGGTTTTCGCTTAGTCGCCTCCTACGACACCCAACGGGAGGACACAGGAAAGTGCTATTCTTACCCGGAAACCCCACGGGAAACAGAAGAATATAAGTAGGAGAGACTGGGTACGATTGTGCCACGGTACGGTTGTGACAGTCGTCGTATTAGCGAAACTATAAGGAATATCGGGATGGGTGCAAGAGAAGAAAGGAGCAGCGTGCTTGTCTGCATCTGTTCCACAGAATTGCATCAGCAATCGCGGGACGTTTCTACTTGCAGAGTACCACATTACTTTTTATCAATGAAAAGTAATTTTTTTTCTTCGACATCTTTTAGTAATTGTTGATTCATGTGTACAGATAGAGTAATGAGTGTCACGTCTCGTTAGAAGTTAAACATCGGTAGTTAAATAGCAGTGATTACTTTGTACGTAGATTAATTGGTATAGTCACGGCAATTGTTTTTTGTCGAATGCCTGCAATGGGTGCGGTTGTGCCATATTTTTTGGGTACGGTTGTAACACAAGTATTTGGTTTTATATGCCCTGACAATGTGTGAGGAAGACGGAAAGGAGTCCGTTTGTATAAACTAAGTTTGAGCATGGAACAAATTGCATGTTCATAATTAGTTTACACATATGTTTATTATTTCTTATGATGACATTTTCAACTGATTCACTGATTTTGATATACCTACCTACCGTTTATTAATCTTTTTTTTTGTATTTTGACACCAGTTACCATAATGTATAATTAGATGTTTAATTAACTGTTTGACTAATAAATATCAAGACAGTTATAATAATTATAGACGCTACAGTGCGTTATTAGTAATAAAGCTTTAAAGTGTTCCTACATTTTATTTCCTTTGTTATGCATTTTTTCCAGAAGTATATTTTATAACATTATATTACATATCACCTGCAATAAAAGTAATTATAGACCAATTTTGTGTATTTTTGAACCTGTCACTTCCGACCCCAAGCACTGGCACAACCGTCCCTGGGGTGGGATCGATAGTGACATTTTTTCCTTTTTTTCTAATTGCTTCCTATATGTTAACCATTGCATTTAAAGGCAAAATTGTAATATTTATACGTAGACAAATGTACATTTAACTGTAAAAAAACACTTCTTCCAGCTAACTATAATAATAACAAAGTTATGGGTGTATACTTTTAGACTTTCGCGTTCCATTGTTAAACTTTATCAAAATGAAATAAATCGCGTTAATTCCCGATTAAAATAAAGTTAAAAGTTATGGGTGATCTAATGAAAATTGACACAACCGTACCCAGTCTCCCCTACTTAATTTTTTCAAATTACAGAATAATGAAGCTAAGTGCAGACGGCAAAACAAAATCGTTCGACCAAAATGCCGACGGCTGCGTGAAATCAGAAGCCATCAATGTTTTGTTCCTTCAGAAGGCAAAAAGTGCTAAGAGGTAGTACTTCCAACAGTCTTTAATATTGTACAATCGAAGATTTTTTTATTCTTATCAATATGCAATGGTTACAACTCCATAATAATCATAGTATATTCCGGTCATAGTATAGTCAGGGACAGCCTGCCTTAGTGTAATATAAATTATCGTATTGGTGAAAAAATACTTAAATTACAACAATTAAAAAAAAATGTTTTCACAGAATATACGCCGAAGTACTGCATGTGAAAACTGAATTTATTGGTCTGCTGGAAAACAACACGGGACCTAAATATGGGTTTTACAGGAATCCAAGCTTAATGGTTAACTTTATGAAGAATTTCTACACGGAGGCTAACGTGTCGCCTAATGCCGTTGAGTATGTCGAAGCCTTGGGCTGTGGTAAGTATAACCTTATTGCTATACGATCATGTCAATATTTCGCGTACAATTTAAGCGCTAGATGATGTAGCAATTATTATATATGTCCAGGGATATTATTATTTGTGAGCACAATAAAACTTAGCAGATCGTTGAGACGTTTAATTCGTAAGTAACCAAAAAAGTACATTGACAGCTACATAGTTGAAGTATGAAAGATAATTAACTACCCACATATATTACACCTTCACCCTTAATTTAACATTATAAACAATATATTTACTAATCGAATTCAAAACCATATCTCTTTACTGGTCTCTTAATACGTTTAGAAGATTCCGCCGGTGATTCAGTTGAGGTTCCAACACTCTCTTGCGTATTCGCTACTTCGACTGACTGGGCTCGGTCCTCGGACTCGGAAACGTTATCACCTTCTGATGGTACATCATCGGGATAAAACACTTTTTTTTAACCGACTTCAAAAAAGGAGGAGGTTCTCAATTCGTCTGTATATATATATATATATTTTTTTTTTTCTATGTATGTTCGCGCATAGCTCTGGCAATTATGAACCGATTTGAAAAAATCTTTCTTCCATCCATTCTTTAATCCGTTAATTGGGTCCCATAAAAAAATTATTGCTTAGTAATAAGTAGTTCCTGAAAAAACAAGAATGGTGACTGCGCACTGAGAGCTGCAAGAAAGCTGATGACGATGATGACGTTTTAGTCGCTCGGACTCGCTCGGTCGGACAATAATGGTCATAACTCTGGCAAATATTTACCAATTTCAATGATTCTTTTTTTATTCGAAAGAAGAAACCACTGTATTGAATCTGTATGAATTTTATTACAACCGGATAAGAACTTCCTGGAGGACCATGAACGATGTGGAGGAATTTATCTGGTAAAAACCATAAAACTGATGTTCTCCATTACATTGCTCTGACAATTATGAACCGATTTCGATGATTCTTTTTTTATTCGAGAGAGTAAACGGTTTAGGCGTATAATGGCAGATTCTCAAAATGGCAGATGAGTCTACAAATGCCACATTCTCAAAATGGCAGATTCTACAAATGCCCCATTCTCGAAATGGCAGATTCTACAAATACCACATTCTCTAAATGGCAGATTCTACAAATACCACATTCTCAAATTGGCAGATTCTACAAATACCACATTCTCAAATTGGCAGATTCTATAAACGGCACATTCTCAAAATGGCAGATTCTATAAATGCCTTATTATCTATATGGCATATTCTATATATGGCATATTCTATATAATGTATTCATCTCGAAATTACGAACTTTTTCTTACCTATTTTTGGCCATTGCAGAAGTTTGATTTTTACCGAACTGTATGGGGAAAGTTTTTGGCGATTTTTTTGCTTTTTTTGGCGGTCGTACCTTTGGTCTCATAGATTTTGATCCCTACATGAAATAGAATCGATTTTTTTATATGTTAGCATTTTTTCGTTAACTGTACCTTTATTGCAGTTGAGAATATCTCAAAAAGTTATGGATGGTCTCCTAGGCACGTTTTCCTGTAACTGTAACGGTTAATGCCATGGTCCCAGGCCCCGTTTATCCGAGAGCCCAGACCGCGCCAACTTATTGGTTCATTCATTTTATTTGCGACCGAACTCACACGCAGCCATGCACTTCGTATCACTGGATGGCGGCCTCGCGCCGTGGAAACACTCAGCATGGGCTGCGACGGGCCGCGCCGTACGTTGCAACATTTGCAACCCTCGTCGCGGCCTGTCGGGTAAACGGGTCGTTGGAACGCGGCTTAGAGAAACTGCCCCGTCTTAAAAACCATCTGTAGGTATGTGATAGGTCTATGTTACAAAAATTAAATACACGAATTTTTAAATAAAATGGTTTACTGTCAATTATTTAGTCAATACTTTTTTCATATATTATTACAGAGGTTTATTGTTATGTTGTTATTTTTTTATGAATAAAGCAATACTTTTATTATCATTATGTTTATTATTTATCAATGTTTTATAACACTAATCAACAATGATAATGACCAGTAGTAATATGGGAAATGAAAATTGTCCCGTGTTACTACTAAAGCAGTCAGTAGTAGGGCAAAAAACCCGTGTTTACTACTGGTAGTAACACGGGTAACGAAGGAAAAGTACGTCATTTCGATGAATACATTGGTTGGTAAAGCACTGAGGGGTTCCTGGTGCAGATCCCACGGGAGAGCCCAAGTCCTACCAGGTAATATTTCCGGTGTGAAAGAAACTGTAGCAGGTAGGTGAAATTACCGGATATAAGAGAATGAATAACTAATGTCTCGGATGACGGACGGCAGTGCAATACAGGTGTGTATAGAATCTGCCATTTAGAGAATAAGGCATATATAGAATCTGCCATTTTGAGAATGTGCTGTTTGTAGAATCTGCCATTTTGAGAATGTGGTATTTGTAGAATCTGCCATTTAGAGAATGTGGCATTGTTAGAATCTGCCATTTCGAGAATGTGGCAGTTGTAGAATCTGCCATTTTGAGAATGTGGCATTTGTAGAATCAGCCATTTTGAGAATGTGGCATTTGTAGACTCATCTGCCATTTTGAGAATCTGCCATTATACGCCTAAACCGAGTAAACTACTATGATGTTTCCATGCAAATTTCATTACGACCGGATATTTTTTTCTGAAGAAACATGAATTATGTAAAACTATGTAGACGATAATGTGATCATAACCTACCTAGATAATTTTACGGTTTTCCATGGTTCAATCTTTATATATGAAAATATCACTAAAATGTTTAAAATAAAATCTTTTTAAAAAAAAATTGAACCGACTTCAATATCACTGAAAAGTATAAAATAATTTAAATATTAATGAAGTTGGTGCCAAATATACACAACAGGTACGCTAACACCAACTTCAATAATATTTAAATTATTTTATACTTTTCAGTGATATTGAAGTCGGTTCAATTTAAAAAAAAAAAGATTTTATTAAAATTTGATCTTTGTGTCTTTTAACAGGCAAACCGTTTTCCTCTCCCACCACATATAAATGAGAACCTCTAATCGCGATCTCAGGGACCTGCGCTGCAGTAACATAGATGGGGAAGAACCCGTGGTGCTATGTTCCACGTTCCTATAGGCCATCAAGTAAGCTTGCAGCGCCGCGTCTAAGTCACAATTATCTCTGATTGACTTTTTTACCGCCCTCTTACATAGTTTGACGGCCCCTTCTGCCGCACCATTGGATGCCGGGTGGTACACAGCAGCGAATGTCAATTTTATACCATTTGTTGTCATAAACTCCGCATACTCTTTGCTAGAAAAAGGTGGACCATTATCAGATACGACCTCTTTCGGTAGACCAAAAAGAGCAAATGTTTGTCTTAATACTTTTATAACACTTCCAGCTGTAGTACGGTTAATTTGGAAGGCTTCTATCCATTTTGTAGTGACATCTATAATAACTAGGAAGGTTTTACCATGAAAAGGTTCCAAAAAATCGACGTGTAGTCTTGACCATGGTTCTGGTATATACGGCCAGGCATGAGGCGGTGCGCGCGGTGGAGCCGGGCTTACTTCTACGCAGGTGGCACACTTGTGACACGTGCGCTCGATGTCCGTGTCTATACCGGGCCACCACACGATGCCGCGTGCAATACTCTTCATTTTAACGATACCCAAGTGTCCGGTATGCATCTCCTTGAATATACAACTTCTGAGCGGTGGTGGTATCACCAGTCTATATCCCCAAACAACACAGCCATCATCTGTGTATAATTCGTGCCGGCGGTGGAAATACGGTTTTAAGAGTTCGTCATTACAATAAGCCGGCCAACTGGATTGTAAGTACATAAACACTTGTCTTAGTGTTTCGTCCTGACGAGTGTGCTCTTGTACTGCTGTCCTCGTCACCGGCAAGAAATTTTGGACAAAGTTTATGTATGTCGTCTCCTGCTTTGGTCGTTTTTCTACATCTACGGGTAACCGCGACAGAGCATCAGCTGCATTTTGATGGCTTTTAACATATTTCATGTCGTAATTGTAGCCTGATAGCCCAGCGCTGCATCCTGCTCGCTGCCATTATAGGTATGCCCGCTTTATTAACAAATATCGACACTAATGGTTTATGATCTGTTACAAATATTGGTGATATTTTCTCACCCCGTAAATTATGGCCAAAGCATCTCTCTCTATCTGCGAGTATTCCTTCTCCGCTGCATTAAGCGTCCGTGAAGCATATGCGATAGGGCGTACTCCTTGTGGCGTCAAATGAGATATAACTGCGCCCACGCCTACGCCGCTTGCATCCGTCGTCAGCACCAGCGGCGTCTCACTTGAATAGTGAATCAATCATCATCATCATCATCATCACCAGCCGGAAGACGTCCACTGCTGAACATAGGCCTCCCCCTTCTAACGCCACAATGAACGACAATTGGCTATTTGCATCCACCGGTTACCTGCGACGCGTACAATGTCGTCTGTCCACCTAGTGGGAGGCCTACCTACGCTGCGTCTTCCGGTTCGTGGTCGCCACTCGAGAACCTTTCTTCCCCAGCGGTTATTGGTTCGCCGAGTGAATCAATATTTTACTGGAAATTAATAGTTCCTTTATGTTATTAAAAGCTTCTTCGTGTTCCCTATTCCACTGGTACTTGACATCTTTTTTTAAAAGATTGTATAGAGGTGCCATTACCGTGCTCAGCTGTGGAACAAATTTTGCATAGTACATCATCAACCCAATAAAGGCACGTAACTCTGAGACATTTGTAGGTATTGCTGCTTTTCGAATAGCGTGTATTTTATCTGGTGACGTATGAACTCCCTGGGCGCTGATGACAAATCCTAAATACGTGACTGAGTCAGCAAAAAACGTACATTTATTTTTACGGATTTTTAAACCATAATCCCGCAATCTGTCAAAGACTCGGTGTAACGTTCTGATGTGGTCTTCGTCATTAACCCCCGTCAAAATAAGATCATCTAAAAAGACCCCAACCCGAGGCATATCTGAAAAAAGTTGTTCAAGTTTTCTTTGAAATATACCCGGACTAGACGTTAAGCCATATATCAGTCTATTGTAACGGAATAACCCCTTATGTGTATTAATGACGGTATATTTATCTGAGTCGTCGAGCTCCAGTTGTGCATACGCTTGGGACAGATCTAACTTGGTAAACTTCTGTCCACCCTGTAATTTTACTAATAAATCTTCTATCCGTGGTAAAGGAAAACGGTCCACTTCTAAACACTTATTTAAAGTTACTTTAAAATCACCGCATATTCTAATAGAACCATCCTTTTTCATTACCGGTACTATCGGTATCGCCCAGTCCGACGTGGTAACAGGTGTGATAATGCCATCGCGCACCAACTGATCAAGCGCCCGCTCCACCGGCTCACGCAGCGCATACGCCAGCGGTCTCGCGCGTGTTAAATTAATAGAATATATAACTGTATTAATATATCAGGATGTATAGCCGACTATGTAATAGTCTAGATCATTTATAACCTTAGTTCTGAATAATGTAGGGTAATACTTTATTAAAAATACCCTTTATCAAATTATGGTTTGGAGGTAGGTACCAACACAAAAGTCTCAGATATCAGTAAATAATATCTATACTTATAATAAAACTGTAACAAGTCCAATTCTGTACATTGAAGATATTTTGAAAATTATGTTTGGAGGGCATTCAATAACTTATAACTGATACTAAAGCCAAAAATGTATTATTATTTTATTTATGTCTGTCTGTCTGTCTGTATCTCGGCTGAGCATCACGCCGAAACTACTGGATGGATTGAATCGAAACTTGGCATGATTTGAGTTAATACTCCGAGGTAGGACATAGGATACTTTTTATCCCGACATTCGGCACGGTTCCCTTGGGAGAGGGGGACTAAAGTCAAAATGTGTACTTGGTTATACGCTTGCTCCGATTTTAACAATTTTTCATTATAATTATAATAAATATTTGTAAGGGAACACTCAGACAGTTATTAACAATGTTCGGAAACCGATCAGGTTAAGCAACGTTAGGTAAGGTCATTAAATAGATGGGTGACCGTTTAACGCCATTTGAACTAAACGTCTGCGTGCTTCGGAGGGCAAGTACAAAGTGGGTCCAAGTTTTTAACCGACTTTAAAAAAGGAAGTTTTGTATTCTATGCGAATGTATATTATTGAAAGTTTAGTTAACGTAAACACAGCGCGGGCAGAGCTGCGTGGGTCAACTAGTTTATTATAATAACCGTACGATACGGTTGCTATCACAGAACAAAGTAATCATTCCATTACACTGTCAGTGACGAGAGAACCATATAAAAATATATGGGACTCCCCAAGTGGTCTCTACCAGCCACTACAACCACTTCCAGCACCAGCTCCAAGTCATATATCATATTATATGACTTATTCATAATTCATAAATACAACATAATAACATTATAACACAATATCATCATAACAATGTAAATTAAACAATACTAAAGATACTTAGCTTTCTAGAGATCCGTCGCCGACTGAAGAATGTTAAAGACTCTCGCTTAAGACTGTTCAAGACTGTCCGTTCTAAACGATTACAACGTATTTATAGCAACCTCAATCCACTGAAGTAGTGGGGGTGACATCGTCAGTTTCATTACTCGTTTTACAATATTTTATACAATATCAATATTAAATTATTCTAATTGCATAGGGCTATTTATAACAATTTTATAGCTGTTAGTCAATAGTTAAATATCACCAACTAACAAAATATTTAATTAATACAACACATTTCAAAGCATAGTCAATTTCTACTACCCTCAATCGTCACAGACAAAAGGAATAAGTCAAATTATAATCAAAATACTTATATCTATTTATATAAAAATATCACCGATGCTAACACGCGCATGAACACTTGCCGTGCTCCGTCCCGTAGTTGGAACCCCACCTTGCCACCGGTATATACCTCCCCAAGCCGTCCGAGAAAACTTCATAATATCTGGAACTGAATTCCTTTATATCAAATTTTACATTCACTTTTTCTAAAGAATGACAATTACCCACTGACAGACTAATACCTAGTTTGTGTAACCATTGCCGTCCGATAAGATTAGTTTTCCCACTATTTATTATGTAAAGATCCAAACTCCGACATTGATTTTCGAATCTAACCACAGGTGTTATTTTACACACAGGTACGACTATTTCACCCGTATAGTATCTTAGGACTAAATCCGATTTCTTTAAGGTACACTGCTTAAAGCTTTTTAAATAACAGTCATGACTGATGCACGAAATAGCACTGCCCGTATCTACCTCCATAGATAATTTAATATTTTCAATGTCAACCACTATGGTGTATGGCCCAAATTCTTTTAAATTATGAGTTGTGATTGAAAAGTTATTTACCTCCTCGCTGTCACTATTTGTATCGTCACTCTCGAGTCGTTCATCCTCTTTAATATTTAAAACAGCAACACTTTTTTTTCCGTTTGGACACATCCTCTTCAAATGTCCTTCCTTATTGCAAATCCTGCATACATCGTTTCTAAACTTGCATTCTGGCATTACCTCCACACACCTGGCATTCTAACTGTCTGTCTATGCTCGAAATACTTCTATACTCTACTTTATTTCTCGCTCCATCTCCCGCTCCGCTTGTGTAACTTGCACCACTCGCCATTCTCCGACCGGTTATGGTTACTGACTGCCGGCGCTCCTGCCTACTGCCAACGTCTCGATCCCTTTTACTCGCTCTGACTCGCTCTGACAGCTGATGCATCTCCTGCGCCGGTACACTGCCACCCCTTCCACGGGTACAATCCTTTACCGCTGCTGCATTCGCCTCCGCTGCCTCCATCGATACTGCGAGTTTAAACGCCTTATCAAATGTTATGTCATCTTCAGTAAATAAGCGTTCCCTAATGTGCTCACTTGCCAATCCGCAAACAAATTGATCCCTTAGATTCTCTTTTAGGCTTTCCGCTGAAAATCTACAATGTTTTGCTACAATAACTTCTTTAGTTCCGAAACAAAATCTGAGATTCCTTCCCCGATTCGCTGAGTTCACTGCCGAAACTTAAACCGTTCCGCTAGAAGGCTTGGTTGCGGTTGTAAATGCCCTCTCATAAGTGACACTATACCTTCAAATGTTTTCGTTGATGGTTTATCCGGTGTACACAAGTTTACCATGAGTTCGTACGCTTCAGCTCCCACCACCGTAATTAATGTGGCCACCTTCAATGTTTCTTTAACATCATTGACCACAAAATACTGTTCCAGCCGATCGATGTACAGATCCCAATTGTCGTTAACTAGGTCAAAGTGTCCAATCTTGCCGACTGCCATTTCTTCGTATTTTCTTATCACAATACTTAACGCACACGTAGATTACGTTATAATCCGTCGCCAATTATTATATGTATATGTCCAGGGGCGGATATTATTATTTGTGAGCACAATAAAACTTTGCAGATCGTTTATGTTTCCTTTTCGTTTGTTTAAATTTTATTAATAGCAAATTATGTGTATCTACCGCCACCGTTACTATGAATAATAGTACTATGTGAATGGTGTTGTAGGTTGTACATTTAGTAATTAATCATTTAATGTATTTTAGTAATAATACAATGTACAATTGTTTGCCGTTCCGATTAAAATAAAATAAAAATTGTAATATAACGGATTTATGTTTTAAAGCGCGTACACACGGTGTTACGTCACACCATAGTTTTACATAATTCATGTTTCTTCAGAAACTATTTATCCAGTCGTAATGAAATTTCCATGGAATCATCATAGTAGTTTACTCTCTCGAATACAAAAAGAATCATCGAAATCGGTTCATATTTCTCAGAGTAATGTAATGGAGAACGTCAGTTTTATGGTTTTTATCAGATAAATTCCTCCATTTCGCTCATGGTCCTCCAGCAAGTTCTTATCCGGTTGTGATAAAATTAATTAGAGTGGTTTCTTCTTTCAAATAAAAAAAGAATCATCAAAATTGGTAAATATTTGCTAGAGTTATGACCATTTTTGTCCTTAATAAAGTCATATTTTAAGCCTTCCTGCAGGTTTCCTGCGCAGTTTCCATTCTTGTTTTTTCAGGAACTACTTATTCGTAAGCGATATTTTTTTTATGGGACCTAATTAATGGATTGAAGAATGAATGGAAGAAAGATTTTTTCAAATCGGTGCATAATTACCAGAGTTATGCACGAACATACATCGAAAAAAGAACGTATATACAGACGAATTGAGAACCTCCTCCTTTTATGAAGTCGGTTAAAAAAAAGTTATTGACAAACTGTAGATATACTTACAGTCAAAAAATCATAATCTATGGACTAACCTGAAAATAAACTATTTTTATGGATTTTATCGTAGTTCATTTAATATTTTCACTTTCACTACTTTACCTTGCAATTCCTTCTCGTTCAGCTTCGTCCGGCTAACATAACAAGGTCATCAGACCATCTGGCTAGTGGTCTGCCGCCGCTTCTGCGACCCGTGTGTGGTCTCCACTCCAGTACCTTTTTTGCCCATCTCTCGTCCTGTCTACGGCGTATGTGACCCGCCCACTTCCACTTCCTCTTAGCCACGGTTTCGACTAGGTCAGTCAATTTTGTCTTTCTTCGGATTTCCGTATTAGGAATCACGATATCTCCCATCCATAACATAGCCCGTTCCATGGATCTCCGGGTGACTTGCAGTCTGGTGATCACTCGTTTGGTAAGCATCCAGGTTAGGGTATAATGTTCTCCTTTCAGTGGTATTAGGGCTCCCACACATAACTGCGAATTCGAATCGCATCGCAAATATCTCCGAGAAACAAATGAATGTTTCGATACAAATTCCTGCCGCATCGCAGTTATGTGTGTATTTCCATGTAAAGACTCCCAGCCTTTACATGGAAATACTTCAGCGTGTCAGATATTAACAGTTTAGATGCCCGAACCACCCCGAACGCGTAGACAGAATATAACCCCGAACGTATCTATGATACGAAAGGTATATTCATCCTTAACATCGGTTAATTTTCTATAAACCAATGATAAAATCTTTTTTTTTAAAAATTGAACCGACTTCAATATCACTGAAAAGTATAAAATAATTTAAATATTATATAAGTTGGTGTTAGCGTACCTGCTGGGTATGTTTGGCACCAACTTCAATAATATTTAAATTATTTTATACTTTTCAGTGATATTGAAGTCGGTTCAATTTTTTTTAAAAAAGATTTTATTTTATACTTTTTAGTGATATTTTCATACATAAAGATTGAACCATCGAAGACGGTAAAATGATCTAGGTAGGTTATGACATTATGATTTCACATTATCGTCTACATACTTTTACATAATTCATGTTTCTTCAGAAACTCAGAAACAATTTATCCGATCGTAATGAAATTTCCATGGAATTATCACAGTAGTTTACTCTCTCGAATAAAAAAAGAATCATCGAAATCGGTTCATAATTGTCAGAGCAATGTAATGGAGAACATCAGTTTTATGGTTTTTACCAGATAAATTCCTCCACATCGTTCATGGTCCTCCAAGAAGTTCTTATCCGGTTGTGATAAAATTCATACAGATTAAATACAGTGGTTTCTTCTTTCGAATAAAAAAAGAATCATTGAAATTAGTAAATATTTGCCAGAGTTATAACCATTTTTGTCCAAAAAGCGACAAAAAAGTCATCTATATAGGCTTACCTGCAACTTTCCTGCGCAGTCACCATTCTTGTTTTCTCAGGAACTACTTATTACTACGCAATAATTTTTTTATGGGACCCAATCAATGGATTGAAGAATGGATGGAAGAAAGATTTTTTCAAATCGGTTCATAATTGCCAGAGTTATGCGCGAACATACATAAAAAAAAAAAAAAAAAAAAAAATATATACAGACGAATTGAGAACCTCCTCCTTTTTGAAGTCGGTTAAAAAATCTTAAATCTATGCTATATAAACAGTATGAACCAAGGTGTTATCAGGATCACGGATTACGAAACGTCGGGAAAGTAAAAATCTATACTTATAATAAAACTGTAACAGGTCCAATTCTGTACATTGAAGATATTTTGAAAATTTATGTAATTTCAATCATTCTATAACAGATACTAAAGCCAAAAATGTATTTTTTTTATTTTTGTCTGTCTGTCTGTCTGTATCTCGGCTGAGCATCACGCCGAAACTACTGGATGGATTAAAACGAAACTTGGCACGATTTGAGTTAATACACCGAGGTAGGACATAGGATACTTTTTATCCCGACATTCGGCACGGTGCCCTTGGGAGAGGGGACTAAAGTCAAAATGTGTACTTGGTTATACGCTTGCTCCGAGTGTAACAATTTTTCATTATAATTTTAATAAATATTTGTTTGTAACACTCATAGACAGTTGTTAACAATGTTTGGAAATCGATCAGGTTAAGCAACGTTAGTTAAGGTCATTAAATAGATGGGTGACCAAGAAGCTTATAGAACACCCCTGTGATTGAACAGGGTTATTGTTACATAGTATTTATTGTATGTATGAATCACTAAAACACGCCTGTATATTTCAGCTGTTCCCGTCGTAGATAAAACAGAACTGGAAGTTATTGGTGAAGTATTTTGCAACGAAAGAGACCAACCGCTCCTGATTGGAAGCGTTACGTCAAACATTGGATATAGCGAAGCTGCATCGGGCATATGCGCTATAACAAAGGTAAACTTGCACAAGAGACTGTCCAGATACGTACCACCACAATATCAGTTAGTAAATATTGTTTTGTGTGAGTGATTTCGCGAGTCTCAGTGGCCACTGTGACTCTGGGTCCAGTAACCGCTTTGATGTTTGGTGGTCACTTAGGTGTTTAGTAAGCTACAAAAAACACAAAACCTATTTGGCCCTTGTCAGCCTCTTAAGGCAGTTTAAAACATTTTTAACCGACTTGAAAAAAGGAGGAGGTTCTCAATTCGTCTGTTTATATATATATATTTGTATATTTGTGTATGTTCGCGCATAACTCTGGCAATTATGATCCGATTTGAAAAAATCTTTCTTCCATCCATTCTTCAATCCATTGATTGCTCCCATAAAAAAATTAAATTTTTTTTTGATATAAACTGTTAAAAAAAAAACCGACTTCAAAGTAAATTATCTAATAAACTATTTTCAAAAAGATAAAAACCGTCTTCAAAGTAAATTATCTAAAAAGCATAAAATAACGAAAATATATTGAAGTCGGTGCTAGCACATTATGTTAACTGAGACTAGCACGAGCTGACACCGACTTCAATATATTTTCGTTATTTTATGCTTTTTAGATAATTTACTTTGAAACCGGTTTTAATTTTTTTTTAAAAAAGGTTAATTTGACACTTTTTAGTGACTTTTATTCACCAAAACTATTTTTTTTTAAAATAAAAACCGACTTCAAAGTAAATTATCTAAAAAACATAAAATAACGAAAATATATTGAAGTCGGTGCTAGCACATCATGTTAACTAACACTAGCACCAGCTTACACCGACTTCAATATATTTTCGTTATTTTATGCTCTTTAGATAATTTACTTTGAAGTCGGTTTTTATTTTTTAAAAAATAGTTTATTTAACACTTTTTAGTGACTTATTTTACCAAAATAGGTATCAGCACTATCACACAACTCGAACGTCTACGTTACAGTAACTTACTGAAAACATAAAAAGTTTATATCTCTTAAACTACTGGACCGATTTTGATGAAACTTGTACTCTACCCTAAGTTGAAAAATACTCTAACTATTGCAAAAAGAATTTTCAAAATCATGTTAACTAACACTAGCACCAGCTGACACCGACTTCAATATATTTTCGTTATTTTATGCTTTTTAACCGGCTTCAAAAAGAAGGTTCTCTATTCGACGCGTATGTATGTAATATTGATAAAAATGCGTAATATTAATATATGTTAGTCTATGTGGGCTTCTAAACAAATTTACCAAATTTTATGAGTGTATGTATGTATGTATGTAGGTATGTATGTATGTATGTATGTAGGTTTGTCCACGGATTTCTCAGAAACTACAAATCCGATTTTGAAAATTCTTTTTGCAATAGTTAGAGTATTTTTCAACTTAGGGTAGAGTACAAGTTTCACCAAAATCGGTCCAGTAGTTTAAGAGATATAAACTTTTTATGTTTTCAGTAAGTTATTGTAACGTAGACGTTCGAGTTGCGTGATAGTGCTGATACCTATTTTGGTAAAATAAGTCACTAAAAAGTGTTAAATAAACTATTTTAAAAAAAATAAAAACCGACTTCAAAGTAAATTATCTAAAAAGCATAAAATAACGAAAATATATAGAAGTCGGTGTCAGCTGGTGCTAGTGTTAGTTAACATGATGTGCTAGCACCGACTTCAATATATTTTCGTTATTTTATGCTTTTTAGATAATTTACTTTGAAGTCGGTTTTTTTTTAAATAGTTTATTTAACACTTTTTAGTGACTTTAATTTTACCAAGATAGGTATCAGCACTATAACGCAACTCGAACGTCTACGTTACAGTAACTTACTGAAAACATAAAAAGTGTATATCTCTTACTACTGGACCGATTTTAATGAAACTTGTACTATACCCTAAGCTGAAAAATACTCTAGCCATTGCAAAAAGATTTTTTGAAATCGGACTTGTAGTTTCTGAGAAATCCGCGGACAAACCTACATACATACATACATATATACATACATACATATATACATACATACATACATACATACATACATACATACATACATACATACATACACTCATAAAATTTGGTATATTTCTTTAGAAGCCCACATAGACTAACATGTATTAATATTACGCATTTTTATTAATATTACATACATACGCGTCGAATAGAGAACCTTCTTTTTGAAGCTGGTTAAAAACAAGAATGGTGACTGCGCAGGAAAGCTGCAGGAAAGCCTATATAGATGACTTAATGTCGCTTTTTAAGGACAAAAATGGTCATAACTCTGGCAAATATTTACCAATTTCAATGATTCTTTTTTTATTCGAAAGAAGAAACCACTATTATGAATCTGTATGAAATTTATCACAACCGGATAAGAACTTCCTGGAGGACCATGAACGATGGGGAGGAATTTATCTGGTAAAAACCATAAAATTGATGTGCTCCATTACATTGCTCTGACAATTATGAACCGATTTCGATGATTCTTTTTTTTTATTTATTCGAGAGAGTAAACTACTATGATGATTCCATGCAAATTTCATTACGACCGGATATTTTTTTCTGAAGAAACATGAATTATGTAAAACTATGTAGACGATAATGTCGATGGCCGCATCGAATAAACGTGCAAGAGCTCTTGCATGAATATTTTTTTTCGATTTTTCGGTTTCTTTGCCCATCCTCTTACCGCCTAATTTTTTTAATAAATTTTAGACCATAAATACGTCTGCAATCGTACTTGATTCCTTTTTTCCACGGAAATAATATATTTCTATGTTACAAGAACATAAATATATGTGACTATCACACGTTGAATGCATTCTCGAATACACAAGAATAAACATTTATAAACAACAAAACCTTTGTCATTGTTAGTTATCTGTTTTTCAGTTTAGGCGATAGACGTTTGCACGTTTATTCATGTATTTTTGTTGTTGTTGTTGTTTTTATGATTAATGTAGGTTACCCAAGAAGTAACTTTGCATATAATTAAGTAATATTTCTTACTATAATAGACAAGTGTCGTAAATTATCTTTATCAATCAAGCACTAGTAATCTTTGATTCGTAATCTTCGTAATTTATGGAACTAAGCAGTAATTATGTATAATATTACATAAGAACCTGAATGATGTGAGCCCTAGACGTTCATGGAGTACGGTGGCGACTCTGAGGACGACGGTGAGGTTGCGACCCCCATTCCCTGAGAACCTTGACAGGTTTCCGGGGGGATATAACTCGCTCCGCATCGGTGACTTCAAAGGCAAGGCACTGACGGGCAGATCTCAACGGAGAACCCAGGTTCCCCTCTCATGTGCCGATGGCCGACAGCCGTAGGGATGGGGTTTCAGTGAGTAAGAATATTTTATACACTGGCTGACCCCGCACCCTGTCCCGGTGACCTTTTGAACGAACGAAAAAGGGTGGCTCGAGTTTCATGTCACAGAAGCAGGTGTTGGAGTAGATCAAGGAAAGCGATCCCTTTTAATTGGTGATGCGCAACATCGGAGGAGGCCCGGGCGCAGGAGGCAGGCAAATGCCGACCTTATGCCCCCGTAACCCCGTAGAAGCGCAGACAGCAGGAACGGGGGAACTGCTGCCTGTGCACCAAGATAGTTTGCTCTAGCGGGATATGGCCTGCTAAAGTGTCCTGGCACGCCACCTAATGAGATTCTGAGGGCCTATTACAGCGGCAAGCAGGTCCGTGGGCTTTATACTCATGGACGATGATGAGACTCGGAATAGGGCACCGGTACGTTCCCGGGGTCCGTCAATATAGGGGAGTTTGGACACCGTAGGGTTTAAGTCAATAGGTGTCGTACATAACCCGGGGTGGGTTATGTACGACACCTATTGACTTAAACCCGTGGTAGGTAACCATAAGGATTTCCCCACGTTAAAAAGGGATAGCTTGAGTTGAATCAAGCCAAGGCCTTGGCTCACCCTAGGGTGAAGTTCAAAGTAGCGTCTTACGGTGTATATACCAATACTTACGTAGAATTGATGAGGCTATGAATTTTTGAGTATAACATGAAAAATAAAAACATTTATGGATTCGGCATCAACATCAATGGCGAATTCATCACTCACCTTCGTTTTGCCGATGATATAGTCATTATGGCAGAGTCGCTGGAGGACCTTAATACGATGCTCAGCGACCTCAGCGTTTCCTAACAGGTGGTTACACCCGTACCGGCGGTACACCCGTACCGCCGGTACGTGTGTAACATGGACGTTAGACCTTATCTTCCTCTTGTCTATGTTAATTTTAAGACCATCTGTTAGGAACGTACCGGTAATAGTTGGGAACGATACTCTCGAAGTTGTTGACCACTATGTATATCTCTGAAGGATCAGTATGAAATATAAAGCCAAAGTCTTTAAGGAGTGTGTCCAGCCGGTAAACGGGGCCGAAATTATGTCATTCACGAAAAAGTCCACTGAGAAATTCAGAGTCGTGCAAAGAGCAATGGAAAGGGCAATGCTCGGAGTAAGATTGCGCGACCACAAAACCAACGAATAGATCAGAAACAAAACCAGACTGAGGGATGTCATCCAAATAATTGCCCAAAGGATATGGAGATAGGTGGGATATATAGCTCGTATGCAGTCCAATAGGTGGACAAGGCGTCTTATAGAGTGGAGGCCCCGTTCTAATAGAAGATTACAGGGCCGGTCACCTAAATATTGGTAGGATGATATCAGAGGATACGCAGGCCCAGACTGAATCAGAAGGGCACAATATCCCCGGAACTGGAGGGAAATGGAGGATGCCTATGTCTAGAAATGGACGACCAACACAGGCTGAAGAAGTAAGTGTATACATAGGACAAACTATACAGTTAGGTCGGTCCAACTTCGACAAAGAGGTCGCCCGGAGAATCCAACTCGGATGGGTAGCGTTCGGAAAACTACACGAAATCTTCTCGTCCAAAATTCACAGTGACTGAAGATGTAGGTTATTGTGTGTTGCAAGTGATGACATTTGGTAATGAGACGTGGTCCCTAACTGATGGCCTTTTAGTTCTCTAAAAGGAAAGAAGCTCAAAGTCACACAAAGAGCTATGGAGAGTGCTATGGTCGGAGTTTCTTTGCGTGACAAAATCCGTAATGAGGAGATTCGCCTAAGTACCAAGGTCACCGACATAGCTCTTAGAATTTGCATATTGAAGTGGCAATGGGCAGGCCACATCGCTTCGCTCAGAGAACCGATAACCATTGTGGAAGAAAGGTTCTCGAGTGGCAACCACGAACCGGAAGATGCAGCGTAGGTAGGCCCTCACACTAGATGGGAAGACGACATTATGCGCGTCGCGGGCAACCAATGGATGCAAATAGCTAATTGTAGTTCATTGTTGCGTTCGAAGGGAGAGGCCTATGTTCAGCAGTGGACGTCTTCCGGCTGGTGATGATGAAAACCTTTTTACGAAAGCAACCTTTTTAAAATACAATGCATTAGTATTATATGCATTACACAATCGGAAAAGCTAACTTATTAACACTAATAAAAATGCTTCTCATCATTACCATTATAAAATCACTGAACTTTTTTCTTATACAAGCGTGCCAAAAGTTGTAGCCGGAATTAAAAGAAGCTTAATTTATCTAGAATAATAGAATAACATTACATTGTGCTTATTAAATTTGTAAAAATTAACACGAATAATCGTGTAATGATCGATAACAATTAGCTGACTACTCTGATTTCACACGAGTAATATTATTATATGGATTTTCAGGATTTTCTTGAAAATGAATCAAGATTTCTTAAAAGTTATTATAACAGTCTGAAGATATTTTTTTTACCTTTAATTTTGTTATACATTGTATAGACCTTCTTACAAAGAAACCCGCGATTTAATATCGCGGGTTTAAACGTTTTTATGCTCTCCTGAAAAGTTGGTGTTTTTAACTTGCACGTTTATTCGATGCGGCCATCGATGTGATCATAACCTACCTAGATCATTTTACGGTCTTCGATGGTTCAATCATTATATATGAAAATATCACTAAAAAGTTTAAAATAAAATCTTTAAAAAAAAAAATTGAACCGACTTCAATATCACTGAAAAGTATAAAATAATTTAAATATTATTAAAATTGGTGCCAAATATACACAACCGGTAAGCTAACACCAACTTCAATAATATTTAAATTATTTTATACTTTTCAGTGATATTGAAGTCGGTTCAATTTTTTTTAAAAAGATTTTTTATTTGACGAAATAATAACTCCCATGATCTTCGTTGTCTGTATTACCGCTCTTGGTCGCAACTGAGCGTACGTGGCCGCCCCGATTCGTTCGTCGCATCACACGCCGGAATACATATCAATGTTTACTGCTTGGCGGCACAATACTCAACTCTGCGGCCCTACCTACTCTACCGTAACATGGATCCGCGATTGACTGGACCTTAAAGACTTTGTAACGCAACAAGTTGACTATTTAGCTTTACATTGGCAGACATGTAAAAAAGATAATAATGTACTGCCAGGTGTTGTTGGGCTACCACCGCGGCGAGCTGGCGGCGAACCTGCATTGCGCGTCGCCGCGGCGCGACGTGGCGGCGCTGCGCGAGGGCCGCATGCGCGTGCTCACCGACCACCAGCGCTTCGGCCGCACGTACGCCGCCGTCAACGGCATGTCCGTCACCGGCGTCAACGCGCACGTGCTGCTGCACGGATATCACAAACAAAGGGTATACAATAATAATAAACATCAGAATATTATTAGAGATTGGCAATATACATATTTAAACCATAATATAAAAATAGTAGAAGAAAATCATTTACCGTCGCACAGTATGAATAATGACCCGAAAAACGGTCATCACTGTTTTATTTACTTAAACGCAAGCTATAAACATCCTAAGTGCATGACGAGAACACCCAAGTGTCAATTTTGCATACATCCAGAGATAATCAACATTTTAGGTTTTTTCTATGGAACCCAAAAAAAATCAAGAAATTAGTGATAACTAGAAATACTGTAATTTATAGCTAATCATCTTATTACTAATGTTTAGAGAGTACTTTGAGCTAAATTTTAGTACAAATTATATAGCTGTAACTACACTAAAGAATGAGATAAATGGTATTTTTAACCGGCTTCAAAAAGAAGGTTCTCTATTCGACGCGTATGTATGTAATATTGATAAAAATGCGTAATATTAATATATGTTAGTCTATGTGGGCTTCTAAACAAATTTACCAAATGTTATGAGTAGGTATATGTATGTATGTAGGTTTGTCCGCGGATTTTTCAGAAACTACAAGTCCGATTTCAAAAAAATCTTTTTTGCAATAGTTAGAGTATTTTTCAACTTAGGGTAGAGTATAAGTTTCATCAAAATCGGTCCAGTAGTTTAAGAGATATAAACTTTTTATGTTTTCAGTAAGTTACTGTAACGTAGACGTTCGAGTTGCGTGATAGTGCTGATACCTATCTTGGTAAAATAAGTCACTAAAAAGTGTTAAATAAACTATTTAAAAAAAAAACCGACTTCAAAGTAAATTATCTAAAAAGCATAATATAACGAAAATATATTGAAGTCGGTGTCAGCTGGTGATAGTGTTAGTTAACATGATTAGCTAGCTTTAATGCAGTAGTCCTTAGACTACTGCATTAAAAAGTTATAAATAAATTAGCTAACCGTGCTTTCTTTCTTTCTACCTCGTGTTTGTAATTTATGGATTATATTTATGTGTAAAAGCGTGGGGCGCTTTTTCTCTGTAAATGATTTCAAATTATTGTCATGCGAATACAAATACTTAGCGTTCTTGAAATTTGACAAAAATGTTAAGCTGTTATTCAGAAAAAGCGCCCCACGCTTTTACACATAAATATAATCCATAAATTACAAACACGAGGTAGAAAGAAAGAAAGCACGGTTTAGCTAATTTATTTATAACTTTTTAATGCAGTAGTCCTTATAAAAGCGTGTATATTTTGTTTATTAAATTATTAATTTATTTTATACTTTTTAGTCTTAGAAATATTCGCCTAAACTACGAATAAAATTAGCTCAAGTATTGATTTGTTCGTAGCTCGAATCGTAGGCAGGTTGTGGCAAAACATATTTTTAACCGACTTCAAAAAAGGAGGAGGTTCTCAATTCGTCTGTATATATATTTTTTTTTTTTTTCTATGTATGTTCGCGCATAACTCTGGCAATTATGAACCGATTTGAAAAAATCTTTCTTCCATCCATTCTTTAATCCGTTAATTGGGTCCCATAAAAAAATTATTGCGTAGTAATAAGTAGTTCCTGAAAAAACAAGAATGGTGACTGCGCACTGCGAGTTGCAAGAAAGCCTATATAGACGACTTTATGGTGCTTTTTAAGGACAAAAATGGTCATAACTCTGGTAAATATTTACCAATTTCAATGATTCTTTTGTTATTCGAAAGAAGAAACCACTGTAATGAACCTGTATGAATTTTATCACAACCGGATAAGAACTTCCTGGAGGACCATGAATGATATGGAGGAATTTATCTGGTAAAAACCATAAAACTGATGTTCTCCTTTACATTTCTCTGATAAATATGAACCGATTTCGATGATTCTTTTTTTATTCGAGAGAGTAAACTACTATGATGATTCCATGCAAATTTCATTACGATCGGACAAATTGTTTCTGAGTTTCTGAAGAAACATGAATTATGTAAAAGTATGTAGACGATAATGTGAAATCATAATGATGTCATAACCTACCTAGATCATTTTACCGTCTTCGATGGTTCAATCTTTATGTATGAAAATATCACTAAAAAGTATAAAATAAAATCTTTTTAAAAAAAAATTGAACCGACTTCAATATCACTGAAAAGTATAAAATAATTTAAATATTATTGAAGTTGGTGTTAGCTTATCGACTGTGTAAATTTGGCACCAACTTCAATAATATTTAAATTATTTTATACTTTTCAGTGATATTGAAGTCGGTTCAATTTTTTTTTAAAAAGATTTTATTAGGGTTCCATACCTAAAAGGTAAAAAAGGAACCCTTATGGTGTGACTTCGTCTGTCTGTCTGTCACAAACCTATATATTTCAGGAACCACTGATGTTATCAATTTGAAACTTGGAATAGCTTTAGATCTTAATTACCCAACCCCATCACAAATGAAAAAAAAATATTTTTTCTTTTACTTTTTTTATAATGGGGGTCGAAATGGGTCATGAAAATTTCAAAGTGAGATACTATATTGAGTGGGGTATCATATGAAAGGGCTTCATTTGCACATCTCAAAACAGATTTTTATGTTGGTTTATGTCACGCAGTTTTTGGCTGTTCCCCAAACTTCGGAGATAAGGGGGGGCCCTTATCTCCGAAGTTTGGGGAGGGAAAAAACTAAAATAATTATGGGTAATACATATCTATCTATATTTTACAGGAAAAATAAATTGATCTTTCTAAATAGCACAGTTTTTTAGTAATCCTAAAAAAACCTCGACAAACAAACTTAGTTTTGCGGTTTGTTTTTTATTGCTACCTGAGCATGAGTATTAAAATAAATTACCTTAATTCGTCCAAAGATGGTATGGATAGTGGCGATCAATATAACTTTCAACCATTAAAAATATGTGTTAACTCAAATTAACATTATTATTAAACATAATATCAATTTACCCATTTTCACTTAAAATATTTTTTGCTGGCCGGCTGCCGACAGACGCCGAGTTCAGCTGAACAAACCCGAACGCGAAAGCTGCGCACCAAACTCGAGTCATTCATTTCAAGCAGCGAACGACTTTACGGCATTCAAATTCACAGAACACTTCAAATTTCAGCTTTGTCACCTTGCACTATTGTAATTGAATTTAATTAGTTACCGATCGAGAAAAAATTAATAAAACAACTGACTGAATTTACAGTTACTCTTACTATCGACCCGGAGTGGGCGGCAATGTACTCTGTGGTGGGCGAAAAACTTTATTGTTGTTAATTTCAAAAAAGTTAATTATTTTATAAAACAAAACCATACCGCGTTATAATAATTGTACAGCGCCATCTATTGGAGTAATGAGAACCAAATCTTTAATTTTGAACAATGTTCATATTAAGGAGCATGTTTATTTGCCGGCGATATTTGATAAATTTATTCAAATAGCTTAGTGATATTTTTAATTTAAAAAAAATAATATCAATTAATGAATGATCGATAATAGTTAGAAAACTTTTGGAGAGGATAGGAATACGGGGATACGCCCTTCAAATTTTTAAAGATTATCTTTCTGGAAGAACTCAGGCTGTGAAGATTGATACTGTTATAAGTAATAGTGCCCCTCTTGATTTTGGTGTACCCCAGGGATCTATACTAGGCCCAACTCTATTTCTTCTCTACATAAACTCCTTATGTAATATATCTCTCCCGAATACCGCCATTTTTACGTATGCTGACGATACAGCCTTACTTATTCGTGGTATAAACTGGTCTGATGTATTCACACAAGCTGAACAAGCTTTAAGTGTTGTGATTCAATGGCTAACTATGAATCTCTTAACCCTTAACCTCAGTAAAACTACTTACCTAACTTTCTAGATGACAGCGCCTATGCAACCATCTACGAACTCCTTCAGTCTCAAAGCCCACACTTGCTCTTCAAGAACTTCTTTCATACCTTGCAACTGTCCCATTTTAACAAAATCTAGTGACGTCAAATATCTCGGCGTACATATTGACTGTCTTGTCAATTGGAAATGTCACCTACGTAATCTTACTGCTCGGGTCCGTAAAATAATTTTCGTATTTAAAAAACTTCGCCACTCAGCAGACGCTAACACGCTAAGGACAGTATATTATTCCCTGTGTCAGTCAATACTGGGTTACTGCATATCGGTCAGGGGAGGTGCTGCCAAATCATATTTCCTAATTTTGGAAAGGGCCCAGAGAGCTGTACTAAAAACTATGACATCCAAACCTTTCAGATTTTGTACCAATAAGCTTTATAATCATTGTCGGGTTTTAACAGTGAGACAGCTCTTTGTGCTAGGTACAGTTTTCAGGAAACACGTTTCTCTTAAATATGACCCAAATATTACTAAGAAACGTCGCAAGTATGATGTCTGTCAATCCCTAAGTTTTAGAAGTTTATTGGCTGCAAGACACTATAGAGTGATTAGTAATCATTTGTACAACCAACTAAACAAATTTTGTCACATATATCCACTAACCAGATCGCTATGCAGAAAAAAGATAACTGATTGGTTAATCTCAAAGACTTACGACGAAACGGAAAAACTGCTCAAAGTTTCAATGTTATAAAGAATTATAATACACACACACACACACACACACACACACACGTACACATACACTCGCATACACTTACAATCTAATATAGCTAAGAATTGAATTGTGCAGTAATTCTGTAAGACTGTATGGCTAAAGATAAGCATTGAGCGAGAGCCCTGGTACTCATAACAGAAGTTAATTCTCACATTGGGTACCAGTGGTCAACAAATAAATAATGTTTAAGTTTAGTATATGCCTTATACTTAAATTTAGTTCTAAATGATGTATCATTTGTTGCTAATAAAAAAAATATTCTAAAATATTCTAAAACTTTCATACGTGCAATGTTTTATGATAGGGACCGGTGTGGGACAGATTTTTTTGTACAATGTTTTAACAATTTAAATGGATTAGAAAACGTGGCATTAATAAGCAATGGTTTACCGTAATGAGTAGTTGAACCGTATTTGGTTTATGTCTGTAGTTTTTAGCTGATAATATAAAAATTATAAAAAATAATACTGTTTCCCGCGTATCTCCGAAGTTTGTGGAGGAAAACATCTGAAATAATTATGGGTCGTACATGTTTATCTATATTTCACAGGAAAAATAAAATGATCTTTCTAAGTAGGTACAGTTTTTTAGTAATCCTAAAAAATCCTTGATAAACAGACTTGGTTTTGCGGTTTGTTTTTTTTACTATCTGAGGTGTTACATGAATAGTAAAATTAATTTTAATGCGTCCAAAATTGGTATGGAACCCTCGGTGCGCGAGTCCGACTCGCACTTGACCGGTATTTTTTATATTACGCGTAGGTATCTGATTGAGTTAGCGAAGTTTAAGAAAGCACTACGTATTTACCCTTTAAACAGTCGAAAGTAAGCCAAAAGTCAATAGTTTTACAAGTAGTATTCAAGGGATATCTAATGGTATAACTGGTATTAACTAGTACCACCTATACCATTACCGGTATAAATGGGACAACTTAGTACCATTTATACCATTAATGGTACAATTCAATGGTATAACTGGTCCGAAGCCGTTCGGTGGCTTACCAATCTTCCGGCTTCATCAACGTCCACGTTATTAGGCAAAGTAAATATAACTCCTTAATACAAATGAAATGAGTCCAAGCTACTAGTAAACCCATCGAGGTTTACTAGTAATCATTCCATGGTTCCGTCAACCACCTTTCATTTCCATCATCAACCCTGATTATTGGGCAAAGTAAATAAAACTCTTTAATACCAATCAAATGAGCTTAAACTCGAAGAGTTTACTAGTAGCCGTTCCAGGGTTCCGTCACCAACCTTCCTATTCTATCACCAGGCCCTCATCAATGGTCAAAGTGAAAAGAACTTTTTAAAACAAATTAAATGAGCTGAAACTTGATGTGTTAACTAGTAGCCATTCCAGGGTTCCGTCACCCACCTTCCTGTTCCATCATCAGGTCCTCATTAATGGTCAAAGTGAAAAGAACTCTTTAAAATAAATCAAATGAGTCAAAATTCGATGTGTTTACTAGTAGCCATTCCAGGGTTCCGTCACCCACCTTTCTGTTCCATCATCAGGTTCTCATTATTGGTCGAAGTGAAAACAACTCTTTAAAACAAATCAAATGAGTCCAAACTCGATGTGTTTACTAGTAGCCCTTCCAGGGTTCCGTTACCCACCTTCCAGTTCCATCATCAGGTCCTCATTAATGGTCAATATGAAAATGACTCTTTGAAACAAATCAAATGAGCCCAAACTCGATGGGTTTACTAGTAGCCATTACAGGGTTCCGTCACCCACCTTCCTGTTCCATCATCAGGTCCTGATTAATGGTTCATGTGAAAAGATCTCTTTAAAACAAATCAAATGAGTCAAAATTCGATGTGTTTACTAGTAGCCATTCCAGGGTTCCGTCACCCACCTTTCTGTTCCATCATCAGGTTCTCATTATTGGTCGAAGTGAAAACAACTCTTTAAAACAAATCAAGTGAGTCCAAACTCGATGTGTTTACTAGTAGCCCTTCCAGGGTTCCGTTACCCACCTTCCAGTTCCATCATCAGGTCCTCATTAATGGTCAATATGAAAATGACTCTTTAAAACAAATCAAATGAGCCCAAACTCGATTAGTTTACTAGTAGCCATCCAAGGGTTCCCTTATCCACCTTCGAGCCCCAGCATCGGATCAGCTCGAGGATACCATATTATTATATTGTCACCGGTCCTTGATACATGTCAAAAATTTCAAATGTTTTGGACGTGTAGAAGTGGGTCAAAATTGCATCGCAAGATTCTATTACCATCATAGTTACAAAGTTACATAGTTACATACATACATACATACAGGTCAAGCTAATAAAAGCATGTTAATAAAAAGCGGATTATTTGAACCGTCTGTAGCCTATATAATACTTACTGTTCCTACTGTATCGGTACTGTATCTGGAGTTAGTACAGGTATGTTTTTTTTTACTGTAACTTATTTTATACTACTTAAAGCAAAATTCCTGTGACTGTGACACCCAACACTAGAAATTAAAATTAACTTTAGAAACATAGAACTCCGAGATCCTACGAGTTATGTATTTGATATTTTTTTTGGTCATTAATATAGGTATATAGAATGTATTAAGTAAGAAATGGAATCCTACTATTGTAAGATATAGGACTAAAAAAATTAAAACAAAAATTTTAATAAATTGCTATATCTTTGATTCTATTGAAACAATAAAATTTTTATAAAAAAAAATAAACCGACTTCAATAGACACCACACTAAAAAGTGAAAAATAACTTCAATATTATTGAAGTTGGTGCTGGTTAGTTGATTCTGGTGTTGGGGTAAGTATCGTGTTTATTTTAGCACCAACTTCAAGAATATTGAAGTTATTTTTCACTTTTTAGTGTGGTGTCTATTGAAGTCGGTTTATTTTTTTTTATAAAAATTTTATTTTATTCTTTTTAGTCATATTCTCTTGAAAAGTCTTTATTCAACTATATACCGATTTGGATATAAAGCTTTAATACCAACAGGTATAAATTTATTTTAATTAAAATCTCCCAACCCAACCACAGATATAAAATTCGGTGGGTCCTACATTTCATGGAACATAGTTCCTGTTAACATCATACTGTTTTCTCCCATCACCAGACTCTGAACATCATTTTTCTAGCAGATACTCGTCGAGACCTACACAACGAGCCCAAACTCAGTGGGTCTACGTTTATTGGTGCAGAAATCCTGTGACCACCTTCCTGCTCCATCATCAGACCCTGGTGTAGGTTACCATTTTCTTAGTACCAGTTTTTTAGTATCAACGGATTTACATATGTTCTAAATTTCAGATCTTTCGGAGTAATAGAAGTAATTAAAAATGTCCATTGTATACGAAATATCCCTATCTCGACTTGGAAAAGAGCTGATGGTTTTCAAAGCTAAACCGATTTTCAAGAAACATCGCTAAGAACCATCTCCAATAAACCAGCATACGCCAATCTGTCCACTCGTTTGAGCGCTGCAATGCCACAGACAGTTATCAGACAGACAGACACGACCCCCCCCCCCCCCCAAACTAATAACACCTCGTTTTTGGTCGGGGGTTCAAAAGGAACCATTGAATTCGGTAGGATGATCTGGATGGTGTATGACCATTTTGTAGACGAAGACATCATCTATTTTATGGTTTCTTCCAGTTATATCTCCTTCCCATCACTCATGTTCTTCGAAAAAGTTCTTATCCGGTCTTGATGAAATTTAGACCGAACCATCCTAATGGTTCATGCTTTCGAATAAAAAAAGAATCACCGAAATAGATAAATATTTGTAAGAGTTATAACCATTATTGATTAGAACATCATCTATTTTTAGGCGTTTTACCAGATAATTCTAACATTCCATTCATGTTTCTTCAGGAACTACTGGTTCATAAGGGATAAAAAAATTATGGGACCAACTTGATGGAATGTCCATTATGTACAAAAAAGAATCATCCAAATCGGTACATATTTGGCGGAGTTATGAGGGAACATACATTAAAAAAAAAAAAAAAAAAAAAAATACATACACGATGAATTGAGAACCTCCTCCTTTTTTGAAGTCGGTTAAAAATGTAATAGTTTCATGTAGTAAATACCTAAACATCCTTTTTACGATATCTAAATAAAAAATAATAAAAAGTATGTTAAACGTTACCTTTTTAATGTTTTCGAAATTATTAAAATATCTTATTATTATTATTATTAAATTTTCTATTAATAAATTCTATTATTAAATTTTCGAGATTTAAATTTATTCTCCCTTAAAAAAGCTTTAAGAAAATACCTACTTACTCTAAATTATAAAAACACAGAGGAACTTATTGAGCTATTAACGTAGTCACTTTATTCGTGCTGATCGATGCATTCATCTTGTTCTCTCAGTCACACACACACACACAAGCATTCACAAATACACATACTTACACACATGCACACACAAACACACATACTCACACACGCTTATACATAAAATCAAGCCTAGGTAACTTCTCCTTTTTCTGTTTTTTTTTCTTACTATAATTATTACTTGATAAGTTATCAGTTATTGTCTTATCACTGCTTGCCTTGGTACTGAATAATTTATCACACATTGTGTTGTACTTACACTACTTCATCTTGTGTAGCTAGCTCAATCACTGCAATTACGGGACATATTTTGGTGAACATACCCATTGTAATACAGTACTCGTACAGGGGGTATTGAAACCTAATTATAGCCTTAGGATGTACCATGTAACCAAGTACCTACTTAAATTGTTTTAATCTTAAGGCATAACATTTTATGAAATAAATAAATATGAAATATGAAAAAGTTAAAAAAAAAAATTAATCTTAAAATACTCATAACTTATGTTCTAAGTACATTTGAACTTCGGCTACTCTTGCATTTGAAATATATCGCACATACGGTGCTATAACGTCACTTATGAATTTTTTGTCAAAATTGAACTGAGTATGGGAAAATACACCTAAACTACCTATTTACTACTTGGTGCGTTAATGTCGTTGGTGTTTTAAATTACATCATTTGCATAAGTGACGTTATAGCAGCGTATGTGCGATATTATAGTTTATGATAAGTCACTAAAAACAGGATGACCGCTTTTGGGGTCATTTTTCATACTGTGCGTCGTGAATATGATAACAAAATATCTTCAGTGATAGATACTAGTTGGTAGATTCTTTTTGCTTGGGGCCACATAACGTAGGTACTGCCACAGTCCTTCGTAGTCGCTGGACGTTTGGGCAGTGGGCCCTAGACTTCCATTGAGTACGGCAGCGACGCGGCGGCGGGGTTGCGATACCCCTCCCCGTGAGCACCGTGACTGGTTCCCGAGGGGCTACAATAGGTGCAGATCCCACCGGAGAGCCCGGGAGCCCTCTCTGTGCCGATGCGACACCGGCGGGGATTTTAGTGGGTAAGAATCCCTCATACCTCGGCCGACTTAAATTTGTTCTATATTTATTGAACATTTATTATATTATAGGACCCCTCAAGTTACAAGTCTAGTATACCACATCTTCTGACAATATCTGCGAGGATGGAATCTTCGGTCAAAAATATATTGAGCAATTTCAAAACTCGTCCCATTAACCCCGAGGAGTTGGCGCTGCTACACAACATTCACCAAACCAATGTCGCGGGACACTTAGGCCGAGGATTTACCATTCTACGTGAGTAACAGATTCTCCATTATCTTTTGTTTATCCCAAATTTTTCGGTTCGGTTTTATAAAAAGAATGGGTTAAATTAGAAAAACAATAAGTAATTTACTTTTTTCACAGCGCAATAAATGGGGTACGCGAAAAGGGCCTCCTTGCATAACGTAACGATGTTTGCTTGACGCCTGGACAAGGAGTCATAACCTTGCTGATTGATCATCTGATTCCGTTCTGATGGAAAGTCATCATGACAAAACGAATAGAATAGGAGGGCTTAAACGCGCAGAAATGTCATTAATACAACGCATTAGTACGCGTTAGTCGTCGTTGCGGTCCGTACGCCGATTTCGGCAGTCCGGTGCCACAAGTGTTTCGGCTCTAAATGTTCAATCGATTATTATTTATTTCTTTTCCAGATACAAACGATAACCAAGAAACGGTTAGCCTTTGTGAAAAGGTTGCATATTTTGACGTTGCAAAGCGTCCCCTTTGGTTCGTGTACAGCGGGATGGGCTCGCAGTGGGCCGGCATGGGCGCGCAACTCATGCGCATAACTATCTTTGCCGCAGCCATAGAACGGTAAGTTATAACGGGTGTAAAGGACATCGTACCGAATTTTTTTTATAAGATGTCTTACAATGTTCGTTACAACATTACAGAAACCATATACATGGAAAATGACATATGACTATTAATTTTCGAGCATGTAATGAATATATGCGGAATAATATTTATTTCTCAAATTACATTGCTAATTTTCTAAAATAATAATAATTTATTGCCTATTAATTAATTGCCTATGTACTGTTTTAGTGCATAAAGAATAAATAAATAAATAATTAAATAAATTTTCCACAAATAAGTAATTTATTGTTTTTAAATTAAAATTATGCTTTATTATTATACCATTAATGATATTATACTAATTTTATTTAAAAAAAATGATATTTTTTTGGAAATTCATGAAAAAGCCGATGAAAAATTTCGACACTAGAGTGTTCAGAATCATGTACTGGATCCCTGGTATCGGTTTTCGGTACGATGTCCCTTACACCCTGTATATTCCCATTTAATATAATTACATTTACACGGTGGAACAAACGAACGGGACACGGAGGCGAAGTACCTACATTAAATATTAAATATTTAATTCTAAGATCAATCTTTAGATATTCCAGCGATTTTATCCATATAAGAAACTACTATAATTTGTACTAGATATAGGTAGTTAAATTTGTATTTAATTAAAAAAAAAACATTATGATAAAAAAGACAAGCCCGCTGTGGTTTCGGTTTTCTTGCCGGATCTTCTCAGTAGCGGCCGCGTTATGATCCGGTGGTAGTTTGTAAAAAAAGCTTATGTGTAAGTGCATCCGTGAGGCCAAAGATATTTTGATTTTGACTATGATAATTTTCTCTATCGACTAGCTCAATAAAATAGTGGCTGTCTATTTATAACCGACTTCAAAAAAAGGAGGAGGCTATCAATTCGGTTGTATGTTCTTTTTTATGTTTGTTACCTCAGAACTCGGTCGTTTATGAACCGATTTGGAAAATTCTTTTTTATTTGAAAGGATATGCTCACTTAATTAAGTTCTGATGATAGCGCTAATACTTAATATGAATTTATCATATGTTGTAGTCCACGTTCAACTATTTAGAGGTAAAACCAGTAATCCTAAGAAATTATTTAAGAATTTATTTTTATTTGTTCACTATTTTACTTCACTGTTTTAGTTACTTTGATTTCCGTCTCACACGAGCTTTAAAAACTTTGAATGCGGTTGATATCTTTCCTTCGTGTCCCATTCATTAGTTCCACCCTGTATTACGAATGGTCAAAATTTCAAAAATCTCTGGTACCGATACATTATAAAGATCTGCCAAAACACAAAACAAAATAAATAAATACTGTTTCAGGTGCCGTCAAGCGTTGGCGCCAAAGGGAATTGATATAGTTCATATAATTACTTCGCCTGACAAGACAATTTTCGATAACATTCTAAACTCATTCGTGGGTATTGCTGCCGTGCAAATCGGTTTGACGGACGTATTGCGTGAATTAGGATTAGAGCCTGATGGCATCATTGGTAAGGCAATTCTTAGTTTTAGTCAGAATATACGAATGTTAATGGATGCTGTAGAACTCAGTACATATGAATCGTTGCAGGTCACAGCGTGGGCGAGCTGGGGTGCGCGTACGCGGACGGCTGTATGACGGCGGAGGAGATGATCCTGGCGGCGTACAGCCGCGGCCTGGTGTCGCTGCAGACGCCCTTCATACGAGGCTCAATGGCCGCCGTCGGACTCGGATACCAACAAGTACTTAATACCCACATACAAATGTGTTCTTAGCCGAATAGCTCTAAAAAATTGAATACTCAACCTATTATAAACTGTGGAATTTTTCACTTATTTTTTATTTTATTAATTTTAAAGTGACTTACATACTAATTGGTGTAGGGTTACTAAAACGAAATTACTTAAATTGCTACTAACTAGTCCTTATAGTAAAAATGTCCCTGCATTAGAATCTTGATAATATATCAATGTATTGCTATAGTATATTATGATACAAGTTAGCTAAGTTGCTGATTACACACGAGGCTGTGGGTTGCAGCCAGAGCCGCAGGCGTAGTCGTAATTCTGCCAAGTGTGTAATGAGCAGAGCTCACGAGTTTCATACGATGTTTTTCGATACACTTGCGAGGAAAAAAACAAAATAATTTACCACACAGCGACAAATTCGAACAAAAACAAATTAAGACAATTATCGATAATGGTGCGCTTTTTTTTTCACGCGCTCTATGCATTGTGCGTGAACATACAACCTGCTTCAAAATTATAATTTAACTAATTTTATTAATATTTTGTAACAAATTACTGTCAATCTATACTTATAATAAAACTGTAACAGGTCTATTTCTGTACATTGAAGATATTCTGAAAATTATATTTGGAGGGCATTCTATAACTGATACTAAAGTCAAAACTGTAATTTTTTTCATTTTTCTCTGCCTGTCCGTCTGTCTGTATCACGGCCGCGCATCATGCCGAAACTACTGAATGGATTTAAACGAAACTTGGCATGATTTGATGTAATACTACGAGGAAGGACATAGGATACTTTTTATCCCATAATCTAGCACGGTTCCCTTGGGAGATGAGATTAAAGTCATATTGGTACTTGGTTATACGCGTGGACCGAATTTATCAATTTTCCTTTATAATTATAATAAATAATAATAAGGAGACACTCATAGACAGTTACTGTTGTTATTGATGTTTGATAATCGATCAGGTTAAGCAACATTAGGTAAGGTCATTACATAGATGGGTCACCGTTTAATGCCATTTGAACTGAGCGTTTGCGTGCTTCGGAGGGCACGTAAAAAGAGAATCCCAGTTTTTTACCGACTTTAAAAAAAAGGAGGTTATTTATAAGCCGCGAATGTATCTAATACTATTTAAAAAAAATAAGGAGACACTCATAGACAGTTGTTATCAGCAATATGGCAATCAATCAGGTTAAGCAACGGTAGGCAAGATCATTAGTTAGATGGGTGACCGTTTAATGCCATTTTATTTAAGTGTCTGATGCTATTCAAAATTTAGCTAACGTAAAAAGAGCGCGAGCGGAGCTGCGCGGGTTGTCTAGTTATGAATAATTTGATAACCATAAATATTTTTTTTGACCTAATTAAGGACGTACATTTATTTATATAAATTATTTAAAAAATAATTAACCGAGTTCAATAACACTAAAAAGCATAAATTAATTTCAATAAATAATATCATTGAAGTTGGTGTTAGCGTACTTATTGTGTATATTTATCACCAACTTTAATGTTATTATTTACTGAAATTATTTTATGCATTTTAGTTTTTAGTGTTATTGAAGTCGGTGAATTTATTTTAATATTTAATGATTAAACGAACTTACCTGTATGTGAAGTTCTATCATAATTATACGAGTGACCGTATAGTTATTTGACACAATGTAGTTACGTCTACGTGACACCGCTCTTTTGCACTAGTTTGACATTTATTTTTTATTTTTTGTTCGTTCCTACCCACCCATATTGCCTTACCGTCGGAGCTCGCCCATAGCTTCATTCGTTTGAAGTCTCGGTTCTGGAAGCGAATATTTCCCTAGTACAGAAAAAACCTGCCAATGGGTTATTTGCTTAGGGTGGGTGGGTGTTACTAATCTCTTCGGAATTAGCACTCGTATAATTATGATAGAACTTCACATACAGGTAAGTTCGTTTAATCATTAATTGTAGTTCGTGCTTATTCCTCAAGATTAGTAACCGTATATAAATATTGCAATGAAATTACCTCTTGGGTCTTGCGGTGCTGGTGAAGGTTCCCTCGACGATGCCGATGATGATGAAGATCCTATAACACGAATTCTTCCTTTCCGTATCTTTTGAATTTCTCGTTCAAGTTTCTTTAATTTATTTTTAAAATAATCATAGTTGTCTTTGTCCGCGACTCTTTTAGGCATTTTTGCCGTTACAAAATAAAATAATGAATTGAAATACGGAGATAATTATTGTTAGATAAGCAAGAAAAATATTTTTTTTTTCTACCGGCACTGATAAATATTAGTGTTGAGCACTAAAAGACGAATGAAGCTATGGGCGAGCTCCAACGGTAAGGCAATATGGGTGGGTAGGAACGAACAAAAAATAAAAAATAAAAGTCAAACTAGTGCAAAAGAGCGGTGTCACGTAGACGTAACTACATTGTGTCAAATAACTATACGGTTACTAATCTTGAGGAATAAGCACGAAGTATAATTTATTTTTAACTTTTTAGTGATATTTTCATACTTATAGATTGAACCATCGAAGACGGAGCGGTCTATCCGTACAAGAAAAAAAAATTGAAATCGGTTCATAATTGCCAGTTATGCGCGAAAATACATAGCAAAAAAAATATACAGACGAATTGAGAACCTCCTCCTTTTTTGAAGTCGGTTAAAAAATACATAAATGGATTTTAATTGGAACTCTACCCGCAACAGCTTTTTGTTTTTACTAAAGAAAATAACTGTATTACCCGGTTAAATTATGAATGCACTGTATACTCACATTATAACTTGCAGTAAGGTACTGATTTATCTTTGTAGGGATAATTATATTACGCACTAGTGGGTATTGTCATTATTACGCACGCGTTTGTAATAGATCGGTTTATGGCCCTAAAATCGATGTAATAAAGCTCACTTTACGAGCAAGTGTGTTGAAAAATTATAAAGGTAATGATTATATAATTAATTGTTTATTTTTAGATCTCACAGATGTGCCCTCCTGAGATCGAAGTAGCGTGTCACAATGGACCTGAATCCAGTACTATATCGGGACCTGCTGAGGCGATGAGCCAGTTCGTCGCACAGTTGGCTGTGAAAGGGATTTTCGCTAAAGAAGTCCCGTGCTCTAACATTGCATACCACTCCCGTTACATTGCTGAAGCCGGTAAGTAACTATGTACCTACACAAAGTTTAACTAGGCTTCGCTTCTATTTTATATTTAAAATAAAATAAATGACGTTAAGAATACGGTAATGATATATTGCCTTTGAGATTATTTAATACGAATGCAAAAGAATCAATACACAAATCACGTTTTTATTACATAGGTCCCGGCTTACTAAAATATTTGACGGAGGTAATAACACCAAGACTGAGAACAAAACGTTGGGTTTCGTCTTCAATACCACAGGACAGATGGGACGAAGCACTTGCTCAGTATTCTTCGGCTGAGTATCACACTAATAATCTGCTGGTAAGGAATATATGTAGGCCCTGCATGAATTTGTTTTTATACAAGTTGATTACGAGTTCAGATAAAGAAGACAAAGTTCTCGCGAGCACTGCGAAGGTGGAGGGACAAGCGTGCATTTTTGCTCCTTTCGGGACGTGCTACAGCGAGCATCTGCATCTGGCGATAGATACACTGTGGCGAGATCCGAACGGAGTGCCCAGAGTCTCTCCCTAGCGCCGATAAAGTTAGTTTTAATGGGTTAAGATCCCATACGAACGAGAAGAATGAGAGAGTGCACTTTGACTATGGAAGCACCTGGTACTAAAACATCTTCTGCGTAGATAGCTGATCATATTATTGTAACAAAAAAAATGATAAAGTTTGATGAATCTATCCATGTCAGTTAATTGTAATACAGAACCCAGTGCTGTTCGAGGAGACGTCGCGCCTGATCCCGAGCAACGCGGTGCTGGTGGAGGTGGCACCGCACGGCTTGCTGCAGGCCATCCTCAAGCGGTCGCTGTCCCCGGGCTGCACGAACATCGCACTCACGCGACGCGCACACCCGAACAACGCCATCTTGCTGTTGGAAGCCATCGGCAAGTTAGTATTGGCATGAATAAACTAAGCTATGGAATTTGAAAGTCTAAATAACTTTTTTTTTATACCACCAAGGTGGCAAACATGCATGCGGCCCGCCTGATGGTAAGCAGTCACCTCAGCCTATGGACGCTAGCAACACCAGTAGGATCACTAGTGCGTTGCCGACCCCGTAAAAAAATTAAAACTCTCTTTTTAAAAAACACCATGCTGTAATTATTCGGGAAAACCTCGGCAGGCAATTCATTCCACAACTTCAAGGCATGGGGAAGAAAACTTCTTTGAAACCGGAAAGTGCGGGATGACATTGTTTTTAAGATGTGAGGATGAACTCCCTGCCGATGGTGAGAGGAGCGATGGTAAAAAGTGGCCGTGGGCATCATGTCAAACAATTCTTCAGAACACAGGGATGCAAAATCCCTTCTCACCCATAGTGATTCTAGACCGTTTGAGAGTTCAGGATCATCGACAATCCTGATGGCTCGTCTCTGCACCGAATCAAGTGGTCCATGCCGGTATTTAGGCGTCCCGCTGTCACCTATGGGCATAGGTGACAGCAGTACTCCATATGCGGCCGAACTTGCGACTTATAATGTAACAACGTATTGCGCGAAGTGAAGTACTTCTTCGCCCTATTAAGCACACAGCAGCTTTCTAGACGCCAGCTTGACCTTGTCCTCAAGGTGCTCTTGCTCTCGGAACTGTACATCAAAGGATATATTGACACCTAAGATCCCGATGCTTTTTGACATAGGTATTAATATTTTGGTGGGTAGGGATACAGGTATTAGTATTAGGCGGGGAGGGAAGCCCTCAGGGCTTGGGCTTCCCTCCCCGCTTCCGTACGGTACTGTGAGCGCTTGTTGTTTATGCAATTAAAAAAATCAATTTATAGCCTAGAATTTATGTTTAATCAATCTATTGATTAAACATAAATTCTAGGCTCGTGTGCTGTGTCAAAGTGTGCTGTGAGGTATTTTGTTTATAGATTAGTGTTTTTGGGATAAATATTATTCGATTTACGTTGTTTATTTTCTAAATTATTTTCGTTAAGTGATTTTAATAATTTTACTTGCGGGTAACGTTTTAAATAACTGGTGGTTGACAGCTGCGGGAGCCGGCGTTCGGCCTGGCCGTAAGCCGTTGGCTTTTTGTGTCATTGGAGTCGCTCCTGGTACCTCTCTGATCAAGCAGAGTAGACTGTGCGAGCGTCACCAGTGACATACCTATTTAAATAACCGTATTGCACCACCCATAATAGTAAATTTGCAGCTGTCTAGTAAACAATACCAAAGTCGGTTTACGTTTAATAGATGATGGCATCTTATAACGATGATCCACCGGATCGTGGTGGAGAAATCTTCGGCAAAAGTAGATTAACGTGTCGGTCACCGCCGTCTGTGAGTAGCAAACGGTATTTTCAAAACATTTCGTCGCCATCCGAATTTCTAACACCGTACGCTATCGTCCGGTCAGTCTATACTGACCAAACGAATCCAACGGTCTGAGTCCGCGGAAAGCTTTGAGTATTTAATACTCAAAGGCGGAAAGCGATACGTTATCACCATCCGTTACCGCCATCGCCGATCACGCGAACTACTGCGACTTAGTTTCGGAGGCCTCAACATATTTGTCCAAAATTAATGAACTGGTCAATGATCAGGGCAGTCACATAAACTTCGCGAATAAAAGCGCCATAATGGATATGACCCAACGTGTCACCGACAACGTAGTAATGACACGATAGTGTCATTACTAGCCATTAAATCGTCATGTACTGAAACTAAGTTGGCAAATGCAGAACGTGATTTAGTAAAAATGTGCGTTAAAAAAGATAACATCGAAGAGGTGGAAAACAAGCTGTCCTATGCCGAAAGCTTAAAATTACGTCTACCAAAAGCGGCACTGGTTGTTGAAACTCGCGCGCCGCCGGCACCTTGTGTTATTGCGTACCCCACCGCTGAGCGCTCAGCTGATTACGCGTCGTCTTCCGCGACAAAACAGGCGTTAATGAAAGCCATCAATCCTAGTGACGATGGCTTTTAAATTGTTGGAGTTAAAAAGACGGCTAAGTCCGGTGTAATTGTCCTCCGCGTCACTATTGAAAGCCAAATTAAAAAAATAGAATCTGTAGAGGCGATCAAGTCCGCGGGTCTACGATTGGAAAAACCTAAGGGACGTAGACTGCGTATGTTGATCAAGGATGTCCCTTTCTCTATGACCGACTCTGCGTTTTTAACTGCGTTATATCGGAAGAATATTATAGATGAAATGCCAATTAAGGAAGACGACTTTATTAAGTCAACTAAAATCATCCGCCGGCGGAATTCACTTCACTCGCGTAAATGGATTGGCTTAGAGATAGATTCTGCAGTTCGTAATCATCTTTGAGATACTAAAGATAAACTGTTCGACTGGGCCAGATGCCGTTTCTTTGATGACGTAGAGATAGCTCGTTGTCTAAAATGTCTGCAATTCGGGCATGTACATAAATATTGCACAGAAAACTCGCCAGCTTGTGCCCACTGTGCCGGAGCACACGATTCGAAAGCCTGTACAATCAAGGATAACCCGGATTTCCAACCATCATGCGCATCATGCAAACGTTTTAAAAAACCATGTGATCCCCCTTGCGGATCTTCGGAATGTCCCACTTATAAGTATAAGCTAGAACAGTTGGTACTGAATACTAATTATTAATAATGGATAGTTTGAATATAGGACAATTAAATCTCCACAACGATAGGGTGGCGACATCTGAGTTAGAACAGATTATTACAGAATATAGTTTGGACATAGTACTCGTTCAGGAACAATACCAAAATAACAACTTGCGTAATAGGATTGTGCAGCTTGATCGCGGATCACGAGCTGGAATTTACGCGTCGAGTTCTAAATTCACTATAACGTCAATACAAGATCTTATGACGTCACACTGTGCTGTCGCGGAGGTTACTTCCCCATCCTGTAGGGTCTATGTAGTTAGCTGTTATTTTCAGTATTCAGACCCTGTCACTCCACATTATACATCATTTGCGCCGCGTTCTCCAGTCCCTAGCTGGACGAAAAATCATTATCGGAGCCGATGTAAACGCTTCATCTACTTTGTGGTATGGCAAGTTTAGGTACACCGACACTGATCGTCGGTGCGCGGTAGAAGACTTCATCGCCGAGATGAACCTGTCAATTTACAATACCCCAGATGCACCACCGACATATTGTAGCCCAGTGGGCGAGTCTTCTATTGACGTCACACTGTCAAGTGCCGACGTTCGCTTGGATGGGTGGCGTGTCCCCAACGCGTCATGTAGTGATCACCGCTTGATCGTGTACGAGTTCCTGCCTGGGCTGTCCCAGGGTTCTCCCGTTTGCGCAAGTAGCTTTCGTTACAAGTGCAAAGGAGTGCACTTTTTTAACTGGGAGTTTTTCGGCTCACTTTTCGCGTCGTCTGTCAGAGATTTCACTCGCAATGGACTGTCTGCCGAAATAATGTCTGACACCATGACATACTGTGCCGATATAGCTATAGGTCGATGTGCTATTACTCATGTTAAAAGATGCGAATGGTGGAGTAATAACCTGGTTCATCTACGAAGATGTTATCGCAGAGCGCGTAAAAAATGCAATAAACTCAAAAAACCGAAATTCACGGGTGTACCATTTGAGGACGCGTCACGTGATCTTAGAGTTGCCAAATCTCGTTACAGAGCTGCGGTTGAAAAGTCTAAATGTATTTTATTGCAGACAGTGTAGATAAATTAGACAGTGAGGGGCCGTGGTCTCCTTTGTACCATGAGTTTAAAGCTAATCGATCAATTGACTCTGCTTATATACATAACAATCAAATTAATGATACACATACTACAGGTATAGAGGAAACCACGGTAGCGCTACTCAATAATGACACAGAAAGCGACATTGATTATCATCGCCAAATAAGAGCGTGGGCTGCAGAGCCACCTCTCTCGCCGTCATCTGACTTACCATCGATTATTGAATTCCAGAACGTCGTACGAGCTTTGTCTTTAAATAAAGCCTCCGGTGAAGATAAAATATCCAATAAAATGATTAAGGAAGCGTGTAGGTCTGCAGGCGACTCAATGTTAACCGTTTTTAATCGATGTATAGCGGAAGGCGTTTTTCCGCGGGTATGGAGACGCGGGTTTATTCGGATAATACCCAAAAAATGGGACAAACCCCGCGAGGACCCGAAATCATATCGCCCTATTACGTTACTGCCAGCGCTTGAAAAGTTGTTAGAACGTCTTATAGTCCCACGCTTGTTGCCGGGTGGGCCTACGTTTAACCAGAGGCAATTCGGTTTTACACTCGGGAAATCGACACGGCCGTTTCTGTTAGAGCAACTGTAAGTAATTCCGAATTCAAGTACGTGCTTGGGACATTTCTTGATATATCCGGTGCTTTTGACAACGCATGGCCGATGTTACTTTTTAAACTCAAGTCTCGCGGATGTTATGCAAACATTTATTTAATTATTTGCTCGTATTTTTCTCAGGGAACGACTAAACTTAAACTTGGTCACCATTCTGTGACTAAACCGCTAACAATAGGCTGCCCACAAGGGTCTGTTCTGAGAGATGAGAGAAATACCCCTTCCATCTGGGTGCTCCTTAACAGGATACGCATACGATTGTATTTTTGTGTAAGGCATACCGGACGGTCAGTACTGAAGCGTTACCAGTACTCGCGGGCGTATTTCCGGTTGACTTAGAGGTACAGAGACGTGCGGCTATGTATTATTCCACTATGGCTATGGCTATGTATTATTAATCTGTAATGGCGACGGATGATTGCCCCGCCGCTCCAGGTCGCCTCTTTGTAACGGACCGCTGCACTAATACACAGTACCTAGTGGACACCGGCAGCGACCACTGCGTGTATTCGCTGTCTCAACTACAAGAGCGACGTGCACCTACGGGTTATCAGCTGACCGCAGCCAACGGAACAACAATAAACACATACGGTTATACGCATCTCAAGATAGACCTCGGACTTCGACGCGATTATTCGTGGCGGTTTATAGTGGCAGATGTTACCAAGCCCATTATGGGCGTAGATTTTTTATGTCACTATAATTTAATGGTAGACTGTAAAAATAAAAGATTAGTTGATAATGTAACAACTTTGTCTACTCCAGCTAAAACGGCGTGTAATGTTAAAAATGTATATTCGGTGAAAGTTCTCACTGGCAATTCGCGTTACCATCTTTTGCTTTCTAAAGATTTTTTAGAAATTACGCGACCAGCTGGTACTGTGCGACATATACCTCATAATACACAACATCACATTCGCACAACACCCGGCCCTCCAGTTGCCTGCCCCCCTCGACGTCTAGCTCCCGATAAACTGAAGGTAGCAAAGGAAGAGTTCGAGTCCAGGCTAGCCAACGGAACGGCTAGGCCCTCGGATAGTCCTTGGTCATCACCCCTACACCTAGCGCCCAAAAAAGACAATTGATGGGGCCCCTGTGGTGATTATCGACAGCTCAACGCCCGCACTATTCCGGATACCTATCCGGATCGTGTATATGACGGATTGGATACCTATCCAATCCGTCATATACACGACTTTGCACATAACATTGAAGGATTTAAGGTCTTCAGTGTTATCGACTTAGTAAAGGCCTATAATCAAATTCCTGTATGCACGGAGGCCATTACTACACCCTTTGGTATGTTTGAATTTCCATACATGACCTTTGGCTTAAGAAATGCAGGTCAAACTTTCCAACGTTTCGTTGATGAAATGATGCGCGGCCTTCATTTTGTCTATTGTTATCTCGATGACTATCTTATATTTAGCAAGACGAGTCTACTCATGAGGAGCACCTGAGGCAAGTATTTACCAGACTTCGCGATTACGGAATGGTCATAACTGTGTCTAAGTGTGTCTTTGGCGCTCCCGAAGTAACTTTCTTAGGTTATTCCATTTCGGAGAGAGGAACTAAGCCACTGGACACCAAAGTACAAGCCATACGCGACTTTCCCGTACCCAAAGACGTAAGATCCCTCAGGCGCTTTCTCGGCATGGCCAACTTTTATCGGCGTTTTCTGCCTTAAGCTGCTAAAATGCAAGGACCACTTAATGCACTGCTTATGGGAACGGTTAAAGGCTCAATACCGATCAGCCTAGACGGCGAGGCTCTAGAGGCTTTCGAAAAAACCAAAGAAAGCCTTTCAGATGCCGCACTACTCGCCCATCCTGACTGTCGAGCCAAGCTGGCGTTAGTTACCGATGCATCTGACATGGCTATTGGGGCTGTGTTACAACAGTTAAAAGATAACGTATGGCAACCGTTAGGTTTCTTTTCGCGGAAACTCAGCCCGCCCCAGCAAAAATACTCGCCTTATGACAGGGAACTGCTGGCAATTTACGAAGCTGTGAAATATTTTCAGCGGCACAGCGGCACATGCTGGAGGCGAGGCATTTTATAGTCTACACTGACCACAGGCCAATAAGTTTTGCTTTCCATGAAAGGAAACATTTTGAACAACAATTGTTCGCCGAGGCAGTTCAGACACCTGGATTTCATTGCTCAGTTTACCACCGACATAAGACATATTTCAGGCAAAGATAACGTTGTCGCTGATACCTTATCTTGGGTTGGTGAACTGAGCGCACCCATTTGCCTTGCTGACTTAGCCAAAGCTCAAGAGTCGGATCTTAAGCTATCTTGACTCTTAAACGATGAGTCATCTCTCCGACTCAGAAAAATAAATTTTCCTGAGGATCGAATTTCTCTGTACTGATGTCAGTACGTCGACCCCCAGGCCGTTCATCACTAAAAATTTTAGGAAAACCGTTTTTAGTAACCTCCATTCGTTGAGTCACCCAGGGGCCAATGCAACTGCTAAATTGGTAGCGCAAAGATTTGTCTGGCCAGGGATCCGAAAGGACTGCCGTGAATGGGCACGGACCTGCCTGGCATGTCAGCGCACAAAGGTGAGCCGACACGTTTCTTCACCGTTAGGAAACTTTGACTTGCCCCGAACGCGCTTTAAACATGTCCACATTGATTTAATAGGCCCTCTACCGATCTCACAAGGCTAGTACTGTTTGACAGCCATTGATCGATTTACTCGTTGGCCGGAGGTCATCCCTATACCCGACATAACCGCAGAAACTGTTGCTAAAGCACTTCTATCAGGCTGGATATCCAGATTCGGATGTCCTATAGATATTGTGACTGACCGCGGACGACAGTTCGAGTCTGCTCTGTTCAGTTATCTATCTAAGACAATCGGGTTTCACCACAAACGCACAACTGCCTACCACCCAGCGTGCAATGGCCTTATTGAACGTTTTCACAGACAGCTCAAAGCAGCAATTACCTGTCATGCTCACAATAGCTGGTCTGAGATTTTGCCTTTGGTGCTGCTAGGAATTCGCACCGCCTTTAAGGAGGATCTACAAGCTTCATCAGCCGAATTACTTTATGGAGAAACGCTAAGGCTTCCTGGAGAATTCTTCGATCCGAATATATCTGATACCACGGATTTATCAGATTTCTCCGCGCGTTTAAGCTCGTTCGCAGAAAAGATAAAACCTGTGCCAGCCTCACGCCATGATAAACACAAAATATTCGTGTTCAAAGAATTAGCAAACGCCGAATGTGTCTTCCTTCGTGATGACTCTTCGCGTCCGCCACTTCGGCCCGTATAGACAGGAGAAAACCATATTGACGGTCGCTCAACAAGTCGTGACTCTCTAGGTAACCAAGGAGCTGCGTGTTTATCACACGCTCCATCACCTTAGAGAGCCGGGAGGTAATAGCGATCGGCCTGTAGTTTGATGCGTTCGATCTATCGCCACAGGGTTAACATATGGAACTTGGCCTGCGGAGTACGAAAGCGCAAATAAACGCGTCAATGCGGGACATAGCTCACTGCTTTAACACCACTGCCGGTATGCCATCGGGCCCGCCGGACTTGTGGACGTCCAGAGAGAGTAATTCCCGCCGGACTTCTCACTGTGTTATACGCATTTCTGGCATGAAATTGCCACCCAGCGGGATAACAGACGGCACGGCACCTCCGTCGTCTAAAATTAGAGGCAAAAAGAGTACCTAGTAGATCGGCTTTCTCCTTAGCGCTGTGGGCCAAATTTCCGTCAAGCTTACGTAGTGGAGGCAAGGCGGACCGACAAAAGTTTCCCTCGGCAGCTTTGGCAAGCGACCAAAAGGCGCGTCTCCCTGAGGGATAGCTAACAAGTCGTTCACCAATTCTGCCCACGAAATCCAATTTAGCTTTGGAAATAGCTTTTTTACTAATCCTCGTGTCAGCATTTAACTCACGCTTCACATCAGGAATATTCGGATCCCGATTAGTTCGGACCGTGATCCAGGCTTCATACTTAGTTTGATTCAAGCCTCTAGCCTCCTTGAACGGCTGATTAAACCACGGACGCCTTTTAAACCCAGCAGCCACCAACAGTTAATTCCGATGAGGATGGTTTCAGTGACAGCGGCTGCACAAGTATCAGGATTGTCAGATGCAAAGCAGATTTGCTTCCACGGGTACGATGCAAAAAATTCACGTTTGTTGTCCGTGGTACCCCCAATAGAACCACCAGTGGTACCACGGACAAAAATAATTGTCCGTGGTACCACTGGGGTACTACGGACAACTCCGTGGTACCACCAGAAATAAATTAATTATATTTCAATAATATTTTACTATTTTCGTTCATTTTGGAATCGTTTACTTGGTATCTGGGTTGGACTGTTTGTATTGCACAACATTACACATGAAATTTCAAAAATGTGATTTCTAAATACTAGAACCAGAATACTATAGATGTGGTATTGAGTAATAAAATCGATAAATTATTACGGAAGTACTAGGGTAGCATAAAATAGCAGGTGCATAATCTTGTGCCTTATCTTGTGTGAGCATATGAACGTGGTTCAGACCTAACATGTTTATAGTAGAAGTACCAGGTTAGCATAGGACTTATGGAGGAGTCCTCACGTCTTGTGATATCCAGAGTATGTCTGGCTTACTGGTTTTGATTGATGTCGCGAATTAAGAGGTGGGGGCCGGGAGGGTAACGGATGTATCAAGAGGCGATATATCTCCTTGTATCTTGTGCTTCCCTGGTACTTATGCTATAAATATGTTAGTACTACTACTCAATAGATACCACATCCCCAGTAGGTATATTCTGGACGAAGTTAAAAATCACATTGAAAATTGTATTGGAGGTGGACTTGAGGACTCTTCCTTATGCCCTATGCTTCCCTGGTACTTCTACTATAAACCTGTTAGCTCTAAACCACATTCATATGCCCGCCCACACAAGACAAGGCACAAGATTATGCACCCCCTGTGTTTTATGCTAGCCTAGTACTACTTCCGTTAATAATTTGTCGATTTTATTACTCAATACCACATCTCTAGTATATTCTGGTTCTAGTATTTAGAAATCACATTTTTGAAATTTCATGTGTAATGTTGTGCAATACAAACAGTCCAACCCAGATACCAAGTAAACGATTCCAAAATGAACGAAAATAGTAAAATATTATTGAAATAAAATTAATTTATTTCTGGTGGTACCACGGAGTTGTCCGTGGTACCCCCAGTGGTACCACAGACAATTATTTTTGTCCGTGGTACCACTGGTGGTTCTATTGGGGGTACCACGGACAACAAACGAAAATTCACGCAATCCATCCCAGTCTGCAGACTTGTAATGCCACGTCGCCATTGGGTTGGTCTATGCGAATCATGCTGTGCGCAGGGCACTTGCGACCGAATAAGACAGTGGTCTGGCTGGTCTGGTGGTTTTTATTACTTTTTTATTTATTCGCAGGTTGTATATGGAGGGGTTCAATCCAAAAGTTCACGTGATGTACCCAAAAGTTGAGTTTCCCGTATCTGCTGGCACACCGCACCTGTCGCATTTAGTTGAGTGGGCGCACGGTGAAGTATGGTTCGTATTTATTAGAGTTAATCAGTAATTATAATTAATTAATCAGTAATTATAATTAATTAATCAGTAATTCAACTGAAACACATTACATTCCTAAATCACTCTCTATCTGGGCTGGGCTGGGCGTTGTTTCACAGATTTTATTTGCAATGGACGATTGCGGAATTCGATAGCGGAAGAAAGTGCCAAAATATTCGGACACCATGACACTGTGATGAGTGTGTGTGATAAAGGCCGTTCTATGACTTATATTAATCTCTTTATTGTTTTCACATTTTTATTATCTTCTTTAACTTTTAATAACTATATAAGTTGCGTTTAATTATTTTTATCGTTCTTTTTAGGACTATCCCCTTTTACAACAATGCAATGAAGAGAGTGGCATCCTGTTGCAATTTCATCATATCTCTACATGATCAAGAACATGCGTTCTTAACAGGAAACATTATAAAAGGTATGAAGTGCACCAAACATTGTTATCTTCGTATATATTATGTGTATTACTGTTGGCCCCTTTTCAGATCCCTTACTTAATCTGCGAGTCTAAAAAGGCCACATTAAGCAATTCATGTTTTAAAAGAAATTCATGTTTTGCAAAAAAAAAACATGTTTTGAATTTTAAGCATACATTCATGTTTTTTCAGAAACAATTTATGCGGTCGTAATGAAATTTGAATGGAATCATCATAGTAGTTTACTCTCTCGAATAACAAAATAATCATCGAAATCGGTTCATATTTGTCAGAGTAATGTAATAGAGAACATCAGTTTTATGGTTTTTACCAGATAAATTCCTCTACATCGTTTATGATCCTCCATGAAGTTCTTACCCGGTTCTGATAAAATTAATACAAATTCATTACAGTGGTTCCTTCTTACGAATAAAAAAAGAATCATTAAAATTTGTAAATATTTGCCAGAGTTATGACCATTTTGTCATCTTTTAAGTATTCCTGCAGGTTTTCTGCACAGTCGCCATTCTTGTTTTTTTTAAGGAACTACTTATTCGTAAGCAATATTTTTTTTTATGGGACCCAATCATAGGATTAAAGAATGGATGGAAGAATAATTGTTTCAAATTGGTTCATATTTGCCAGAGTTATGCGCGAACATACATAAAACGTATATATATACATATACACACATCAAAAGTGTCTAGGGATCAAGCATTTTTAAGCGGATTTCTTGAGATTGAGATGTGGCTTTGTAATAAATTTATGATTTTATAAATTTATATGGATCCTTTTTGGTGCATTTCATAATTTGAATCAGGAACTGTGAATCAAATTCGAGTAAAAGATGAAAATCAGCTGTCAATATTTTCCCTATAAAAACATACAACGCATTGAAGACATTATTAGTGCTACTGTTTCCCTACTACTGATTAAAACCAACGTTATTATGGAGCGGCGACGTCATTTAAGCAGGGAAGAAATGCTCAGAGCCGTGGGAATGATAGAAGCTGGTTCCCGGCAACGTACTGTGGCTTTAGCTCTGAATACAAGTCAGAGTGTTATCAGTCGACTTTGGACACGTTACCGAAGCACTGGTACCGTGGCTGAGCGCCATGGAGGACGGTATCACTGCACCACACGGAGACAAGACCGATATATTCAAATCTTAACTCGAAGAGCTCCAACAATAACTGCCATGATGTTAGCCGTGAGGCTTCATCACTCTTCAGGGAACTTAATTAGCGACCAAACAGTCAGAAACCGCTTGCATGAAGTGAACCTTCATTCCCGAAGACCGCTACGGGTACCACCTATAGCAATGCACAATCGTAGGATTCGATATCAATGGGCTCTTGAACACAGAAATTGGGCAGAAGAACAATGGCGTTTCGTGTGCTTTTCTGATGAGTCTCGTTTTGGTATGAGACCGGATACAAGACGTATACGACACTGGAGAACCCCTGGACGCCAACAGCGATTAAAATCCTGCCAGGAAGTCCATCCTTATAGTGGTGGAACCATCATGGTATGGGCGGGTATTTGGATCGGCGGAAGAACTGAGTTGATTTGGATCAGAGGCAACCTCAACGCTCAAATTTATGCTGAGACGATTGTATCAGACGTCATCGTTCCTCTACAAGTGCAAATCGGTCCCTTATTTCAGTTAATGCATGATAATGCACGACCGCACACCGAAAGAGTTGTAAGACAGACTCTCGCCGCAGCTAACATCAATGTCCTGCCCTGGCCTGCTCAGTCGCCAGACTTGAACCCGATTGAGCATGCATGGGATATGCTACAGAGAAGAGCTCTGCCGAATATGGAGGGTATCCAGTCGCAAGAAGACCTTTTTTTGTTGTTGCAACGAACATGGGCGGCCATTCCACAGCGTGATTTGGATGAACTCATTTTGAGTATGCCAAACCGATGTTCTTGTGTTGTTAGTGTTCGCGGTAGAAACACGGATTATTAATTGTTTAAGTTACCCAATAAAATTTTAAAGAAAACTGTTATTTCAGTCTTTTTTTCGAACTTTTGTGTTAGTGGTTCAAATGTCAAAAATCCCTTTATTAGGAAAATGGCAAATTTCTTTATTAATGCAAAGGTGACTTGGTTTATCGTTACTGTGACAAACGAAAACACTTTATTTGATGAATCCTTAAAGAAAATTTTAATTAATATCAATCAGGAGAAAAGTTATTGCAAAAATATATGTTGATCCCTAGACACTTTTGATGTGTGTATATATACAGACGAACTGAGAACGTCCTCCTTTTTTGAAGTCGGTTAAAAAAATAAACCGTAACTTATCTATATCTATCTATACTTATAATAAAACTGTAACAGGTCCAATTCTGTACATTGAAGATATTTTGAAAATTATGTTTGGATGGCATTCTATAACCGATACTAAAGCCAAAAATGTATTTTTTTTTATTTTTGTCCATGTCTGTCTGTCTAGACTAAACATTAGTTCAAGTTTCATATCATGCCATTTGAAACGAGTAATTTTATTTTACGAATTTTACTGTATTTCAAAGTTAAGTAAGGTTTCCTTTTTAACACGCTTTTATTAGCTTGACCTTGTCACGTAACGGGTGGTTTAGAGTAGGGTAGAGAGAACCCGGAGACCGCTACTAAGACAGGTAGGTACCTAAGGGGGAAGTAGCAATAAAAGAATGAGAACTCAGGACTTACAATTACATTATAATCACAGATAAAACGTTTACAGTTCTCTAAAGATACGCAGTTCGTTTCACCGGGTCGGGAACGCGGACACTTATTAGCGTAAGATCACGTAACTTGCTTGCAAAGATTCCTGGGCGCAGGGAAGCCTGGCGGCGTGCCTAGATGGCACTGCCGCAGCCAGGCCGTTGGACGCCGGCAGGTTTAGCACCGGCCACGACAGTCAGCCAGCAGGCTGGCCGATGAAATGGGGTGCGAGCGTCAGCACGCCACAGCAGCAGCACCCGTAGATTCGTGGCCTCTGGCGTAGATAATGGCCGATTCCGGCTCAAGACCAGGTTCAGCTCGGCCTCCGGTCTTGTGACTTCAGAGTCTCGACCCTCGACTCTAGGCCTCAGGCTTTCCACTCGTCTCCAGACTCCAGACTTGTCTCTAGACTCAAGACTTCAGACTGACGTTTTATTTCTCCTCCCTGCAACTTGACAGCTCCTTGTCTAAATTAAATTTTTAAAATGAATTAAAAATAAATACAAATATTTATAAAAAAGATGAGGTATGACAATGGAGGTTGATATATGAGGAATGAAATGAGGTGATACACTACAACCTGTATGTATGTATGTAACTATGTATGTATGATGGTAATGGAATCTTGCGATGCAATTTTGACCCACTTCTACACGTCCAAAACATTTGAAAATTTGCACATGTATCAAGAACCGGTGACAATACAATAATATGGTATCATCGCGCTGATCTAAAGCTGGGGCTCGAAGGTGGATGAGGGAACCCTTGGATGGCTACTAGTAAACACATCGAGTTTGGGCACATTTGATTTGTTTTAAAGAGTTCTTTTCACTTTGACCACTAATGAGGACCTGGTGATGGAACAGGAAGGTGGGTAACGGAACCCTGGAACGGCTACTAGTAAACACATCGAGTGTGGGCTTATTTGATTTGGTTTAAAAAGTTATTTTCACTTTGACCATTAATGAGGACCTGATGATGGAACTGGAAGGTGGGCGACGGAACCCTGGAATGGCTAATAGTAAACACATCGAGTTTGGGCTCATTTGGTTCGTATTCAGAAGTTCTTTTCAATTTGACCATTACTGAAGGCCTGATGATAGAACAGGAAGGTGGGTGACGAAACCCTGGAACGGCTACTAGTAAACTCATCGAATTTAAGCTCATTTGATTCGTATTAAGAAGTTATATTCACTTTGCCTAATACGTGGACCTCTTGATAGACCCGGAAGGTTGGTAACAGAACCCTTGAATACTACTTGTGAAGCTATTGACTTTTAGCGTACTTTCGACTGTTTAAAGGGTAAATACGTAGTACTTCCTTAAACTCATTCAGATACCTACGCGTAATATCTAGTTTAGTAAAAATATGTTTTGCCACAACCTGCCTACGATTCAAGCTACGAACAAATCAATACTTGGGCTAATTTTATCCGTATTTTAGGCGAATATAATGTAAGACTAAAAAGTATAAAATAAATTACTAGTTTAAAAAACTATAAATACACGCTTTTATAAGGACTACTGCACTAAAAAGCAATAAATAAATTATCGATCCCATTCTTTCTTTCCTTCTACCCCGTGCTTGTAATTTATGAATTATATTTATGTGTAAAAGCGTGGGGCGCCTTTTCTGGATAACATTTCTGTCAAATTTCAAGAACGCTAAGTATTTGTATTCACATGACAATAATTTGTAATCATTTAAAGAGAAAAAGCGCCCCACGCTTTTACATATAAATATAATTCATAAATTACAAGCACGGGGCAGAAAGAAAGAAAGAACGGCTTCGATAATTTATTTATTGTTTTTAGTGCAGTAGTCCTTATAAAAGCGTGTATTTTTAGTTTTTTAAACTAGTAATTTATTTGATAATTAGGTACGACACTAAAAATTAATGAACGTTTCAATGATGCACGACTATGCACAGGGCAAACTCTATACCCATCGGCGGCGGCGCTGGTGGCAGTGTGGGACACGCTCGCGATGACGGTGGGCGCCGCGAAGAAGCAGCTGTCGGTGGAGTTGCACGACGTGCAGCTGCACGCGCAGCCGACGCTGCAAGACCAGCGACAACTGCGCCTCGGCGTCACGTTGCACAGGGGCAGTGGGCGGTTCGAGGTAATATGCAAAACTGACAAACATGAAGGAGTAAGCTCAGTAACGGCTTATAGGGATTTCACCATCTGAGTCATTAGCTTCCTCTTAATTAGGTGATCATTGTAGTATTTATTTAATCGCATAGATACGCAAGTCAAACAGACAATAAGAAGTAGGTTTATAAGTCAGATTAAATGTCAATATCCACGGTTCTTAGCTAGGTCACTGCGTCATCCTTCTGAGTCGCTGGACGGTAAGGGTGTGGGCCCTAGGATGTCCATTGAGTGCGGCGTCGACTCCGAGGAGGACGGTGGCGGGGTGGCAACCCCCATCCCCGTGAGCACCTTGACTGGTTTCCAGAGGGGCTATAATGCGCCCCCCGACGGCGAGCTCAAAGGCAAGACACTGTCAGTGTCTTTAGTGGGTAAGAATCCCAGATACCATGATTGATGAGGAAATCGTATAGAACGAGAGGAGGGTGCAAGAGAGGAGAGAGAGGGAGAGGGGATTCGAGGAGGGAGTGATGGGGTGAGGGATATGGGAGTTAGGTGGGGCAAGGGGGGAGTGATGGGGAGCAAAATTTAATAAAAGGGTGGGCGGATCTGCCTGGGTCAGCTAGTAAAGTAATAAATATTTCTTAATCTACACAGATTCTGCACGAAACTGCCATAGTAGCAACGGGTACAATAAACGTGGCCAATATTGAACAAGATATCGTATTAAAGGAGAATGTGCCGGAACAGTCCAGCGATGATACCGAACTCTCCGCTGACGATGTTTATAACTTGTTCGAAGACCGAGATTACTCTTATAGGTAAATATTAAAAAAGAAAATGTATGTAATGTTATGTTGTATTGTCGTTAGTAATCTCACACGTATCTGCTTGGCTAAGCAGAGTTGTATCCTTAATTAATTACCATCCAGGTAAACAACGGAGAGCAACAACTTTATGTGGTTGTTCCTTACTCTGTTGTTTAAGACATTACAGGCTGATCACCTCATTGGAAAGTGAGATAATTCATGCGTCGTACGAATGGGCATTTAAAAAGTTGGTCCTTCCACACGAGAGAACGATTACGTACAGGATCCTCTTCAGTACTCCTGAAGCTGATCTCTTCTCCGTCGAGTTTTTCGCCTCATGGAACTGTGAGATTAAAGGAAGAGAGAGCACACCTCCCCCGTAACCATTTGTGCACTATGATATCTCCAACAACTATCGACTAGATCAGCCAACTAGGCTAATGTATTCGAAGCTTGATAGCTATGTATTATCAGTCACAAGGATTTTATTATTATTTCTATTTACTTACCTCTCAACAGGAATGAGTTCCGTGTCATCGTCAGTGCTTCCTCTTCACTGTGCGAGGCACGCCTACAATGGCGTGACAACTGGGTCACTTTGATCGATGGGATGCTGCAGCTGAACGCGTTACAACAATCACACTATGGTGTCTCTACACCCGCTTATATTAGAAAGATCTGTATTAATGTAGAAAAACATAGCAAACATGTAGTTACAGCCGATAATAACGTTTATATAAAGGCTGAAATTTTGAAAAAAGAAGACTTGACGAGGTAAAAGAACTTACCTTAGGCAATTTTCATTAAATTTTGTTTAACATGATGATTGAGACTGTCAGTAAACAATAAATGTTAAATATTTTCAGATGTGGTGGAATCACAATAGAAAATATCAAATATTACAATTTACCAGCGGTACCGGAGAACAAAATGGCATTAAATATTAAGAAATTTGTTTCTTATATGCAGGATAGCATGAAAGTTAGAAAATTTCATTAAACTTTGCCTAAGGGCCCTACGCTTTGATCAAGCATATTTATAACGATTCCTCCATTTTGCAGATATCCACTTCAATTCAAATATTCTTGCAAATAGTCGCAGAAAACAAATGCAAAAATAATTTACGTCTAATTCAAATAGCTAATGAGAACGTGTCGGATCGTATATTTGAAGAAATTAAGAAAGCTATAGATAACCAGTCACAATACAACATTCTATATAAAGTAGTAACTAAAGAAACAATTTCAAACGATGTGGGTCAACTAAAAGTTGTTGATCTACTTTTTGTTACAAATCTTGCTGCGAATAATAATGTAAGTTTATATTGATCTATATTATAAATCTTGGTGAACACAAATTGGAGCAAAAAACATTCAGTAATTTTACACAAACTTTTACACAAACTTCGGTTTTTTATAAAAACTATTGTCTACTTCAAAGCTGACTTAATTCAAATCTTGGGCATAGACCCAGAGTAGAACATAGGATAATTTTTATGAAAGTAAGTTCTTGTAGAGAAACCTGAAGTTTCTTGAACTTGAACGTTCTATAGTTTGTAAACGTACGCCACCTGTCGCCGAATTGTATATATTTTTTGGATCTTCTCTCCTATATGGCAAAAAAGAAAACGAAAGTTTGCAATTGGTAAAATTTATTGGAACTTTTTTTTACATTTGCGTTTGACCTACCTAACGTCCTCGCAACAAATACGTTGGTTTGCAACTTAGCTATCAGTAATCTACAACAATATTATTAAAACCAGGCGCGGTAGCAGCCAACGATTTTGGGGGGGGGGGGGGTCATGTCGACGGGCCCATTAGTAGAGACCCTGGTGTTTATATACATTTAAGTATTAATTTACAAACGATAGACCGATTAACAATCATAGACAACATTTGTATCCGGTCCCCAATTCCGGCAGTTCAGCCTTATTCCTCACCTTGTGAGCGGGAGAGGTAACGGTGGACCAAGTACCAAAGCACCACCAACAACTTTGGCCCCCGGCAACACAATATCCGCACGGTAAGGACCGACGGGAAGATTGACGAGCTGGAGAATAATTATCTCAAATCCGACTAGAGAGGGACGCGATACGATGACTCTTGATTTTGGCAATATTATTTTTTTTTCCGGGTAGGAGACCGGCAGTCCCAGGGCCGTGTTGGGTTTCTTGACCGTAAGTCCCTTATAAACAACGTGGTAAAGGTCGATAGTGTGTCACATGGTAGCATACCTTATACGCAGAATAACCGAATGGTATTCGCTGAAGGTCATACAGATACAGGTATACGCGCCGACCACGGTAGACCCTGACGATGAATGAAGTAGAGGCTGACTGTAGAGGGACGATGAACTAGAATAAATGTATGAGGAGATTATCAGCCCATACATAACACTAAAACATAACTTACACTATTGTTATGTGCAACCTCAATGCGAATATGGGTACCCGGAATGGCGATGAGTTGAGAGTGAGCTCGTATGGGTAGGGCCAGAGGGTGGTCGATTTCATGCAGAAGAACGGACTCTACGATCTGAACTCATTATTCAAGAAGCAACCATTCAATCAAAAATGAGATCAACTTCATCATCATGATGGCCAAGAAGCATTAAATGATCTCTCCGTGATCGGCAGGGTGAAAACCGGTACCGATCACCGTTTTCTTAGAGGCACATTGAGTATTAATGTCAAACTCGATAGGTCTCGTTTGATGTAGTCCAGGCTCCGACTGAGTTCCGCTCAAATACAGAACCCCGAAAACTTTCAACTCTACTTTCAATACAGACAGCTAGTAATATAGTATTCCAAAGCATACCTGTAGCATATTCAGCTCGTAGTGTTTTTCTGCGTAGTTACTGGACTGCGGGCATGATGAAAGCGACGTCATCGTTGTGCAAGGATCTGCACAGGCCTGTGGTAGGGATAAACTTACGGCTTCTAGGCTGTCCACCCCCCATACGTTAAAATCTTCTGAAAAATGCGGTGCGAAATTAAATTACGTATAACTAATAAGTTTCTTTTTTTTTTTTTTTTTTTCTTTTTTTTTTGATTACCGTATACGCTGTGGTTAGTAACATTTTTCGATTCAATTCAATTCATGTATTGCAAAATATGAGTACCTAGTTAATTTCAGGTGTTATACAAATAAAGTACCATCATATTTGACTTGGCGGTATGCAATTACTTGATACGAATTTAAAGTATTCGAGCTGTGCAGGCAACGCTGTTGGACCTTCTTGATTTCCCTGCCTTGCCAAATTTACAAAACTGATATTGTTACTACCTATAGGTACAAATATGTCATAATATAGGTATAATATAGGTTGTTCTAAGGTTTTACGAGTAAATAAATTGAAATTGAAACATAAGTTTAAGCAAGCTTCCGCCGTACTGGAGTTAATACTACTACTAGTACTGAATTTAAGAATTCTATAAATGACTTATTTTACGCAGGGCCTTGGTCCAATAATTGCTAATTATATATGTCCTTGAAAGTGGTAAATCTGATTGATTATTAGGATCTCATAATTTACAAGATTATAGATGATCAAACGAACTTCTTGAAGTGAAGTTCTATCATTATTATATGAGTTGATTTATACGAAGATATAATTTAACAAGTAGTAGTACTTCCAATCTACTAGCGAGTTACGCACGTTTAGAGACGTAAAACTGTGTTTTTTTACCACCAGTTACGTCACGGACGGTCCAGGCAGCTCATTCTTTAGAGATTATGTTTATGCCTATGGATCAACAAAACCTTATCTTAGGGTTAAATGAATTGAACATGTGTTATGTGATTTAATCATGGGTGGGCGGGTCTTTATATCTTCGTATAAATCAACTCATATAATAATGATAGAACTTCACTTCAAGAAGTTCGTTTGATCATCTATTATATTTCATTGATTTATACTTCAGATATAATTTAACAAGTAGATGTTTAGAGAGTAAGGTTTTGTTTCGATAGTATAGATCGTTTTATATTTCTAAGCAAAATATTAGTTATACTGATAACCATAAACTCCCGTAGATTTTTAAACGGCGTTTTAATAGGTAATAATTATATGTATATCATTTGTGTTCTTAGTACTTTAGTCATTTGAAACATAGGAATGGTAAAAAACCACGGATAAGTTAGTTCAGCTGACGGTTTTTCTAATTACGACATTAGGAGTAGGTACCTGCTAAGACCCGCAAATCGTGCGGATGAGGTGACTTTTGTTATGCACGCAAGGCGATTTTAGAAACACTCTAATCTATGTTTTTTAGAAATCCCTTGTTTAATTTACTGACTGATTGGTTAAGCAGTGGGTGATCCACGTTAGTTACCTTTAGCATGTTAGTTGTCCTTATATATATTTTATTACAAAGATATAGTCGTTAAAGACAAAACGTATATTTCTCTTGTTAGAGAAGAACTAAAATAGAGCTAAAATATCAAAGGGCCGATGTTCTAACACTCTCGTTATAACAATCTCAACTTCTTCTTGCGTGCTTAGAATATTAGGTATTTACATATATTTATTAGTTATCTGTATATAAGTATTTGAACTTGCAGTTACTTGTCAGACAACTTGTCTGAACTTATTTAATTCGAAATTCGGGACCCCTAGCGTGCCTACGTGATTAAATATCGTTTGCAGGTCACGAGCATTAGTGCATATATGTATACTTGTGTCCGAAACAAGCAGGTTTTAGTTTATACTCATGAACTCTATATAGCTCTAATTCTTTGAGTAGAGTATACGATAAAATTTTAATAATAGAAATAATGATCCAATATCACTGTCTTCGTCATGTCAAAAATCTGTATTTTATGTAGAGGGCGATATCATATTATGTATATACGATAGTTTTGACGGAACACTATACATTTTATGGTATTTTTCATCGATGGACGTCATTATTAAGAATACCGCGTGAAAGGCAAATGAATGCATGTTGTCTACAGGTTAGTTTGGTGTAGAAGTGGCCCATGGCCAATATTATAAATTTGGGAAAAGAACTATGATTTCGCAGTATAGTCATCGATTACCTCGACGTGACATTGACATTACTGGCGAAGATATGAAAATAAATTAACTTACCCTGGATTGTATGATAGTGGATGTATGCTGCATATGCATACCTGTCTTGTTTTTGATGGTCAAGCAAGTTGAATTTGTTGTAATGAAACTAAAGGTGCTATGGGCGGCTTAAGTTTTCTGTAACATAAATTTAAAGACCAAAATGATGTTTCCAATCAGAATAATCGTTCGAGGAATATTTATCATGAGAAACGCTACGGATACACTTCTCATGCCAGCCTGGCAAGCCCCCCTCCATTAAATTTACCTTTACACTTTTTTTTTGTAAGTGTATATTCTAAATTTGTATTTTTATATATTTTTTTAAAATTTAATTCATAAAATTTTATTTGTTTTTAGTTTTTGATTTTATAAACTTAAATTGTTATCGCTATGCATATATGTCAAGATAATCAAGATAATCATCATCATAGGAATATGGCCGAACCTGTATAGTCTGAGTTTGATGATTATTTTTCTACAACAACCGGTGTTTATTACCACCGGCAAAAAAGTATGCCATTATGACTTCGATGTATCTTATTTTATCTATTGCAATAGTAAAACTGTTACAATAAATTTAATTACAAAATTCTAATAAAATTCTAGTACCGTTAAGGCCAAACGTACGAGAGTATGTGTGTGTGTGTGTGTGTGTGTGTGTGTGTGTGTTTACACTGTAATTTAAAACAATGTGTGATTGTGCCACAAAACTTTCAAAAATATTTTCTATGATAAGATTGATAGGTTATTTAACCTCTATTCTCATCTTGGATATTATTCTCGGTACCGTAGAAGGTAGATTTATATACATTACTAGCGACCCGCCCCGGCTTCGCACGGGTGTAATTGACAAAGAAAAGAAGTGAATAATTTAAAGTTACTGCCTTTGATTATAGAATTTCTTGGAATTATTTATCAGTTTGTAGCTGACTTTTCGTAACGCAATATGAACAAATTTTGTATAGAAGTGACGCGCGAGAGGGCTACGTATAGCTGCCTGTCCATGGGCAAAGTATTCAACGCTTAGGTTTTGTGATTTGTTAATTGTATTTATAATTTTAGAAACTGCAGACGTGTACGGATGCACAATTTGGGTGGATTAAGGACACCATTTCTTTGAAACCAATTTATGGAAGCAATACGGGCTTCCTTGTTCGGTTTCATCGTTAAGACTTAAACGGGGGTCAACCCGAGAATTCTTACCCACTAAAACCCCCGCGGCTATCACGTCGGCACATTAGAGGGCGGACCTGGGCTATCTGTCGGGATCTGCACCAGCTGATACCACTCAGTGCCTTGACTTTGAACCCGCCGCCCGAGAGGCACATTATAGTTCCCCGGGAACCTGTCACGGTGCTTACGGTTACAGGGGTCACGGGGGAAGCCTTTAATGGGATTTTCGGGACCCTATTGGTGGTCAACCGGGTATGTAGGATTCTTATACACTAAACCCCCAACGGCCGTGCAATCAGCACATAAGAACCCCTTCTTGGGCTATCCGGTGGGATCTGCACCATGATACCCTCAGTGGCTTGCCTGTAACCCCGCCACCGGGGGGCACAATAAAGCCACCCGGGAACCTGTTACCGTGCTCACGGTTACAGGGGTCACGGGGAAGCCTTCAATAGGTCCCCGGGACGCTGTTGGCGGTCAACCGAGTTATGTAGGATTCTTATACACTAAACCCCCAACGGGCGTTAAATCAGTACATAAGAAGGAGACCTGGGCTATCCGGTGGGATCTGCACCAAGATCCCTCAGTGGCTTGCCTTTGAGCCCACCACCGGGGGCACAATAAAGCCACCCGGGAATCTATCATCGTGCTCAAAGATACGGGGATCGCGGGGGAAACCTCCAATAGGCCCCCAGGATCCTCCGGGTGATTCACTGCGGTATGTGTCCCCCACGGCTGTCCACACAAAAGAGAGGGGCTGCACCGTGTACCCCTCAGTGCAAGGCAAGGGCCTTTGAAGCCGCTGCCGGGGGCGCATTATAGCCCCTCGGGAATCTGTCACCGTTGTCACAGTTAAGGGGTGGCGGGGGAAACATCCAATATGTCCCCGGGATCCAGTGGGGAAATCAACCTGGGTATTTGGAATTCTTACCCACTAAAACTCCCGTGGCTGTCACATCGGCACATGAGAGGGAAACCTGGGTTCTCGGGTGGGATCTGCACCAGGTGTCCCTCAGTGCCTGGCCTTTGAGTCCGCCGCCGGGGGGGCAAGCATATTATATCCCAGATTTAAATTATATTATACGGAATGAATGATATATAGAATGAACTTCTATAATACTCGATTGTTAAGTACATATGTACCTCTTTAGGTTTAGTCAACGTAAGCTAATTAAATTTATTTACTTAGATAAAACTTCTAAATAAATTCAGTTAATATATAAACCTTCAGTGAAAAATTAAAAAAATAATAAAATGATCAAAAATAAAAAGTTTAAAAGTACACAAAAAAAATCCTAAAGTGTTTTGAACCCGGACCCTGCTGCGCTTAGAAGACGCTTCCGTAACCTCCAGACCACGGCTACTCTCATTATGTTATCCGAATTACTTGATCATATTCTTGTTATGTCTGCTCAGTCCCTAATGCATATAGCGTGATATTTTACCTTATGTATTAAAGTTATCCGTGTACAATACCTAATTTACGTACTAAGCAAATCTAAGTGAGAATATTTGTACCGCCATCGGTTGAGTAATAATACTGCTTTTTAACCCTGTTAAGGGATAAATTTAAAAAAAATCCCCTCAGTGGCTTACCTTTGAAGCCGCCACCAGGGGGGCACAAAAAAAAATAAGACACCTGTCATCGTGCTCAGTTGGGGAGTTATGTAAGTAATGGGGATCACGGGGGAGACCTCCAATAGGCTCCCAGGATCCTGCGGGCGGTCGAGCGCGGTATGTGGGATTCTTACCCTGTAAACCCCCCACGGGTATCCGCACAAAATCGGGGGGGCTGCGCCGGGTACCCCTCAGTGCAAGGCAAGGGCCTTTGAAGCCGCTGCTGGGGACGCATTAAAGCCCCCCGGGAATCTGTCACCATTGTCACAGTTAAAGGGGTGGCGCCACACGTTTAATAAGTCCCCGGGATCCTGTGGGGGATTCTTACCCACTAAAACTCTCGTGGCTGTCACATCAGCACATGAGAGGGGTTTTCCGGTGGGATCTGCATCAGCTGTCCCTCAGTGCATTGCCTTTGAGTCCGCCGCCGGGGCGGGGTATATTATATCCCGGATATTTACCTACCTTATAATATAAAATATGGAATCAATGAAATTCTCTAGTACTTGATTGTACTGTTGTATCTCTTTAGACTTAGTCAACGTAAGCTATGTAAGTTTATTTACTTTATCTAACCGATGGTGAAAACCGCTGCGTGGTTTGGAGTCGCTATCCGAGTCTGTCTATATCCGATAGCACCTCCAAATTGGAAAAAACCCTGACAGACAGACAATAATTCCAATAAAGTTTTGGCTTTTATATCATATACGTACAATACATGCATATTGTATTCCTACCGAAACAGACATTTTGGAAATATAATATATATTTTCATTATTTTATTTTTATTTTATTATATTTGGGAAACAAACAAATGATACCACTTATTACTAATACCTATAAGATCCAATAGTACTAATATCAATTAAATTTCCACTAATAAATCAAAACATAAGGCCACATTTACGGAGACGCGGGGCGTCGTGCGTCGCGTGTGGCGTGGCGTCTCGCGGCGCGTCGGACGTTTTTATTGTTTACGTAGCGGCGGCGCGTGAAGCGGCACGCATCATCGCACGCGTAAACACAGACTTATAGCAATATATGATGCTGTTTATAGAGACGCGGGGCGGGAAGAGTGGCGGTGCCCGCCGCTGCGCCCGCGGCGGGCACCGCCGCGTGCAACGGCGGTGCAACTCACTTTTTAACATACAATTTTCTTCTAAATAATAAATCGATCATATCATACTCCATTGCGATGGTGACTACGTCTGTGTTGCACGATTACCAAATAGACTGGCAGAAGGTTCCGCCACAGGCATCGCTTCATCGAGAATCGCCGCTGCGTGCGCCGCCGCGATGAACGCCGCGTGAGACGCGGCGATGCCATCCGCGGGCGCCGCCGTAAAACACGCTCCATTTCAAGCAAACGCGTGTAAAATCGCTTCTCCGTAAACACACTCATACAACGCCCTACATTTGAATTTAGTGCGGGCCGCGCCGCCACACGCGACGCGCGACGCCCCGCGTCTCCGTAAATGAGGCCTTAGAGAGAACCTAACCACGTATGCATGATTTTAAATTAAAAAGTATTAAAATTATATTAGAGATAAAATGTGCTTGAGTTAATATGAGTTAAATATTTAAAACATCGAATCTTAATATAAATAAAAAAATCAAAAACAAAGTTTAAAAATACAAAAAAAAAAATCGTACACGGGTAGCGAACCCGGATCGTCCGTACTTAGAGGACGCTGCCGTAACCACTTGGCCAAGGAACCTTTATTTTGTTTTTCAAATTATCGTACCTTATTGTTATAATATATTTGTACCGCCATCGGTTGAGTAATAATACTTATTTTTTACCCTGTAAAGGGATAAATTATAAAAAAATATGAAATACTAATTCAATTAATTTTCTTAACGAATGTCTGTGCAAAATTTCAAGTCAATAGGACCAAGGAATCGCGTTCTCCCATACAAACTTTGCCCCCCTGTTTGACCCCCTTAGAGGTTGAATTTCTCAAAACCCCGTCTTAGTGAGCACCTACGTCTTAAAAGGAACCCCCATGCAAAGTTTGAGACTCCTAGCACTTGTAGTTTCTGAGATTTCGTGATGAGTGGGTTTTTGTCTACTCTTTTATATAATAAGATATTTATATACAAATTATAATATATTTTTATATTATAATATTGTTGTTAGTAGTACCGGTAATTTCAGACTGGGACTCTTATGGTCGGTATGACACACTGGTGTTGATTTACGTAAGTATATAGTCCATTTCTATCAGTAAACTGTTAGAAAGTTCTGAAATCTGTAGTAATAATATTAAATCTGTTCTATAAATATTTTAAAATAATTTCAGATCTTAAATGGATCCCTTGCCGAACTTAGGGTTTGGCCTCGAATAAATTTTATAATTGTACTAAATACCTATTATCTAACAATGCAACTGCAAAGGGTTAGACTTCCGGTTTGAGTAAATTATTTTCTTGTTGCAATGTAAACAACTGAATTCATTTCATTCATTTCAGTTTTCCAAAAAAAATACATTAAATACATTATATCATCTGCTTTGAACTTTACTAAAAATATAATATTTTTTTAACCGACTTCAAAAAAGGAGGAGGTTCTCAATTCATCGTGTATGTATTTTTTTTTTTTTTTTTTTTTAATGTATGTTCACTCATAATTCCGCCAAATATGTACCGATTTGGATGATTCTTTTTTGTACCTAATGGACATTCCATCAAGTTGGTCCCATAAAATTTTTATTCCTTATGAACCAGTAGTTCCTGAGAAAACATGAATAGAATGTTAGAATTATCTGGTAAAACGCCTAAAAATAGATGATGTTCTAATCAATAATGGTTATAACTCATACAAATATTTACCAATTTCAGTGATTCTTTTTTTATTCGAAAGCATGAACCATAAGGATGGTTCGGTATGAATTTCATCAAGACCGGATAAGAACTTTTTCGAAGAACATGAGTGATGGGAAGGAGATATAACTGGGAGAAACCATAAAATAGATGATGTCTTCGTCTAGAAAATGGTCATACGCCATCCAGATCATCGTACCGAATTCGATGGTTTCTTTTTGACCCCCGACCAAAAACGAGGTGTTATTAGTTTGGGGGGGGGGGGTCGTGTCTGTCTGTCTGATAACTGTCTGTGGCATCGCAGCGCTCAAACGAGTGGACAAATTGGCGTATGCTGGTTTATTGGAGATGGTTCTTAGCGATGTTTCTTGAAAATCGGTTTAGCTTTGAAAACCATCAGCTCTTTTCCAAGTCGAGATAGGGATATTTCGTATACAATGGACATTTTTAATTACTTCTATTACTCCGAAAGATCTGAAATTTAGAACATATGTAAATCCGTTGATACTAAAAAACTGGTACTAAGAAAATTGTAACCTTCACCAGGGTCTGATGATGGAGCAGGAAGGTGGTCACAGGATTTCTGCACCAATAAACGTAGACCCACTGAGTTTGGGCTCGTTGTGTAGGTCTCGACGAGTATCTGCTAGAAAAATGATGTTCAGAGTCTGGTGATGGGAGCAAACAGTATGATGTTAACAGGAACTCTGTTCCATGAAATGTAGGACCCACCGAATTTTAGATCTGTGGTTGGGTTGGGAGATTTTATTTAAAATAAATTTATACCTGTTGGTATTAAAGCTTTATATCCAAATCGGTATATACTTGAATAAAGACTTTTCAAGAGAATATGACTAAAAAGAATAAAATAAAATTTTTATAAAAAAAAAATAAACCGACTTCAATAGACACCACACTAAAAAGTGAGAAATAACTTCAATATTCTTGAAGTTGGTGCTAAAATAAACACGATACTTACCCCAACACCAGAATCAACTGACCAGCAACAACTTCAATAATATTGAAGTTATTTCTCACTTTTTAGTGTGGTGTCTATTGAAGTCGGTTTATTTTTTTTTTATAAAAATTTTATTCTCATTAAAGGTGTCCAATGGAATAACGATACTAAGTTTATGTATATGTTGCAATATAAGCATCCACATCTTAGCTTAGAATGTAAGTAAGTCTTTTTCACAATATCCACGTTAACGTGGCTGAGAAATTTGTTACTTATATAATTATACACGTAATACACATATGTATGTGGCCAACATTTAGAATCTAATTCAGACTGCTTGTTGTACCTTACATGATGAGGCGTACGTGTTAGTCCAGCAGATATCCTTTAGCGCTGCTGCTGTTGGCCTTCCCCTTATCTCACCCCCCCCCCCCTTTTCCAGGGCGGCGGGAAGGTCCCGCCCAGTTCTTCTACAAGGTGTGGCAGGGGCTGATGATTCAGGAGTTTTGATTTGTATTCCTTATCTGTGAACTTGTTTATCAATTATCATGCTGTTGGGGTGAAAGGAAAAGCCACCTCGACTAGAGTATAATAAATAACAACAATGCATATGCTCACTAGGCGCACCTTAGGCTATTAGACCCAGAAGATGTTACTGACTGACCAATAAGACATGAATACCTGTGATTTTCACACTGAAACGGAAAGAGTCATGCCTCCTTTTCCTGTCGTAGTCTTGGCGTATAGGGTGTAGTGCTTTTGTCACAACCCAGATTGCCATGTATTTATAAATACTTTTTTTTACACAGCAAAAGTTCAAGGTCGGCATTATATGCAACTTAATTGTTTTGCATTAGGTTCGGTTTGGTACTTACCTTTATGTTATATATTTTTATATAGAAACGTACGTCATGTGTCCCGTATTACAACACGGGACCAGTAGAAGAGTACAATATTTTTGTATTCCGCCGATAATATTGCAAAGTATATCTATTTTTTTTTTATCTGTGGCGATAGGATAGTGTTGCCTTGTAGGCATTTGTTATTCACGCTTCTCAACCAAGATCCACCAGAGGGTTGCCTTTTGGATACCCAGCAGGGGATTTCCCCCGGGATGAAACCCCCGTGAAAAAAGGTCCTAATAACACTGCTCAAACTGGGAATTGAACCTAGGATGTAGCGATACACAATCACACTTTGTGATAGTTGAACCGCTTAGGCAGAGCCGCTTTCGTGTTGATGACCCGTTGGTAGTTCAGCCAGACTTGGGGCTCATAATACTACGAGTGTAAATGCACGAAATAAAAATAAAAGGTGGTGGGTAGTTGAGCAGAAAAAATAATAATCGCATCTTGTGGAACCTATATTTAGTAGGTATTATTTTAGACAAAATTAATTGTGGGTAGGTGCGTGAATATCTTTTTGAGATTGCGCACATTTCCTACCTTATTTGTTATAAGCCTTGGCTCAAAATGATTAGCTCGCAGCCAATCATTTCACCGTGATGACTAGCATCAATAGGTTTTCCGTATTTCCTAAGGATATTACCAGTAATTATGTCTTATTTACCAGAAATCTACGGAACTTGTAACTTGTCTTGCATTCTATAGATAATCAATTAGATGAATCAACTGAATTAATTTATCATGAATCCATGACATAATTAGCTCGCAGCTAATTATGCTGTCGTAATTGACTCTCGGTCAATCACGACTTTGTTAACTTTTAAACATTTTGTTTTGATTATATAAGATATTTTACTGTCAGTCGTAATTTTTTCCTTGACTGTAGATATATTTGACTCGAAGATAATAATTCCAATAATAATTCAAATAATATGTGGGTAACTAACCAAGTATTTTTAGACACACAATTGCTAATTTATTCATCGATAATCACAAGTGGCTCGCAGCTACTTATGTTATCGCGATAGGCTCGCAGCCGATCACGATTTTGCCCACATTTATTAATATTTTTTATATTTTAATATCACTAAACTGTTTTTGCTTAGGCGCGTGCGCTCGTCGCTGCGCAAAAAGAAAGAATGAGCTGTCTGGACGTGACGTAACTGGTGGTAAAAAAAAACACAGTTTTACGTCTCTAAACGTGCGTAACTCGCTAGTAGATTGGAAGTACTACTACTTGTTAAATTATATCTGAAGTATAAATCAATGAAATATAATGTTTTGTATACGCAAGTTATGCGCAATATTATTATTCACAACCAGTAGTCACAATCAGTATTATTATTTATACCTTTTTACTTGATTTACAAATACTGGGAGACCTACTTTGCTATAACTCGGTCTATGCGCTACCTCCTCAGGTGGCGCATAACTAGCTGGGGTTCATAAAATCCATATCTAGCAGTATGTGCCTGACAATTTGATATTATGTCTGGTACTATACAAAGCATTAAAGATTGTTTTATGTATTAGCTTGATGCCATCGGAGCTATACACGGTATACGGGGGAATCCGACAATAATACATATTGTAAGGTAGTTCGATGTCATAAGACCCATAACCAGTTTACGTAAAGATCAAACAATAAATGCACTTTGTAAGGTACATATTTTGATGTGACAGGCACCCTACACAGTGTACGTGAGGATCGAACAATAAATACACGTTGTAAGATAGTTACACGCCATAGGACCCATACACGGTTTACGTGAGGATCAATCAATAAACACATATTGTGCATTTTGTCACAGGACCCATACACGATTCACATGAGGATCAAGTGAGTACACATTGCGACTTAATTGGATATCTGATACTTACTCGGGATACTTACACGATGCCCATGGATTAACCAATGAATGCACATTATATTGTGGTTGGACGTCATATGATCCATACATGATTAACGTGAGGATTAATCGATGAATGCGCCTCGCAGTGTAGATAGACGTCAAATGATCCTTACACGACTAGCGCGAGGATTAAACGATGAATGCGCCTCGCAGTGTAGATAGACGTCAAATGATCCTTACACGACTAGCGCGAGGATTAAACGATGAATGCGCCTCGCAGTGTAGATAGACGTCAAATGATCCTTACACGACTAGCGCGAGGATTAAACGATGAATGCGCCTCGCAGTGTAGATAGACGTCAAATGATCCTTACACGACTAGCGCGAGGATTAAACAATGAATACACATCATAGGTAACATTGTATACATATGTCATATGATCCATACACGGTTTACATGAGGACAATACGACTAACGCCTCTTGACCAACTCCGAAGGCGATGACAGCTCCTAGCTATTCACAAACACCACAGCAAAAAGACATCACAGAAAAGTATGGTTATAATTATATTTATTTATTTCATGGCACCTTCCGTACACTATATACGTGTATTGTGTATTCACATAGGTAACACGTTTTCATAACGCAAAGTAGGTAGTGTATATTATAGTAGTAATATTTTCGTAACATTGAAATTGTGATATCGAAATGGTATATCTGATCTATGATTAATTTGTGGGTTCAAATAGGTAAATATCCTATACCACGTCATCCCCGCGCAAAATAAATACGTTGGGATATCACGAGTACATCATACGATGAGCATCGAATAGAATATAGTTCATGATAGGTACCTACCTTAATTATTTATGTTTTTCCAAATGCCAAAGTACACAAAAGCGCGCAAACGCCCTTAAGATATTATGTTGGGACACACATACAATACACGTTTTGTGATACTGAGCATTTACGTAGGTACCACATACCTTGGCGTATTTATGATTGAGATGTTTTAATCACAATGCCATAATAAATTAAATAAATTAAAAATTAATGCCATAAATTATTTAATTAATATAAAAATATAATAAGTGGGTAGTTGCCGAAAAGAAAAATATTAGTCTGTACTTTGAGATATAATTTTGTACTCACCTTGAAGTTTTATGACAACTACAACAAGTAAAGAATTTACCAATATTATGCTGACACATCTTATGATACAATCTTCACTAGCGGAAATTTTCTTTAAATCCAATCTTATTTGATTTGTGGAGGTAAATTTACGTGTGACTCGGGCATCACAAAATCACGTAATGAAGATGGCGACTGGTTGCGTACCGTTGCCGGGAAATGAGTCAAAATAGTGAATTTTATTTTTAAAAATATGTATTTTTATCTTTAAATATGTGACTTGGGCAGCATGATCTCCCGTCTGCTGCATGTAAATCAGCCTTGTCTTCGTGAAATAAACGAAGTATAATAAGATTTATCTATATATTTTTCTATCCGTGCGGAGTCGGGGCGGGCCGCTTGTATAAGTATATAACGAAGCCATAACAAAGAGAACCTCTTATATAGAAATGTACATGATATTATTATTTATGTCCAACAACGCATCCAATCTTTCGCTTTACGAGTATTTCATAGGTATCTACTTGACACGTTAGTTTTATAATTAACAATCATGTCCTTTTTTCACTACAGCTTTGCTGCTTAATAGATCGGGCAGAGCTCCGCGATGTATTTATAATAAGCGTAGAAGAGAATATTGAAAACAATGCCCACTTGCCGACATCCTATCACCTTGTATCGTCTCATAATATTAACGGCAAGTCCAAATTAGATTTAGCGCTATTGAATCCGGCACATGACGAAGTCACCACCATCGCCGTCACTGTACTGAGAGAAGCTGATTTTGAAATACTTAAATCGACTCGCGCTTCTCTACTTACCAAGCATAAACTACTAGTCGTTTCACCTTATCCTGCTGTACCCGGACTCAAGGAGCTTATCAGTAGTTGGAGGCAGGATGTTTATCGAAACAGAATCTCTTTATTAATGGTCAATGATGCAAAATACTACAATTCCACTACACGCAAGTTACCGAACGTCGATTTAGTATTCAACGTTATTGAAAATGTAAGTATTTGCCTACATAATATTTTGCTTATTATTTCTAGTCTACTGCTATTCAAATCATCTCATTCCTACTAGTATTATTATTAGTATGTTATTTTTATTTTATCCCTATATTTATTTTACACTAATGTGTACCCTGTCCTGTCCGAGTCTAAGTATTTAGTAAATCAAACAGTTCGGTATAAAATAATAAATCTAACTTTTTATACGTTCGTTTCTAACTATTTCTATTCGTTTTCTTTTATTTAAACTTACTTTACACTTGCTTTCAACGAGCTATGGAGAGAGCTATGCTCGGAGTTTCTTTGCGCGACAGAATCCGGAATGAGGAGATTCGCCGAAGAACCAAGGACACCGACATAGCTCGTAGAATATGCAAGTTGAAGTGGCAGTGGGCAGGCCACATCGCTCGAAGAACCGATAACCGTTGGGGAAGAAAGGTTCTCGAGTGGCGACCACGAACCGGAAGACGCAGCGTAGACAGGCCTCCCACTAGGTGGACCGACGACATTGTTCGCGTCGCAGGCAACCGGTGGATGCAAATAGCAAATTGTCGTTCATTGTGGCGGTCTAAAGGGGAGGCCTATGTTCAGCAGTGGACGCCTTCCGGCTGGTGATGATGACACTTGCTGCGTGTGCACTTAGTTGCGACAAAAATATAATACGAACAACAAGAAACCTATTGCAACAAATTCTTTTGTAACGATAGATTTATTTTTTTAAGAATGTAATGGGAGGAGAGTACTACGTGCCTCTTGATGAAAAGCCATCAAAGAAGAACACTGTAACTCTGAAAATTTCAGAAATCGGTAACTTAGATTCCTTAATGTGGGTTGCAGCGCCCGTACCTTCTGGATTTGGAATTCCCGTATTTGTAAGTATAATATAAGTACATACATATTTACATGTATTTTCAAACTCTTAATTCAATTGTATTGTTTCTCCAAAAAGTAAGTTGTTAACTTGTCTATCCAGTTTGATCGTTTATGAATAGATGATTATGGTGAGATTTAATTCAATGTGTCATTGTTGTATCACCAGGTACAATACGCTGGATTCAATTACAATGACGTAAGAAAAGTGAACGGAGAACAATTATTTAAACAAGATATAGATAATAGCTACGGGATGGATTTCAGTGGAATCACAAAGAAGTAAATAAGTTTGAATAATATTTAAGTATTTATAGAAAATAATTATATAAAATATTTAAATAACTTTAAAAACCAAAAATATAATATTACTGAAGTAAGTGTAAGAAAAGATCAGTGCTAAGTGGCACATACGTAATGTATGTGCCACTTAGCACTGATCTTTTCTTTCGCTTGGTTTTCTTTTTTTGGTTTTTATGTTTACAAAAAATATGTGTTCTATACTTTTTCATGATTTAATAGTTTGCGAAGTGTATGTATGATTATTAAATTACCAAGAAACCTAATAGTAGAAACTACCTACGTATGTGGACCGTAGCCGAGGGCCGTAGCCAAGTTGTCATTCTCCAATACGAGACACTAGTGAATATAAAAAAAAAAGTATGGGAATGAGATATCTTTTCACGTGACTTAGTAAAATGATATGCCATATTATGCCGTATTATAGAATGACAACATTGACAACTTGGACTTGGCTACGGGGGCAGGGTCATCTAAGTCGCCGACCAGCGCGTCGCCGCGTCGGTGCTTCTGGCCACAGGGTTGCAAGCCACAGGCATGCAAACAATGCCACATCTGGAAATGTGGCTAGGATTATCGATAATATCAATATTTATGTTTCGATACACTAAAACTGAAAATTTCTAAACCAGTGGTCAAACAACAACCTACTGTTTACAAAGTGAAACTTTCAATTAAAATGTTTATCTTCTATAAGAACTGATTAATTTTTAGTGGTGAGCGTGTGATGGGTTTAGTGGCGAGTGGGTCGTGCAGCAGCGTGGTGCGCGCTGTGCCGGAGCTGCTGTGGCCGGTGCCCGCGCACTGGACCCTCGAGGACGCCGCCACTGTGCCGCTGGCGTACACACTGGCATTCTACTGCTTCGTAAGTGGATTTGGTGCATGATGGCTACTATAGTAGACTTGATGATGAAACTTGAAGGTGGGTCATTGAACCCTCGAATGACTACTAGTAAACCCATCGAGTTTAGAGTCATCTGATTTTTAACCCCCGACCAAAAACGAGGGGTGTTATAAGTTTGACGCCTATGTCGGGTTGTCTGTCTGTATGTCTGTCTGTGGCATCGCAACGCTCAAGCGAGTGGACGAATTTGTATGTGTTTTTTTTTATTTGAAAGCTGGTTTAATCAAGATGGTTCTTAGCGATGTTTCATGAAAATCGATTCAGCCGTTTGAAGACCATTAGCTCTTTTCCGAGTCGAGGTAGGGATATTTTGTATACAATGGACATTTTTCATTACTTCTATTAGTCCGAAAGATCTGAAATTTAGAACATACGCAAATCCGATGATAGTAAAGAAAATGGTAACCTTCATCATGGTCTGCTGATGATCAGCAAGAACCACCTAACATGATTTCGGCCCCAATAACTCTAGACCCACCGAGTTTGGGCTCTTTGTATAGGTCTCGACGAGTAGTTGTAATATTTGGGCAGCAGAATATCTGATACTAGGCGGTTCCTTGCGCAAGAAACCTACCACCTAGTAAAAACCGCACTGTGCACTGTTTGTTTTCTTGGTATTTAGTATTTTTATTTAACTTGTTGTTAGATTTCTGTACCTATCACGACAGCAGCGACAAAATTAATTAAATTACCTGTTTTACGTTGACAGTTCGTCAAAGCTCAACTACTTCCTGGAATGTCGGTACTAATCCATGGAGGTGCAGGTGCTTTGGGACAAGCCGCCATCTCCATTGCACTGGCCCTTAAATGTCAAGTATTTACTACTGTTAGTAATAAATGCAAAAAGCAGTTCTTGAAAAAAATGTTCCCGGAACTGAAAGGTAAATTGGCTTAGGTATAATACTTACTTCACTTTTCTTAATCTTTTCGTAAAAACAATGGCGTTGAGATAACTGAATAAATTAATAGGGATCAGGTTTTCTTCAATGTAAAATAATATTTAATAAATAATAATGTCCTGGGACAATCCACAAACGGTAATCTGATCCCAAACCAGGCAGAGCCTGTACTATATTAATTAACCAAACAACTGACAAATATATTTATATACTTTTTTGTAAACATAAGTACATTTGTATACCTAGCCTAGGCAAATAAGAATAATAAATAAGAATAAAAACGTTTATTTGTGACGCATACAAAAAATAACATCCAGGCACTTAGATCATCCAGAGATAAGTCTCTGGATGATCTAAGTGTCTGGATGTTATTTTTTGTATCACCACACAGATCTAGTGGTAATCGAACCCACGACCTATTGGATTAGCGGCTAGGTAGGGTGTCTATCCACTAGATCAACGGGCCTGTCAACTTGCAATCATAATTTTCAGTATATTAAAACTCGTCTTTCCAGCTGATCATATTGGTAATTCGCGTGATGAAACTTTCGGAGATATGGTCCTGAACGCTACGAAGGGAAAAGGTTGCAAATTCGTTATAGCCACCGGATCCGGATATTCAAAAAATGTGAGCCAACTTCTCGTGATTAATAATTTTACACAGGAAACTTAAATATTTTTTCTCTTTGATTGTACATCGGAACCATAGACTTAGAATTACATATATTCACGATTGGAATACCTTAAAGACTAGTGTTTTACATATTTTTTACAGACCTCAATAAAATGCGGCTCTACGTACGGATTAATTTTTGATATAACTCTACTCAAAAGCCATGACAAATACGAATTTGGAATGAATAGTCTTAATAAAGTAAAGTCGTACTATTGTATAGATTTATCTTCAATATTCGCTGAAAAGAATTACGAAGACTTGAAGGTTGGTGGCACAATATATTCATTTCAAGAAAAAGTTATTTCGTAGTATGTATAATAAGAATAATTAACTTGAAATACGTGTTTATTCTAAACCAGCCAATAATACGTAATAAATAATAGTAGTTTATGCACCAAGGGGATAAAGCAGTGTCTTATGTCACGGGCGTGAAATTGAATCGCGAGCATAACGAAGGATTCTAGTAACTCTCAAGCGCAGCGAGGGATTCAAGCTCGCCCAAGACAAAGACACCTTTATCCCCGAAGAGAATACACAAATTTTCACACCTACTGCAAGGTAATGAAATACAAATACTAGGAAGAGATTGCTTAGGTTATCTGGCAAAGATTTCTTTTTAGCGATAAGGCCACCTTTTTACATCATCAACGTATTGTCCTAAAATATTATTATTGTTCAATTTACATGTAACATGTGGTGTACAATGAAGTGTATTTTTTATTATTATTAAATACTCACTGCTAGAAATAAAATAATATCAACACACCGATTTCCAGCGTTCGCGCCCACACATACTGCGAGACAATAAAATACAAAGCTGCTAGAATTAAAATAATATCAACACAGCGATTTGCAGCGCTAGCGCCTTCTTTTTATCTATTTTTTTTCTTTTCTAGAACCTAGAACAAGGTTCGGCTCCAATTCGGCTCCTCGCGCTCGGTTCGATTTTCAAATGTATTTTCGTGCAAGTCTCTGCTTAGAGAGACTGGTATATTATATGTACAAGCTTAGTTATTCTAAGTGTACAAGAATCTCCGTGGTAAAAATAAAATATTTGACGTTCGTAATTCAAATCACATTTTAATGAAGATTTGGCTTGGGCCTGGAAATATTATACGAAAAATGAAGATAAAATATGAAGACTTGGAAATATGAAATATGGCTTAGGCTTAGCTACAAATGGATTTATTACGAGATTACTTATGACGAGGCTGTATGGGCTAGAACCCTTTGCCTTCCCAATTAGGGTGAACTTGGGGTCAACTAAAGGAGAAAAAAAAAACAAATCATATTATTACCCAAGGGAGTTTAGTACAACATTATTACCCCGCTAGACTATATGCATAGGTTTATAATGAGCAACTTTAGGTTAAGGTTATGTGACAGATAATGCAACATTATCGAGCAGGTGGTGTGAAAATAAATATTTATTATGACACACCACTTATCAAAAATTAATAAGATAAATAAAAGGATAATATTATAAGAACGACAAGCTCTTAAATTAAAACTAACAGTTGTGGTGTCTCAGATAAAGTATTAAAAAAAATTGAACTGACTTTAATATCATATTTAAAAAAAATTACCCGGCTTCAATACCACTAAAAAGTATAAAATAATTTAATTTAAATATTATTGAAGTTGGTGGCCAATATACACAGCAGGTACGCTAACACTAACTGCAATAATATTTAAATTAAATTATTTTATACTTTTTAGTGGTATTGAAGTCATTCAATTTAAAAAAAAAAATATGGTATCAGTCGGTTCAATTTAAAAAAAAAATATATTTTAACCGACTTCAAAAAAGGAGGAGGTACTCAATTCTTCTGTATATATTTTTTATTTCTATGTACATATATTCGCGCATAACTCTGGCAATTATGAACCGATTTGAAAAAATCGTTCTTCTATCCATTCTTTAATCCGTTAATTGGGTCCCATAAAAAAATTATTGCTTACGAATAAGTAGTTCCTGAAAAAACAAGAATGGTGAATGCGCAGGAGAACTGCAGGAATGCCTATATAGATGACTTTATGTCGCTTTTTACGGACAAAAATGGTCATAACTCTGGCAAATATTTACCAATTTCAATGATTATTTTTTTATTCGAAAGAAAAAACCACTATAATAATCTGTATAAATTTTATCACAACCGGATAAGAACTTCCTGGAGAACCATGATTGATGTGGAGGAATTTATCTAGTAAAACCATAAAATTTATTCTTTATTAAGTACATTATCTCTGATGCCGGCTAAGAATTTGCATCCCTCCCTCTCTTCCCGTGGGTTTCGTAAGAGGTGATTGAGGGAAAGCCAGAAGACGGGCAGCAGCGTCTTCTGTGTAATATATCCATATCCATCTTTTCGAAACTGCGATCCCCAAGACGCCTGCTAAGCGTGGGGATTATGGCACAAACCCCCCCCCCCCCCCACAATGATCGACAGTGTTTATTTACGCCCCCAGTCCCCGGCAGCTCCTGTATTCTTCGCCTTGGTAGCGGGCGGGGTAACGGTCGCGCAGGGGGTGCGAAGAATCTCCGGCAGATGCCCCGCTACCACCCCCACCGAACTTTGGCCCTGGCAACACATAATCCCCGGACACTTAGGACTGACGAGAAGATTATCAAGCTGGAGGAAGAATTGAGCAAGTTACGTTGGGATATCTTGGGATTATCTGAAATCCGACGAGAGGGACAGGATACGATAATCCTTGATTCCGGAAACTTGCTCTTCTTCCGGGAAGGAGACCGTAAATCTCAGGGTGGTGTTGGGTTTCTCGTCCGTAAGTCCCTCATTAACAACGTTATAAAGGTCGATAGTGTGTCGAGCAGGGTAGCGTACCTTATACTCAGGATAACCAGTCGGTATTCATTGAAGGTTATACAGGTTTACGCTCCGACCTCGGCACACCCTGACGATGAAGTAGAGGCTATGTATGAGGAGATAGCAGAAGCCATACATACCTCCAAAACACACTTCACCGTTGTTGTGGGGGACTTCAACGCGAAGGTGGGCACACGGAATGGCGATGACTTGAGAGTGGGGTCATATGGATACGGGCATCGGAACCAAAGGGGCCAGCGTCTGGTCGACTTCATGGAGAAGGAGGGACTCTTTGCGATGAACTCCTTCTTCAGGAAGCGACCATCCAGGAAATGGACGTGGATAAGCCCCGATGGTTCAACCAAAAAAGAGATCGACTTCATCATGACGACCAATAAGCATATATTTGATGATGTCTCCGTGACCGGCAGGGTGAAAACCGGTAGTAATCACCGCATTGTTAGAGGCACATTGAATATCAATGTCAAGCTTGAGAGGTCTCGTCTGATGAAGTCCACGCTCCGTCCGGGAACCGCCCAAATCCAAAACCCCGAAGACTTTCAACTCGAACTGCCTATAATACAACATGTATTAAGGACGCAATTGAGCGGAACCAAGGCTCTAAAGTATTTGCAAAGAATTCGTCTATTGGGCGAAGCCAAGTGACCAAGCTGAAGATCGACGACGGCAGTGTCATCTCATCGAAACCGGAGATATTGAGAGAGCTCGAGAGGTTTTATGGTCAGTTATACACCTCAATACAGGAACCCATTGCCAGAACAGCTCAGGACACCAGAGCCAAACTAACCCGACATTACACTGAAGACATCCCAGACATCAGCCTGTACGAGATTAGAATGACTCTCAAACAGTTTAAGAACAACAAGGCGCCGGGTGAAGACGGAATCACAAATGAACTTCTGAGAGCGGGTGAAAAACCGGTACTCTTAGTCCTCCAGAAGTTATTTAATTCCGTCTTACTCGAGGGTACTACGCCAGAAGCATGGCACAGGAGTGTGGTGGTTCTTTTCTTCAAAAAGGGTGATATCACTTTATTGAAGAATTATAGACCCATCTCACTCCTGAGCCATGTATACAAGCTGTTTTCGAGAGTCATTACGAACCGTCTCGAACGCAGGTTTGATGATTTCCAGCCTCCCGAACAAGCCGGGTTCCGAAAAGGCTTTAGCACCGTAGACCACATACATAAACTCCGCCAGATTATACAGAAGACCGAGGAGTATAATTGGCCTTTATGTCTAGCCTAGTCTAGCGTTTGTGGACTACGAAAAAGCCTTCAATTCAATCGAGACCTGGGCGGTATTGCAGTCCCTCCAGCGGTGCCACATTGACTATACGTAAATCGAAGTGTTGAAGTGTTTGTACAGCAACGCCAACATGTCGATCAGACTACAGGACGAGAGCACGAAACCAATCCCATTGCAGTGAGGTGTGAGACAGGGAGACGTTATTTCTCCGAAACTGTTCTCAAACGCATTGGAGGACCTTTTCAAGCTCTTGGACTGGTACGGATTCGGCATCAACATCAATGGCGAATACATCACTCACTTTCGTTTTGCCGATGATATAGTTATTATGGCAGAGTCGCTGGACGACCTCAATACGAGGCTCAGCGACCTCAGTATCGTTTCCCAACAGGTGGGTCTTAAAATGAACGTGGACAAGACGATGATAATGTCTAATGTCCATGTTGCACCCGTACCGGCAGTTGTTGGGAACGATATACTCGAAGTTGTTGACCACAACGTATACCTAGGACAAACTATCCAGTTAGGTCGGTCCAACTTCGACAAAGAGGTCGCCCGAAGAATCCAACTCGGATGGGCAGCGTTCGAGAAGATACTGCAGTACCTGAAGACGAAGGTTTTTAACCAGTGTGTGTTGCCAGTGATGACATAATTATGGTACTGAGACGTGGTCTCTAACGGCTGGCCTTTTAGAGAAGTTCAGAGTCACACAACGAGCCATGGAGAGAGCTATGCTCGGAGTTTCTTTGCGCGACAGAATCCGAAATGTGGAGATTCGCCGAAGAACCAAGGTCACCGACATAGCTCTCAGGATCTGCAAGTTGAAGTGGCAATGGGCAGGCCACATTGCTCGAAGAACCGATAACCGTTGGGGAAGAAAGGTTCTCGAGTGGCGACCACGAACCGGAAGACGCAGCGTTGGCAGGCCTCCCACTAGGTGGACAGACGACATTGTGCGCGTCGCAGGTAACCGGCGGATGCAAATAGCCAATTGTCGTTCATTGTGGCGTTCTAAGGGTGAGGCCTATGTTCAGCAGTGGACGTCTTCCGGCTGATGATGATGATGATGATAGTGGTTTCTTCTCTAGTGTACATACCTACCTAAACAAATTTTCTCTCGGTCCGGTTATCAATAGCATACTACGCGTACATTGTTGAAACAATGCTACGACTGGTGACTAAACGGTCTAGTAGGCGCTGTTATTAGCTGATTCAAACATTTTTTGTCTAATTTGGTTATACATTACCATCATGTTATGGTCCAGGGTAAGTAATTGTCAGGCGCCTTTTATCGTCAAAAAGTTTCAATGTAGTGGCTAAAATTGTTTTGATCTTTATGTTACAGACGTTACAAATTGTAATGAGCGAGAACATTGCTAAAGGGTTGGTGCGTCCGTTGACGCGCATCACGTTCGCGTCAAGTGAGTCGTCACGAGCCATTCGCCTGCTGGCGGCGAGCAGACAAAGGGGTCGTGTGCTGTTGAAATTGTCTGATGCCCCACTAACCATAGAACCTAGGTAAACCAGGCAAAACTGAATATATGATTTGCATATTATGTATATTTTGCTATACAGGGTGAAAACGTAAATTATATTGCTAATACAAGAAATTGAAACAGATATAGAAACTAGGTGCCAAAATGTGTAAAATGAAATTAAAGACTAAGAATAAAAAGAATCAGGATCGGTATATCCAAATTTTTCGTTTGTTGTTTTTGTCCGTGGGTCAGTACCCCAGTGGGTACTACGGACAACTCCGTGGTACCACTAGAGATGAATTAATTAGATTTATATAATATTTAACGTTTTGATTATTTTTGTTTGTAACTGTTTGTATTGCACTTAACGTTTCCACCCTGTATATGTACATATCAACAACATTTATTGAGTAGCGTTGGTAAAATAAAATATTATTTTAGTACTTATTACATTTATACATCCAGATTAGCCTGCGATCCAAATCAATGTCAGCTTGTCCTATGGGACGATAAGTGTTTGGGTTTGCAACTAGCTGACCGACTAGTCAGTCGCGGAGCAAGAAAATTACATCTACATACGAGGATGCAGATAACATCATATCTAACAATGAAGATACGGTAAATATAATCAATCTTTAGATTTTAATCAAGATTTTACTGTCACCATAAGAGATAAGTAGTCGTGAATGACAGATGACAACACATTCCTAATTTTTCGCTATAATATCTCTCGATAATATCCGATGAATGAAATTTAACTGGAGATTAAATCAGCTTTTAAAAAAATTTAGCTGTTATATTTTTTTTTATCTTTCTTTTTATTTTTCTTTTATTTTTTTGTTTATTATTATATTTTAGGCTTGGCATTCCGTGATGCCAGTTTTAGGTACTGCCAGAATACCAGCGCTGCGCTATGTACACTATAGTGCAGCAATATGCTGAGGCAGAGCCCTGTTTGTCCACACACAATTACTGATGAACTGATATTTTGTTATTTTTATATTTGTGTAACATAAGTGTTGGGCAAATAAATGCTTTTCTTTCTTTCTTTCTTTCTTTCTCTTTTCTTTTAGTTATACTGATAAAAAAACTACGTGAAAAAATAAAATTTGACTTGAAGAAAATGATGTACAGTACGCGACAGGTCGAAATGGCAATTAAGATGCGGGGGAGGGGACACCCCGCATACCCGCACATCGCCCGCGCCACCTTAGGCCTCATTTACGGAGACGCGGGGCGTCGCGCGTCGCGTGTGGCGGCGCGGCCCGCACTAAATTCAAATGTAGGGCGTTGTATGAGTGTGTTTACGGAGAAGCGATTTTACACGCGTTTGCGCGTGTTTTACGGCGGCGCCCGCGGATGGCATCGCCGCGTCTCACGCGGCGTTCATCGCGGCGGCGCACGCAGCGGTGATTCTCGATGAAGCGATGCCTGTGGCGGAACCTTCTGCCAGTCTATTTGGTAATCGTGCAACACAGACGTAGTCACCATCGCAATGGAGTATGATATGATCGATTTTTTTTTTAGAAGAAAATTGTATGTTAAAAAGTGAGTTGCACCGCCGTTGCACGCGGCGGTGCACGCCGCGGGCCCAGCGGCGGGCACCGCCACTCTTCCCGCCCCGCGTCTCTATAAACAGCATCATATATTGCTATAAGTTTGTGTTTACGCGTGCGATGATACGCGCCGCTTCACGCGCCGCCGCTACGTAAACAATAAAAACGTCCGACGCGCCGCGAGACGCCACGCCACACGCGACGCGTGACGCCCCGCGTTTCCGTAAACGAGGCCTTACGCGAGCGATATGTGCGTGTGCAGGGTATGTGGGTGTCCCCTACCCGATTACCATGTCGAACTGTCACGCACTGTACAGAGTATTGAATTTAAGAAAATGACAATGTATTAAAAAAATACCAGGTAGCCAAACAACGCCTGTCTGGCGATTGAAAAATTGAATTATTTGCTATCTGGCGAATAAATGCTATCTGATTTATCTAATGCTTGAAAAACACACACATTACCTACTTCACGATGCGTTTAAAACTAGTTTATAATTTTGCTATTGAGGTTAAGATACGAGTTATTTCTCAGGGAGAGGAGAGTCGTATGGGAGAGTTGCGGTGTGCAAGTGAAAGTATCATCTACAAAATTAAAGTCTGAAAAAGAAATTTTGAGTTTACTGGAATATACTGAACCCGGGACTGTAGAAGGGGTTTACGTTATTCTTGGCAAGAAGAAAGACCGTGACGAAGCTTTGATAACTGCTCTTAATCTGGCTATACAAAAATTATGCTCCAATATAAAGTAAGTGCTATTATAATGTTGTATTTTATTTACGCGAATATTACACATAGAAATCAAACGTTTATTTTATATTTTAATATCCCGACGTTTTGAATGCTTTGCAGCACCCATGTTCACGGGAGGACTGAGATGTTGAACATCACGACAATTATGCCGGTGTACCCTCAGGTTTTTCGAGTTATTATTGTTGGTCCGATCTACGCAGTAAGAGCTTACAGTATCTTGAGGCCGTGTAGTGTTTTGCTTGGTTTTTGTTTTAATTATATTTATCACTGTTGTGTATGTGTGCGTGCTATTTATGTAATAAAACAGTGTGTTACCGACCACAGCGCGTATCACTTGTCTCCCCTGCTACCGTATTTAACAGTGACGACGAGTATACCCGCGTCTAAAAAAGTAAAAAAGTGATATTAACGGCGAGAAGGATCCGACAGGGATAAAGAGACGAGCGATTTTGCTGAGCGCACTCACAGAGGACACGTATAAGCTCGCTTCTGATTTGGCACTTCCCAAGGAAATTCAAAATGTACCTTACGAGGATATTTTACAGCTTTTAGATACGCATTTCACCCCTAAACAAGTTGGGTTTGGTGAGTGGCATAAGTTTTACGCCGCCACTCAGCTGCACGGTGAGTTACCGTCGCAGTTGGCCGCGAGATTGCGCGGACTCACAGCAAACTGTGGATTCTCAAACGTGGAGGAGGCGTTACGCGATCGTTTCGTTATGGGAATGATGCCGGGAGTGGAGAAGGAGCGACTATACGCACAAGATTTTACTACATTCACCTTGGCGAAAGCGGTAGACATGGCGGAAAGTTTGCGTAGCGCGCGCGACACCGTGGCCAGCGCTAATATAAACGCCGCTGCCGCCACTGTTAGCAACGAACAACAGCTTTTCAAGATTAAAAGGAGTGAAAAGATTAAGTGTTCCGTGTGTGGTTACTCAAATCATAAAAGGTCAGACTGTCGTTTTGCTAATTATGTCTGTAAGAAGTGCAACGTTAAAGGTCATTTGAAAAGAATGTGTAAAAAAGTGAATTGCGTTGTAACGGGAGACGTAGACGAAGGCGACGACGGTAAGTTATTTAATATTCGATCGAGGTGAAATGGTTCACCTCAATCGAATGGTAGAAACTGTTTCGATTAACGGGGTAAAATTAAAATTCGAAATAGATAGTGGGTCTGCAGTAACAGTAATTTCGGAAAAAATGTACAAACAACACCTAGGGGACGTGCCATTATCAGCGACCAATAAAAAGCTAATGAGCTATACCGGTAGCGAGATAACGTGCATCGGCGTAGCAGCGGTGTCGGTCCGGTTCGCAGACCGTGAGCGACCGATGCAATTGTACGTGGTGTGTGATGGAGGGCCACCGCTATTGGGAAGGGATTTCATCTCCCAGTTTCGTTTACAGTTAACACCGGTTAATTACTGTCAGCAAATTCAAAATGAAATTGAGATGTTACCATTGCGATACCCTGATACGTTTTCTGGTAAGCTAGGGTTTAACAAGTATAAAGTTACTTTGACTTTAAAAGATGACGCTAAACCAAAATTTTTTAAGGCGCGTCCTATGGCTTTTGCTTTAAGAGACAAAGTCGACAAAGAGATCGATAAGATTGTAGAAATGGGGGTTCTCCGGCCCGTAGAACATTCGGAATATGCTTCTCCTATTGTTCCCGTTTTAAAACGCGACGGAACCGTTCGTATATGCGCAGATTACTCAGTCAGTATAAATAAACAACTAGTTATTGAACAATATCCTTTACCAACAGTAAATGAGCTGTTTTCAAAACTGTATGGTGGTAAACACTTCACGAAATTGGACTTATCAATGGCTTATAACCAATTTTGCCTTGATGAATCGCAAAAAATAACGTATACACTCATCGTGGATTATACGTGTTTACTAGACTAGTGTTCGGGTTAGCGAGCACGCCAGCCATTTTCCAACGCGCCATGGAGTGTGTGCTGGCTGGCATTCCAGGCGTGCTGTGCCTGCTCGACGATGTGCTTGTCACAGGCAAGGATGACAGGGAACACATGGATCGCCTAAATGTAGTTCTACAAAGAATACAGTATGCAGGCTTGACATTAAAAAAAGATAAATGTGATTTCTTCAAGGACGAAATCACATATTTAGGTTACATCATAAATAAGGATGGATTAAAAAAATCACCGGAGAAGGTTAAAGCCATCGTAGAAGCGCCAACACCGACTAACGTGACACAATTGCAATCCTTTTTAGGGTTAGCAAATTATTATAGAGGGTTTGTTCCGGGAGCTTCATCAATCTTGTCTCCATTGTATGAGCTATTACATAAAGGTACTAAGTGGAGTTGGTCTCAAGTACATGAAGACGCCTTCAATCAAATTAAATAAGAGCTGAGCTCGGACCGAGTGTTAGCTCATTTTGATCAAAATGCTAAAATTATTTTGACTGTAACCGCGTCTCCAACTGGTTTAGGAGCTATTTTATCACAAATAGGCGAAGATGGCTTAGAAAAGCCAATATCCTTTGCGTCCCGCACCCTAAATAATGCAGAAAAAAAATATTCACAAATACAAAAAGAAGCTACAGCGATTATATTTGGAGTTCGCCGCTACCATCAGTACTTATATGGCAGGTCAACTCCATTTACACTGCGGACAGATCATAAGCCCTTATTATCCATTTTTGGGTTAAATCGTGGGATACCAGAGGTTTCCGCAAATAGGTTACAAAGGTACGCGCTGTTCCTTAGCGGTTATAATTATGTAATCGAATATATACGTGGTAATCTTAACAGTGCAGACTTCCTATCGCGGGCCAGTGTAGGGGGATCAGCGGCGGGACGCGAGGACGACCACGCCCCTGATCGAGCAACATTTATGTTTGCTTCGTCACCAAGGGCAGTCTGCCCGTGACCACGGATCAGATACGATGCGCCACGGCCGATGATGCCACGTTAGTGAAAGTTATCGAGTACGTATTAAATGGGTGGCCTAAAAAAGTCACGGATACAGATTTAAGACCTTATTATTTATGTAGGTGGCAATTGTCATACGAAGATGGTTGTTTGCTTCGGGGTCATAAAATGGTGATTCCCCGTGTATTACAGCAACGCATCCTTTCAGAACTACATACCTCTCACTTAGGCATTGTAAAAACGAAAGCCGAAGTTCGATTCTGGTTCCCGGGCGTGGACGGAGAACATGATTGGGTCGTGCGATGTGTGTACACAGTTGCGTGCCTCGCCGCCGCGGACGCCTATGTCACCGTGGGAACTACCACCGCAGTCGTTCTACAGGGTGCACCTTGATCTTTTAGACCCAATCAATAATCATATGTATCTAGTTATAGTAGATGCCTATTCAAAATGGGTTGAATTATATGACATGAACACAACAACAACTTCTATTGCGGTAATTGAAAAAATGTGTGATTTTATGTCTAGGTTCGGAGTACCACACACGTTGGTATCTGATAATGGCACATTGTTTTGCTCGCGAGAATTTGTTGCATTCTGTAATTTAAATGGTATTGTACACAAGACGTCACCTGCTTACCATCCAGCTAGTAATGGACAAGCTGAAAGTTATATTAAAATAATAAAAAAGGGTATAAGTTCCACTATAATGTCAAGTAAAAATGCAAGAGAATGCAAATTAAATCTTCTAAAATATCTCTTCGATTATCGTAACTCTGTTCATTCTACCACGGGTTCATCACCGGCTCAGTTAATTTTTGGTAAAAAATTAAGATCTCTGTTAGATTTAATAGCACCCAGTCAGTCGGCCTCTTCGTCTACAGAACTCGCTGATAAAGTCAAATCTAAACAGTGTTCGCAGATTAAGTCCTATGGTGGTAGAATAAAACCAGGGTTCACAACGGGTGAATCAGTAATGTATAAAAAATATCATAACAATAACAAATTTTAATGGATGAAAGGTACAATTGTTGGGAAGAAGGGAAATATGTTATACACAATTAAAGATAATATAACTTCAAACCTCGTAAAAAAGCATATAGACCATATCATTGAATATACTTGTAAAACAACTGTTAGTAAAAAGGACTGGTATGACGGGTTCGTTGATTACCCTTGCAACATAGTTGACCCGCAAGTATAGGAGGAAGACCAAGCTACATCAAGCCCACCGCTGTCACCTGCACCGCTGTCACCTACGTCGCACTCGCCGCCACCGAGGCCTCAGGGATCACGTTCGACTGATGACACATTCCACAAGGACGCGTCGGGCGAAGACGGCGATGACAGACAACAATCCCCACCATCAACTACTTCATTAGAATGTGAGGAACAGCCGACGCCCTCCTACGTGACTATGACCAGAGGAGTGCGACGACGCTTACAATCGGGTGAAGATGAAGACTTCTTTGATGCTGAAGAGACGAACCATAAGGAACCCGACAAACCAAAGGTTCTGTTGCATAGAAGGGTAACCCGTCAACGTCCTAATGTTAATTATAAACAGTTTTATTAGTTTTAAATTATTAAGGGAGGACTGTTGTGTATGTGTGCGTGCATAGCACGCACGCACTAATATTTATGTAATAAAACAGTGTGTTACCGACCACAGCGCGTATCACTTGTCTCCCCTGCTACCGTATTTAATAATCACAGGATCACAAGCCGGTGGTAACACCCAACCATCTTCTCTATTGATATTAGGATGTTTTTTTTATTTCAATAGCCTCACGAATCATCCTAGGTAGGAATCGGTGTTCTTTTGCGAGGATTTGAGGTTTATCAAATCTGATATAATGGTGGGTGCGATCCTGAACGTCCTCACAGACTGCAGCCTTCGTACAGCGTCGGTGTTTCACATCAGCTATGTGTTCTTTAACGCGAGTTTTTATTGAACGTTTTGTTTGCCCGACGTACGAAAGTCCACAGTCACGATCGAGTTTATAAACTCCTGCATCTTGTGCTATATGGCACTTGACAAGTGGTAAAAACTGACTAATCTTCCTTGGTGGCTTAAAATAAGTTTTGATTGAAGCTCGCTATAAAATGTAGCTAATCTTGTCTGTAACCCCTCTAATATATGGTAGAACAGCAGGCTGACGCTCGACAGTGGCTGGTTTGATACGTTTACTATGATGGCGGCGCGGGACCCAGAGCTTGTTGTCATGCAGTACTTGCTTGACATGTAGCTCAGCGCTCAGATGGTCATCGTCACAGATTCCGCGTGCTCTCTGAAACAAAGATTTACCCACGGTTGTTAACTGTGTTGGGGGATGATGAGACTCACCATTCAAACAACGCAACGTCGTCGTCGTCGTTTTCAACATCGGGATAGTAAAATCTGAAATAAACCGCGATAAAATCCAATCAAAGTAGTTTGATTTCAATAAGTTTATTATGTATCTATACTATAATAAAACTCAAAGAGCACTTTTTCTGTACATTGAATTTTTTTCCAAAATTTCTATGTGGGGATACTATACTATCGACATAGAGGCCAAAACAATTTTTTTTGGAATTATTGTCTGTCTGTCTGTCTGTCTGTTTGTCTGTCGTTCTGTTCGTCCAGGTATCATTTGAAAACCCGTGGACGGATTCTGATAGGACTTTCACTGATGTGTTGTGTAAAAGTCGGGGTATAAATTGGTATATAAAACATCAAGCAATGTTTCATAGGGGCTAAGCAGTGAAACATTACTTGCACATATTACCACGTAATTTCCTTTGTGTGTGAATAGGGTAATTATAAACTGATCTGTTAATCATTAAAATATCTATTATTACGCTATATACAATTGGGACTGAGCAGACATTTAGTTTGCATAAGATATGGCAGTGGCGAAGGGTCAATTTTTGTAAGGGGTAAGCCGGTCCGGTACACCCAGGACATTTTCATTAGATTTCTGTATAGTTCTAAGTACTTTGCTGATAGCAATATGACATTATCTATATCTTTGAAAAGGTAAAATCTGTAAATCCCGAGCGAGTCCAAACTAGATTAGGAAAGAAATAGGCAAGGGAAAAATACCATTTCATTTCATTTAAAAGCCAGCGGTTAGGTCCGTTGCACCACCAAGGCTACATTTGTATAGGTAAATTGAGAATACGAAATTGCTAAATTTTTACTTAGGTAAAAGACCTAAAATGACTTGAAATAAAATGTACAACTACAATTCACACTACACACAATGAACAGCGCTCCCAAAAATCGCTTCAAGGTCAGGGCCTAGGGGGGGGGGGGTGTTCATGAAATTTTAATAAAACTCCCCAAGTCCAGGTAGTGTATAGGTATTGTATTACAGTCGCAACAGTAAAAGATGCGTAGAACGTTCATTATCGAATATCATTAGACAGTGATTTACGATGTTAGCGTGATTTACATTATGAACAGCGCCATCTATCGGTGAAATTGAACATACAATTACTAAAGAACTTTAATATTTTTACATAATTATAAAAATATGTCGTGTTAGTTACACTATTTATAACTCAAGAACGGCTGAACTGATTTGGCTGAAAATTGGTGGGGAGGTAGCTTAGAACCAGGAAACGGACATAGGATACATTTTTTTATCTCGGTAAGTTAAGGTTAAGCAACATAAGGCAAGGTCATTAAATAGATGGGTGAACTGATTTGTATGAATTTTGTGTGCATATCGGGTAGGTCTGAGAATAGGTCGTAAAGTATATTTCATGCCGATAAGTTAAGGTTAAGCAACATACGACAAGTTCATTAAATAGATCGGTGAACCGATCGATATGTATGAAATTTTGTGTGCATATCGGGTAGGTCTGAGAATAGGTCATAAAGAATATAGTATGCCGCTGATAACATGATTGACGAGGATATATAGAACGAGAGGACATGAGAGGAGGAGGAGAGCAAGAGAGAAGGGAGACTGAGAGGGGATTTGAGGAGGGGGTGATGGGGTGAGGGATCAGGGGCATTAGGTGGAGCAAGTTGGGAGAAGAGAGAGGGAGAGGGTTCAGAGAAGGGACAACGGGGAGAGGAAGAGGGGGAGTGTGACGAGGACCGAAGTGGGAGGGAAAGAGAGACGAGCAAAACGTAATAAAAGCGCGGGCGGTGCTGCGCGGGTCAGCTAGTATAAAATAAAAACCAATTTGGATTATTTATTCTATAGTCTATTATTTATTGACCAATTGAATAATGGATGAATAAATTACAAAATATTTATATTTTATGTGTATATTATCTCCATATTTTCTGTTTGAAATAGATAGCTGACAATATGACCATAAGAAATAAAAGAAATGCATAACCAGAATTAAGTAAGTATATAAAAATAACTTCTTTTTTATTTTCAGGTATTTCATCGTAATAAATAGGAGTCACACAATACAGCATCACACTTTCACGCCTGCGCCAAATCAAGTACCGACCACGATTTTAACTATTCTAGATTCCGAAGATGTAAGTATGCTTTTTTTGTATAATATAGGATTCGGGTAACATAACATTATAACATTTGACCATATTTTTACCTATTATGTTATTATTATTTACACTTGGGGTGTCCGGGTAAGAATAGCACCATGGAGCCATTATATAGGGTGTTTGGTAAATCGTTTGCCAAATTGATTTATCTAAAAGAAGAGGTCTTTGGCTATTTATTTAGGCTATAAAACTCAATACTTGCCACACCAGTTGTTTGTTACAACTTTTTTTTTTTATTTTGACAAATTCCAGAATTCAGCTTTTAAGCTTAAATTAAAATAAAAGATATTAGTTTGGTGTTCAAATTAAATTTTATTTCATAGATATATTGTTGTGTGGTTCTGTCAAATACAAAATTACTTGCTAGTAACATCTAGTTTTTTTTAATACGAAACAAATTTTCTGAAAAAAGAAACAGGTAGGTAAAAATCAAATATAAATTGTTATAATAAAAAAACTAAAAGCAATTGGGATCTTCGAATTATTTTAAAAACTTCTCTCTGTCTCTTTCCAACTTTATGGAATTTGACCAAAAAAAACTTTTATTACAGTCACTAATTCGCTAAATTTGTGTACCTATATAGTAAAAATCTATTCTAGTAAAAATGTCTGCTTGGAGAAAGTACTTAATACATTTTACGCGTATTTTATTTGCTGTAGGTCTCGCGAATCAATACTATGATAATCACATTACAATCCCTCTTGGTTCATTATAAGTCAAATAACCAGTCTCGCGTAAGCGTCGATAAGTGTTCTGGAAAGTGTGGCGGGAAGGTAGTCATCTATAAAAGCGCTCCTGGTACATTATTTATGCTTCACGAGGAACACCATCGGCTCTTCCTTAAGCCATCCAAATGTTAGCGTATTCATCATTATAGAATGTAGCCATTATAAAACGACAAATTAAATTAGTGAAATTTAACACAAAATACACAACGAAAAGAAAATTGCATTAAAAAAAATATTTAAAAAACAACGGGTTGCACTCCGGGAGTGCCGGCAGAAGTGGAAACTTGAATATTAACGTTGTGCATTTTTGATAGTTTGGAATGGTTAGGGAATAATTTTGCACGAATTGTAATGGTGTGGCTGATATATTAGTATTAGTTAAGAGATTAGTAATATTGAAGGGATTCGTGGATTAGTAATCCGACGAACTATGATATGCTAATATTTTATATTAGCCTAATCTCTGTAATGACCATCCTAAATAGACCGCATAATACCATTCGGATTAGTTCAGATTCACTCGATTGGCGCTCATCGGATTCGTGAAGCGATCATTCATACAAATATTAACGTACGAATGAGATGGATAGGTAATATTCAGTAATCTGTCTGTAGATTAGTGATACCACAGAGTGATACTGATACGCCTGCCAAGTCTATATTGATGATATTAGTGAAATGTAAAATATTACTAATACTTATACTAGTTACAATATTATAATATTGCCAGGTGAATATATTAGTATTACCTAATCTTGAGAAATATCGGTATTAACCCATCTTTAACGAATTGCATTAATTATCAGTATAAAAGTACTATCATCTAAGTGGTAAAATACAATATTCATATGCGCTATCGTACACGCACGAACATGACAATTTATATTAGGTACATTAAAAATATAACACTTCAGCCCAGTGGGCGACCGCTTGCCTTGGAAATAAGGTGCGTAGGTTCGAAGCCCGGCTCGCACCTCTGATTTCTTCAATGAATCATGTGCGAATCGTCTTTGTGCGATTGTTACTAGCTTTCGGTGAAAGAAAACATCGTGAGGAATCCTGCATGTCTGAGAAAGCCTAACTAGCTCTCGAATGACGTTTGAAGTCCGCCAACCCGCACTTGGCCAGCGTGGTGGACTATAGCCTAAGCCCCCTCATCTTGAGGGGAGACCCGTGCGTAGTGGGACATAAACAAGGGCTGGTATTATTATATTTTTCTTCAGTAATAATTTATCCGGTCGTAATGAAATTTGCATGGAATCATCATAGTAGTTTACACTCTCGAAACAAAAAGAATAATCTAAATCGGTTCTTGTCAGAGTAATGTAATGGAGAACATCAGTTTTATGGTTTTTACCTGATAAATTCCTCCACATCGTTCATGGTCCTCCAGGAATCTTTCGTTACTTCTTGTCGGTTGTGATAAAATTCATACAAATATATTACAGTGGTTCCTCCTTTCGAATAAAAAAAGAATAATAATAATAATAATATCAATATAATAATATCATGGGACAATCCACACACGGTCATATGATCCCAAGCTAGGCAGAGCCTGTACTATGGAAACCAGACAACTGATACTAATACGTATATACATTTTTTTTTTTGTAAATACATACTTAAATAGATAAATAACACCCAGACACTTGGTGGGAATCGAACCCACGACCCATCGGTTAGCGGACAGGGTATCTAACCACTAGACCAACGAGCCCGTCAAGAATCATTGATATTGGTAAATATTTGCCAGAGTTACGACCATTTTTGTCTTTAAAAAATGTTAAGCGACAAAAATTTCATCTTTTGGGCATTCCTGCATGTTTCATGCAGAGTCGCCATTCTTGTTTTTTCAGGAACTCCTTATTCGTAAGCAATAATTTTTTTATGGGACCCTATCAATGGATGTAAGAAAGATTTTTTCAAATCGGTTCATAATTGCCAGTTATGCGCGAACATACGTAAAAAAAAATATACAGTTGAATTGAGAACCTACTCCTACTTTTTTTAAGTCGGTTAAAAATAAAGATGCGTTAGTTTCTAAAATTTATTTAGTAAGCTGCAAACTGTTTAAGTTTTTAGTAAAATACTTAACTAGTTTGCGGATTTCCCCCATGATAAAAAGAGACATATTATGAGGAATGCCATTGTGCAGTCGGTAGGTGTTGTAGCAGGATTGTTATCAAAAATGAGAGAAAGCCTGTTGGTTTTCCTTGTTTCGCGCGTGTTTCTATGAATTCTACGTCCCGATACTCAAATTTAGCGAGTTAGTTAAGTTAATACAAGTATTTTGAGCATATTTCATACCGTTGGAAAGGGGCAGACTACAGAAATTTTTAAAAGAATTCGAAAATCCCGATGCTTTTAGTTTTTTTTACAACAATTTAGATTTCATTTTTACCTATTTGTTTCTTTTTTCAGAAACTTTGTTTGGTATTTAAAAAAAACTCGATGTCACTAGCAAGTAATTTTGTATTTGATAGAACCATATTACAACTCTACCTAAGTAATAAAATTAAATTTTTACACCATACTATTTTTTTATTTTAATTTAAGCTTAAATGCTGAATTCTGGATTTTTTCAAAATAAAAATTAAAAACTTGTAACAAAAAATCTGGTGTGGCAAGTAATGAGTTTTATGGCCTAAAGAAGTAGACAATAACCTCTTCTTTCGGCCAAATCAATTTGGCAAACGATGCACCAAATACCCTGTATAGTATAGTACATTCCGTTATTGAGTAAGTACACGATAATCGTTAGCTCTACTTACTAACAACAGAGTAACAGAGTATTTATTGGCTTGGAGTATCAAAATAATTCCAATTCTGACTTGGATTAATGATAAATAACACTAAGAGGATCCAGGTATTGCTGAGTCAGCATTAGCGCGCGAGCTTTCGCTTGCCAAGATATAATTTACAGTTGCTTTGTAAAGGTTACGAATTCAGAAACTTAAATAAATAGGTAATAAATATTTTATGATATAAACATTTTCAATCTAATGTGATACATCTCAGCCGCCAACCCACACTTGGCCATCGTAGTGGAAAGAATCTTGAGGGGAGGCCCGTGCCCAACAGTGGGACAAAACCAAGGGCTGATAATTATTATATCTCAGCCTCATTGAAGGATTGTATGTACTTACTATGCGTTTCAACTAAGAATGTGGCCGCCATCTTGCCATCTCAAATATATAATTACTAAAAATGATGTATTAACAAAAATAGATAGCAAAATAAGACATTAAATCAAATAATCAAAACCGAGGCGAATTTTTCATTTTTTGTTTACTCTTGCTGCCGGTACAAAAATCGTAAAAAACGAGTGAAGTTCCGCAGTCGCGATCGTCATGGCGGACACATTCTTAGCTGAAACGCATAGTATTTAAATTGTTGCATATCATGCTAAAGCAGGCCGTGTCCGGTGTTCCCGAGCAGCCGGGCTGGCGGCGAGCGGCAGTAGACGCGGCGGAGCGCGCGCTGTGCTGCGGCGGCGCCGGCGCCCACCTGCTGGCGCTGCCGGCGCCGCGCGCGCACACGCTGCTGCAACAAATCGCTCGTCTGACTGGTAACCGCTCAGTAACCTTTTTATTAAGCACTAGCTGACCCGCGCAGCTCCGCCCGCGCTTTAATTACATTTTGCCCCCCTTTTCTCCCTACTCCCTTGATTTATCTCTCTTCATCTCTCTCTCTCTTATAAGAAAAATCTAATTCTATGCTATTTCTCTCCCCTCCCGCTTCGGTCCCCGTCACACTTCCCCCTCTTCCTCTGCCCGTTGTCCTCTCTGAACCCTCTCCCTCCTCTCTCTTCTCCCAACTTGCTCCCTCTCACTACCCCCCCCCCTGCTCCACCTAACTCCTCCGATCACTCACTCCATCACCCTCCCCTCTCCCTCTCTTGGACCCTCCTCTCGTTCTATATATCCTCGTCAATCATGGTATCAGCGGCATAAAATATACTTTGTAACCTATTCTCAGACCTACCCGCAAAATTTCATACATATCGGTTAACCCGACTCTCGTGCACGTAACTCAGAGGTTCTCAGATTTTGTTGTGCAAGGTGTTGCGAACGTTCGACACTCGACTCTCGTGCGCGTACCTGAGAGTTTCTCTGATTTTGTTCAGCAAGGCGTTGTGAACGTTCAGGTGAAGATTCTCCCATACGATGTATTCTTACTGCCCGTGCTTGAGGACTATGTTTAGAAAGTTGAGACCTGGCTCTCTTAGGCATTTTCAAATGTTGAAGAAAATGCTAACAGCATGTAATATTCTAGCCCTGAAAAGAACTGTTGTTTAGCCCTGAAAAGAACTGTTGTTTAGCCCTGAAAAGAACTGTTGTTTAGCCCTGAAAAGAATTGTTGGTTAGCCCTGAAAAGAACTGTTGGTTACCCCTGAAAAAATTCTGTTGGTTAGCGCTGAAAAGAACTGTTGATTAGCTCTGAGAAGAACTTTTGCGTAGGTGTAAGTAACTTTTCTGGTTGATTTTTTACACCTTGTGTCCGAAAAAACCCAAATATCTTACGGAACCCTATTTTTTTCCAAAATAAAATTTTGCCTATGTTACTCGTGGATAATGTAGCTTTCGAATGGTGAAAGAATTTTTAAAAACGGTCCAGTAGTTTTTGAGCCTATTCATTACAACCAAACAAGCAAAGTTTTCCTCTTTATAATATTAGTGTAGACAAAGCGCCAACCCGCGCAGCACCGCCTGCGCTCTTTTTACGTTTACTAAATTTTTAATAGCATACATTTGCGTTGAATACATAACTTCCTTTTTTTAAGTTGGTTAAAAACTGGGACCGACTTATTACTTGCCCTCCGAAGCATGGAGACGCTTAATTCAAATGGCATTAAATGGTCACCCATCTATGTAATGACCTTGCCTAACATTGCTTAACCTGATCGATTGCCAAACATTGATAACTGTCTATGAGTGTTTCCTTAGAATTATTTATTATAATTATAATGAAAACATGATAAAATTGGACCACGCGTATAACCAAGTAAATATTTTGACTTTAATCCCTCTCCCAAGAGAACCGTGCTGGATTATGGTATAAAAAGTATCATATGACCTATCTCGTAGTATTAACTCAAATCATGCCAAGTTTCATTTGAATCCATTCAGTAGTTCCGGCGTGATGCGCCGCCATGATACAGACAGACAGCCAGACAAAAAATTTAAAAATTACAGTGTTGGCTTTAGTATCGGTTAGAATGCCCTCCAAAAATAATTTGCAAACTATCTTCAATGTACAGAATTGGACCTGTTACAGTTTTATTACGAGTATAGATATAGTAGTATAAGTATAGATTAAGCAATCACTAATATCAGTATTTTTTAGGATACCGTACTTATTGAAATTAAACTACTTTTACGGATTTTATCGCGGTTTATTTTTGATTTTACTATCCCGACGTTTCGAATGCTTTGCAGCACCCATGGTCACGGGAGGATTGAGATGTTGAACGTCCTTATGTCATAATTATGCCGGTGTACCCTCAGATCTTCTTAATTATTATTGTTGGTCCGATCTACGCAGTAAGAACTTACAGTATCTTAAGGCCGTGCAGTGTTTTGCTTGATATTGGATTTAATTATATTTTATCACTGGATCCCAAGCCGGTGGTAACACCGAACAATCTTCTCTATTGATATTAGAATGTTTTTTGATTTCTATAGCCTCACGAATCATCCTAGGTAGGAATCGGTGTTCAACATTATGTGATACCGTACCTTTAAGGTAATAAAGGTAATAAAATATTTTCAGAAAAAAAACTTTATCATAAAGTTTGTCGTCGAGCACTTCGGGAATGATCTCGGAAATTCATGGAGTAGAATGAAACATAAATTCAATATTTTTGAATTTTAAAACTAATATTAAAATACTCTGGTTTACTTTGTGAATCAATGTATGAAATTCTTATCTTTAGAGAACATTACAATACAGTACTTTGAGAATAACCCAAAAATCACACATGCCCGGTTAAGCCCCACGGCACCTTTTGAAGGTTTTCCCCGCGAAACAAAGGCGGTTTTCCAAATTACATCGTGGTGCAAAGCATCAAATGCCATTTTGAACTCAATAAAGCACACGTAGTGTCTTCTCTAGGATCTGTGACACAACATGGATATAATACAAAGTCGAAAAGTTTTATATATTATTTTGTTCAATATATCGATATGTATTTTTAAAATAACAATACGATTTAATTATATTAATACTTTTTGGCTCGATAACTCTTAAAGTGGTTATTTCGCTTAACACCAAGACAAAAATGTTTACACCACACTGCCGCCTTTTTTTAAGTGTTGTTAATTTTAATTATATTTATTTACTTATTATCAAATTGGAGTCAATATATTAATCAGTGTCCCACGAAACCGTCCGTCATTCGATCATCAGAATATCTAACGTTGCGGTCTCCGTACATGTAGATATTCGTACAAGTTACCTGCTTTGCTCGGCCGTAAGGTTCTAAGCTTAGTATAAAATTTTAATAGGCTGTTTGATCGAACGCCACGCTTTAAACCGCCTATCCTGTTAAGAAACGTTACATTTTCAGGCATGGGCTTAGAGGACAAAGGATTAAACACTATTTTAGAAGAATTAAATATTGACGAGTACAAATTGAAAATACTTTCTAATTACCTACGAGTCCTTCACAATATATCACTGAGTGAAAAAGAACTACAGTCATTGACTATTGAAGAGTAAGTACTAAAATCATGACATTGCATGTTTACTTACAATACAAGTATGTACCTACCGAAAAAACTTGGTTTTTAACCCTCGACCCAAAATGAGGGGTGACCCTCTACCCCTCATTTTGGGTCGACAACTTATAACAAGTTTGACGCCTATGTCGGGGTGTCTGTCTGTATGTCTGTCTGTGTCTTCGCAGCGCTGAAACAAGTGGACGGATTTGTATATGGTTTTGTTTATTTGAAAGCTGGTTTTATCGATATGGTTCTTAGGGATATTTCAAGAAAATCGGTTCAGCCGTTTGAAGACCATCGGCTCTTCCGAGTCGAGTTATGGATATTTCGTATACATTGGACGTTTTCCGGTAGTTTTTAGGAACGATACACTCGAAGTTGTTGACCCTACCTATACCTAGGACAAACTATCCAGTAAAGTCGGTCTAATTTCGACAAAGAGGTCGCCCGAAGAATCCAACTCGGATGGGCAGCGTTCGGGAAACTACGCGATATCTTCTCGTCTGAAATACGAAAGTTTTTAAGCAGTGTGTGTTGCCAGATGACATATGGTACTGAGACAATTAGGGATAACTGTTGGTCTTTTAGAGAAGCTCAGAGTCTATGGAGAGAGTTATGCTCGAAGTTTCTTTGCGTGATAGAATCCGCAATGAGGAGATTCACCGAAGGACCAAGGTCACCAACATAGCTCTTAAAATCTGCAAGTTGAAGTAGCAATTAGCAGGCCACATCGCTCGGAGAACCGATAACCTTTGGGGAAGAAAGGTTCTCGAGTGGCGACCGCGAACCGTAGCGTAGGTGCCTACCTACGCTACGTCTTTCGGTTCGTTCCAAGTTTGGGCACATTCGATAGTTCTCGACGAGTAGTTGCTATAAAAATGGTGATCAGGGTCTAATGATGGAGCAGGAAGCTGGTCACAGGATTTCAGCACCAATAAATGTGTGCCCACTGAGTTTGGGATCTTTGGGTAGTTCTCGACGATTAGTTGCTAGAAAACTGGTGATCAGGGTCTGATGATGGAGCAGGAAGCTGGTCACAGGATTTCAGCACCATGAGTTTGGGCTCTTTGGGTAGGTTGCTACGAGTAATAGATAGAAAAATGATGATCAGAGTCTGGTGATGGGAGGAAGTAGGAAGGTAGTAACAGGAACTCTGCTCCATTAAATAGGACACACTGCCACATTTTATATCAATGGTTAAATCTTGACGATCAGGGCCTGATAGTGGCGCAGGAAAATCATTTTAAGAGTTCGTCCACCTATGTCAGGGGGTTTTTAAATTTATACTGGTAATTTGGAAATAAGAAGTCCGCTGGCAGATTACGTAATATGTAAAGCCTTTGCAATATCAGAAATGTATATGTAATACTTATAGATTGATTTGTCTAATTTATAGGATACAAAAGCTGGATGGTGTAGAAATCAAAACAGAAACTCGAAAAGGCTTGGAAAATTTCTTTATGTATGTTGATTCAGATGAGCTAATGGCGACGACTGAAATTGTGTTCCTACCAACTCTTGCCAAGTCTGTATCGATGGTACGTACAATCCAATTTTTAGCTGTCTAATTCCAGATGGGACGAAATCCAAGTTCATGCTTGATGTTCAGTGCTTTTGACCACCCTTTTTGGTGAACGTCCATTAGACCTTTGCTCTTAAGATTTTCTTCTAATTACTCAGTACGGAGCAGTTTTACCAGTTGAACTACTGGGAATTTCCTTCCCAATAGGCTTACTGATAGCAAGACTTGTCATTCATTCATATATGTAAGTACATAAATATTTAAGAATAGTATAAGGTATTATTAATAAAGCAATTTTGTTTTTAACACGTTTTTATTAGCTTGACCTGTATGACCCACTTCTAGACGACCAAATCATTTGAAATTTGGACATGTATCAAGGACTGGTGACAATACAATAGCTTGGTATCATCTAGCTGATCTGATGATGGGGCTCGAAGGTGGATAAGGGAACCATTAGATGGCTACTAGTAAACTAATCGAGTTTGGACTCATTTGATTTCTTTTAAAGAGTTCTAGTCACATTGACCATTAATGAGGACCTGATGAAGGAACTGGAAGGTGGATTACGGAACCTATACAGGGTGTAAAAAAACACGTGTCCGATCCGTGAGGGTCTTATTCAGTGTATCAATACAAACACATGTATATAACTCATTTGTTGAATATCTCATATTTTTTTCCTACTTTGTTCCAGAAAACCGAATCTGATGTTGTATTTTTGGTACAAATAAGAAAAAAAAATTTGGGATAATTAACAAATGAGTTATATACATGTGTTTGTATTGATACACTGAATAATACCCTCAGGTAGGCGAAACTTCCATAGTAGCGTAGAACAGACCACCGACGCGCATTTCTATGGCAGTCAATATGGCAGCCAATATGGCCGCCAAGATGGCTACTCCATCCATCTTGCTCGCACCAAGGCTCGCACGCTCGCGCGCAATGGGGTCTCTTTCACACGTTGCTTTTATCCACTTTGCCGCAAGGCAGGCAAAGGTATTAGAACCATACAGCATTATACAGCAAATACATACTTATATAGATAAAATAACACTCGTTCGACGTCCATGAGATTACGTTACGAACTTGCGATGATCGCGTGTTCGCGTTTAGTTAAGACATCACCTAAGAGATTGAAAGAGAAACTAACTAAACGCTCAATGAATTATTTTTGGTACCGTTCTAATATGGGTCGTATTGTAATAACGTTGGCCCATAACGCTCCACCAACTCTAAAACAAGTTCTACTATAATCTTAGGTACTCTAGAGGAGGTAGAGAAGTCAATATACCTATAACATAGAGTTTATATATTAAGAATAGTGTACGCGTTTGTCTATGGTCCCTTTAAGCAAAGCAAGCAGTCGGTCAATAAATTTGCAATCTATCAATATTGTTGTTAATTTATAGTTGCGCAAATAATACATTTTAATATGCTTGATAAAAATGTATTTCTACGAAACAATTTGATTTAGTTAAAAGTCATAGATAACTGTAAAAACCTTCCTCCAAGGTAAAAACGACACCCCAAGAACCCTTTTTACGATTTGTTTATTTTATTTTTGGGATTCCGGAGCGTTTAGTTTATAGCTCCGTCACTTTATATCGAGAAATTAAATAAGTATACCTGTTTTTCGAATCTCGCTATCAAGTATAAATAGCTCAGTGGTAAAGAGCTCGGATTACAAAATTGTAGTCGTGGGTTCGAATCTTGGTATTTAGATTAGTTTTATTCTTAAGTTACTCTTACTTTTTTTTTATATAATATTTCATAAATTCAGTAAAAAGACCGTTTAAAACCTCTAAAATTAGAAGATAAGAAAAAAAGAAAAAGTTTTGAGAGCGCGATGCGACTGACGATTTTTAATTCCCCATAATACCGGTGAAGCGCTGCAATCGCCAACATTTAAGTTGGCTCTACTGGAAACTGTCAATATATTTTTTTGTGTTGTTGTATATACTGTTCGCGTCGGACATAGTCAAGTCCATAGTTGCGATGTATGGAAGTCCCGACTCTTATCTATTACATCCTCTTTGAATACCCTCGCGGATCGGACACGTGTTTTTTTACATTCTGTATAATCCATAAATTAAAAACACGGGGTAGAAAGAAGAAACGGTTTCGATAATTTATTTAATGCTTTTTAGTGCAGTATTCCGTATAAAAGCGTGTATTTTTAGTTTCTTTAACTATAATTTTTTTTTTTTTTTGTTTTAAATGAAAGCATTTTTTACTTCAAATAGGCCAAAATTAGCACTTTCGAAGTGTTATATCTGTTCATAAAGCTACCACCGGATCACAACGCAGCCTCAACTGCGAAGATCCGGCAGAAAACAGTGGGCTTGTAATTCTATCTTTGATTCTATGTGTCTATAATGTTCTATAATGTGTCCCCCGCAGGATTCGAACACGCGACCTCCGGTTTGCAAAGCAAGCGGTTTCCCACTTCGCCACGGAGGCTACTAAAGTTGTACAACTAGTTCTCTAGTTCTCGAAGAAATATTTTAACACTGCCAACGTGTTGGTATTCTTGGTATCAGAATATTATATTGCTAATATTAACCGAAAATATTATGCAGCAGTGTTGTGGTCCAGTGAACTGTAGAGCAGAGATAAAAACGTATCTTTTACTTTTTTATTCATCAAACAATGTACCTAATTGTAGAGGGGCGATGAGTTCGATACGAGCCAGACGCACCTGTGCATAGTGCCGGGGCTGGAGGGGCACCACGCGCGGTTCCGCGTGCTGTGCGAGCGCCTCAAGCTGCCCGCGCTCGTGCTGCAGCCGGGGCTCGACTGCCCGCGCGACACGCCCACACAACTCGCACACAAATACGCACAGGTACGATATACTAGTTGCTCTTAGTAAACACTACGAATTATTGTTAAACCACACACACAAACAAACAAACCACACTTAACAAGATGGTATAAAATTAATCACTTTGTGTACATACTAAGCCACGTATAATTTATTTGCAGATTTTATTGACAAAGGTAGGAGTGAAAGACAACTTCTACTTGTTGGGATACGAGAGTGGAGTCGTTGTAGCGTTGGAGATTGCATCTATTTTAGAAGAACGAGGTATTTTTGTATTTATAATGATTTTAAATTCTTTGTACTGCATAAAAATTGAAAAAACACATTGCTCGAAGAACCGATAACCGTTGGGAAGAAAGGTTCTCGAGTGGCGACCACGAACCGGAAGACGCAGCGTAGGTAGGCCTCCCACTAGGTGGACAGACGACATTGTGCGCGTCGCAGGTAACCGGTGGATGCAAATCGCCAATTGTCGTTCATTGTGGCGTTCCAAGGGGGAGGCCTATGTTCAGCAGTGGACGTCTTCCGGCTGGTGATGATGATGATGCATAAAAATTGTATATATCGGACAGGTAATTTAGATTGAGTTAATATTTTCAGGCATGACCGGTACAGTGTTTTGTGTGGGCCACATGCCGGACGAGTGGCGCGCCGAGTTGGGCACGCTGCTGGGCCAGTACGAGACGGCGGAGCAGCTGCAGGACGCCGTGGTGCGGCACATGTACACGCTGATGGTCGGCGCCGACGCCGGCCGGCTGGAGAGCGAGCTGCGGGCCGCGGCCACGTGGCCGCAGAAGTTGGACGCGGCAGTGAGGAGCTCGCTGGGCCGCGTGCCGCACTCTGCGCAGTATGCGCGCGCACTCATAGAGACGGCGCTCGCGCGCGTCGTGCAGGCGACGCGCCACACACACGTCCCTCGAGCGCTGCGCTCGAAGCTAGTGTTGCTGCGCGCCGCCACCGCGCGCCCGCCGCCGGACGCCCGCGCCCTGCAGCAGCACTCCGAGCAGCCCGTCGCCGTGCACCAGCTGCGGGCGAGCCTCGCGCACGCCGCCGCCGACATGCGCTGCGCGGCGCTCGTCAACGGATACTTGCACCCGCGCATCATACAACACTACGAACAGATGAACACCTGTGAAACTTACCTACTGAACTCCAATTCTTATATGATATTTTGCAAGAAAACCGAATAAATAAAAGAATTTATTATAAAATATGCATCTTGAATGGGGTAGATTGGATTTTATTGCGTCTATTTAAATAAAAATAAAGTTTTTTTGTAAAAATCGTTATTAGATTTGTTTCGTTTGAATCCACCACTCATTCCTACTCAATGATATCATTCTATTTATGAGTCATTAGATACAAACAACAAATTTGTTTTAATAAGACACATAATAATATTATTTTGGCAACAATACTACACTATATAAATTGATATTAGTCGGTCGGGAAACACGTATAACGTTCTTTTTTTTTAAACTTTACATCATCGTCAGAACACTGAAGCTTATGAGATTATCACCCACACAACTATTCTAATAACACACTAGGAAACTACCGGCATAAAGTCTCGAGTAAGCACTTAATACCTACCTACTTAGAGTGGCCTCCACCTGCCCCCTGACCGATCGCTTCCTATCTCGACCTTCTATCGACCTAGGAACCAAAGTCCTGCGGGCCCCCTTCGGTTTACACTCGGCCGACGAAGACATGCCGAGGTGGAAGCCCTGACCGACTCTCTGGAGCAATCAGGACATTATCAGTATTAGTCTAATTGTTAGAAATGTGGTCGGTATTTCTTCAATAACTCTGAAGGTCCTTTGACCTTTCGTAAATTATCTGCTCCAAGTGATAATATCAGACGAGGTTCCAAACGTTTATTGACTTGCAAAGCACTGGTGTGTCGTTTACACTACGACTCGTGATTCCACGATCACTTTGGTTTATAATACATAACTGGTTTTACTATAATATTTTAATAATCACGACTTGACTCTACTAAATATTTACAAAGAATGTGTCAAACACTAGTCAGACAGCACGTTCTAAACCGAGCTGTTCGGCATTCAAAACACATAGAAAATACGTTAACACGTTTCCAAGTGGCAAAGAGGTTCTAGTCGCCACATCACCCCCCCACACAGAGAGGAAACCCCCCCCCCCCAAACATGGGGCAGGAGCTTGAAGTTAAATTATAAATCTAGGATATCTCTAAACTTAACTTTACGACCAGACCGAGTGACAATGGGGGCAGGAGGGGAAAAGGAAGCTGGCGGAGCAAGCTCAACGAGCGGATGATCCGAATCGTTGCTCGATGGAGCACTAGCTGGACCGTCCAACATTGATCCTCGCGAGGCTGGCAACTCGTGATGCCCTAACTCTAAATCAGCCTCAATAAAAGCAGGCTTAACGCGATCAATGCTAACTGTAACCTCACGCCCCTTAACATCTAAGGTTAAGGTTTTGTCCTTACGCCTAATTACCCTGTATGGACCGGAATACGGCGGTTGTAGTGAACGCCTAACGGTATCGTCCCGTAGCCAGACGTGAGACGCTGATGCTAGTTCTTTGTAAACAAAAATTGCTGGACGTGCATGATTCGAAGCTTCGACTGGACGCATTACTTCCATTCGCTTCTTAAGATCTGATACAAAATCAAAGATCGAATCAGGGCTACCCGAGGCATCGGCGGGAACAAGGAACTCTCCTGGCATTTTCCTGATTCGCCATACACGAGCTCGGCTGAAGAAGATTTGATATCCTCTTTAAAAGCCGATCTCATACCAAGGAGAACAAATGGAAGTGCCTTCGACCACGTTTCGGCATGGCACATTAATGCCGCCTTAAGCTGGCGGTGCAACCGCTCGACCATGCCATTTGCGCATGGGTGGTAGCTGGTGGTACGAATCCTCTTGGTCGCGGAAACACACATAAGGCGCTGAAAGAGGCATGATTCGAATTGGCGTCCTTGATCCGATGTTAAAATACTGGGAACGCCGAAGCGAGACACCCAGCCGTTCACGAAGGTGTCTGCGACTTCTTCGGCAGTGATGGATGTCATCGGGCAAGCTTCCGGCCACCGCGTGAACCTGTCAATCGCGGTGAGGCAATAATTATAACCGTTAGAGTGAGGAAGTGGGCCGACGATGTCGATGTGAACATGTTTAAATCTGTCGGACGGACTGCTGAAGTTACTCAGCGGAGACTTGACGTGTCTTGTCACTTTGCAACGCTGGCAATCTAAACATGAACGAGTCCATCTGTTACAATCTGCGTTAATACCAGGCCAAACGTATCTCTCAGCCACCATGCGTGCAGAAGCCTGCGCACCAGAATGGCTAAGGTTATGGCACTTGTTAAATACTGCTTTACGAAATGGTGGCGTTAGGTATGGACGAGCTTTACCAGTCGACATGTCGCAAGTGATGCTTACATTAGTGCCGGGAATTAATACGTCCTCCAGCTTAAGCGAAGAACTCACGCGAGCGTGTGCTAATTCTTCATCAGAACGCTGTGAAGTAGCAAGTGCGGCGTAGTCTGCTTCCAAGGAAATACCCTCGATACGAGACAATGTATCCGCAACAACGTTATCGACGCCCTTGATGTGGACAATGTCTGTGGTGAATTGGCTGATGAAAGATAGTTGATTCAGCTGTGCGGGCGGGAGCTTTTCTCTTCGCTGGGCGAACGCGTAAATCAACGGCTTATGATCCGTAAAAAATGTTGCGTTCTGCGCTTCGAGAATATGCCTAAAATGCTGAACGCTCTCATAAACGCCGAGGAGCTCTCTGTAGTAAGCTGGCCATAATGACTGTTTAAGGTTCAGCTTTTTGCTGAAGTAAGCGATTGGCTGCCAATCATCTGCTTCGGTACGACGCTGTTGCAGGCAAGAGCCTACGTGAGTGCTCGATGCGTCAGTGAAGAGACCGAGTGAGGCGCTGCAGTCTGGATGCGCAAGGATCTTTGTAGACGTTAAACTTTTCTTGCACTCTTCGAAACACGCCAAAAGCTCAGGAGACCAAACGAAACACTTGGCACCTTTACCCTGGATAGCAGCTACTGCGTCAATTAAAGGTGCTTGGAATTTGGCGGCAGCTGGAATGAATCGCCGATAGAAATTGGCCATGCCAAGGAATCTGCGCATTCCTTAAACAGTCTTGGGGGGAGGGATATCCACTAAGGCTTGGATTCTATCGACGGGGGGTCTAGCACCCGCCTCATCGATGTGATACCCCAAAAAGGTAACCTCTTTAGCCCCAAAAACGCTCTTAGCAGTGTTGATAACGACTCCATACTCATGCAACCTTCTGAAAAGAATTTCCAGGTGCTGAGCATGCAGGGAGCTGGAATTTGAGTACACAAGGATATCGTCAACGTAGGCATAACAGAAATCAAGGCCACGCACGACTTCGTCGATAAAACGTTGAAATGTTTGACCTGCGTTTCTAAGTCCAAAACTCATGTATGGAAATTCGAACAACCCGAATGGTGTGATTATCGCGGTTTTGCAAATATCGGTAGGATTTACCGGAATTTGTTGGTATGCCTTCACTAAGTCGATTTTGCTATAAATAGTACTTCCAGCAAGGTTCTGGCAGACGTCACCTATGTGCCGAACCGGATATCTGTCCGGAACAGTGCGTGCATTTAAGGCGCGATAATCGCCGCACGGTCGCCACGTTGAATCTTTCTTTTCCACCAGATGTAAAGCTGAAGACCAAAGACTAGAAGATGGCCTGGCTGTCCCAGCCTTGACCATGTCCTCAAACTCTTTCTGTGCTGCGCGAAGCTTCAATGGAGCCAGACGACGCGGCCGCGATGATACCGGAGGGCCATCAGTTGTCTTAATATAATGCACGGTTGCATGTTTAGGCTCCTGAAGTACACCAGGGGGGCGCGTGATACTCGGAAATTTCTGAAGGATCGCTGAGAAAGGCGATTCGGGGATTGAAATAATTTTGACGCTGGACTGACTAACGTCTTGGAGTTCCGCAAAAGATGACAAACCTGTCGTCCCGTCGCGAAGCTTCCCATGAGTGCAGTCAGGAAGTAGGTTATACTGTGACAAAAAGTCTGATCCTATTATTCCAGTTTCTACATCCGCAATTACAAAATTCCAAGATAAACTGCGCCTAAGACCTAAGTTTAAGCATAACGTGACTAAACCGTAAGTCTGAATTTTAGAACCGTTTGCTGCCACTAAATCGTACGGCTGCGGCTGTCTTTTCAGCTTGCTAACACTAATAACTGGTACGCAGCTTACGTCTGAACCAGTATCCACCAGAAACTTTCTGTTAGTATACCGGTCAGTTACGAAAAGACGGCGACTTGTGGCTGAGCGTTGGGCAGTCGCCAAAACCGGACGCTCTATAGGTTTTCCTACGACTGGTTGCAGCCACCAGCCGCTGAAGGTGGAGGGCCAGACCATTTGCACGGTTGGACGCACTTCCTTGCTTTCATTCCGAATCGGTCATGGTAATAGCATAACTCGCTGTTGCGCGAACGTGATCGGTTCCTAAATTTACCTAGTCTACGTTCTCGCGAGCGGCCCCGTTGGTCAACACCTCGGTTGGCTAAAGAAGCCACTACGCGAGTGAGTTCCTCTATCTTATGGTTCAGCTCTGCAATCTGCGTATCGTTGGTAGAGGTAGATGGTAGCGAGGTTGACGCACAAGCCATGTGTTGAGATGGCTGAGCATTGATTTCCATCAACTGGTCAGCCTACTCGCTAAGTTTAGGCAAGTCCTGAAGACGCTGCGCAGTGAGCACGGTTTGAAGATATCTGGGGAGTCTGCTCATCCAGATGGTCTTCAAAACATCCTCGGGGAATGTAGTACCTGCTAGGGATCTAAGGTACCGCAAGAAAGACGATGGCTTGCGGTCGCCGATCTGCTCCTTCTCTATAATAAATAAATAATAAATAAGCCTTTATTCAGACTAATAAGTACAATATAATATACAATGTTGACATAATTACAGTGAGTTGACATCGACAACTTAGTCTGTTTGCCCAATTTTGGCAAAGGCCTCCTCCATTTCTCTCCATTCTGATCTATTTAGCGATGTCCTCGTCCACGTGTTTCCTGCTATTGCCTTTATTTCATCTTCCCATCTTCGAATTTGTCTTCCCCGTTTCCTTTTTGAGTTTCTAGGGTACCAGAATATAATACTTTTATTCCATTTGTCTATACCTCGTACGATGTGGCCTGTCCAAGTCCACTTTAACTTCCTTACGCGTTTTGTTACGTCATCTATTTTCATACGTTTTCTAATTTCTTTGTTTCTTATTCTGTGAATTTTCCGTATATTGAGCATACTCCTCTCCATTGCAGTCTGGCAGGTTTCTAACTTTTTAGTTTGCGATTTTGTGAGTGCCCAAGTCTGACAGCCGTATGTAAGAACAGGTAAAACGCAGGTGTTATACAACTTCTTCTTTACGAACATGCTCACCTCTGTGTTTTTCATAACTTCCTTTAGTCTCCAATAGCTTTTCCATGCGTTTCCTACCCTTGTCTCTATTTCTTTAGACATTATGTCGACAAATGAAATCAACTGACCTAAATAGGTGTATTCCTTTACATAGTCAATCTGCTCACCATTAATGATGATTGGATCCTCTATTGTGTTGGTCATGACTTTGGTTTTAGAAGTGTTCATTGTTCGACCTACCACCCGGCTCTCTTTTTCGAGATCCTCAAGCATTTTTTGGAGATGGTTTTTTGTAGTAGAAAATAATATAACATCATCCGCAAATCGTAAGTGGGTTAATCTTTCTCCATTTATATTTAAGCCATATTCTTCCCAATCCAGTCTGCGGAAAATTAGTTCCAAAACAGCTGTAAATAATTTTGGCGACAGTGGGTCACCTTGGCGTACTCCTCTGTTTATTTTTATATCTTTTCCCTCTTTTTCTAACTTGATCTTGGCCGTACTATTTTTGTATATATTCTTTAAAATTCTAATGTATTTATGATCAACACCTTGGTCTTTTAGAGATTGCCAAATTATTTCGTGTTCGATTGAGTCAAACGCCTTGTAGTAGTCAATGAAACAGCAATAGAATGGTACATTAAACTCCCTGTTCTTTTTGAAAATTTGCCTCACTACATGTATATGGTCCAGTGTTGAATATCCACCCCTAAATCCAGCTTGCTCCTTGGGCTGGTTGTCATCCAGAGTTTTAATTATTCGGTTGAGAATGACCTTAGCAAAAACTTTGTATACATTGGACATTAGGCTGATAGGCCTGTAGTTGTTTATTTCGCTCTTATCGCCTTTTTTATGTAACAATGTGATCGATGAAATTGTCCATTGGGTCGGTATTATCTCCGTTTGTAGTATATCGTTAAAAATGTTAGTGAGTATCGGCGAAATATATTCTTTACATTCTATTAGTAGTTCATTCTTGATTTGGTCGGGCCCAGGAGCTTTATCTTTTTTCTGTGTATCTATTGCCTTGTTTACTTCTTCCACTAGTATTGGAGGTACTCTGTCCTTTCCATTTAAATCAGTCTCATCAGTATTGTCTTTTCTTGAGTACAGGTCTTGGTAAAATTTTGTAGCAATTGATAATATATCCGGTCTTTTGGTTATTGTCTTAAGGCTTTTGTCTTTTATGTTGGTTATCCAGTTTGTCTTGTCACTCAAAAATTTAAGAGCTCTTTTAATACCCCCCCGTCATGGCGATGTATTTCTCCAAGGTCCCAAGCCTAAAAAGTTTTCGGTCTTTTCTCATCTGGATTTTTATTTCCTTGCTAAGTTTGCCTATTTCTTTTCTAACGCTTTTCGTTTTATTTGCGATCTTAATTAGTTTGGCTCTTTTTTCCAATATTTCATTAGTTTTTTTCCGATATGTTTTCCTTTTTCTGTAAAACTCTTTTAGCGTTGCTTTTGGATCTTGTAGTCAGTATGTCATGTAGCCTATTGTACTTATCTTGTGTGCTGAGGTGATGAAGGGATAAGTCATCAATAGACTTAAGTTTGTCTTTAATAATGGTGATTGGCGTTGTTGTCTCTGTGATTCTTGTTTTTATTTTGAAAGGTCTGCTTGCGCTTGAAGAAGATATATCTAAACATGCTCTGAGCATTCTATGGTTACTGTTGAAGTTAAGATTGCTAATGGTGCCACAATCATTAAATAATTTACTTCTGTTCGTTAGTATATAGTCTATTTCATTTTTATACTTGCCATCTGGCGAGATCCATGTCCATCGTCTTGACGCTCTTTTTTGAACTGTGTGTTCAGTATTTTCATGTTATTGTCAAAAGCCATTTCTAGTAACTTTTGCCCGTTTCTTGTTCTTTTACCGTTGCTATAAGGGCCTAGTATAATGTCCTCTCCGTGTCTTGGAGTTCCGATCTGTGCATTGAAATCTCCCATTACTATGCAATTTGTGTGTGTGTATTCTTGTATAGTAGCATTTAAAGTCGAGTAGAATGATTCAATATCTGAGACAGTTGATTGCTCAGTTGGGGAATAAATTTGTACAATTGACCATTTATCTTTGCTAGGTGGGATAGTTATATTTAATATAGCAATTCTTTCGTTAATACCGATTATTTCCTCAATGTAGTTTTTAAGCTCCTTTCTGATTAAAAATCCCACCCCATGCCTTCCTGGTGTTTCTCCTTTGTAGTATAATATGAACTGATTATACTCTTCAATAGCCTCGCCATTTCTTCTTACTTCACTCAAACCAATAATGTCCCATTTTATATTTTTCAGAGCGCATATTAGTTCTTGTAAATTTTCTTCCAATCTAAGCGAGAGTGTATTATATGTTGCTATGTGCATAGGGTTTTTACATTCCTTCTGATTTATTAAAGCTGGTAATGCTGGTCACAAGCAGACATAGAGCTTTTTCTTTCGCTTCTGGAAACAACCAATTCTGATTTTGGCCTATCTATAAACCGGAATAAAACCAAAATGATGGTTGTGGATCGTAAAACTAATAATCGTCCCGACTTATGTAAAATAGCTAACTGCGATGTTGTCCAGAGTTACATTTACCTGGGATCCACAATCACAAATACTGGAAGTTGCGAAGAAGAAATCAAGAGACGCAGTGCCGTGACACGATCAGCAGTGGAAAAGCTCACGAAGATATGGAAAGATCACCGCATAACCAAAAATACCAAGGTTCGATTAATGAGATGCTTAATATTTCCTATTTTTCTGTATGGAGCTGAAACATGGACTATCCTGCAAAAGTATCGTAAAAAGATTGACGCTCTTGAGATGTGGTGCTGGAGGCGCTTGCTAAGAATTAAATGGACTGCCCACCGCACCAATGCATCGATCCTAAAAGAGCTTCGCATCCAACAAAGGCTTTCGTCGATTGTGCAACTGCGAGTGCTTAAGATGTTTGGACATATCATCCGCAATGAAAGCTCTTTGGAACGACTTATTATACAAGGAAGAGTAGAGGGTCAACGTTCTCGCGGCCGATCACCCACAAGATGGACAGACCTCATAAAATCATCTACAAAGTGTTCCCTTACTAAATGTACACGCAATGCCACGAATAGGGAGACATGGAGAAGTCTCGCAAAAGCCGTGACCAATATGACAGACAATCCATGACCACGACCACTCCGCCAGGAGTGTACGACTAAGTAGTAGTAGTAATGCTGGTAATGCAGGTGTGGAAGTGGTGTTTGGAGGGTAGTGGTCGCTTTCCCCCACGGTGACCGGCCGTCTTGGGGTGAGTATATTTAGCGTTTCGTAGGATGAAAGTGTATTATTGGTTAGTTTTAGTTTCCGGTTGTCGATGTCTATTGGTCGTTTTTTGCCTTTGCAGATTGTGACAGTGACGCAGATCTGCCCCGTGCAACGTAGTCAAGCATGTTTGTTTTGTTGATCTTCTTTGGGGCAGATGATACTTGTTGATTTGGTGATTTATTTGGTGAATCAGCAAAGTCTCTCTTTCTCTTGTCCCCTTTGGCCGCCGTGGGCTCTTTTACGATAATTTGGTCTTTAATGAAGTAACATATTCTACCCTTTGCTCTTTCTTCTTTTAGTTGCGTCAATAATTGCTTTCTTTTCTCTAAAACTTCCTTTGTGTAATCTTCCTTAATGTAAATATTAGATGTTAGTTTCTTCCTGTTTTTATAGATTTCATTTCTTTTCCAACTTGTTGTGAATGTTACAAGAATAGGGCGAGTTTTATTGCCTTTTTCACCTATCCTGTTAGCTGTGCTTATTTCTTGGATACTAATAGGTATGTTCATCTCATTTTTAAGGACAGTTATAATGCAGTCAATCGGAGATTCACGTTGTTCTTCAATTCCGAAGAAAATAAGATTATTTTTCCTTCTATGTTCTTCCATAAACTTAATTTTAATTTGCAAGTTCTTAACTTCCATCTTTAAACCTTTATTTTCTTCCACGAGCGCAGTTAACTTTTCATTTATCCTTTCCGTTACGTTTTTGGTAACTGCTTCGGTTATTTCTTTTGTTTGCGCCGCCATTTGCTCCTTCATTCTTTTCCAGAAATTTTCCATTTGACTATCCATTTTTCAAGATTTTAGGGTATTTTTTCTTTTAAGTGGCAACTCGGAAATTATGATAGCAACCCTAATCTTTCAAATTTATGTTTCTGAACGTGTTCGAAACCTTCGGAACTTCGGAACGCACCTTGGTTGACAGATGAGAGTTTGACAGATGGTCTATTAGCCTGTTGGATGGCCTGTGACTTTTGTGAATAATGGACGCTTTTAGAATCAGCAGTACCCTCGTATTTTCACATTCAACAAAAATGTAACTTTCTAACCTTTTCAATCGATGTAATAGTGATAATTTTTTTTCCACTTTGCAGCTGCAATTTCTTGCATTATATATGTGCACTTAGTGTAGTGATCACTTATAACAGTTATTATTGTGATTAGAACTTGTTTAGTGTTGGTTTTTACTTCAAAACTGAATTTATTATAGAGAGCAATAACAATAGATGTACGCCGTCTAACACCGGAACCGGAACTGCTCCTTCTCTAGGAGACACCTAATTTTCTCCTCATGGGAGACCGAAAACCTGCGGATGATAGCGTCTCGCAAGGTGTTATAGGGATCCTTTGTTGGGGGAGACAGGATAATATCCTCAACCTCTCTCGAACAGTTCGTGTCTAAATGAGCCACTGCGTAATGGAATTTCGTTATCTGGTTCACCAAACCGTTGATGCTGAATTGCGCCTCCAGGCTCGCGAACCATAATGCTGGACGGTCTTTGCAGAAGGGCGGGGTACGGATGGGTGTGTCCATCCGTACCGTTAACGACTACCTTTTTAACCGACTTCAAAAAAGGAGGAGGTTCTCAATTCGTCTGTATATATATATATATATTTTTTTTATGTATGTTCGCGCATAACTCTGGCAATATTGAACCGATTTGAAAAAATCTTTCTTCCATCCATTCTTCAATCCAATGATTGGGTCCCATAAAAAAATTATTGCCTAGTAATAAGTAGTTCCTGAAAAAACAAGAATAGTGACTGCGCAGGAAAGCTGCAGGAAAGCCTATTTAGATGACTTTATGTCGCTTTTTAAGGACAAAAATGGTCATAACTCTGGCAAATATTTACCAATTTCAATGACTCTTTTTTTATTCGAAAGAAGAAACCACTATAATGAATCTATATGAAATTTATCACAACCGGGTAAGAACTTCCTGGAGGACCATAAACGATGAGGAGGAATTTATCTGGTAAAAACCATAAAACTGATTTTCTCCATTACATTGCTCTGACAATTATGAACCGATTTCGATGATTATTTTTTTATTCGAGAGAGTAAACTACTATGATGATTCCATGCAAATTTCATTACGACCGGATATTTTTTTCTGAAGAAACATGAATTATGCAAAACTATGTAGACGATAATGTGATCATAACCTACCTAGATCATTTTACGGTCTTCGATGGTTCAATCTTTATATTATATGAAAATATCACTAAAAAGGTTAAAATAAAATCTTTTTAAAAAAAAATTGAACCGACTTCAATATCACTGAAAAGTATAAAATAATTTAAATATTATTGAAGTTGGTGCCAAATATACACAAACGGTAAGCTAACACCAACTTCAATAATATTTAAATTATTTTATACTTTTCAGTGATATTGAGGTCGGTTCAATTTTTTTTTTAAAAGATTTTATCACCTGCCGCCTCGCCATAGTCACTTTCGCTTTCAGCCATATCGATGATAATAACGGATGGCGCGGAACCCTAAATTTAATGAAATTTGTTTCTACCTGGGTTGGTGTATGTGGAACGACGAGACCTTTACATGAATTATTTAAATATTTAATTTGTGTAAAAAAAACCTTAAAATATTTCACCATATGTCAATGCGAAACAAAAGCGATCGACGAAAATTCGCAGGCAGGAACCACGACGAACACGGTGAAAAACGAGCTCATTGCTCGTCGAATTCCAATATGTCGCTCCACGACGAATGTTTTCGTTATTTAAATATGATAAAATAAAATTCCGTTGTCGTATAATGGCCGACGTTAGTCCAACGTAAATTCCGTGAAATAAAACGAACACACCGTTTCTTTTCAAATTTTTCCTTTGCTTTATTGATAGGTACTGTATTGGTTACCTTATGATCCTCGTGTTGGTTATGTGACTTCACGACTTACTGTTGCGTGTAGTCCTCTAGTTACCAATGAACTTCGGCGTCACCAATGAACTTCGGCGTCACCAATGAACGACGGGAATCACCAATGAAGGTCCTTTGACCTTTCGTAAATTATCTGCTCCAAATGATAATATCAGACGAGGTTCCAAACGTTTATTGACCTGCAAAGCACTGGTGTGTCGTTTACACTACGACTCGTGATTCCACGATCACTTTGGTATAAAATACATAACTGGTTTTACTATAATATTTTAATAATCACGACTTGACTCTACTAAATATTTACAAAGAATGTGTTAAACACTAGTCAGACAGCACGTTCTAAACCGAGCTGTTCGGCATTCAAAACACATAGAAAATACGTTCACACGTTTCCAAGTGGCAAAGAGGTTCTAGTCGCCACAACTCCATTTCTTCATTAACTACCTTTGCGCGAACGAAGTCGCGGGGGGACTGCTAGTATACTACTATCCAGTCTATGCCATCGAGGTGGAATCATTTAAACTGTGTGAGTACTTTTAATTATTTTGTTGTTGATTGATTTGACAGTTATTCTATGACTGTCTAAACAGAGTCTTTGTAACTTAGATAAAATTATGAATGAACAATATATTTGTCAGAATTTAGTGTTTTTGTTATTTGATGATCGTATCTGTGATATTAAATGACTAAAACGATTAAACGGAGGTTCAAAAGTAATAAGTAATACGTAGGCAGCTAGTTGCAACTATAAATAAGAAGTTAAATTATGTAGGATAGATATGGTATATAGGATATTAATAGTTGTAGGAAAACTGAGAACACTTGATCCTTGTGGGAGACACGGTACACCAACATTTTGAAAATACTAAACGTATTAAATTAATTTAGAGTAGCAAAACTAAACCCAAATTGCAGCCAAATTACAAACAAAAAACTCTCATGGCCAAAATCTATCACTCCTGCAAATGAGGTTGGTTTTTAGTTTACGAGCGCATGGAACTAAAATTGTTGAGTTTTTAATTGCGATTTTTTCTGGTGTTAATTTTATTACAGGAATTGTTCAGATGGAAAAGGTATTGTGTATTTTATGTGCTTTCCTAATAATCGAGCCGTGAATGGAAAATCTTTAGTGGTTTACTAGAGTAATAGAGTTTTTAAAGAAATACCATTCGGGAGACATGGTACACTCGGTTGAGGTAGACTTGACCCCGGAACGAACCTCCCCGAAATTTTATTGTAGTTGCCTTGTTAATAGATACCTAAATATTAAATAAATACTTGACGTTTTATGATTCAAAATGCCACGCCGTATAAGATAAAACATGTAAGTAAAAGTGAGAGCAAATAAATAAAGACAAACTTAAATCTGTCTTCATATCTTTCTATCTATCTTAATGTAGCTGTCTTCAAGGCTGTAGTAAATAGGCTGTTAATAAGCTAGTGTGCTTTACCATCGTTGACTGCATCGCCGCTTTTCATCTAATAAGCTCCAGTTCAGTTTACAGTAAAAATATAACAGAAATTCGTAAAATAAAATAAAATTAATATCTATGATTGGCTTCATGATTTCATGCGTGGTCATACTAATGTCTCTCAGAGTTCCAAAGCGACAAGTCTTTCACGGGCTACAAGTTTGGACAAATGAAAAGGTACAGGTTTCGAGATTAAAACAAAAAGGGGGATCAAGTATCCTCAGTCTCCCCTATAGCTTTGCACTGGCACGCGTACCTAAGATAAGATAGGTGTTTTGTGTTGGTTGGCGAGTAATGTCCGACGCGAAAGCGGCGTTGGTCAAACAATTACCCGTAAGTAAAAAAGTGAAATGTCTCAAAAGAAATGTGCAATTGATAAATTTACTTAATTACCTACTAATTCACTCGTAAAATGAATTAGTACAGTTCGAAAAAAATAGTACGCAGTGGTATTGTCGAAAAACAAATACGCTAAGCCTAGGTAACTGAAATTGTAAGTACGATAACGGAAAGGTTTTTGAAACAGTAATAAGAAAAATGTTTATATAAAAGAAAGATTAATATGCTAGCACAAAACTAAAGCTCATTGAACGGTTCGAAGGGCCAAACTTTTATGTATGAGAAAAGAAGAAAGTAGGAAATGTATCCACCACTCACCTGCACTTGGATAGCCGCTGCCTTCACCTGATGATGGCTCAGGTCTGATTGCTGTTCAGGAACTTTGTTATTTGCACTAGGCACAAATCTTAGAGATTTTGGTAGTGATATACACAGCACGCGCGCAGCCATTCGAAAAGAGACGTCCGTTGCGTTCGGAGTTTTGTACAACGATGTTTTTTATTTCTGTCGTTGGTGGGAGCACTTGTCGATTTTTGAAGTGCGTTAGGGCCTCCGCCGACACGATACTTTTTGCATCCGCGATCGGCAACTCAGTTGCTTTTCGGAAGATTGATACCGCGGCCGATCGCGAACCCGCGCACACTAGCCGCAGCGACCGGCAACTCAGTCGCTTTCCGGTCGCTGGATGCAACAACCGCGCGCTACACCACGCACACTATAGATGCCAGTCGCCGCGACTTTGGCAGTTCCGGGGTTCCCAACTTTAAGGATTTCTCCCTAAATAAATGGAGAATAATACATTGAACAATTTGTATTCTGATTACTTAACATTTATTAATGGGCAATGTTATTAATGTTAAAACTGACTTGTAGTTAAGATTTTAGTGTTAATTTTGTTCTTCGAAATATTTTTTCGTACCGTGCAATGCCGCTTGTAGTGTATGAAATTTAAAACAATCTAAATAAGTAGGTAAGTAGGTACTTATCTACACTAATCTACACTAATATTATAAAGAGGAAAACTTTGTTTGTTTGGTTGTAATGAATAGGCTCAAAAACTACTGGACCATTTTTAAAAATTATTTCACCATTCGAAAGCTACATTATCCACGAGTAACATAGGTTAAATTTTATTTTGGGTTCCGTAAGATATTTGGGTTTTTTCGGACACAAGGTGTAAAAAATCAACCAGAAAAGTTACTTATTTTGCGTACGCTGCCTAAACTATAAAAGATAGAACCATAAAATGTTCTAATTAATTGTAGATATTATAAATATCTACAAAAAAGTCCGCGGCATACGCGCATATCTATGTCGAGTGAGGCCCAACAACCATTTTTTTATTTAAAAATCTTGAATTTTCTTTGGACCACATTTAAACGCATTTATTTTACTCATACTATTAATCCTTATCAAAATAAATTATTTCATCATTAAGTACAGTTTATGTAGATAATATTTGGTCTTTGAATGATTAAAATTGGACATTTGGTTTTGAAGTTATGACGAAATTAAAATATTACTGCTTATAAATTAAAAGATTTCTGCTGGACGGCCCGTTGCGAAGTGAACGTCACCAAGGCGGGGGTGCGCATGCGGGAGGGGAGTTAAGATCTATGAGTAAGGTACCCGCGCGGCTCATACGGGAGGTCGGCTCCCTACGCAGCGGTCGTGCGCGAATTCTAATAATTTTCGTGCGATTTTTTTTAGATTTCTTTCTTAAAACTACACCTACGCAAAAGTTCTTCTCAGAGCTAAACAACAGTTCTTCTCAGAGCTAATCAACAGTTCTTTTCAGGGCTAACCAACAGATTTTTTCAGGGGTAACCAACAGTTCTTTTCAGGGCTAAACAACAGTTCTTTTCAGGGCTAAACTACAGTTCTTTTCAGAGCTAGAATATTACACGCTATTAGCATTTTCTTAAACATTTGAAAATGCCTAAGAGAGCCAGGTCTCAACTTTCTAAATATAGTTCTCAAGCACGGGCAGCAAGAATACGTCGTATGGGAGAATCTTCACCTGAACGTTCACAACGCCTTGCTGAACAAAATCAGAGAAACTCTCAGGTACGCGCACGAGTGTCGAGTGTCGAACGTTCGCAACGCCTTGCACAACAAAATCTGAGAACCTCTGAGTTACGTGCACGAGAGTCGGGTGAACCGATAGGTATGAAATTTTGCGGGTAGGTCTGAGAATAGGTTATAAAGTATATTTTATGCCGCTGATACCATGATTGACGAGGATATATAGAACGAGAGGAGGGTGCAAGAGAGGGTGATGGAGTGAGTGATCAGAGGAGTTAGGTGGAGCAAGGGGGGGGGGGCGTAAGAGGGAGCAAGTTGGGAGAAGAGAGAGGAGGGAGAGGGTTCAGAGAGGACAACGGGGAGAGGAAGAGGGGAAGTGTGACGGGGACCGAAGCGGGAGGGGCTCTCCCCTATTATTATTATTGCTATTTCTCTAAATAGCATAGAATTAGATTTTATTATAAGAGAGAGAGATGGAGAAAGATAAATCAAGGAAGTAGGGAGAAAAGGGGGAGCAAAATGTAATTAAAGCGCGGGCGGAGCTGCGCGGGTCAGCTAGTTAGATATAAAATCAGTCACTATCCGTGTTTTACGTATAATCGTTCCTGTTTGTTTGTTTCCTTAATCTAAACTATACATTGAATTTTGACCCAATTTCTGCAACCATTTTGAGGGTTTCGGTACGTTTTAATATTATACATACGTATAATTATAAGGTTTAAAACTCCGGCGAGGGAAGCTGATGTTAGTTAATATGTTATGTAAAGCACCGACTTAAAATATATTTTCGACTAGCTGACCCGCGCAGCTCCGCCCGCGCTTTTATTGCATTTTGCTCCCCTTTTCACCCTTCTCCCTTGATTTATTTCTCTACATCTCTCTCTCTCTATTATAAAAAAAATCTAATTCTATGCTCTTTCTCTCCTCTCTCTTTCCCCCACCCGCATCGGTCCCCGTCACATTCCCCCTCTTCCTCTCCCTGTTGTCCCCTCTCTGAACCCTATCCCCCCTCTCTCTTTCCCAACTTGCTCCATCTCCCCCCCCTTGCTCCACCTAACTCCCCCGATCCCTCGCCCCCTCCTCGAATCCCCTCTCCCTCTCTGTCCTCTCTTGCACCCTCCTCTCATTCTATATATCCTCGTCAATCATGGTATCAGCGGCATGAAATATACTTTACGACTTATTCTCAGACCTACACAAAATTTCATACATATCCGTTCACACAACTATTTAATTACCTTGCCTTATGTTGCTTAACCTTTACCTAGCGGCATGAAACATAATTAATGGCCTATTATCAGACCTACCCGATATGCACATAAAATTTCATACAAATCGGTTCACCCATCTATTAAATGACCTTACCTAACGTTGCTTAACCTTAACCTACCGGTATAAAAAGTATCCTATGTCCGTCTCCTGGTTCTAAGCTACTTCCCTACAAATTTTCAGTTTCTTTTATATTAAAGATTAAAGTTCTATAGTGATTGTATGTTCAATTTCACCGATAGATGGCGCTGTTCATAATGTAAATCACGCTACCATCGTAAATTACTGTATAATGATATTCGATAATGAAAGTTTTAAATTTTTCGCATCTTTTATTGTTGCGACTGTAATACAATACCTATACACTACCTGGACTTGGGGAGTTTCAATAAAATTTCATGAATATATATATGTATATAGCATAATAATACATATCTTAATGATTAACTGATCAGTCTATAATTACCCTATTCACATACAAAGGAAATTACGTGGTAATATGTGCAAGTAATGTTTCACTGCTTAGCCCCTATGAAACATAGCGTGATGTTTTATATACCAATTTATACCCCTACTTCTACATATCAGTGAAAGTCCTATCAAAATCCATCCACGGGTTTTCAAATGATACCTGGACAAACAGAACGACAGACAGACAGACAGACAGACAGACAGACAGACAATAATTCAAAAAAAAATTGTTTTTGCCTCTATGTCGATAGTATAGTATCCCCACATAGAAATTTTGGAAAAATATTCAATGTACAGAAAAAGTGCTCTTTGAGTTTTATTATAGTACTAGCTGACCCGTGCAGCTCCGCCCGCGCTTTTATTACGTTTTGCTCCCCTTTTCTCCCTCCTCCCTAGATTTATCTCTCTCTCTTATAAAAAAATCGAATTATATGCTCTTTCTCTCCTCTCTCTTTCCCCCTCCCGCTTCGGTTTCCGTCACACTCCCCCTCTTCGTCTCCCTGTTATCCCCTCTCTGTACCCTCTCCCCCTCTCTCTTCTACGAACTTGCTCCTTCTCACTCCCCCCTTACTCCACCTATCTCCCCCGATCCCTCACCCCATCACCCCCTCCTCGAATCCCCTCTCCCTCTTTCCCCTCTCTTGCACCCTCCTCTCGTTCTATATATCCTCGTCAATCATGGTATCAGCGGCATTAAATATACTTTATGACCTATTCTCAGACCTCCCCGATATGCACACAAAATTTCATACATATCGGTTCACCCATCTATTTAATGACCTTTCCTTATATTGCTTAACCTTAACCTAGTGGCATGAAATATACTGTATGACCTATTCTCAGACCTACCCGATATGCACACTTTCATACAAATCGGTTCACCCATCTATTTAATGACCTTACCTAACGTTGCTTAACCTTAACCTACCGGGATAAAAAGTATCCAATGTCCGTTTCCTGGTTCTAAGCTACCTCCCCACCAATTTTCAGCCGAATTGGTTAGGCCATTCTTGAGTTATAAATAGTGTAATTAACACGACTTTCTTTGATATAATATATAGATTAAAGTTCTATAGTGATTGTATGTTCAATTTCACCGATAGATGGCGCTGTTCATAATGTAAATCACGCTAACATCGTAAATTACTGTCTAATGATATTCGATAATGAAAGTTCTAAATTTTTCGCATCTTTTATTGTTGCGACTGTAATACAATACCTATCTGACAATACCTATAATGACGGGCCCGTTGGTCTAGTGGTCAGACACCCTGCCTGCTAACCGATGGGTCGTGGGTTCGATTCCCGCCAAGTGTCTGGGTGTTGTTTATCTATTTAAGTATGTATTTACAAAAAAAAAAGTATATAAGTATTAGTATCAGTTGTCTGGTTTCCATAGTACAGGCTCTGCCTAGTTTGGGATCGGATGACCGTGTGTGGATTGTCCCAAGATATTATTATTATTATTATCTATACACTAAGTACCTGGACTTGGGGAGTTTCATTAAAATTTCATGAAACCCCATAAGTAAAAATTTAGCAATTTCGTATTCTCAATTTCTGCCTACCTATACAAATGTAGCCTTGGTGGTGCAGTGGGCCTAACCGCTGGCTTTTAAATGAAATGGTATTTTTCCCTTGCCTATTTCTTTCCTAATCTAGTTTGGACTCGCTCGGGATTTACAGATTTTAACTTTTCAAAGATATAATGTCATATTGCTATCAGCAAAGTACTTAGAACAATACAGAAATCTAATGAAAATGTTCTGGGTGTACCGGACCGGCTTACCCCTTACAAAAATTGACCCTTCGCCAATGCCATATCTTATGCAAACTAAATGTCTGCTCATTCCCTATTCTATATAGCGTAATAATACATATCTTAATGATTAACTGATCAGTCTATAATTACCCTATTCACATACAAAGGAAATTACGTGGTAATATGTGCAAGTAATGTTTCACTGCTTAGCCCCTATGAAACATAGCGTGATGTTTTATATACCAGCTTATACCTTGACTTCTACACAACACATCAGTGAAAGTCCTATCAAAATCCATCCACTGGTTTTCAAATGATACCTGGACGAACAGAACGACAGACAGACAGACAGACAGACAGACAGACAGACAATAATTCCAAAAAAAAATGTTTTGGCCTCTATATCGATAGTATTTGAAATTTTGGAAAAATATTCAATGTACAGAAAAAGTGCTCTTTGAGTTTTATTATAGTATAGATAGATAAGATATATAATGCTTTTTAGATCATAATAATATCGTGAAAGTCGGATTTTAATATAATATAAATATTTTATTTAAACTTTTTATTGACTTTACCTATTATAACGCTCTGAATACATGAAACTACAACACAACACAAACAGTGCATATATTCTAAACTACCGAACTGATTTTGATGAAGCTATTACAACAAGAATTACCGCAATCGGATTTGTAGCTTCTGAGAAGTATGGGGATAATCATACATACATACACACACATATATATATATATATATGCATGTACATGTGTCGCAGCCGGGTCATTAGTATGGGCTGTTAATTAATACTAAATGTCCTGTTAATTCTAAAATGTTGGGTATGAGGTCAATAGTATTTTTTTTTTTTTTTTTGCGGGGAGTCAATAAGTAGACATCTAATTATAGTAGCTCAGTAAAATAATTTATGTTAAAAATATATAAGCTTTATTGAATTATTCAAATATCTATGTATAATAAGGCTTAGTTTACTATACCCGCCGGAGAGTAAATACATTTACCTAATCTCACTTAACTAGAAGTTACAAATTATCACTAGTTTTCAGTACTGCAAAGATTCAATATGGAAGCTATTCAAGAATCCATTTCCCAGATGCAGAAGATCTTCTACCAAAGAATGGATGAGTATCAAAATGAGCTTAAAGCTGCTCCACCATCAGCTAATATAACCAGTTTAGCTGCAGACTTCAGTGCTTTTCGGGGATTTATTATGACAGCGCTCCAGAGTCTTCAAAATCAAGTAAGTCTATTAGTGCATCAGACTGACAGTATGGAAATGCGTAGTCGCCGCAAAATACTCTTGCTTCATGGCGTTCCTGAGTTAAAAACTGAAGACACTGCTTCCATAGTTGCCAAAGTTGTGGCCGGTCAATGCAAGGTACTTAACTTCTCTGCAGAAGATATAAGCCGCTGTCATCGCATGGGACGTATGTCCACATCTGACAAACCTCGACCAGTTTTATTTAAGGTGAAGAATTTAGAGCTGAGGAATAAAATTTGGTACGCAAAGACAAGTCTGAAGGGGTCGGGCATCACCATTTCTGAGTTCCTGACCAAGTCACGACACGACACTTTTATGGCAGCCAGGCAGAGATTCGGCGTTACTAAATGCTGGACGCGTGAGGGATTTATATTCATCTTAGGAGCTGATGGGGTGAGGCATCGCATTAGTTCACTCGCCGAGCTGGAACGTATTGCTGGGCCTGAGGTGGCGAAGCCTATGGCAGAGAGTGCTTCAAATATCCCCTCAGCTGCATCTAGAAGTAGACGTGCTTGTGCCTCCAGTAAGAAATGAAGGTCTTCATTGATAAGTTTTTGGTTTATTTCTTAGTTCATTCGGTTTGATTCAGAGGGTTTGACGCTTCTTTATATATAATTTTTCTTTTTTAGTTTTGTAACTGAGTAATAGTAGGTAAATTTTAAAAAGCATGAGATTATCTCGGTGTTTTCTCGTGGACCCACTATTTTGTCCCACCAGTGGGTCCACGAGGGAGAACTATTTCTCGTGGACCCACTGTTGCTTATTAACATCCTATATATAGTTATAGCAAGGGTTGAGATAATAGTATGAAATTATCATATGAATAAAATAATATTAACTATAATTTATTAAATTAAATCTATATTATCGGACATTATATACACCACATAATATTACACCAGAAGTACCAGGGCGGCATAAGATACAAGGAGGCCTCGCGCATTTTGCCATCCAGTAATAAGCTCCGGGTATGAGTTGTTTAATGGTATGGATTATTAATCCCGTGAGATGTCCGGGTAGGAACAGACTAAGGGAAAACAAGAAGCAACGTCTTTCTATTGGATTATCCATTCCAATTAGTCCGATTAGTAGTTCGATCATCAGACAGATGGGAAAAATTTTCTTCGAATAGGCTTCTACGATCGAACAGTTTGGAAGTAAATATTCCAAGTAGTTACACCGGCTGAATGTGGTTGCTCCAGACGGAATTTCAAAGGGCATCCACGAAATAGCACGTGAAACCGCAAAATTGCGTATTCTTAAACATTATTACCAGAAGTACTATGGCAACAGAGGGCACAAAGAGGCCTTCCCCTTTCGTGAGACATCTAGTTTTACCAAACTGTGACTACTTTACTTCAATATTTATACCAGAAGTACCAGGGTAGTATAGGACATAAGGTGGTCTCATCATGAATGATGGTTAACTTCTTAATGGGAAGTTTATAACTTAGTAATGCCCTTTAAGAATGCAGTAGTAGTGAAAAAATGGGAGTGGAAGCCTAAAAAACTATGCAACGATTTACACCGACCAGCGGAAGCGCATATTTTTTGTCTGCCACTTGTCACTTCACTATACGATAGATAAATTTTGACAATGCAAAAAGGTGCTATACATCTTTATTATACAGGAGGAACATTTAATAACCGTTGAGTGCAGTGGGTCCACGAGAAATAGTTCTCCCTCGTGGACCCACTGGTGGGACAAAATAGTGGGTCCACGAGAAAACACCCGATTATCTATTGTCATTAATAGAAGTTTTGTAGGTACATAAAGTTTTATCCAATCCAATAGATCACACACACACAACTGCTGACCAGTGTGACCGTTTCATAAAAAGGTAATCAACTAAAATAATATGATTTCAGTACTACAAATACTAATATTTATGCAGAATTATACTAAAAAAAAACGGTCAAGTGCGAGTCGGACTCGAGCACCGTGGGTTCCATAACATTTTTGGACGTATTTAAGTTATTTTAATATGCGTCTGACACCTCAGATAGCAAAAAAATACTGTAAACTAAGTTTGGGTGTCGAGTTTTTAAAATGTGGATAATATATGAAAAATATAGATGCACATTTATTATCTGTAATTATTTCAGATATTTCCCTCCACCAACTTCGGAGATAAGGGTATTTTTAGCCGGCTTCAAAAAGAAGGTTCTCTATTCGACACGTATGTATGTATGTAATATTAATAAAACTGCGTAATATTAATACATATATGGTAATATTAGTCTATGTGGGCTTCTAAACAAATTTACCAAATTTTATGACTGTATGTATGTATGTATCACTAGACTACCCGCCTTCCGTACGGTTAACATCATAATTTTGTGCTCATCAAGTAAAATTAATTATTTTGTGTTTTTAAGTGTGTTTGGATTGGATCTTTCGAAAATATACATAAGAAAACAATTGTGTACTGATAAAGTTGATAAATAGTGTGTTACTAGTAGCTAAATTTATTGAAAAATTATCAAACTCTATTGGCAAGGATCTCGGTGACACAACAAATACGCATATATAATGGCGTCGAAAATACAACTGTGGGGGTGTTGTGCTAATGAAAACATGGAAGATAACGAGCTTTTTATTAATTGTACCCGATGCAAAAAGTCATACCACTTTCTTTGTTTGTCAATACCCGAAATTCCATGTAACTCGGAAGCATATAATAAATGGAAATGTCCCGATTGTCTGAGTTTGTTACCTAAGTCTGCAAATAAGGACTGTACGCCAGTTCGTAATGTTACAACTGTTCGTGGCAGCAAGAGACCTGCCCTAAACTCTCCCCCAAAGTCGGTTTCTGTCACCGCCGATGAAGTGCGCACTATTGTGCAAGATGTCATTAAAAATGAATTTGCTTCAATGTTACAGCAGATAAATACAACTATTGTGAAATTAATTAATGACCAATTGGAACCAATAAAAAAAGATGTAAGTGGATTGTGCGAATCTTTGAATTTTCATACTAAAGAATTTGAACAGCTGCAGAATGATTACGCTGCCTCTAAAAAAAACATCAAAGAATTAAGTGACAAAAATCAACAATTGAACAACTCGGTTGCTGATATGAACCAGCGAATTAATTATTTGGAGCAACAAGCGCGTTCTACGAACCTTGAGCTACAATGTCTACCTGAATATAAGCAGGAAAATCTGTATACAGTTATTAAGCAACTGGGTACCGTAGTCGGATGTGAACTTAAAGATGATGACATCCAACGTTGCACTCGCATAGCAAAAGTTCATACCACTAACAATCGACCAAAATCAATCGTATTTCAGCTGGCGTCTCCAAAAATACGGGACCAGTTATTGGCTTCCGTAATTGATTTCAACAAAAGAAATGCTGATAATAAACTCAATACCTCACATTTTGGACTGTCTGGTGTAAAGGCCCCGATTTATGTCGTCGAACATTTATCTCCTGCTAATAAAGCTCTTCATGCTGCCACAAGGCTAAAAGCAAAAGAAAAGGGATACAAGCACGTCTGGGTACGAAGCGGTAGGATTTTTGTTAGGAAAGCGGACGACACTGAACACATATTGATAAGAAACTTAGAGTCCTTAGATAAGATTATTTAACTTAGTGTGGTTTAATTATAAGCTCTTTTTGCAATTGTGCATGTATTAGTGTTTTATTATTCAAAATTCAATAATTATAAAATATACTATCAGAATACTAGAGGTCTAAGAACGAAAACGGATTTAGTTTACCGTAACATCTGCTGCAATGATTATGACGTAATTATTTTATCAGAAACTTGGTTAAATAGCTCAGTGCTAAGCAGTGAGATTTTTGATGATAGATACGTAGTTTATAGAAGAGATAGAGAAAGTTCTAGATGTAATAGTAAGGAGGGTGGAGGTGTCTTAATTGCAGTTAAGAAAAATATTCAATCTAAACGTGTTATCGATTGGGAAAGCAACTGTGAAGACCTGTGGGTGACCATTAATTTTCCAGATAAGCATACTTTTAGTCAAATAGCTTTTTGTGCAGTGTACCTGCCCCCTCCTGTAAGCCGATCTAATATTGAATAATTTTTGGATTCATGTAGTGCTGTTTTTGAAAAAAATATCGATTGCGAAGTCTGTATTGTCGGCGATTTTAATATGGGTAATATTGACTGGAAAATGGTAAATCGTTCACAAAATGTCCCTAATTGTAGCATAAATGATATGTTGATGGATTTTACAAATGTAAATAAATTGAATCAATTCAATGGTGTAACTAACCATATTGGTCGTATTCTCGATCTTGTACTTTCAACAAATGCGTGTATGGTAAGTAAGAGCCCGGTTTCCATATGCAACATTGATCAGCAACATCCTCCTCTGGATATTGTTTTTCCATTAGAAGTAGAAGCTAAACTACCATATAATATTGCCAGTGTAAGACTAAATTTCTATAAAGCTGATTATGAACCAATTTGTAAATTTCTAAAAGAAATTGACTGGAGTAAATTGTTTACCGGACAAAACGATGTAAACGTCATGTTAGAAACCTTCTACGAAACTCTTAATGTAGTAATTGATAAATTTATACCAGTCCGTATTCCGAAACGTAATAAATTTCCACCCTGGTTTAATCATAATATAATTAAACTGTTAAATGAAAAAAATAAAATTAGAAAGAGTTATAACAAATATAAGAACCCCCTTGATGCTATAGAGCTAAAACTTCTAAGTAAACGCTGTGAAACCTTAGCTACCACTTGTTATAATTCATATATAAATAATATAGAAGATGGACTTAAAAAGAATCCTAAGTCATTTTGGAACTATATTAAAACTAAGCGAGGTAGCACTAGTACATATCCCATTACAATGACAGATGGCTCTGATGGTACTAAAATATGTGAATTGTTTGCCACACACTTTTCTTCAATCTATAGGCCTGACGATAATATATGTAATGAATATAAATCTGACTATCTGGAATCCTTATATAAAAATAGCCTATGCTTATCTAATCTAGTAATAGATTTTGATACTCTACTTAGCAAATTAAAAAGCTTAGATGTTAATAAGGGCCCGGGCCCAGACGGTATACCTTCTTATTTCATCAAAGCATGTGCTTCTGAATTAGTGCACCCACTTATGCTTATATATAACAAATCCCTAGCTTCTGGTGTATTTCCTACGAAATGGAAAATGGCAAAAGTAGTCCCCATATACAAGTCAGACAATACTGAATTAATAACAAATTATAGACCCATTTCGATTTTATCTTCTTTTGCTAAAATTTTCGAGTCACTTATTTGTTCTCACATACATTCGCACCTTAAATTGTATTTAAGTGATCATCAACATGGATTTATTGCTTCAAGATCCACTAGTACTAATCTTGTGCCATTTACCGAACTTTTAATTCGTGCGATAGATTCAGGTAACCAAGCCGATGTTATATATACAGACTTTAGCAAGGCATTTGACAAAGTCTCCCATACTATACTAATTTTTAAACTCCGTGCATACGGAATTTCTGGTCCATTACTTAAATGGCTGAGCTCATACTTAAAGGACAGGACGTTTTATGTTGTAGTAAATGGTTTCCAATCAAGCAGCCGAAGTATCTCTTCTGGCGTGCCCCAGGGCTCTAATTTAGGTCCTATGCTATTTAATTTTTTTATTAATGATGTTCCAAACTGTTTTCATTCATCTGAATTATTTATGTATGCCGATGACCTAAAGTTTGTAAAAGTTATAAGATCTGTAGAAGATGCTATTGAATTACAGAAGGACATAAATAGGCTAGTTGAGTGGTGTACTAATAACAGGATGCAATTGAATATAAACAAGTGTTTTCATGTAAAATTCACAAGAAAGCATAATTTAATTAATTATGAATATTGTATTAACGATAGTAAAATCAACGAAGTTGATACAATAAGAGACCTCGGTGTCACGTATGACAGAAAACTAACATTTGAACCACATCTAAACAATATTATTACAAGAGCATCTAGAATGCTGGGATTTATTATAAGAAACTGTAAAACTTTTCGACAAACTAAAACCAAAATTATACTTTACAATTGTCTAGTTCGAAGTATACTTGAATATTGTAGTGTAGTCTGGCGGCCGCACTATGCAACACACACATTGCGTCTTGAAAGGGTTCAAAAACGATTTTTGTGGCATTTAACTTTTTTTATTGGCAAGGCTAAAAAAATACGTTCTTACAATAAAAGGTTGGATATGTTTAATATGAGTTCACTTGAGAAACGTAGGTGTATAAATGATGCCTTATTAGCATGTAAAGTATTTAGCAATAAGATTGACTGCCCTCGTGTCTTGGCTTCTTTTAATATTCGAGTCCCCGCTAGGATTCCTCGTTACCCTATCACACCCCTGTGTCCGCCACAAAGAAGAACAGTTTTGGGTTCGTATTCCCCCTATGCCAGATTTTGTAAGATCATAAATGAGTTTAACGACAGATTTGATTTACACTTTGATTCCTTTGCCAAAATAAAATTAATGCTGTACAATTTAATATAAAGGTAAACCTTAGATTTTTATATTCTTTTTTTATCTAAATTTCTAGTTTTTTATTTTTTTTTGTTATTTCGTTATAATCGACCCTGTGTCGTAAGTTTTGTTTATATTAATCAGTTAACCGTTACTATTTTTTAAGCATGTGGTGTTTACCTTTAAGTAATTGTTGCACTGCTATTATAATAAGAATGTAACACTGTTTATTGTTGGTGTAAACAATTGTTGGTAAACCTTAATAAAATAAATAAATAAAATAAATGTAGGTTTGACCGCGGATTTCTCAGAAACCACAAGTCGGATTTCGAAAATTTCGAAAAATATATTGAAGTTGGTGCTAGCACATCATGTTAACTACGACTAGCACGAGCTGACAGCGACTTCAATTTATTTTCGTTATTTTATGCTTTTTAGATAATTTACTTCGAAGTCGGTTTTTTTTTAAATAACACATACATATATACATACATACATACATACACTCATAATATTTGGCAGAAGCCCACATATACTAACATATATTAATATTACGCAGTTTTATCAATATTACATACATACGCGTCGAATGAGAATCTTCTTTTTGAAGCCGGTTAAAAACTGTACAAAAGAGATAAATCATACAGTTTCGGTAAACATCAGACAAAGACAAAACTAAGCAAGTAAAATTGTATGAATGAATGTTTGTGCTACCAGAAAATTTACCAAAAAATACACTACAAAATGTCCTTTTAGTTAAAATTTTACCAAAATATACTAACATTTGAAATTATACCAAAAAAATACTAAATCAAAATTGTGAAGCCCAAATTCTACCAATTTGGTATCGAATATACCAAAAACGGTCACACTGCTGCTGACTATTTCCATGTTTTTTTTTCTAATGACATTTAGATGCTGTCACTTTCAACGTCATCTTATTTTTTTTTTCTTTAGTTATGTGTTTCTGGACACAAGCGTTTTAAGTCTTTTTTTTCTTTTAGCTATGCGACTCAATAAATCAACAAAATAGACCTATGTAGTCATGGCTCGTTTAATGTTACGTTGGCCCTAAGCCTCATATAAAAAAACCAAGCTAGATTTGATATGTTAATTTGTAATATTATTTTTCTTTTGTTATTTTACTTTTCCTTTGTTTTTGTATATTTTTTTTTGATTGATCCTACTTATTTACTCTAAACCGGCGGGTGGAGAAGGATAAGCTTTTAATTTTTTAATTTTTTATTTATTTATTATTTATATTATAAGTGTTTATAAGTAGATAAATTAATTTTACAATATATATATATATATATATATATATATCTATATATGAATATATTTAACATTTCTGACGATGACAGCAGCGGAAGTGATCAGTATTTATCTCTTTCATCTGATTCTCATAGGAGTAGCAGTGTTGAAAGTCTAGTTAGTATCCCTTCACTGTCTGATACGCTACATTCCCAATTTTCTGATGTACCGAAAAACTTTAATGTTATACACATAAATGCTCAGAGTATTCCGGCCCATTTCTCTGACATGCAGGTGTCATTGATTGACAAAAATATTCATGCTATATTAGTCTCCGAGTCTTGGCTTAAGCCTTCCCTTCCTTCCATTTCTTATTCTTTGCCTGGATACCGCCTCATTCGCAACGATCGCTCTAATAGGGGTGGGGGTGGAGTAGCAATTTATCTTAGATCGCATATTCCTTTCTCCGTAATCAGTACTTCTGCTCAACCTCCCCCTGCAAATGCAGGTGAGCATTTATTTATTGAGGTGACCTTGTCGCATACTAAAATTCTACTCGGAGTCTACTATAGCCCTTCGCTTCACATTAATTATTTCTCTTCTCTTGAAAGACATTTAGAAGATCTTATTCCTATCTTTAGCCATACTATTATAATGGGTGATTTTAATACCTGTCTCCTAAAAAAAGATTTCCGTACTTCTTTATTAGAATCTGTCATTAGTTCCTGCAACATGCATATTCTCCCTCTTGGTGCAACTCATCACTTTCCTAACTCTACTCCCTCACTTCTTGACTTGGCAATTGTATCTTCCTCTCAGCATGTTGCTAAGCACGGTCAATGTGCGGCCGAAGAGTTTTCCTATCATGATCTGATATTCCTGTCATATAAGATTCGTCCTCCTAAAGCAAAGCCTAAAATAATCCTTCAGCGCAATTTTAGTGGTATGGATTTTGATGCATTTCTTAGTGATGCTCGCGCCATTGATTGGTCCCCGGTTATTGAGGCAGATTCGGTTAACGATCAGGTGGAAATTTTTAACTCAATCTTAATGCAATTATATGACAAGCATGCACCTTTGCGATCCATTAAACTGAAGCACCTTCCTGCTCCTTGGCTTACTGATGACATTAAGTTACTGATGCGTAAGAAAGCCAGTGCCAAACATAAATTTAAATGCCGTCCCAATGATCTTACCAGAGAAAATTATGTTAGATGTCGCAATCGCTGCAATACGGTGTGTAGGAACGCATTACGCCACCATGTTCATGAATCTGTAGATAAAAATGATCCAGCTAAAGTCTGGAAATTTCTTAGGTCTATTGGAATTGGTAAAGGACGTCAGGATACCGTTCCCGCTAATTTAGATATAAATTCTCTCAATCTCCATTTCTCTTCTTCTTCGTCTATTGATGGGGCAATTAAAGCCAACACTCTTAATTACATCTCAGCCTTACCAATTCCGGACCTTTCTCCTTTTGTTTTCAGTCGTCTAACCGCTAGTGACATCAAGAAGAGCATACTTTCAATCACGTCAAACGCAGTTGGTAATGATGGTATCAGTCGCAATATGCTTGTGCCGCTTCTTGAAATTATCCTTCCTGTTCTTTGTGATATTCTGAATAATTCTGTTGATAGTGGCATTTTTCCTTTAGCTTGGAAGGATGCTCAAATTATTCCTCTACCTAAAAAATCAAGTCCTAAATTATTTTCCGAATTTCGACCTATATCTATTCTTCCTTTTCTTTCTAAAGTTCTTGAACGCCTTGTCTATGACCAGATTAGTAAATTCCTTTATTGTCACAATCTTTTAAACCCTTTACAATCAGGTTTCCGCCCGGGCTATAGCACGACTACTACACTCGTCAAGATCACTGATGATATACGTCATTCCATGGACAATGGCAAACTTACTGTACTTATATTGCTGGATTTCAGTAATGCGTTCAATACGGTTGATTTTGACATTCTCTTGGCCTTACTTCGCTCAATGAATGTATCTCCTGCGGTTGTCGATTGGTTTTACAGTTATCTTTATGGGCGCAGGCAACGGGTTCGCCTGGATGAGGATTTCTCTTCTTGGTGTGATACGACTGCTGGCGTCCCTCAAGGTGGTGTCCTTTCTCCACTTCTTTTCGCAATTTTTATAAACTCTGTCTCGCAAAATCTATCTTCTTCGTACCACCTATATGCAGACGATCTACAAATTTATTCTAGTGCTTCATTGGATGAACTACCAGAGTGTATTAGGGTAGTTAATAATGATCTTTTCCTTATAACCGAGTGGAGCAAAAAATTTGGCTTAAAAGTTAATCCTGCAAAATCTAAGGCGATGATAGTGGGTAGTTCGCGATTGATTTCAAGGGTAAACTGGAGAACGATTCCTAGTGTCAATTTAGATGGGGAATTATTACCTTTTAGTGAATCGTGTAAAAATTTAGGAATCTTAATTGATCGCACCTTGAGTTGGGTTCCTCAACTCCAAGTTACTAGCCAGAAGTTGTTTGCTGCTGCAGCCTCGTTAAAAAGACTCCGTAACTTTCTTCCCACTGCCACTAAGATTGTTCTAGCTCAATCGCTATTACTTCCAATTCTTAATTATGCTGACATCTGCTATTTAGATCTTACAGAGGACCAGCTTAATAAACATGAGCGTCTTCAAAATTTTTGTATACGATTTATATTTGGTTTGCGCAAATATGATCATGTTTCTCAATTTCGTTCTAAGCTCAAGTGGCTTCCTATTCGTCTTCGTCGGAATACGCACATCCTGTCTCTTCTTTATAATATACTATTTAATTCTTTTTCTCCACGTTACCTAAAGGAAAGTTTTGTTTTTCTCGGCAATGATTCCCACTGTTTGAGGTCATCAGAAAATCTCACTCTTATGTTCCCTTCTCATAATAGTTCGTTTTACGATAAGTCATTCACAGTAGAAGCTGTTCGTCTGTGGAATGCCTTACCGGTCACTGTTAGACATGCATCATCTCTGCCTATCTTTAAAGATCGTTTGAAAGCATTTTATTTGTCCCTATGAATTTTATATTGATATTAGCCGGCTGCATTTATTTATTTATTATTGTTGGTTATTTATATTTGTGTCTATCAAATATAATATTTATGTATTATTGCAATCAATCTATTCTTACGGATTATATCGCGATTTATTTTATTTTTCCCGACGTTTCGAATGCTTTGCAGCACCCATGGTCACGGCCGGACTCTAGTATTCGCGTAAATAAAAGACAACTTTATGTATTATACTAATATTTATATATATATATTATTTTGCTGTTACGTATTTTATTGTTTATACTTAGTTATGTATTTCTTTTTTCATCTCTTTTATAATTGGTTTGTATAAACAACCCCGCCTTGCAGTTCATAGTTCCTCTCCATCCAAAGGTTGCCTGGTAGAGATCACTTTTAGTGATAAGGCCGCCCATTGTTTCATTCAATTTTACTGTTTTTTTTTTTCTTGTATTTTTGTGTTTTTTAATGATGGTGGAACAATAAAGAATTATCTATCTATCTATCTATCTATCTATCAAAGTCAAAGTCAAAATATCATTTTTTTTTTTCTTGCCTGATTTTTATTAATCAATGGCACACAACTTATTACAATAAACAATTTAAAATTAAAAATAAATAAAATAATAATTAAATTAACTTAGTATGTGTAAAAAATTTGGCCCATGTGGTAGGGTACCCAAGATGCTGGCAGCATTTCCTCGCTGAATAGCTAAAGCCACTCTCTGAGCGAGGAAATGCCCAGCTCTGGGGTCACCTGTGGAGTCGACCAACCTTTTACTTAAACACCTAAATAAACTATGGGCAGAAGGGCCCCATGGACCTAGTGTTTCCACTCCAAAAGGTATAAAAGTGTATTCGGAGCCATAATCCTTATACTTATATCTTTTTTTGTTTTTGGCTGCCTCTGCCGCCGAACCAGACCTTTTGCTTGTATCCTGGACATGTGACGGTGCCAGTGTGTCAACACAAGTAGCGTCCCACACCAGCACACGACCCATGCTCCAGGGGATGAGAGACATCCCATCGGGTCTCTTGCCATCGTCACGCACGATACCTTTCGTCTCTAAAATAGCCGGTACGTTAACGGTGACAAGAGCCCGACGGATGATGTCATTCAGCGCGGCTTGGCGGGAGAAACGGCCGGCACTTTTAACACATGAAAGTCCATGGTACCCTAGGCGGTCAACATCAGTACCACATGGGCACTTATGCGGCGTGCATACGTCTGCACCGAGACGCAAAGCTAGGGCTACACGAAGGGTGTTTGTGTCCAAGCAGTTTCCCGTATTCGGACATGGAAAAGCCTGTAACCAATATCCTGACTCTTTACGGGAAACTGCCAAGAGCCTTGCGAGATCGGAGCCTGAGCTGCTTTTGATTAAATTTTCGTGAATGGCACCACAGGACAAATCATCCCAGCACTTTTGCGACGTTGGTATTACAGGATTTAGCCCCGGCCAGGCCAATAGCCAAGCTTTTGTGCCTTCTTCAAAAAAGGAAATGTCAACAGTTGTCAAAATTGATTTGGAAAGAATTTGTTGCACAAGGGACTTATTTTTATGACTAGAAGAAAGGAATGCTGGCAAAGAGACACTGGAAATCTTGCGTATGCCAACCCCACCAAAACGAATGGGCAGGGAGGGAGGCCTGGGTCCATGATTTATCCGAGAGATTAACATTTATTATTGATTCCAAACTGGTTTTCATTAAACGGTCTATAGCACACAGAGAATTTTGAAACAGCCAAACTGGAGAAGAACGAAGGAGATAGGTGAATTTTGGAAGAAAAAGACAATATTTTAAAATAAAAAATGCCGAATGGGAATTTATATCTAATAAACGGTGACGATGTTCTTGAAATTTCGAAACAGACTTCTCTAATAGGCGTTCAACTGAATCAGGGAAAATAGGAGACCCTAACAAAAAAAGAGAGTCCCTGTTTACGATTTTGATGTTTTTGGCCAAACTGTTGAATTGGACAACGATATCAGTTTTATTTGAGATGTTATCATCTAAAAATAGTTCACATTTGTCATAATTTAGTTCTAGGCCTAAAAGGTGGAATTGAGAGATAATAAGTTTAAGATCGGCAAAAACTTTGTCAGAAGTATCTCCCAACGTTCCATCATCTAAATACCACACGTTTAATTTTGAGTTTAAATTTTGTATGATAGAATTTATAGCCAAACTGAATATGGCCGGGCCCAGTGGGTCACCTTGTTGACAGCCGACTGAAGATAAAATTTCATGATTTTTGTAAATTAATTTGGAAGGCTCGCTATAACATTGGTATAAGTAAGGAAAAACTTCTGGTATATGATTTTTTATTTCATTTAACATGGTGACCCTTTTAACCGAATTAAAAGCATTTTTAACATCAATTTTCAGCAGCACCCCGCCTTGAATTTTTGAGCTGAGAAAGGTGCGAGTAGCATGAACGGCAGCCTCGCACCCGCCAGAGACTCCAAAACCTAATTGTATGGGAGAATATTTCGACTGCAGTTTAGGTAAAATATGTTTCACCGCTAATTTTGAACATAAGCGCCGCAGAGTAGATCCAACTGCAATAGGTCGTACCCCACCATCTTTTTTGGATAAAGCAATCAAGTTTGCCCCATAAAAAACTGGTACTGCCGCTGGATTTACTTGGCCAGCCAGCATCATGTTGACTTATAGGCAGTATGACTTGTAGGCATATTCGGACATGGAAAAGCCTGTAACCAATATCCTGACTCTTTACGGGAAACTGCCAAGAGCCTTGCGAGATCGGAGCCTGAGCTGCTTTTGATTAAATTTTCGTGAATGGCACCACAGGACAAATCATCCCAGCACTTTTGCGACGTTGGTATTACAGGATTTAGCCCCGGCCAGGCCAATAGCCAAGCTTTTGTGCCTTCTTCAAAAAAGGAAATGTCAACAGTTGTCAAAATTGATTTGGAAAGAATTTGTTGCACAAGGGACTTATTTTTATGACTAGAAGAAAGGAATGCTGGCAAAGAGACACTGGAAATCTTGCGTATGCCAACCCCACCAAAACGAATGGGCAGGGAGGGAGGCCTGGGTCCATGATTTATCCGAGAGATTAACATTTATTATTGATTCCAAACTGGTTTTCATTAAACGGTCTATAGGACACAGAGAATTTTGAAACAGCCAAACTGGAGAAGAACGAAGGAGATAGGTGAATTTTGGAAGAAAAAGACAATATTTTAAAATAAAAAATGCCGAATGGGAATTTATATCTAATAAACGGTGACGATGTTCTTGAAATTTCGAAACAGACTTCTCTAATAGGTGTTCAACTGAATCAGGGAAAATAGGAGACCCTAACAAAAAAAGAGAGTCCCTGTTTACGATTTTGATGTTTTTGGCCAAACTGTTGAATTGGACAACGATATCAGTTTTATTTGGGATGTTATCATCTAAAAATAGTTCACATTTGTCATAATTTAGTTCTAGGCCTAAAAGGTGGAATTGAGAGATAATAAGTTTAAGATCGGCAAAAACTTTGTCAGAAGTATCTCCCAACGTTCTGTTATATATACGCACTGTATATAGAAGTGCTGGCCTCATCGGCCCTAATGCCTAGTCAGCATTTCTGAGCGTCAGTACTATAGCTCAGTCTTAGACAGTCAAGTCAGTTCCATTCCATCTTTCGCGCGTGACACCTGCCCCAATTAACAGAGCCCATATATTAAATAAATTCTAATTAAATAAAATCTAATTAAATTAAATAAAGTGTTTAATAAAATAAATCTTTTTTTAAAAAGGCTTTCAGCCCAAGTCTTCTAACAAATTGGTGGCAGCGGTGGGATACCGACGGTGAAGGTATCCTTGGTACGTCTCCGTTTGGGCTCGTTTTAAACTAAATAATCAATCTGTGCCAGTGTATCAATCATCTGTGTCCGTGGGTGAAAAACGCGCTAAAATCGTCGCAGTATCCTGACAAATTTATCCAGAAGCCAAAGTCGTCGTCTCGTTCCTGTGTATCCTGTATGCCTGAGGGCATCAATCCGTCGTAGCCTGCATTCCGTCGAACCTGAAAAAGAAAATCGTATTAATAAAAGAATAGAATAATACTTACCGTGCTCGAAGATCACGGTCCTGCTGCTGCATCCTGTGTTGCTCCTGCGTATCCTGAAAATAAAGTCAAACATCGAGAGTGTCGTGTCCCGGGAAGGTGAAACATGTTCCAGTATATTTTCTGCGTGTTCCTGTAAGTTTTTAAACATTATTCCAGTGAAAGTGCAACTAAACATTAACCTTAATAAATCAAGTGTTTGTTTCCAGTGGAGAAGTTTTACAGCATTATTCATAAAATTGTGTTAATATTTTATTTCTATTGTAACTCTCTCATAGGTATTGCTGTCGTAAAATAATTCTTAGAAATTAATTCCGTGCCTTATCGCATTCGTGCTAGTTGAGACCTCGAAGCTGCACCGAACTTAGTGGCCGTCTATTACACCGAAGCGTATCGAATATTTTTATTATAAGTGAACCTTTAATTCGTAAAAATGTCTAAAGATTCACAACTTAAGCAAGAAAAGTCGGAAATTCAAATCGGAACTTTATTCAAATTCATAAAACCATTCGACGGCACACGCGAAAAACTAAATGCATTTTTGACAAATTGCGGTAACGCAATTGAATTAGCTTCCAGTGCTCAACAACCAGTCTTATTTAAATTCATTTTGTCCCAACTCGAAGGAAAAGCTGAGTCAGCGTGCTCCTTTAAGGAGTTCGAGTCCTGGGAGCAATTGAATAATTTCCTAAAAACCCAATTTGGTGAAAGGAAACATTATGCACATCTATTAACAGATTTACAGGAATGCCGACAACTTATGAATGAACCAGTAAGTCAATTCGCGTTACGTATAGAAACCTGTCTTGCAAAATTAATGACAGAAGTAACGCTGTCTAATAAGAAGAAGTCAGAATTACCTGGTCGTACAGCGGCTATGGAGGACTTGGCACTGCATACATTTTTACTTGGCCTTAAGCCCGACATCTCTAATTTAGTTCGGGGGAAGAATCCATCATGTCTTAATGACGCCATTAACCTGGCAGTGTCTGAGGAGAAAATTTTAAACTTATTTAAAAAACGTAATTCTTATACCTCAGTATCACCACGTCAAGCTCCACCCAGACCTAATTATTCCTTCAGGCCTCCTGTTCCTAACATAAATTACAGGCCTCCAGTCCCTAATGTAAATTATAGGCCTCAAGTTCAAAGTCCCTTTTGTCGATACTGTAAAATGCATGGTCATACCATCGAAACATGTAGGAAACGCGAATATAATAATAATAATAAATTCAGGGTTCCGCAGACATCTCAATTCCAACAACGCCCAAATCAAGAACAATTTAAATATAGACCAAGTCGTATCAACTGCGTTGTTAATGATAACCATTACTATGATCCTGAACCTCAACCATCTACCAGCGCAGAAGATACTCAAAAATATAACGACGACCAAAATTTAAACGAATAATGGGCTCACGGCGGTGTCGCGTGAGACCCATACAACCTCCGGCACTATCCTCATATCGCAAAGACACCTTTACTAATTCCAAGGACCACACGGGTAACCAGCCCCAAGCAAGCGTCCATCATTCTTTCAAATCCAAGGACCACACGGGTAACCAGCCCCAAGCAAGTGTCCCTAATTCCAAATCCAAGGACCACACGGGTAACCAGCCCCAAGCAAGTGTCCCTAATTCCAAATCCAAGGACCACACGGGTAACCAGCCCCAAGCAAGCGTCCATCATTCTTTCAATTCCAAGGACCACACGGGTAACCAGCCCCAAGCAAGCGTCCATCATCATTCTAAATCCAAGGACCACACGGGTAACCAGCCCCAAGCAAGAGTCCCTAATTCTAAATCCAAAGGCCCCATGGGTGACGAATCCCACAAGGGGACCCTCAATCAAATAAGGAATACACCGCAGGGTAACTAGCCCCACATGGGAATTCCGTGTTCCAACGCGACTGATATCGAAGTCTATGAAATAAACATAGATACATCCAAAAGATTATTACCACATGTTCTTTTAAGATCTCAAGTTTCTGATATTCCATTATCCCTATTAGTAGACACTGGGTCTGCAATATCCTTATTAAAACAATCTTGCATCCAAAAATGTCCAAAGCTCGTAAAAGAGTCCATTCGATTTAAAGGTATAGATCCTGGTGATGAACCAACCTTAACCGAAGGTCACCTCCAACTTGACCTAGAAATAAGTAAATCCACAACCGTAATGTATAAATTTCATGTGATAAAGGATATTACTCTCCCTTACGATGGGATTATTGGGTCAGACTTTTTAACCATCTTTGGTTGTAAAATTGATTACATCCATGATAACCTAAAAATAAGTAATATCGATGTTAAACTTTTCTTCTTTGACCCAACCTACCTAATTCCACCTCGTACCGAAACGGTTATCGAGTGTTCAATCCAGAATACTGATCTAAAAGAAGGGCTTGTCCTCGATCAACACATTAGTGATTCATTATTGATTGCCAATTGTTTAGTTAAAGTCAAAAATAACAAACGAGTAAATCTTACAGTCGTAAATACTTCTGAACAACCTGTAACTTTGAATTCTAACCTTCAACTTACATTATACCCAATTGACTATGAGTCTTGCCAGTCGTATGACGCTAATCAAACATGTTTAGAGAGGACCAACGAAGTCCTCAAACTCCTCCGAGTAGAACACCTCAATCCTGAGGAATGTGAATCCTTATACGACATGTGTTCCAAATATTCAGACATATTCCACTTACCTAATGACCTACTTTCCTCAACCGATACTATTGAACACAAAATTCGAACCTCTTCTGAACAACCTATTAATGTTAAGTCGTATCGATTTCCCGAAGTCCATAAACAAGAGGTGAATTCCCAGATTCAAAAAATGCTTGATCAACAAATTATACAGCCTTCCCTATCTCCTTGGTCTTCTCCGATATGGATTGTACCCAAGAAAATCGATGCTTCTGGCCAAAAGAAATGGCGTATTGTCATTGATTATCGAAAGTTAAATGACATTACTATTGGCGAAACTTATCCTATTCCTAACATTGTTGAAATTCTTGATCAATTAGGCAATTCAAAGTATTTTTCGACTCTCGATTTGGCCTCAGGCTTTCATCAGATAAAAATGGCTCCGCAGGACGCCTGCAAAACAGCATTCAGTGTGCCTCAAGGCCATTTTGAATTTAACAGAATGCCCTTTGGGTTAAAAAATGCACCATCAACATTCCAACGCCTGATGAATAATGTTCTAACAGGCCTCCAAGGAGAAAGATGCTTCGTTTATTTGGACGATATTGTCACATATTCTCATGACCTTCCTACCCATATCCAGAACCTGACTGCAGTTTTCGAAAGACTCCGTTCATTTAACCTTAAGCTACAACCTGATAAGTGCGAGTTTTTGCGAAAAGAAGTCGGTTACCTAGGTCACGTTATTACTGAAAACGGCTTAAAGCCTGATCCTAATAAAATTAAGTCCGTTCAAGAATTTCCAGTTCCAAAATGTCCTAAAGACATCAAATCCTTTTTAGGCCTTATATCTTATTATAGACGTTTCATTCCAGACTTTTCCAAATTATCTAAACCCCTTACGTCCCTTTTGAAAAAGGACGCCGCTTTCCTTTGGACAAATGAACAACAATTGGCCTTTGAAATGCTTAAAAATAAACTCGTAACTGCTCCAGTTCTTATCTACCCAGATTTTACTAAATCTTTTAATCTTACCTGTGACGCCTCTAACCATGCGATTTCTGCTATTCTATCTCAAGGTCCAATTGGCAAAGACCACCCTGTGGCTTACGCGTCTAGAACATTAAACAAATGTGAAATCAACTATAGCACAACTGAAAAGGAACTGTTAGCTATAGTTTGGGGTTGTAAAACGTTTAGACCATACTTGTTTGGCCGCAAGTTTGTTATCGTAACCGATCATCGTCCTTTAAAATGGCTGTTCAATCATACTGATCCAAGTAGCAAACTGCAACGCTGGCGTCTTCAACTCCAAGAATATGAGTATGAAATTGTGTACCGAAAAGGCAAATTAAATTCAGCAGCTGATGCTCTTTCCCGCTATCCCGTCAATCCTGTAAATACTGATAATCCTGAAAACTTACCTGAGCTAATAGATCTTGGTCCACTAGATCTTAGTCCCTTTAATGCAGAAGTCAATGACTTTAGTCCTCTGAGTCTTCCAAGTCCTGGAAACTTACCTGAAAACTTACCTGGTGAGTTACCTGAAAACTTACCTGACGACTTACCTAGAAACTTACCTGGTCCGCATGCTCCTGCAGAACCTATACCTGAAAATGTTAATCCAATTCCTGAAATGGAACGTGAACCACAACCTTCTACTAGTAGACAGGTACCAACCATACAGTATCCAAATCCTGAAATAATCTCTCCTTCTCCAAACTTACCTGATCCCGCTGATACTTATACTAAATTCCTGAAAGTTCCTTCAACTATGAAATATAATACAGTGATTGTTGAGCATAATGATAATCTATTAAAAAGTCAAAATAAAACCCTAATAATACCTACATCTCTTGACCTTGATGAATCTATCCCTTATGTTCAAGACATCCTATCTAATATATCAGACTCCGAATCGTTTATAAATTCAGATAGAACTCTACTCTCTTATAAATTACTTACACATGGTAATAAAAATTATTACTTCTTATTCACTAAAGTGCATCACTTTGACAATTGTTCGTATAGTGATATTTTCGAATCTATAAAAAGTCTGAGAAATAAGTTAATATCTGAAACTGAACCTGTTGACAAAATAAGTATCACTGATTTTAAAAATCCTTTTGATAAACATATATATATTAAAATTTATAACATGCTTGCTCACCTGTTTCATAATACCGGTATAGAAATCAACATCTATCGAAATAATGTATATTACCCTAGTCCTTCTGAAGTCCAAAAAATTCTTCGTGAAAACCATGATATACCAGTTGCTGGGCATCTCGGTTCTAATAGGATGTTTAATAAAATCCGTGAACAATATTACTGGAAGAATATGCGTAGTGAAATAGAAAATTATGTAAAAAATTGTACTTCTTGCCAGACAAATAAAGCCCTTAGGAAAATTAATCGGGCACCGATGCAGATCACGACTACATCCACATCCGCTTTTGAAAGAATATCCCTCGATATAGTCGGTCCTCTCCCTGAATCTGGCACTGCCAAAATTAAGTATATACTTACCATTCAAGATGACCTTACCAAGTATTCGGTAGCCTATCCCATTCGCAGCACCACTGCTGAGGAAACCAGTGACTGCTTAATCCATTTCATATCTCTATTCGGCATCCCGAAGACTATCCTTACTGACCAAGGTACTAATTTCACAGCTGAAATGTTTAAAGAGACATGCAAATTTCTAAAAATCAAACAGCTTTGGTCATCTCCTTACCATCCCCAAACGCAAGGCGCCCTAGAGCGCAGCCACTCTACTTTAAAAGAGTATCTTAAATCATATATATCGGAAAATCAAGATAATTGGCCGCGATACGTATATACTGCTATGCTAGCCTATAACACATCAGTCCATTCCACGACGCACTATACCCCTTATGAGTTAGTTTTTGGTCATAAACCTATACTTCCCAATTCCATTTATGAATCTGCCTCAGACGCTACTTACCCTGACTACATTAGAATGTTGCAACATCGTCTGAAAGTAACAAGGGACAAAGCTATTGAATATATAAATAGATCCAAACAATCTTCCAAAGCCTACTATGATGTCCATACTCGCCCTATAAGCTATCGCGCCGGTGATTATGTTTACCTAAAAAACCATCTCCGCATGCGTAAGGCCCTATCGCCAATCTGGAAGGGCCCTTACAAAGTTATCAAAGTAAATGGTAGGAATAGCCTAACATTATTAATAAATAGGAGACACGTGAATCATCACTTCGATGAGGTAAAATTAGCTCGTCGGCATGATTCGTAGTTTATTTTTATATTATACATTTTAAATTCTAGCTATTAATTATATTAAATTCTATAATATACTATTTACATTATGCAAAAAAAAAAAATATATATAATATATTTTGTGTATAATTACATAAAAAATAAAACTAGTTATTTAGTTTAAGTAATACCATTCTTAAGTATCAACTATGTTATTAATCTTTGCAGTTCCCTGTCATCTGCACAGGAAACCTTCATCGAAACATCGGTGAATACATCCGGCATATACTTTGATCCCGTCGGTTCACTTAAAGTTATTGACGGACACCTTAGTGTTATAATTCCCGTGGATATTTCATACATACAGCCACATATTAAAAATCTGAACGGTGTAATAGGCAGCTCTAAGTTCTTATGTAAACAAAGTGCTCTGTACTCCGATGCCGAATGTCTAAGCTTACACCAGCCGTTATCAATTAGGTACCACGACATAATTCGCGACTTTGACTCCGTATCACATTTAATAGAGTCTAGAGCCAAAAGGTCGGCCTGGATCGGTGGTGTCGGCACTCTATTCAAGCACTTATTTGGTACTATGGATGAGGATGATGCTGTTCAATACAGTAACGCTATTAAACTCGTGGAAAACGATCAAACTAAATTATCTAAATTAGTTAAACAAAATATCCTTGTAACTACTTCTACCCTTTCGTCTTTTAGAGACACTTTAAATAAAATAAGTGTAAATGAACAACAGTTAAATAGCGCTATTGATATCCTAACTGACACTCAGCAAAACTTAACTGTATTATATGATAAGTTACTATTAAAGTCAAAACTTAATGGAATTCTTAATATATTAGAAAGTAGCCTATTAACGTTATCGTTTAAGTTAGAAGATATAATAAATGGTATCATGTTTAGTAAAGCCAATATTTTATATCCTTCCATAATAACTCCGAAACAGTTGTTTACGGAACTTGTTGAAAACTATAGATTCTTAGCTGACTATCATCAATTTCCTGTAAGTCTATCTTTAGAAAATATTTATACATTAATGAATGTATCTGAAATTGCTACTTATTATAATGACAATAAAATAGTATTTGTCTTAAAGGTACCACTTGTGACCTCGCAAAATTATAATTTATATCATAATATTCCGTATCCAGTTGTTGTGGTTAACAATACTTACACCACAATAATTCCATCAACTAGATATATAGCTATCACTAGAGATAGGTCTAATTATTGTAAATTAGATAATTTAATTAATTGTAAAATAATATATAACTTGAACTATATTTGCGATAACATTGATATATATTCTAGTTCTACAACTCCGATCTGCGAATCGGAAATAATATCAAAAGCATTAAACTCTGTTCCCAATATTTGTAAAACTGAATTTCTCAAAGGTCATTTGGGTGAATTTCCCAAATGACTTATTTTTTTGTCTTCGGTGAAATTAGTATTTGAAAAAATGAATATTGTTCTGAATTATTTTTTTTAGTATTCTATAGGTAGTTATTGGGTTGTGGCAAAAATATAATTTGCCTAGGACTATTACAAAGGTAGAAAAAAAATCATAAACCTCTATTTTTTTTCAAATCGGTGCTGTCCCTCTACTTTTTTTACAAACAAAACAGCTTATACACTAATAAAAATAAGTAAGTTAAGTATATAACTTATTCTATTTCATAGAATATTAGTTTTTTTATTAATATATAACATATTTTATTACATAATTAACGATTATTATTACTGAGAGGCACAAACGTACTTGTCCTGAAAAATGTTCTCATATCGCTGGACAAAAGTAAATTAAACCTAACTTTACATCGACGAGTCCGACAGCGTCTTCACCCCAATTTTATTTCCCTCGTTAGTGTGTGCTAGTGCGCAGTCAGGACGGATGTGTGTCAAATCGCTGCATATTCCCGAAATTAACGTAAGTACGCCATTTCAGTTGCTCCCGGACAATTATTTTATATTATCGGTGGTTGCATTTTTCTAGTGTAATGAGTAGTTTTATTATTGTTGTTTGGTTCTAACAGAGGTAATAAGTGAATTAGCTTCATTGACTGTTATTGAATTTATCCTAGATATTATGCATTTTTTCAAATTTCTTAAAAAGTGTGTTATTTCTCACGTCGCTGTTCTCATATCGCTGTAATCGGTGGTCTTTATTACCACCGATGTGATGATTTACACCGAAATAATAAGAAATAAATCAATCGGTGTCTTATATCTAATATCGGTGTTTTGATTCATGTTCAACGCACAGTTTAGTCACATCGGTGGATTGCTTTATCATATCGGTAGATCGTTTTATCATCTCGGTGAGTCGTTTTATCATATCGGTAGTTCCCGTGTCATTTCGTTAAGTATACAAAGAAACAATGGAACATACAAACATACATACAAATACATACATATATTATACCTACATACAAACATTCATACATACCTACATAGATTGCCAAAATCATTACCACGATACCACTGGGACTACCTAGTAGTTCTCAGTACCATATTATGTCATCACTGGCAACACACACTGGTTAAAACCTTTGTCTTCAGGCACTGCGGAATTTCAGATGAGAAGATGTCACGTAGTTTCCCGAACGCTGTCCATCCGAGTTGGATTCTTCGGGCAACCTCTTTGTCGAAGTTGGACCGACCTATTTGGACAATCTGTCCAAGGTAAACATTGTGGTCAACAACTTCGAGTGCATCGTTCCCAACGACTACCGGTACGGGTGCAACATGGACATTAGACATGATCTTAGTTTTGTTCATGTTCATTTTAAGACCCACCTATTGGGAAACGCTACTGAGGTCGCTGAGCATCGTATTGAGGTCCTTCAGCGACTCTGCCATAATGACTATCATCGGCAAAACGAAGGTGAGTGATGTATTCGCCATTGATGTTGATGCCGAATCCGTACCAGTCCAAGAGCTTGAAAACATCCTCCAATGCGTTCGTGAACAGTTTCGGAGAAATGACGTCTCCCTGTCTTACGCCTTCCTGCAATCGGATTGGTTTAGTACTCTCGTCCTGTAGTTGGATCGACATGGGGGCGTTTCTGTACAAACGCTTCAACACTTCGATATACCTATAGTCAATGTGGCATCGCTGGAGGGACTGCAATACCGCCCAGGTCTCGATTGAATCGAAGGCTTTTTCGTAGTTGACAAACGCTTGGCCGATTATACTCCTCGGTCTTCTGTATAATCTGGTGGAGCGTATGTATGTGGTCTACGGTGCTAAAGCCTTTTCGAAACCCGGCTTGTTCGGGAGGCTGGAAGTCATCAAACCTACGTTCGAGAGGGTTCGTAATGACTCAAAAACAGTGTAGTGTCGGGTTAATTTAGCTCTGGTGTCAGGACACACACAGGTACAGGTACAGGGTGTAATGGGTTCTCTTGTCGAGGTGTATAATTGTCCGTAAAACCTCTCAAGCTCTCTCAATATTTCCGGTTTCGATGAGATGATACTACCGTCGTCAATCTTCAGCTTGGTCATTAGGCTACACCCAATAGACGAATTCTTTGCGAACACTTTAGAGCCTTGGTTCCGCTCAATTGCGTCCTCAATACATGCTGTATTATAGGAACGCAAGTCGTGTCGCATGCATTTCGAGATTCGTCTATTGAGTTCACCATATTCTAACATATCAGCTGAAGATTGCAGTCTTATCTCAGTCCGGTTTTCCATTAACTTAATGGTTTTATTGTAGAGTTTTTCAGGTTTCTTGTGGCGTGGGTCTTTAAAGAACTTGGACCCCACTGCGTGGACAGTATGCACCAACCCATTATTTATCTCGCCCGCAGTATCGCATTCGGTTATGCACTGGAAGCGATTGTGCAGTTCGAGTTGAAAGTGTTCTGGATTTGGCCGGATACTGGACGGAGCGTAGACCTCATCAGACGGGACCTCTCGAGCTTGATATTGATACTCAATGTGCCTCTGACAATACGGTGATCGCTACCGGTTTTTACCTTGCTGATCACAGATACCTCATTGGATATGTGCTTTTTGGTCGTCATGATGAAGTCAATCTCATTTTTGGTTGAACCATCGGGGCTTATCCAGGTCCTGTGATGTGTACTGAGAACAGAGATTTAAAAAATATTAAAGTAAGTAATAATTAAAGCTGTGATTATTGTAGTGTGGTTGTGATTAATGTTAAATCTATACATATAATAAAACTGTAACAGGTCCAATTCTGTACATTGAAGATATTTTGAAAATTATATTTGGAGGGCATTCTATAACCGATACTGAGGACGAAAATGTAATTTTTTTAATTTTTGTCTGTCTGTCTGTCTGTCTGTATCACGGCTGCGCATCACGCCGAAACTACTGAATGGATTCAAATGAAACTTGGCATGATTTGAGATCTTACTACGAGGTAGGACATAGGATACTTTTTATCCCGTAATCTAGCACGGTTCTTTTGGGAGAGGGGATTAAAGTCAAAAACTTGGTTATACGCTTGATCCGATTTTATCAATTTTTCTTTATAATATAATAAATATTAGTAAGGGAACACTCATAGAGAGTTGTTATCAAGGTTTTGTAATCGATCTGGTTAAGCAACGTTAGGTAAGGTCATTAAAAAGATGGGTGACCGCTTAACGCCATTTGAACTAAACGGGTCCGTGCTTCGGAGAGAAAGTAAAAAGTGGGTCCCAGTTTTTAACCGACTATAAAAAATGAGGTTATGTATTCGATGCGAATGTCTGTTATTCAAAGTTTAGTTAACGTAAAAATAGCGCAGGCGGAGCTGCGTGGGTCAGCTAGTACTTATAATAAAACTGTAACAGGTCCAATTCTGTACATTAAAGATATTTTGAAAATTATGTTTGGAGGGCATTCTATAACCGATACTATAGCCAAAAATGTATTTTTTTTTATTTTTGTCTGTCTGTCTGTCTGTCTGTCTGTCTGTATCTCGGCTGAGTATCACGCCGAAACTACTGGATGGATTGAAACGAAACTTGGCATGAATTGAGTTAATACTCCGAGGTAGGACATAGGATACTTTTTATCCCGACATTCGGTACGGTTCCCTTGGGAGAGGGGACTAAAGTCAAAATGTGTACTTGGTTATACGCTTGCTTCGATTTTAACAATTTTTCATTATAATTATAATAAATATTTGTAAGGGAACACTCATAGATAGTTGTTAACAATGTTTGGAAATCGATCAGGTTAAGCAACGTTATGTAAGGTCATTAAATAGATGGGTGGCCGTTTAACGCCATTTGAACTAAACCTGCTTCGGAGGGCAAGCACAAAGTGGGTCCAAGTTTGTAACCGACTTTAAAAAAGGAGGTTTTGTATTCTATGCGAATGTATATTATTGAAAGTTTAGTTAACGTAAACACAGCGCGGGCGGAGCTGCGTGGGTCAGCTAGTTGTATATAAAGTTCCTAGTCTTATTATTGTTAAACCTAGAAGGCTACAATGTTTTAAGTGTACACACAGCAAAACAATTAGCTGGATCGTCCACAGTAATAAATGTGTATTGTGCAATTTTAACCTTTAACCAATTTTTACTTTTTTTTTATACTTCATTTTAATAATGGCAATGATAATAAAAATAAACATTATTATTTTAATTCTAAGTACCTATAGCAAATATAATAAAAAAGAAAGTAAATATAATAAAATAGGTACATAATTTCAAAAAATATATTTTCCTCTTTGTATGTGATCTACTTACATAAGACCCTCAGTTCAGGTCTTCAGTTCTAAGTCACCCTTGTAAAAATATATATGTAGGTACCTACTAACTATTTCCTTTTTGATGTTCAAAGGTGGATAGATTATCATATCGCTGAATATTTACATCATTTCGGTGGATAAAATTATCATATCGGTGTACAGAAAAATAATCGGTGCCGGTTTGTCATATCGGTGGAAACCAGAATTCAAACTGAATTTTCTCCTTAGTCTTAAATGATACGTTGATGATATTCAATTTGGGGATATTTGATATCCTAAAGATTACATAAAACCTGAAAAATATACAAAAAAAATATAAATGAAAAAGTTCACCGATATGATAAAAAAAATGGCATTTGTTGAAATTCACCCATTTAAATATCTGGCAACCATTGTCTAATAACAGGTGGATATATGTCATAACAAACCCGTCTAAATTATCTATAGATTGTCACGAATCTACCAGTACGGAGATAATTATATCAGGCACAGGTATATTAAATCTACCCATGAGTTGTATAGCCTTTTATAAAGATTCAAGGTTAATACCCAAATATTCAAAGATAATTAAACTACAGCCAATCCAAATTAACTTTAATTTAATAAATGACTCATGTTGTAATTCAGATATACTACAAAAACATAAACCACGTATCCCTATTTTAAACTTAACTAATATTAACCTTGATTCTATTACATCTAATCGATTTAGAGAAATAAATAATAACATTGTCAGTGACTTAGATAAAATTATTGAAAAGCCGCATATTGTTTTGTATGGCGAATATTATTCTTATACTACCATTGTAATTTCGATAATCATTATTTTGTCATTTTCTATACTTTTATATAAATTTGTAAAATCGGGCACTTGTCACCGCTTTTTAAATAAACGTAAAAATACATTTGAAGTTGAAAAAGCTGAAGAGCTCTCAGAAGTTGCTGATGAACCCTCTAGACCTAAACTCCGCACATCTTTTACATAAACTTAACCCTTCAGGGATAAGTTTACTCTTAACCCCGGGGGCTGTTATATATACGCACTGTATATAGAAGTGCTGGCCTCATCGGCCCTAATGCCTAGTCAGCATTTCTGAGCGTCAGTACTATAGCTCAGTCTTTGACAGTCAAGTCAGTTCCATTCCATCTTTCGCGCGTGACACCTGCCCCAATTAACAGAGCCCATATATTAAATAAATTCTAATTAAATAAAATCTAATTAAATTAAATAAAGTGTTTAATAAAATAAATCTTTTTTTAAAAAGGCTTTCAGCCCAAGTCTTCTAACAGTTCCATCATCTAAATACCACACGTTTAATTTTGAGTTTAAATTTTGTATGATAGAATTTATAGCCAAACTGAATATGGCCGGGCCCAGTGGGTCACCTTGTTGACAGCCGACTGAAGATAAAATTTCATGATTTTTGTAAATTAATTTGGAAGGCTCGCTATAACATTGGTATAAGTAAGGAAAAACTTCTGGTATATGATTTTTTATTTCATTTAACATGGTGACCCTTTTAACCGAATTAAAAGCATTTTTAACATCAATTTTCAGCAGCACCCCGCCTTGAATTTTTGAGCTGAGAAAGGTGCGAGTAGCATGAACGGCAGCCTCGCACCCGCCAGAGACTCCAAAACCTAATTGTATGGGAGAATATTTCGACTGCAGTTTAGGTAAAATATGTTTCACCGCTAATTTTGAACATAAGCGCCGCAGAGTAGATCCAACTGCAATAGGTCGTACCCCACCATCTTTTTTGGATAAAGCAATCAAGTTTGTCCCATAAAAAACTGGTACTGCCGCTGGATTTACTTGGCCAGCCAGCATCATGTTGACCAATTTCGTCAGAGCAACAACAAGGAGCTGGCCGGCATCACCAACAGAGGTTGCAGTGAGATCTTTAAGGTGTTGTGGTGACAAACCATCCAAACCAGCGGCAGAACCTGCTTTAAAAGAAAATATAGCATTAGTAACGTCTGTTTCATTGCATCGAAGAGAAGGCGTAGACACTGCGGAAGAATCAATATTTTGAGATGCTGCTGATAGTGCTGAAGGATGTTTGTCCTGAAGTGCAGCTAAAGTTGCTGGCGAGTCCGGAGATAACTCATCGCTTGAGAAAAGAATACGAGCAGCACCCTTCAGATCTCCATCGCTTATTTTACCCTTTACTTTTTTAGAGAGATTAAAAGGTTTGTGTGAGATGTCTTTAGTAGAATATGGCCTAGAGGGGAGGTTACAATTCAATGAACAGTTATTTTTTATTGTTTGGGTAAGGGAGACATGGTTATTATTATTTGGAATAGCGTGCAGCGTTGTATAAGAGAATGTGAATAGGTCCTGCCAGTCAGCAATAGTATTAGAATTTGTGCATTTGTTAATAATATTACACAATTTATAAGCGACGGAGATTCTTGCTCCGCGAGGTATTCTTTTAACAAGGGGTACAGTATGTTTTAAATTGCTAAGTTGAAAATGTATATCAGTAAATGAAGTTGCGGCTATGGTATGGCTTGGATGTGTAGGAACGGAAAGCTGCGAAGTATCTTTATACTGTTTCCCAATATGAATATTTAAACCTCTGCTTGTACTGAAAGATTTCGAACAATGAGGGCAAGCATGAACTAAAGGTGATGATAAAGGGGTATTACCTCCCAAACTAGCCATGCAAAGGACGTTGCACCCACATAAAATCACTATAACTAAAAATAACCAAAAAATAAAATAAATAAACAAACACAAACATACACCACTAAGACCTAAAATTATATTACTTATATACAAACACCACATGTACACCACACCGAGAAAACCACTGTTCTAAGAGCTTTTAGAGTACGCATAAGAAATATATTGATAAACCACTTTTTACTTGAAAATATTATTGTTGAGAATATAAATATGTAACCAAGCGCCTGTGCCAAGCGCCGTCAGTGACAGAGAAAATTTTCGTTGCTAGATGGTTGCTAAGCAGCTTTTCATGTAGTTTTATGGCGTACGGCAAAGGACTGGAACTACAAACAGCTGATTTTGGCGGCTCATTTTCACGCACGTATGCTGAAATAAAATACGATACACCAATGCCCAGACAGATAATATGCCGTGTACACACTTCAGCTAATTATTATAATTTAAATATTCCAAAAAAAAATTCAAAAGTGGACAAGCACACGGATGACAGTCAATATTTTTTTGGAATAAATATCATTATTATGTATAGGTCCCACGGAGGCTTATACAAAAATCATTTATCAAACTACCACCGGGTCGTAACGCGGCCGCTACTGAGAAGATCCTGCAAGACACTCAGTGGATGCCCACTGGGCATCCACTGAGTGTCTTGCAGGATGTCTTTTTTTGGCATTTTTAGGGTTCCATACCTAAAAGGTAAAAAAGGAACCCTTATGGTGTGACTTCGTCTGTCTATCTGTCTGTCACAAACCTATATATTTCAGGAACCACTGATGCTATCAATTTGAAACTTGGAATAGTTTTAGATCTTAATTACCCAACCCCATCGCAAATGAAAAAAAAAAAAATTTTCTTTTACTTTTTTTTTATAATGGGGGTCGAAATGGATCATCAAAATTTCAAAGTGGGACTACTATATTGAGTGGGGTATCATATGAAAGGGCTTCATTTGCACATCTCAAAACAGATTTCTATTTTGGTTTATATTACGCAGTTTTTGGCTGATAATCAAAAATGTCAAAAAAAATACCGTCTCCCCCCCCCCCTTATCTCCGAAGTTTGTGGAGGGAAAAATCTGAAATAATTATGGATAATACATGTCTGCCTATATTTTACAGGAAAAATAAAATGATCATTCTAAATAGTACAATTTCTTAGTAATCCTAAAACAACCTCGACAAACAAACTTAGTTTTGCGGTTTGTTTTTTTTTGCTATCTGAGGCGTTAGACGAGTAGTAAAATAACTTTAATACATCCAAAGATGATAGGAAATCCTCGGTGCGGGAGTCCGACTAGCACTTGACTGGTTTTTAAACTGTAATACACTTTACGAAGTCCTCGCACTTTAACTTCATTAACAAACAAACAATCGATAACAACCGAACTAAGAGATACTACGATCAACAACCAATTGGGATAAAATCACTATGCCGACAAGATAGTATATCTCAACATCACATAAATAACTTTAAAAATACGGACAACAATAAAATTTAACTTTTATAACCTTTCGCGCATACTACAAAGTTTGCTACAAACAAAATCGTAAATATTACGTAATCCTATATTCTGTGAACATATGGTATTTTTATTTTTATTACACCTCGCCGAAAGACAGGCAAAGGTACTCATACCATACATCCTTGTTTATTTTTGCCACAGTTACATCGCAATTCGCCAACGAGTCGAGGTAGGGATATTTTGTATACAATATACATTTTTCATTACTTCTATTAGTCTGAATGATCTGAAATTTCGGCGGTAGGTTTTTTTCGGCGGTAGGTGTTACACAGTGCAGACGTATCGAATTTTGTGTATCGTTTTTACTCTAAAATAATTATATAGTAATCGTTATTTATACCTATCGTTTGTGTAAATAGTGGTACATCAAATACGGGTACGAGTTATACTTACATTTAAGTACTCTTCTATGTAACACACAGCTTATATTTCAACACCACCCGCCAGCTTAACATCACTTAATAAAACTTTCACTTCCTCTTAATCGTCATGTCACAAATTGCTGAGGTTATATCTGCTCAAAAGAGTCTGGACTCCTCCAGACTCTTTTGAAGCAACACTTTTATGAAGAAACTGAATGAACTCGAAGCACAAATTCAAAGTGCTGGGCCTGCTAAAGACACAGTTGCCAAGGTTGCTGATGAGTTTCGTACCTTTAGAGAGCTGATTTTCAGTATGTTGGGGTTGCTCCGAAAACAAATAAATGAGTGCACTAGACAGGTGGATATACTTGAGACAAGGCACAGGAGAAAAGCATTGATTTTTTTGGGAGTCCCCGAGGTTGACAAAGAGGATAGTAAAGCAGTTATCCTAGATATTTTGCATAACAAGTTGTCTCTTCAGAGTTTATATCAATCATCTATTAACATCTGCCATAGACTTGGTACATCTGATGCAGAACATCATCGTCCCATACTTGTGAGACTATCGAGTGTTGACGTTAAATACACTGTTTGGAGAGCGAAGACCGCATTGAATGGATCCTCTATATCCGTTAGGGAGTTCTTGACTAAGTCGAGACAATATGTTTTCACCAAGGCTCGTCAACACTTTGGTATGCATTCTTGCTGAACTCAAGATGGTGTCATTGTGATTAAAGTCCCTGGAGGGGGTAAAAACAAGATCACTTCTATCGATGAGCTCAATCCCCTGATGATGAATTATCCAAAGGTGCAGAGTGCGGCTCCATCTGGGCGAAAGATCTTGAAAACATAGTTCATAAATAATGCATTGTGTATTTCTTATAGTTTCGATCTAAATTATACTTTTGTCCAGAGTACATTATCCAAAAGTCTGTTTCTTGCTGATTCTGTATATTATGTTTAATTATTTACTTGCTTACTACCTATTTGTTTTAATGATAACACAGTTTGTTTTCATTGTTCACTTAAGAAAAGTTCATTTGATAGTTGATAACAGGATAGTCAACAAACAAATTATTGCGTAATTTTGTGACTGGCGATATAAGATACGGCATGGAAGACTCGAAAGTCACAATTCTTGTCTTAATTGACTTTTCAAACGCATTTAATACTGTCAATCATAATCTTCTTCAGTCTATTCTCTCATATCGGTTGGTTTCATTGGAGGCACTTCAATGGTTCTCTTTATATCTTCGGGGACGTCAGCAATCAGTTCGTGTTGACGAATCATTTTCGGATTGGTGTCACTTAGACGTTGGAGTTCCTCAAGGTGGTATTCTTTCTCCTCTCCTATTTTCTATCTTTATTGATCTTATCACCCGTGAACTTCAGTGCTCGTATCATCTTTACGCTGATGATTTACAACTTTATACCCAAGCCAGTGTGGAAAACATTTCTCATTCCATTAACGCTATAAATCGCGATCTAGCTTCCATTAAAAGTTGGGCTGATAGTTTTGGTTTAGCAGTTAACCCTGATAAATGTCAGTCCGTTGTTATAGGTAGCACCCGTATGATTTCCAAAGTAGACTTCTCATCCTTACCTCCTATTTTATACTATGGGGTGGTTATTCAATTTACTCCTAGTGTTAAAGATCTTGGTCTCCACATTGATTCGTCACTTGGCTGGATTGTACAGGTCTTTAGTATTAGTCAGAAAGTCACGGGTATTCTCCGCTCACTCTATCGGTTTAAAAACTTGCTACCATCATCTGCGAAGAAAATGCTTGTACAAACCTTAATCTTCCCCTTAATTGATTATGGTGATGTGTGCTATTTTGACCTTAATTCTGATCTTTTAAATAAGTTGGACCGTTTACTTAACCACTGTATACGATTCATTTTCAACCTTCGTAATTTTGATCACATATGTGAGCATAGACTTCTTTTAAAATGGTTACCTATTCGTCAGCGTAGAACTATGAGTACTTTATTTTACTACTTTATTACTACTACTTTATTTTCGCTACTTCACTCTCCGTCTCCACCTGCTTATCTTACTCCTCACTTTCTATTGAAAGTGAGGAGTAAGATAAGAACGAAGATGTTTAGAATGACTTAAGCTGAGATATTTCTCAGCTTAAGTCATTCTAAACATCTTCGTTCTACATATAATCTTATGCTATTGTGTCCATCTGTGCGCTCTAACTTTGTGCACTCTTCTTTTTTTATATAAGCAGTTATTCTGTGGAATGCGCTTCCCCTGGAACTTAGGTTGGCTACAAATCGCATTTCTTTCAAATTTAAGCTTCGCGAACACATTTTTAAATCATTGTCAGATTGATTGCCTCTGTTTTTGGTATATTATTTATTATATAGTTATATATATATATATTAACATTTTTTTTGTAGTTATTTATGTATATTATTTATTACTATCTAATATTAGTATAAAATTATCTTGTTTTCAAATAGGTTGCACCTGCCATGATTTATTTCTGCATCACCCACGGTAGACTGGTAGAAAATACCTTTGGTATTAAGTCCGCCGTTGTACATATGTGCATAAAGTTAAATAAATAAATAAATAAAATTTAGAACAAATGTAAATCCGATGATACTAAATAAAATGGTAACCTTCACCAGGGTCCGATGATGATCAGGAAGAAGGTGGTAACAGGATCTCGGCCCAAATAAATCGACCCATCGAATTTAGCCTCGTTGGACAGGTCTCGACGAGTAGTTGCTAGAAAAATGGTGATCAGGGCCTGATGGAGCAGAAAGGTGGTCACGGGATCTCTGCACTAATAAACGTAGACCCACCGAATTTGGATTCGTTGGATAGGTTGCTGCGAGCAGTAGGTAGAAAATCTTTGATCAGAGTCTGATGACAGGAGCAAGCAGGAAGGTGGCAAACGGAATTCGGCTCCATTAAATGTAGGACCCACCGAATTATAAATATATGGTTAAATCTTGACGAGTAGGTAGACAGATACTGATCAGGGTCTGATAATAAATGGCACAGGAAAGTCATTATAAGAGTTCGTTACCAATTAAATTTATACTTGTAGTACAGTTACTAAAGTACAAATAAAAGTAAAGCATAACGTAATAATTCAGTTCTATATTGAAAGTCAAATTACAAGAACCTTAGAATAATAACGCCTAGAACGATAGTTTCATACGAAAAAACTGTCTCGTTTGAGGCACAATATCATTGATGTAGGCGTAAGTCGCGCGTATTGACGCTCTGCGACACGCACACAAGTGAGAAAATAATGTTGTTAGGGGAATCAGATTTTCCCCAAAATTAGGGAAAATGGAATTGCTTCTTACTGAGGTCATTATTTAATTTTTAGAATAAAATTACTATTATTGCTGACAGTGATGAATTACTTTTTAATTTAAAAGATCTGAAATAACAAATCTACGATCTAAAAATCTTGTGTCACTGTTTTTGTGGTCGCACTCCTCCGAAACGGCTCGACCGATATTTATGATTTTTTTATGTATACTTGTTAGGTGTGAGAATAGGTCGTAAAGTATATTTCATATCACTAGGTTAAGCAACGTTAGACAAGGTCATTACATGGATGGGTGACCGTTTATTGCCATTCGAAAACGTAAGCGTGCGCGGATCATCTAGTACTTAAATAAATCTTTTCTTAATAAGCAAATTTAGGGTGGCAATTTTCCTTTTATTGGCAACATTTCATATAATGTCGTCTGTTGAAATTTAAAATTATTGTTTTCACTTTGGCGATTGTTTTACGTTAAAATATTAGATTAAACGTAATGCTTGCAAGTGAAATGTTATGTTACAATGTTTCTTAAGTTTTTCCAATGTACTATGATTTCCATTTATTGCACAAACCATCATTTTAAAATAAAATATCGAGAGCTGCTAGCCCTACGACTCGACTATAAGCACTGACGCGGGCTGTTCGCTACTGAGCCATTCTGGCTCGGTTTTACTTGCCTCACTGTGCGTACATGTTCACGGTTTCTATGCGTTATTATTCTAAGACAAGAACCATCTTCCAAACACTTTTATGATTGCCTAGCAACCACAAATATTTATTTTGAAAAACATGCCATGGTTTTTAGGGTTCCATAACTAAAAGGTAAAAAAGGAACCCTTATGGTCTGACTTCGTCTGTCTGTCACACTTATATATTTCAGGAACCACTGATGCTATCGATTTGGAACTTGGAATAGTTTTAGATCTTACTTACTCAACCTCATCGCAAATAAAAAAAAATTTTTTTTCTTTTACTTTTTTTATAATTTTATTTTATTTTTTATTTAAAGGTAGTCCACCAGCTTAAAATATAGAAGTAAATAACATTATAAGAAATAGAGAGCATTTATAGTACCACACGGTTAGAAACACAATATACATAATGGGGGTCGAAATAGGTCATCAAATTTTTAAAGTGAGACTACTTTATCGAGTGGGGTATCATATGAAAGGGCTTCATCTGCACATCTCAAAACAGATTTTTATTTTGGCTTATGTGACGTAGTTTTTGGCTGATAACCAAAAATGTCAAAAAAATACAAACTTCGGAGATAAGGGATCTCCGAAGTTTGTGGAGGGAAAAATCTGAAATAATTATGGATAATGCATGTCTATCTATATTTTACAGGAAAAATAAAATGATCTATCTAAGTATTACAGTTTTTGAGTAGTCCTAAAAAACCTCGTCAAACAAACTTAGTTTTGCGGTTTGTTTTTTTTGCTATCTGAAGTGTTACATGAATAGTAAAATTACTTTAATACGTCCAAAGATGGTATGGAACCCTCGGTGCGCGAGTCCGACTCGCACTTGACCGGTATTTATTTTTAAACAATTGTGTAAACATTTTTACAAATTAAGTATATATAGCCTTAAAATTTTAAGCTTACATGATTTGAGCAGTTCAAGCCCACGCAGTTTTATCCTCCAGGTAATTCGAGATTTTATAATAAGCCTTTTTTGACAATCAGCTTTAAAAGGTTTAAATTTCTTCATTGGAAGATCTCAGATATCCTGTGGCAGTTTATTATAAAAGTGTATACTTTGGACCATAAACGATTTGCCTGTTCACATGATTAACAAGTGATACAACAAGATCGTGTTTGGGTTGTTAATTGACAAGTAAAGGTCAATGTCTTGTTGTGTCTTAAATGGAAGGTAGAAGTACTAAGGCTTTAGCACCGTAGACCACATACATACGCTCCGCCAGATTATACAGAAGACCGAGGAGTATAATCGGCCATTATGTCTAGCGTTTGTGGACTACGAAAAAGCCTTCGATTCAATCGAGACCTGGGCGGTATTGCAGTCCCTCCAGCGGTGCCACATTGACTATAGGTACATCGAAGTGTTGAAGTGTTTGTACAGCAACGCCACCATATCGATCCGACTACAGGACGAGAGCACGAAACCAATCCCATTGCAGCGAGGTGTGAGACAGGGAGACGTTATTTCTCCGAAACTGTTCTCAAACGCATTGGAGGACGTTTTCAAGCTCTTGGACTGGTACGGATTCGGCATCAACATCAATAGCGAATACATCACTCACCTTCGTTTTTCCGATGATATAGTCATTATGGCAGAGTCGCTGGAGGACCTCAATACGATGCTCAGTGACCTCAGTAGCGTTTCCCAACAGGTGGGTCTTAAAATGAACATGGACAAGACGAAGATCATGTCTAATGTCCATGTTGCACCCGTACCGGTAGTTGTTGGGAACGATACAGTCGAAGTTGTTGACCACTACGTATACCTAGGAAAAACTATCCAGTTAGGTCGGTCCAACTTCGACAAAGAGGTCGCCCGAAGAATCCAACTCGGATGGGCAGCGTTCGGGAAACTACGTGACATCTTCTCATCAGAAATTCCGCAGTGCCTGAAGACAAAGGTTTATAACCAGTGTGTGTTGCCAGTGATGACATATGGTACTGAGACGTGGTCTTTAACAGCTGGCCTTTTGGAAAAGCTCAGAGTCTCACAACGAGCTATGGAGAGAGCTATGCTTGGAGTTTCTTTGCGCGACCGAATCCGAAATGTGGAGATTCGCCGAAGAACTAAGGTTACCGACATAGCTCTCAGAATCTGCAAGTTGAAGTGGCAATGGGCAGGCCACATCGCTCGAAGAACCGATAACCGTTGGGGAAGAAAGGTTCTCGAGTGGCGACCACGAACCGGAAGACGCAGCGTAGGCAGGCCTCCCACTAGGTGGACCGACGACATTGTTCGCGTCGCAGGAAACCGGTGGATGCAAATAGCAAATTGTCGTTCATTGTGCGGTCTAAGGGGGAGGCCTTTGTTCAGCAGTGGATGTCTTCCGGCTGGTGATGATAATTCCCCAGATGTGGCTCCAGCCGACTTCTTTCTTTTTCCTAAACTCAAATTACCAATTCGAGCCAACCGTTTTCATTTGTTAAAAGACATATAGGAGAATTGGCAGCGAGAACTAAACTCGATTCAGGAAAAAGGGTTTAAAAATGTTTTAATGATTCGTTAGCGTAAGTGTATTGTTCTTGAAGGACCATACTTTGAAAGTCATCATCATCATCATTAGCAGCCGAAAGACGTCCACTGCTGAACAAAGGCCTCCCCTTAGAAAAGAGGTGTTGCCGTAATCTCCACGCTTGGCAGGCGGCTTTTGGATCGCAGTATAGGTTCCAAAAGAAGAAAGACGCTGCTGCCCGCCTTACCGTTCTCACTTAGTCGCCTCCCAACGGGAGGATACGGGGGACGTATGCAATTCTAACCTAACCCACGGGCAAGGAGATAAAATATTTTTGAATAAATAACTATCATTTTGTGTATTATTGATCTTTAAATTAAAGCCACCATCAATAGAATAGAAGTATATTTAAAATGTACCTAATGAACTCCGAAAATTTAGAATCTAAATCAGACGTTTTTGTAGGTCAATTGTACGCGTGTGTGTGTTTGCTAGTAGGTATGATTATTCAGACTTTGTTTCCTGAAAAGTGCATAATGCAAGGTCTTGGTTCCAAATTTGAATATTACCTACTCCTTGTTGCATTTACTTCCCTGGTTTTAAGTATACTATTATTTTATACAAAATATCATTGTTTTATACCGATAACTGATGGGGAAGAAAGGTTCTGGAGTGACCACCACGATCCGGAAGACGCAGCGTAGGTAGGCCTCCCACTAGGTGGACTGACGACATTGTGCGCATCGCAGGTAACCGGTGGATGCAAATAGCCAATTGTCGTTCGTTGTATATTTCGAAGAGGGAGGTTTATGTTAAGCAATGGACGTCTTCCGGCTGGTGATGATGATGATGATGATTATTTTATATAGGAAAGAAATGCATTATTTTCTAGATATAGTGGCACACGCTTCACTAGAAACATATTATCAGTTTTACTTAATATAATAAATAATAATAATAATAAAATATTATTTATTAAAGTGACCAAGACTCACAAACAAAAACAAACACAAACACAAAAACAAAAAGGTATAACTTATTTCTAATTATATACAAATACACCAATGATACGCAAATCATCGCCGCACCAGACCATGGGAAATGGAGCAACAATGATTCACGTATCCACAATCCAGTCTATTTGCTATCATCTCAAGAATACTGTTAGGGCTGCTCCGCACCCTGCGCACCTGCACATAGTAGCTTAGAAGCGTGCGTCCGCAAACGTTCCAGATGCGCTACTGAAGCGAGGCAGCCCCAGCACCCTGAATGCGTTATTATATGGGATACGGAGGGCGTCGTAAGCTCTTTGCGTGTAATTTGCCCACAGGCTGCAAGTGTAAATTGTTGTGCAGTACGCACGAAACAATGTAATTTTAACACTCAGTGAGCAGCGTGCAAACCTGCGAGCCAGCATGTTCGCTCTCACTGACAACGCCCTCCGCTCTCGCTCAATGTCTGCATCATCTTTGAGGTCGGGAGTCAATATATGTCCTAGATATTTAAACTTATATACCCTCTGTAACTGAATACCATTGAGTACTATTGAGGGTGAAGGGTGTAGCTTGCGTGTTCTTGAATTGAAAGAATTGTTGAGTTGAATATGGGAATAATTTATTTACAAAATGACAAATATATGTATGTATATACAATTAAATTAACCTTACACTAGTGCTTAACCTAGGAAGTGATAAATATTTATTTATTCGCTCTGCTGCATGCGCGGGACGGTGCGTGGTCTTCGCGCGTCGCGTTGTGTGGTGTGCTGGCTCCAGCGGGCCTAAAAAGGCCACATTAAGCATTTCCTCTATAAGGAATTCGTATTTTGAATTTCTATGGTAATGGTAGGTACATGCGGTGAGTATGGTATGGTACAAGGGTATTGTATCAGGACATTTACCCGCGGCCTCAAAGACCATGACCTCAGATTTTTTAACATTATACGCCAAGCCAGTGTGAAAGGTACACCAACTTACACACCTTTCACACTGAGCTACCAATGTTCTGAGACCACAGACTGATGCACTCAGCAGCACCATGTCATCCGCGTAGCTAATATTATTAACGCATATATCGTCTATTTGGCATCCCAACTTGGTGCCGCTGAGCTTAATTATAAGTTCGTTGACATATAGATTGAAGATCGTTGGTGAAGTTAACCCCCCCTGCCTCACCCCGCACTCCAACCCATACGAAGGAGATAAAGCCCCAGCCCATCGCACATTGTTGACCTGATTTCCATACCAATATCGAAAAATATTGATGAGTACCGTTGGTAAATCGATGTTTTCCAACTTCCTCCATAGTATATCGTATGAAACAAGGTCAAACGCTCTGGATAAATCCAGAAAGCAGGCATAAATAGGTGTCCCTCTTTGCGTATAGTACTTGACAGCATGCTTAAGGCACAGTACCGCACTGTCGGTTGATAAACCTGGACGAAAACCGAACTGGTTATCATGGACCATTATGTATTTATTTAACTGCTTATTAAGCATGCTGTCAAACACTTTTGAGATAACAGTGGCCAATGAAATTGGCCTAGAATTACCACAGTCCGCTAGGTTGCCAGTCATGCCAAAGGTTGTATAAAGTAGCTAGGTTGCCAGTCATGCCAAAAGTTGTATAGGGTGGTAAAATCGAAACAACTACTGAAACGGTACGCAAAGGGAGGTCCCAGAAAATTTATTTTACGGATAAGAAAATTTTCACAATTGAGCAACATTTTAACAAACAAAATGACCGTATTTATGCACAAAGTTTTAAGGAAGCTTCCCAATTAGTCGACACAGTGAAACGTGGGCACTATCCGACTTCAGTGATGGTTTCGTGGGGTATTAGCTATGAAGGAGTGACTGAGTCATATTTTGTGAAAAAGATATCAAAACATTGGCACAAGTGTTTCAAAATACCATTCTTGAGAAGGTAGTGAAGCCCTTTAACAACACCATGTTCAATAACCAAGAATGGTCCTTCCAGCAAGACTCGGCGCCGGGTCGTAAAGCTCAGTCTACGTAGTCTTGGTTGGAAACGAACGTTTCGGACTTCATCAGAGCTGAAAACTGGCCGTCGTCTAGTCCCAATCTTAATCCGCTGGATTATGATTTATGGTCAGTTTTAGGGACGGCTTGCTCTAAACGACATGTTAATTTGGAGTCCCTAAAACAATCCGTACGATTGGCAGTGAAGAATTTTCCCATGGAAAGAGTGCGTGCTTCTATTGATAACTGGCCTCAACGTTTAAAGGACTGTATTGCAGCCAAGGCACTTCGAATAAGCTTTTTATATTTTAAATTGTTTTATATTAATGTATAAAACTGACACACTGTAAAAGTAAAAAATGTTATTTGCAATAGACATTTTTTTTTGTTTCAGTATTTATGGCAAGACTAGGTATTGATCTCTCAGTCAGTCTTCAGTGGCATAGTACTAATAAGCTACAAAGTCATCCAGGTCTCCCTGTGAGCGTCGGGGGTGTGAGTGAGCCCGAAGATATTGCCAACCTATTTAGGGAACGTTTTTATACAGATCCGTTATTGGCACCACAACGGTCTTTGCCTATTGCTAAGGATGGTATGGAGCTGGGAGTAAAATTCAAACCAGAGGAGGTCGATCATGTTATAAGATCCATGTCAAGGGGAATGTCCCCAGGGCATGATGGACTCAGTATTGAGCACCTGCGTTATGCTGGTTCACATTTGCCTAAAATACTATCTTTATTATACAACCTTTGTGTGGGGCATAGTTACTTGCCATTGCCAACCGATATGATTCGAACAGTTGTGGTGCCCATAGTAAAAAATAAGACTGGCAACCTAGGGGACTGTGGTAACTATAGGCCAATTTCATTGGCCACTGTTATCTCAAAAGTGTTTGACAGCATGCTTAATAAGCAGTTAAATAAATACATAATGGTCCATGATAACCAGTTCGGTTTTCGTCCAGGTTTATCAACCGACAGTGCGGTACTGTGCCTTAAGCATGCTGTCAAGACATATAGATTTATTTTTGTTCTTAAAAATTAGGTTGTCTTCGAGCGCAAAACTGCGTCTTCAGACACGATACAGTACAGTTAATTTATTAGTTAGCAACATAAAGAAGTACTTATTCCCTAAAAGTCTGATGTATGTATTCAATCTAATCTGCAACGCGTCAAACAAGGACATAGGAGTATCGAAGCATTTGGTTAAGAGTTAGAGGTCTGAGTAGGTGCTCAGGCCGGTGGCGACGAAAGTAAGTCCGAGGTACTGCGACCTATGTATCAATGAACGGATTTCAATCAACAGATTTTTTTATTTTTTTATACTACCAAGGTGGCAAGCAAGCGTACGGCCCGCCTGATGGTAAGCAGCCACCGTAGCCTATAGACGCTAGCAACACCAGAAGAATCACTAGCGCGTTGCCGACCCTTTGACATTAGATGTTAAGTCTTTGTGTCCTGTAATTTCACCAGCTACAGTGCCCTTCACGCCGGAACACAGCAATGCTTACACACTGCTGCTTCGCGGCAGAATATCTGACACTGCGGTGGTACCTACCTGGACGGTTCCTTGCACAAGGAACCAACCACCTAGTAAAATACCACCACCTACCACCACCACCTAGTAAATATGATTTGCAGACGGATTGTCCGACCAGAAGCTATGTAGGTACTATTATAGCATCTAGGCAGTTTGCGTCTTTATCGGAGGCCATCAGAGTAGCACTGGATGAACAGTCGACGTCGTGTACTCATGAAATTATGAAGGTCAGTCATAAAAAATATCAACGTTAATTCACCCGTTGCCTACGACGCGCACTACGCTGTAATTCCACCTGGTGCCACCAGATGGAATGGCCTGCCTACGCTACGTCTTCCGTTTCGTGGTCGCCACTCGAGAACCTTTCTTTCCCATCGGTTATTTGCCTTATTACAATGGCATCGATCGATAGGGTCAATTCATAAGGATCTCTCAACATGGTACATTTTTTTCATAGAAATTAGGCATATTTTCTTCAAAAATATTTATTTATTTATTTTCAAGTAGGCTTAAAGACTAATATCAAAGCATTGTTGCCAAAATATTATTATTATGTGTCATAATAAAACAAATTTGTTGTTTCTTTGTTAATAAATAAAATGATGCCATCGAGTAGGAGTGAGTGGTGGGTTCAAACGAAACAAACCTAATAACGATTTTCAAAAAGCTTTATTTTTATATAAATAGATGCAATAAAATCCAATCCACGTAGCCTCCAATTCAAGATTCATATTTTATTAAACAATCTTTTATTTATTCGGTTTTCTTGCAAGTTGTTATATAAGAATCGGAGTTCAGTAGGTAAGTTTCACAGGTGTTCATCTGTTCGTAGTGTTGTATGATGCGCGGGTGCAAGTATCTGTTGACGAGCGCCGCGCAGCGCATGTCGGCGGCGGCGTGCGCGAGGCTCGCCCGCAGCTGGTGCACGGCGACGGGCTGCTCGGAGTGCTGCTGCAGGGCGCGGGCGTCCGGCGGCGGGCGCGCGGTGGCGGCGCGCAGCAACACTAGCTTCGAGCGCAGCGCTCGAGGGACGTGTGTGTGGCGCGTCGCCTGCACGACGCGCGCGAGCGCCGTCTCTATGAGTGCGCGCGCATACTGCGCAGAGTGCGGCACGCGGCCCAGCGAGCTCCTCACTGCCGCGTCCAACTTCTGCGGCCACGTGGCCGCGGCCCGCAGCTCGCTCTCCAGCCGGCCGGCGTCGGCGCCGACCATCAGCGTGTACATGTGCCGCACCACGGCGTCCTGCAGCTGCTCCGCCGTCTCGTACTGGCCCAGCAGCGTGCCCAACTCGGCGCGCCACTCGTCCGGCATGTGGCCCACACAAAACACTGTACCGGTCATGCCTGAAAATATTTACTCAATCTCAATTACCTGTCCGATAGGTATATACATTTTATGCAGTACAAAGAGTTTAACGTATATGCAACAGTTCGGATAGCACGCCTCATTCTGTTGTCGGAGTAAAAAAATAGATCGTCAACCTTTTTCATAATTAATCTCATATTCTTGTTTTACTCTACTGTTCTTTTAAAAAAATGAAGACGTGTGCAGCGTGTAACGTGCAATTCAACGACGGAGCTCAGTGCAGTTCTTGTAAGAAGCTTCTAGACTTCGGCTGCGCCAATATATCTGAAGGGTACTGGAGAAAACTAGGCTCCGATAGAAGAGTACATTGGAAATGCCCGACATGCAAAATCTCTTCGCCAGCGCCACCTACTGCTGATCCTGAACCCGCCGTTTCGCTTGCTACGATATTGAGTGAAATTCGTGATATGACACGCCAGTTATTGGTATTACCAACACTTGCCGAAAGTATTACAATTATGAGAAGTGAGTTGAATGACTTGAAGGCAACTAGCGAGTCATCTAAAGGTAAACTTGATAAACTTGATACTAGAGTTCACGATCTGGAACTAAAAAATTGCAATTGCGAGAAACAACATGAGACGGTTAGCGCTCTGCAGGCGGAATTAGCAGCAGCGAAGCTCGAGCTACTATCGCAGGACCAACGTTCGCGTTCGAATAATACCGAGATTAAAGGTATACCTCTGAAGAAGGGCGAAAACTTATTCTCTATCTTGGATGCTATTTGCCTCAAGATCAACTACAGCTGCCCTAGGAACCAGATCAACTATATTTCAAGAGTCCCAATGTATAACTCAAATGAAAAACTTATAATAGTGAGTTTTTTGAACAGATATATTAAGGAAGATTTCGTCGCGGCGGCGCGAGCTAGTAAAATTTTATCTACATCTGATGTAGGATTTCACGGAGCGACCAACCGCGTGTATGTAAATGATCATTTGAGCGCTGAATCCAAGAAACTGTTAAGTAAGACTAAAACTATTGCTAATGAAAAAAAATATGAGTTTGTGTGGGCGAAGCACGGGAAAATTCATATAAGGAAAGACACTTCGTGCAAAACATTTATCATAAAAAATGAAAGGGATTGAAATAAAATTATCTAAAACATATCCCATACGCTTGCTTACTTTCTTATATTTCCTTGTACTTTTTTGTTAAAAATAATCTTATACTTTTATTTTTGTGTAAAATGTTTACTACCAACGCATTGCTAATGAGCTCGACAACAGCCTTTCTTTGTATTCGGGACAGCTGTAATTGTACCCAATATTGTTTTGTTTATATTAAAACCGCACCGCATAAAAATACATTAGTCCTGCTTGCACTTGTACGCACCATGCATTATTGCTCTCTTTCTTGCAAACCTGTTTACTTTTATTTACTGGGCTTGGTATTATATTTGTTGCCTGCCGATAAGTCATTCGCTAACCTATCTTATCTACCCACTGCACAAGCTTATATTGAAATTGCAACGTATTTATAACTTATTAAAATTTAAAGCACCTAATATTACGTATTATACTGATTCTAAATCAATTGTACATGCTTCAAATGGCTAATAATAATGATAAATCTCAGCTGTCTATTTTTTATCAAAATGTGCGAGGATTACGAACAAAAACGGATGGTTTCTTTCGCCAAGTTTCAATGTGTTCTCACGATATAATTGTTTTAACAGAGACGTGGTTAACTGATAGTATATTAAGTTCGGAGTTGTTCGATAGCCGTTACGTAGTCTGGCGCCGGGACCGTGATTACGCCCTGACCGCGCAAACTCGGGGTGGTGGAGTACTTATTGCAGTGCGCAGGGAATTGCTAGCATCTCCACGACCACTGCTCCAATCTACAGCAGAAGACCTCTGGATGACATTGCGTCTCAATAAATCTGATTCAAGGGGCTATGTCAATTTACACATCGGTGTCGTCTATCTTTGCAATCAAAACAATGGCCTTCCGTTCTCGTCCCAACTTACAAATTTCCTTAGTAAACTTCACGTAGCACTTAATAATCCGTCAGATATGTTGTTAGTTTGTGGTGATTTCAATATGAGTAGCATATCGTGGTTACCCGATAATATAGCGTATGTTCCATCCAACCTTACCACCAGTGATGAATTTTTGCTCGCTGACGAACTTTGTACCCTTGACTTACGTCAGTTTAATGGGATAACCAATAAATATGGAAAAGTTTTAGACTTGGTTCTGTCAAGTACTCCGATAAATGAATCAGAGTGTACTGACCCACTGGTACCTATAGATCCGTATCATCCTGCATTATTAATTAACGTCAGTGCGTTTGAAATACTTACTTTGGATTCTGCACCCAGATTGCGCTACATTTACAAAAAAGGAGATTATGCATCTTTAAATGACGAGATTAATGCAGTTGATTGGGAACGTGAATTTTTCTTTCGATCAATGGATAAAGCTGTTGAATTTTTGAACCAAACTATAGCAAATCTTCTAAGCAAATATGTTCCACAAAAAAAGATTATCAGCCAAACGTACCCACCATGGTTTAGCCAGTCACTTATTAGGACCATTAAAGAGAAATATAAATACTTTTTAAAATTTAAGAACTATGGTAACTTATCTGACAAATATACATTTCAACTATTACACGATAGGGTGAAAGCAATGGAATCCGCTTGTTATAAAAACTATCTGGACCAGACAGAAAAGTCGATTAAAAACAACCCCAAACATTTTTGGGCGTTTGATAAAAACCGGTTTAATACTGAATTACAACGATCAGCTGCTTGTCACTGGAGAATCCATCTGTGAGGGATTCTCTTCCTACTTTCATTCTACTTTTCTCCATTCTGTCTCTAATAATACTCGTGATCCAACATATAACCAGTGTTTACCTAATCCACTACCCGATATTTGCAGTATTGACATTAAGCGTCAAGAAGTATCTGATCTACTTATGAAATTAGATATATCCAAAGGTACCGGGCCTGATAATATATCTGCTCAACTATTAACAAAGTGCGCAACATCTATTTCTCTTCCAATTTCCCTTTTATTTAAGAAGTTTATATCCCTGTGTAGTTCCAGAGATATGGAAATCCGCCTTTATTACGCCAGTGCACAAAAAAAGGGCCTAAATCCGAAGTTGTAAACTATAGACCAGTCTCAAAACTATGCATCATTGCTAAAATTTTCGAAAGAATCGTTTATAATCAGGTATATCCTGCCCTTGCGTCATCATTCAGTCAATCACAACATGGTTTTCTGAGAGGTCGGTCAACCACTACAAATCTGGCTCTAGCTAATGACTACGTAACAGCAGCCATGGATAATGGTAAACAGATCGATGTCATTTACACCGACTACAGCAAGGCTTTTGATCGAATTGACCATGGCATACTGAAAAAAGTTAGAACTTATAGGTATACATGGTGATCTGCTTAGGTGGCTATCCTTATACATTGAGAATAGGTCGCAATGTGTGGTGATCAATAACTATATGTCTAGCTGGGTGTCTGTACCTAGCGGAGTGCCTCAAGGGTCTTTACTAGGACCATTATTATTCATAGTCTACGTACATGATATCGACCTGTGTTTGAATCGGCATCGGCATTACAAGCCGATTTAGATGAACTTGAAGCGCCAAGTAAATAAACTTGACCTTAATCCTTCTAAGTGTAAATTACTTATAATACTTATAATACTTGTGTGTTAATTACTTATAGTAGGAAAAAAATGGTATTGGACAATAATTACACTCTAGGAGGTCAAATCTTGCCGAGGTGCAATGTTATCAGAGACTTAGGTGTACATCATGATAATAAACTTATCTTTGACTCGCATGTAGATGCAATTGTTAAAAAAGCCTCCAAATCACTTGGATTCATAATCCGTCTCTCCAAGTGCTTTACTGAAGCTAAAACACTTAAAATATTGTATTGTACGTATGTTAGAAGTCATCTGGAGTACGCATCGCAAATATGGAATCCGCGCTATCATAAATACATTGACCGTATAGAGAACATACAGAAACGTTTTATCAAGTATCTATGTTATCATCAGAAACTCCCATATCAATCTGCGGATTATCTTCTATATTGTAAAAAGTTTCATTTGTTGCCTCTTAAGGAACGTCGTGAGATTGGTGATTTTTTATTCCTTTTAAAGTCATTAATAGTGAGATAGACAGTCCTGAGATTCTTGAAAAAAATTACTTTAACATTCCTTCAAAATCAATTCGTTTTAATCCACCAATACATATACCACACGCCTCAACGAACTATAGACAAAACAGCTGCCTTGTACGTGCATGCAGGAATTTTAATAATCTCTGTAAACTTCATAATATAGAACCTTACGCGACTAACGTTTCATCGGCAAGAAGGTGCTTAAGCTCTAACTTCTTCAAATAAGGGGTATAATTCAGTTCTTCGTATAGTTATTGGTGCTGTCTTTAACATACTATTACTTAGACTAGTTCATACACTTTTATTATTATATTCTGTCGCTATCAGCGAAGACTTGTTATCAGCTTTCTGACAACTAAAATAATACTATGTTAAGTTTTTTAGCAGTAAGTCTTCCATATCTCAAATAAATAAATAAATTAAGATTATTATAAATACAAGAATACCTCGTTCTTCTAAAATAGATGCGATCTCCAACGCTACAATGACACCATTCTCGTATCCCAACAAGTAGAAGTTATCTTTCACTCCAACCTTTGTCAGTAAAATCTGTAAATAAATTATACGTGTCATAAAACACAAAATTACTAATTTACATTATTACTTGTATTGTGTTTAGGTATCTGAAGTCTTGTTTATTTATCAACAATATTCGTAGCGTTTACTAAGAGCAATTAGTATATCGTACCTGTGCGTATTTGTGCGCGAGTTGTGTGGGCGTGTCGCGCGGGCAGTCGAGCCCCGGCTGCAGCACGAGCGCGGGCAGCTTGAGGCGCTCGCACAGCACGCGGAACCGCGCGTGGTGCCCCTCCAGCCCCGGCACTATGCACAGGTACGCCTGGCTCTCGTCAAACTCATCGTCCCTCTACAATTACATTGTTGGATGAAAATAAAAAGTAAAAGATACGTTTTTAATCTCTGCTCTGCAGTTCACTGGACCACAACACTGCTGCATAATATTTTCGGTTAACATCTAATATATAAAATTGTCGTGTCACGGTGATAGTTGCCAAACTCCTCCGAAACGGCAGAAACCGATTTGTATGAAATTTTGTGCATACCTGGTGGGTCTGAGAATAGGTCATAAATAGGGACCGGATTTATATGTATTTAAAAATCCAAAATAGGTATATCTAATATGGACTAAAAAAATCGAAAATATGGACAAAAAATCGAAACTATGGCAAGATATGGAGTTAAAAGTAACCAAAAGTTTCAGGTATATGGCAGTTTTTTTTCAGTATTTCTATTATTGCAGTACACGGATCTCATGTTTCGTAACCCCCAATGCAAAAAAAGGCATGTTTAAGTTTGTCGCCTATGTCTGTCTGTCTATGTATGTCTGTGGCATGGTAGCTACCAAATGAAGGAATGGAAACAAACCATTTTTTTAACTAGAGTAGTAGAAGAACTTAAGTAGCCTCCGCTACAAAGTGGGAAACCGCTTGCTTTGCAAACCGGAGGCCGCAGGTTCGAATCCTGCGGGGGGTACATTATAGAATATCTAGAAACATAAAATCGAAGGTAGAATTACAAGCCCAGTGTTTCATGTCGGATCTTCGCAGTAGCGGCTGCGTTGTGATCTGGTGGTAACTTTATGAAATGATATGACAATTCGTAAGAGCTAATTCTGACCTATTTGAAATAAAAAAAATGCTTTCATTTTAAAATATTGTTAGAAAAAAAAAATTGCTTTAATAATAATACTTACTTACTTTATTAATAAGACCTAATACTATTCCTAAATATTTATGTACATATATGAATGAATGACAAGTCCAATATCAGTAAGTTTATTGGTAAGGAAATTCCCAGTAGTTCAACTGGTAAAACTTATCGGTAAGACTACTGAAATTTTGTCCCTATTACATCTAAGTAATTAGAGGAAAATCTTAAGAGCAAAGGTCAAATGGACGTTCACCAAAAAGGGTAGGTCAACACCACTGAACACTGAACTTGGATTTTTAACCGACTTCCAATAAGGAGGTGGTTCTCAATTCGTCACGTATGTATTTTTTTGTCGTCCCATCTGGAATTAGAGAGCTGAAAATTGAATTGTACGTACCATCGATACAGGCTTGGCAAGAGTTGATAGGAACACAATTTCAGTCGTCGCCATTAGCTCATCTGAATCAACATACATAAAGAAATTTTCCAAGCCTTTTCGAGTTTCTGTTTTGATTTTTACACCATCCAACTGTTGTATCCTAAAAATTAGACAAAATAAATCTATATGTATTAGATAAATTCCTGATATTGCAAAGGCCTTTACATATTACGTAATCTGTCAGCGGACTTCTTAATTCTAAATAATAACCAGTATAATTTTAAAAAAAACCCCCACATAGGTGAACGAACTCTTAAAGTGACTTTCCTGCACCATTATCAGACCCTGATCAGTATCTGATATAAAATTCGGTGGGTCCTACATTTAATGGAGCAGAGCAGAGTTCATGTTAATACCTTACTTGCTCCCATCACCAAAATCTGATTATCATTTCTCTATCTACTACTCGTAGCAAGCAACCCAACCAGCCTTCCTGCTCCATCATCAGACTCTGTATAAACTCCTAGGTCCGATGGTGAGAGATACACAATAAAAGCAAATGTATAGCTAGACAGTGACCATAGATGATGTGACTTTATATTTTGGTATACAGTGCAGGGACAACAAAATCATCAAAACCTTAGCAATATATGTATTCGCGATTACAACACCATACCGTGATATAACTCGGATGTAGTGACATCTATCTAAGTTTATATTAAACCAATCTAATAGTACAGACCCTGCAGGCTTAGCACGATGTGCAAATCTTGACAGAGAGTATGACGTCACTATGTCGTAGTATTTCACATTTTTGTATGGCGAATTGACGTTTCGGTGTTGGAAACGACGTCATACTGCACACCGATCTGTCAAGATTGCAAGTCGTGCTAGGCCTGCTGATCACCATTTTTAACCGACTTCAAAAAGGAGGAGATTCTCAATTAATCTGTAATATATTTTTTTATGTATGTTAGCACATAACTCTGGCAATTATGAACCGATTTAAAAAAATCTTTCTTGTACGGGTAGGCTGATCCATTGATGAGGTCCCATAAAAAAATATTGCTTACGAATAAGTACACACATCAAAAGTGTCTAGGGATCAACATATATTTTTGCAATAACTTTTCTCCTGATTGATATTAATTAAAATTTTCTTTAAGGATTCATCAAATAAAGTGTTTTCGTTTGTCACAGTAACGATAAACCAAGTCACCTTTGCATTAATAAAGAAATTTGCCATTTTCCTAATAAAGGGATTTTTGACATTTGAACCACTAACACAAAAGTTCGAAAAAAAGACTGAAATAACAGTTTTCTTTAAAATTTTATTGGGTAACTTAAACAATTAATAATCCGTGTTTCTACCGCGAACACTAACAACACAAGAACATCGGTTTGGCATACTCAAAATGAGTTCATCCAAATCACGCTGTGGAATGGCCGCCCATGTTCGTTGCAACAACAAAAAAAGGTCTTCTTGCGACTGGATACCCTCCATATTCGGCAGAGCTCTTCTCTGTAGCATATCCCATGCATGCTCAATCGGGTTCAAGTCTGGCGACTGAGCAGGCCAGGGCAGGACATTGATGTTAGCTGCGGCGAGAGTCTGTCTTACAACTCTTGCGGTGTGCGGTCGTGCATTATCATGCATTAACTGAAATAAGGGACCGATTTGCACTTGTAGAGGAACGATGACGTCTGATACAATCGTCTCAGCATAAATTTGAGCGTTGAGGTTGCCTCTGATCCAAATCAACTCAGTTCTTCCGCCGATCCAAATACCCGCCCATACCATGATGGTTCCACCACTATAAGGATGGACTTCCTGGCAGGATTTTAATCGCTGTTGGCGTCCAGGGGTTCTCCAGTGTCGTATACGTCTTGTATCCGGTCTCATACCAAAACGAGACTCATCAGAAAAGCACACGAAACGCCATTGTTCTTCTGCCCAATTTCTGTGTTCAAGAGCCCATTGATATCGAATCCTACGATTGTGCATTGCTATAGGTGGTACCCGTAGCGGTCTTCGGGAATGAAGGTTCACTTCATGCAAGCGGTTTCTGACTGTTTGGTCGCTAATTAAGTTCCCTGAAGAGTGATGAAGCCTCACGGCTAACATCATGGCAGTTATTGTTGGAGCTCTTCGAGTTAAGATTTGAATATATCGGTCTTGTCTCCGTGTGGTGCAGCGATACCGTCCTCCATGGCGCTCAGCCACGGTACCAGTGCTTCGGTAACGTGTCCAAAGTCGACTGATAACACTCTGACTTGTATTCAGAGCTAAAGCCACAGTACGTTGCCGGGAACCAGCTTCTATCATTCCCACGGCTCTGAGCATTTCTTCCCTGCTTAAATGACGTCGCCGCTCCATAATAACGTTGGTTTTAATCAGTAGTAGGGAAACAGTAGCACTAATAATGTCTTCAATGCGTTGTATGTTTTTATAGGGAAAATATTGACAGCTGATTTTCATCTTTTACTCGAATTTGATTCACAGTTCCTGATTCAAATTATGAAATGCACCAAAAAGGATCCATATAAATTTATAAAATCATAAATTTATTACAAAGCCACATCTCAATCTCAAGAAATCCGCTTAAAAATGCTTGATCCCTAGACACTTTTGATGTGTGTAGTTCCGAAAAAACAAGAATGGCGCCTCAGAAAAAAAACTGCAGGAATGCCTAAAAGAGGACAAAAATGGTCATAACTCACCAGGCAAATATTGGCAAATATTTACCAATTTCAATGTTTTTATTTTATTCGAAAGAAGGAACCACTGTAAGGAATCTGTATAAATTTTATCACAACCGGATAAGAACTTTCATGAACGATATGGAGGAATGTATCTGGTAAAAACCATAAAACTGATGTTCTCCATTACATTACTGTGACAAATATGAACCGATTTCGATGATTCTTTTTTTATTCGAGAGAGTAAACTACTATAATGATTCCATGCAAATTTCATTACGACCGGAGAAATTGTTCCTGAAGAAACATGAATTAGGTAAAACTATGTAGACGATAATGTGATCATAACCTACCTAGATCTTTTCACCGTCTTCGATGGTTCAATCATTATGTATCAAACTATCACCAAAAAGTATAAAATTTAAATATTATTCCATATATAAGTTGATGCCAAATATACATAGCAGGTACGCTAACACCAACTTCAATATATTTTATACTTTTTATCTTACTTTTTTTCTTTTTGTGTTATTGAAGTGAACCGACTTCAATAACACAAAAAGAAAAAAAGTAATTATTTTTATTATTATTTTATAGCCACTACTCGGCGAGACCTATTAAATGTGCTCAAACTAGGTGGGTCTACGTTTATTGGGGTCTCGGTTTAGTTTGAGAAACTTTTCAGATCTTTCGGACTTACATAGAAGTAATGAAAAATGTCTAATTTATACGAAATATCCTTACCTTGACTCGGAAAAGAGCTGATGGTATTTAAACGACTGAACCGATTTTCATGAAACATCGGTAAGAGCCATCTCAATTAAATCAGTTTTCAAATAAACAGAACTATATACCGCTCGTTTAAGCGCTGCGATGCCACATTACAGAAATACAGACCCCCAACATAGGCGTCAAACTTGTTATAAGTTTGACCCTATACCCCTCGTTTTTGGTCGGAGATTAAAAACCAAGCTTTTGGGTAGGTACATACTTGTATTGTAAGTAAACATGCAATGTCATTTAACCATGATTTTAGTACTTACTCTTCAATAGTCAATGACTGTAGTTCTTTTTCACTGAGTGATATATTGTGATAGACTCGTAGGTAATTAGAAAGTATTTTCAATTTGTACTCCTCAATATTTAATTCTTCTAAAATAGTACTTAATCCTTTGTCCTCTAAGTCATTCATGCCTGAAAATATAACGTTTCTTAACAGGATAGGCGGTTTAAAGCGTGGCGTTTGATCAAACAGCCTATTAAAATTTGATACTAAGCTAGAGCTAAGAACCTTAAGGCCGAGCAAAGCTGGTAACAAAGTTCGAATATCTACATGTACGGCGACCGCAACGTTAGATATTCTGATGATCGAATGACGGACGGTTTCGTGGGACAATGATTAATGTATTGACTCCAATTTGATAGTAAGCAAATAGATATTGTTAGTGTGATTGTAAAACTCTATTTTGAAGATCACAGATTTAAAGTTGTAGGCAGGTAGTTTTATAATTGTGAACTTGTTGAGGGTATGCAACGCATAATAGTTTGAGATGTATTTTAAAAATAACAAACTGGAGGGTAATATTTGTAACGTGTTATGAATTGGTTGTTGTAATGACATTCAATGTGGTGGGGAAAATGTCTAGTAGTATTTAAGGTGGAACCTCATGGTATTCTATTCATTCGAAGGCTAGAGTGCTTTAAGCGCTCGCCTCCTATTGTCCGGTGAAGCTGTAATGGCCATCTGCGGCCAACAGCGTCTATCATTCCCAAAAAAAAGGAAAAAAATTATATTCATTCTATCTGTGCGCGCGGTGAAATAAAGACGTACCACGTACTCCAGTGTTTTACTCAGAAATGATAATTAACAATATACATAATTAAAAATTTACAATACTTGAAAAAAGCGACAGTGTGTAAAAATGCTTGTTAAGCGAAATAACCACTTCAAGCATTATCGAGCCAAAAAGTATTAATATACTCAAATCGTATTAATATTTTGAAAATACATTATATCAATATCGTTGTCAATATATTGAACAAAATATATAGAACTTTTAGATTTTGGATTATATCCATGTTGTGTCACAGATCCAGTCAATGAATACATAAATACTCTATACGTGTGCTTTATTGAGTTCAAAAATGCATTTGATTCTTTGCACCACGATGTAATTTGGAAGACCCCTTTTGTTTCGCGGGGGAAACCTTCAAAAGGTGATGTGAGGCTCGAACGGTATGTGGGATTTTTGGGTTATTCCCAAAGTACTCCATTGTTCTCCAAAGATAAGAATTTCATACATTCTCAAAGTAAACCAAAAAAATTTAATATTATTTTTTAAATTTCATTAATATTGCATTTATGTTTAATTCTACTCCACAAGTTTCCGACATCATTCCCGAAGTGCTCCACGATAAACATTAGGGTAATAAAGGTTATTTGCAGAATTGCTTAATAAAAGATTACTGAGTTACCAGTCAGACGAGTGATTTGTTGCAGCAGCGTGTGCGCGCGCGGCGCCGGCAGCGCCAGCAGGTGGGCGCCGGCGCCGCCGCAGCACAGCGCGCGCTCCGCCGCGTCTACTGCCGCTCGCCGCCAGCCCGACTGCTCGGGAACACCGCACACGGCCTCCTTACAATGATATGCAACAATTTAAATACATACAATCCTTCAATGCGGCTGAGATATAAATAATAATACCAGCCCTTGGTTTTGCCCTACTTGGGCACGGGCCTCCCCTAAAGATAAAGGGGCTTAGGCCATAGTCCACCACGATGGCCAAGTGTGGGTTGGCGGCTGAGATGTATCACATTAGACTGAAAATGTTTATATCATATAATACTTATTACTCATTTAAGTTTCTAAATTCGTAACCTTTACAAAGCAGCTGTAATTTATAACTTGGCAAGCGAAAGCTCGCGCGCTGACTCAGCAATACCAATGTTATATGTATGGATAACTTACAGCAAAACTCACAAACGTCAATTAGTGTTACTTATGATTAATCCAACAATAACTACCTACTCTGATACTCTGTTGTTACTACTTACTAACAACAGAGAGCTAACGATCATCTTGTATGTACTCAATAACGGAATATACCAATTTATAATTGGCTCCATGGTGCTATTCATACCCGATCACCCCAAGGGTAAATAATAATAACATAATAGGTTAAAAAGAATTGGTTAAACGTTATAATGTTACCCGAATCCTATATTATTAAAAGAAAAGCATACTTACATCTTCGGAATCTAGAATAGTTAAAATCGTGGTCGGTACTAGATTTGGCGCAGGCGTGAAAGTGTGATGCTGTATTGTGTCACTCCTATTTACTATGATGAAATACCTGAAAATAAAAAAAGAGTTCTTTTTATATACTTACTTAATTCTGGTTAAGCATTTCTTTTATTTATTACAGTCATATTGTCAGCTTCCTATTTCAAACAGTTTTTTTTTTCGTTTTTCTGTTATCACAAAATATAGAGATAATATTTACGGTTTAAGATCATTTATTTCTCATAAAAATAATATTCACTTACATGAGAATATAATTAAATTAAAAATATAATATTTGTTGGGTACATGCCTTGACATTCACTCGATTGAGGGTACAAAATAATAGTTAGTTCGACACAGACTCGGGCGCAGATAGCAAGTAACAAAGATGTATCGTATCTAGAAGTGGCTCATACTTGTATACTTTTCATTACGTGATACTTAAGAAGTTTTTTAAACATTGCCATAGATTTGGCTTCTTTAATATCCTTAGGTAATTTATTGTACAATTGGGAACCCTCATACATAATGCTTTTTTTTCCGTAGTTAGTTCTTGGTGAGTATAACCATATGTCATTTACGCGCCTTAGTTTCATTTTGTGTTTCTGTGGTTTTTTGGAAAAGAAAATTTTAGTGTTTATATCTTTGTGTAATATTTTACGTATAAGTATACATGTCTGGTATACATAGGTTTGTGATATACTCATTAGCTTGCAATTTATGTAAAGTTCGTTTGTCGGTGTGAAAAAGTCATAGTGAAATAATACTTTTATTAGTTTATTTTGTGCTGTTTGTAGTAATGCCAAATTAGTCTTAGCTGCTGAGCCCCATATCTCAACTAGGTAGTCTATATGCGGTTTAATGAGTGCATTGTAAATGTTATAACGCACTTGAGGCGGAAAACAGCGTACGATACCTCGCAATACCCCTGTAAGAGAAGTAAGCTTGGACTTAATTTTTTTAATGTGTGGAGTCCACGTCATCCGCGTATCTAAGATTAATCCTAAGTATTTTTCTTGCTCTACTTTACTAATTGGATTATTATTTATCATAAGAGGAGCGTAATTACTATCTATTTTCTTGTTTTTCGCTGCAATTATCATGTAGTTAGTTTTAGAAGTGTTTATTGTAAGAAGATTAGATTGGAACCAGGCATTAAGCAAATTTAAGTCATACTGTGCTTGATCTATGATAGTAGTGATCGAATGTCCAAAGTAAAATAGGCACGTGTCGTCAGCATATAACGTTATATCACCTCTGAGTCCAATCTTGTGTACATCATTAATATATATAAGGAATAATAAAGGACCCAAAATGGACCCTTGAGGGACCCAAACTCAACAAATTTCGGGTTACTTTGAAATTCCCCTATCTTTGTGATTTGACACCGATTTGTTAAATAGGACTTTAAAATATCATGTGCCATCCCTGTAATCCCCAATTTCGTTAGTTTAGCAAGCAACAGTTCATGACTGATGGTGTCAAATGCTTTTTTAAGATCGATAAAGATACCGAGAGCTATTTGTTTTTTATTTATGCTTAATTTAATTTTTGTTATTAGATCTATAGTTGCGGCAAGCGTATTAGATTTAGGTCTGAAACCATACTGTTTGTCATAGAGAAAATTTATAGAGTGTAGATATGCTTCAAGACGACTATATAATACTCTCTCAAATACCTTGGACAAAATTGGGAGAACAGAAATCGGTCGATAGTTTCCTGGCTCTGTTTTAGGTCTAGATTTATGAATTGGGGTAACATTTGCGATTTTTAAGTGGTCAGGAAATATGCCCGAGGCTAAACATTGATTTACACAACAGGTAAGTTCGTATATGATTAGGTTTTTAATACATTTTATTGTTTTAGTGGTAATACCATCTAGGCCAGAGCTAGTACACATAATACATATTATACAAATATGGAGCGCGCTAAAAACAAAATTCTGCGCACCTAGTTAAAGGTTTACTACCAACAATGAAATTCACCAGTATCTAGCTAAAAGTTCTGTGGATGACGAAATACGCCTCAGAGAGTCACTACCGGGGACGTATGAAATACCACGCCAACCCCCTCGCAAGAACTCTGGTTGTAAATCAAGAAAACCGTTAAAACGGCGGCATATCCTAAAAAACCAATACTGAAAAGAAGGGAAGAAGGACTAAAGAGTCTGAATCCTAAACGTCATTTTAAAGTCCACGCATCCGCCCATAGTCGTTTAGGACTGATTGAGATTCCCATAGGAAAAAGAAATCTATGATTTTGCTTGTTTTCTGTACACTAGTGTACTTAAGGGGGTAACAACGGTAAAATTGCAAAAGTAGCCTTAGTTTAAAGAGTTCGATGGATCAATCCGCTATTGCATTGGCTATGAAAATTATATGTACTTATACCTCAGATCTTCAGCAAATAGTTTTATTGATTAGATATTGGATTAAATATAACGTTTTCAAGCAATATGTATTTAAAAAATGTACTACGTTGGATATGAATTGTGTTAGCTCTCAATATCCGTTCATCGGATAGACGTCAAACTTGGACTATAAAAAGCATATCACCTATTCTACAATTTGTATTGATTACATTTCTTAATTTCATACATGTTTTACAAGAAATTATAGACAAACCACGTACGCGATGCATTTCCCCTTGCAGCGCCCCCGCGATCGCCTACCATCAGTCCTTCGTGGACTGTTACGGCGGGTGGACGTGCTCGATTTTTTTTTTGACAAGACGTATTTAATTTAAATGATTTTGAACATATTTTTAATTAAGATATGTTACAAATGGTATAATTATAACATTATAAATAATTTCAAATGAAATCTATACTTGTATATTTAATTAATAATATTTTTATGGTAATACC